>JAGRRH010000009.1:1200000-2400000 GCA_019154785.2 Nitzschia inconspicua | reverse complement strand
AAGTGGATGGAATCGAATACAACCTGAAATCTCTCCTCGCCAACTGCAGGAAACTTTGCGAAAATTCTTCCAAATTCTTTGACTTGATTTTGGACAGCCGATTGTGGCTACGATCCAAAGAGGAGTCGAGTCTTTCGTGGGTATGGCCGGAAACGTTCGAGACCATGTTTGTGGCTGATTCCAAGGGCGCGGCGTTGGTAGACGATCTTCGATCTTATCCTATGCAATTTTTAGAGAAGAACAATTACAGCTGCTTTGCCAATTCCAAACTCCAATCGATACTGGAAAAAGCCCACGTCACGGAGGTCTACATTTGTGGCATCAACACGGACTTTTGTGTTTTTGCCACGTGCCTCGATTCGTTTCAAAACAAGTTTCGTACATTTGTGGTGAAGGATGCCGTCTCGTCGATTGGAGGCAAGCTAGCGCATGAAGATGGTCTGAGGAATCTGACCAAGCACTTTGGCAGCCAAGTGTTATTGGAAACAAAAGATTGTTGCTGAAGGCGAGATGATTAGAACCAGGATTCGTTCCGGCCAAGGGTAAAAGAGGCCGGATATCGCGATTTGTTATCAGAAATTAACACAAGTCCAGGTGAATAGATCGAACCATAAATTACTGCATGTTTTCACCAGGGCTGCCAACTGTTGGTGGATCCAGGATCTCTCGTCTTTGCCGCCAGCATAAGAGGTCATGCTTTTGATCTGTTGTTCCGACTTTCGCTTTTATGTGTTAAGGCCCAGTGCATTGTTTGTTGCAGTGGGGGTCCGTCTGAAGCAAAACATAACAATGTTCTCTCTAGAGAGGAGTAGCTGATACACTTCGACTCCTGCTATGCAGCTACTCTACGTCGTCTAGCTACTAGTCGCAGGTTGAAGGTGACACTGTTGAAAGCATTTTAATTGATAAGGATAGGGGTACCATCTCACATGGTATTTCAGCAACAAATGCACCTTTCTCGTCTCGTCTCTCTCTTGTGGAACACCGCGACCGTCTCTCGGCTGTTTGTGCCACATTATCGTCTATTGCTACGAACCTGACAGCCTTGATTATCCCTCTTCCTTGATACTATCTGCTCTGTGGAATCTAACGTATAGAGCGTGGGAATTCTGCTGACTGTGACTATTTTTCCGTCGCTAAATTTCCTGATGAAGTGAAGGATTTCTTCCAGGAGCCACCGTGCCACCGATCGTTTCCAGTTTCGAGGTCGATCATGGCCGGCCTACGAAGTCAGGGCACTCATCCATGGGCACTCCCTCCTCATCCTCACACTATTAAGGCGTCAAAAAGAAAGGTGAAAGGCAGTGCCTTTGTTCGAAATGTCTTGCTTGGTCTCTCTGGTGCCATCTTTCTTCCTATTTTGTATTTGTACCAGATTCTTGAAATGAAACATGTTCCCAGGGTATCAACCGTTCACGAAAGTCTGCAAGATTTTCAGAATGGAATCAGCAATACTGCAATAAAATGGGAAAAATCTAGAGATCCAATCAAAGACATTACTGTATACGAAACGATATCTCCCCGGGATCTTGTTTTGACTGCGTTTCTGGAACCACCAGATACACTCAACAATCACATTGCACCTCTGATGGTCCGCGAAACTTCCGCCTCTAAACTCCAATCGATTTCCTTTCCGAATGTCCGAAATTGTTCCACTTTGTTGCAGGACTTTCCAGTTGATGGTTATCCCTTGCAGGATCCCTTTTTACCGTGGATTCACGACATGACACCCACCGTCGATGGCAAATCAATTCAGTTTGTGGCACAGAATCGGCGACGATGTCACACGGGCGACGAGGAAGAGAAGACCATGAAGTTTTGGGAACCCCAAATCAGCCTTATGCAAAGCGTTCCTGTCGTCATATCCCAGACGCAACAACAAGGGCAGGCCAATTTCACCTCGACCACCTACCGACTGGCGTCGTCCTTTCAGGAAGCCACAGTTAATGCTACACGATTTCAGTGCCGATTCCATCGTGGGGATACCGCCATCACCACTCTGTCCAAATTCCCATTCGACTATGAGTATATAACATGGAGAAAAGGCAAGAAGGCTTTGTATCAGACCAAGGGAAAGGAAACGGAACTATTTTGGACCAGTCAATTGTTGTTTTCTTGTCCCGTGCCGGAGGAATTCCAAGGTCTACTACAACAAATCGAAAGTCCAACAATCAACAATGATTTACCAGTCATGTATCTAGATTTAATTCCGATACGGACACCTGCACGCCAACAGTATTTGTTGACGCCAGAGCAGACTGGGCCGAGCTTTTCGTCAAAACAATCCTTCGACTTGCTCAAGTCATTTGGTAACAATCACTTCCTGCCATTGTCGGACGATGCCGGTCGATGGCAAAACTTACCGGTCTGTCCAAGAGTGGACTTGGGGAAAAGAAATATGGACAGGAAGTTGTATCGTATGGTAGCTTGCACGTGGACATCTGCCTCTTACACTCGCCGTGGGGATGCCGTCCGAGTTTCGGATAGCGCGCAACGTTTGAGAGAATGGATAACGTTTCACCTAATGGTAGGGATGGATCATGTTTACATCTATGACAACAGTGACATGGGGGGTACAAAGCAATCATCAGAGCTTAGGGCGGTGGCTGAGTCCTTCCCCGCTGACAAATTGACGTATCATGTTTGGCCTTGTAAGATTTGCAACAACAACAGACCTGCCCATAAAGATCCAGGGGAGCGCTCTTCTCAGTATGCAGCAGAAGCATCCTGTAGGACACGATACGGGGAACTCACTGAGTGGATGACATTTCTTGATACCGACGAGTATATGGTAAGGATCTATCCTCATGGAAACATGCAAAAGACTTTATACTGCTTGATATCAAACTAACCACGAACAATTTCTCCTGTAAAGGTTCCAATGAAGGCCGACGATAACGGTGAATACACTTGGCACCCAGTATTGGATGAGATGGACAAGAAAGGGATATCGATCATGAAGTTCCGATCGAGTAGGGGAAAACCTCGAATGGAACTCGTAGAGTAAGTGGAGGAACAGTGGGAACAATGGTATCGAAAATTCACAGGCTCGGTCAGGCTCAGATATAGATTTTGTTTCGTTTTCCTTCCGCAGAGACCTAGAAGACCAGTCGGTATGCGTTGATCCTGTTACCGTAAAAGGGTCGAACAAAGACAAGACAGAGCCGTGTGTTGGACCGATGAAAAACAAGACATTTTTGCAAGTCTACAATTGTGATTTTATTCGTCCACCGAAGCCAGAGAGATTCTCTAGAGCCATGAAGCAAATCTATCGTCCTTCATTTGTATTATCACATTTTGTTCACTACAGTACCGTTACTGCTGCAATGGCAATGCCATACACCGACCTCAGGAAACGATCAAAAGGACGCGAACCTAAAATGGACATTCATACTGCAGGATGGGAAAGGGAACAACCTGAGATGTTCATGGACGAGTTGACAGAGGGCGCTTTAATTCACGCTAGGAGTGTCCTTCCTCATGACACTAGACGCCGCTCTGCGGAGTGCTATGTCAACTCAAAGTACAGTTGTATGATGGGCTTCCTTTGTGACGACCAAGTGGAGTTCGTGGATGCGATGCATCAAAAAAACGTTTTCCACAACAGTGACGGTGGCTACTGCAATTGCTGGAGAAACGCAGTTGTTGAGGACATCCTTGTGCCGAAACTAGAACGGTTACTTAAGCTGAGGGACCATAAAAGCTAGCACATCAGACTACTTTTAGCGATTGTCACCAAAACAAATTAAGTATTGCTACTTTTTCACACAATTATCGGAAGCTAGGAAGAGCAAGGTAGTCGTCATCCGAATCGGAAGATGAAACTTCATCTTCCACCTGGTCGTTGTCATCCTCGCTCATTTCCACATCATGTTCTATAGCCAGAAAATCCTTATCTTCCACCTCGAACCATCCACGGCCGCAAAAACTCAACACCTGTGGCCAAAGATCAACAAAAATGACGCCTTGTTGTTCGAGTCTCTTTCCAACTTTCAAAAGTTGCATGACGGCCTTTCTATCTTGTGGTGTGAAGAGCAGGTGATGTTCTGGTGACCAACTTTGTTCGGCTTTCGAGATGAGCATTTTGCATTCGTCGATTGCCTGTTGAGACAAACAATTCCAGGGTTTGGAAGAATTGATTGGCTGCGAAGGGATCATACTCCTCAACACCGGTGAAGTGACTGGGGAGGCCGTGCTGGAAGACGACGACCGGGAAAGAGTACGGGAGCGATTGGGAGTCGCTGGTTCTTCCGGCGAGGGCGGGCGCCGTTCAGCAACGGATGGTTGGGGTAATTGTCCGAAGAGCACCGGCAACGAAAGTGGCGTTCGAGGGCTGTTGCTTGGACGAATATCAACTCTTGCACCGGCGTTGAGAAGTGATTTCAACACGTCGCTACTACCTCGTGCTACGGCCACATGAATCGGGAGCCTTCCACTCAAATCGGGTGTCTCCATGGCAATCTTAGCTTTTTCGTGCTTCAAAAGTATCTTGGATGCCCTTTGTGCGTTGTAGTGGGCACAATAATGTAACGGAGTGTAGCCGCTGAAGCGAGAGTGAGCATGATTGGGCACCTGAAACGGTTGTGCTGTAACATCATCAGGCGCTCCAGCACATCGAGCCGACAAGTCCGCTCCCCGAGCTAGCAAGCACATAGCAGCCTCTGCAGCATCCTCTTGAGCTGCAAAACACAATGGTGTAGCTCCGCTGTTGGCACGGGCATCGACATGGGCACCCTTTTGAATCAATTGCTCAATACATTTGGACGAGTTACTGTACGCAGCGTCATGCAAAGGAGTCCAACCAGATGGGTGAGCCCTGGCATTGGGGTCGGCATTATAGTCGAGCAAAAGGGCTACACATTCCGTTTCGTCCTTGAATGCCGCCCAGTGCAAGGGTGTGTTCCCATGTCCATCGGCACATCCATATGGTCTCAAAAAGGAACGAGCCGAGTGTCCATCGTTTTGAAAGGCACACGATCGAATCAATGATGTTCGGGTAGTTTCCAATAATGGAGCGTTAGCCATCAACGATCGTGCCGCTTGGAGCTCGGAGATCTCTCCCTTACGGACCAACTCAACACAGTTTTGGAATTGTCGCAGAATCGAAAGGAAATCCGCGTGCTTGGAATCTCCTATGATTTTATTGTTGCCATTATTGTCGTTGTGGTAATCCGAGTTTCGTGTAAACGCTCGACGGAAGTGACGCATATTCATTGCGATGGGTGGAGGTGGTCGTGCGGCCAACGCTGGTACGTTCGTCGTGGCATTGTTGGCCGACAGTTCCATGGCATCCGGCAAGAAGGGGACCCCGCTAGAATCCGAATGACTGTTGTTGTTGTTTCGTCTCGATTCTGCCGCCTTGGTGGCCAACTTGTGCCCCATTTCCAACAACAGAGTCAAACAGTTGATGGATCCATTGCACGCCGCCTCGTGAATCATCAACCGCCGGAAAGCCGTGTGTGGCGCTCGTCCATCCGCTCCCATTATCAACAAAAAAGCCAACATCAAGGGTTTATCCATGGCACAGGCCAAGTGCAAGATAGTTCCCGCTCCGGCCGAAGCCCCATGTCCGGCCCCGCCCATCGGTGGAGGAGTAGCATTAGCGACGGCTCCATCAAAGATGGGTGGCACATTCTCTTGTCCCTCGGGCATTGAAGTGGCCCCGTTCTTATCGTAAACACACAAATTAGCAGGAGGTCGTGCATCTCCCAATTTGGCCGAGGCATCCCACAGATAACGATCCGCTTCATTGGAAACCCCGCCGGGTGGAGGAGCCATCGATGGTGCCGTTGTTGTAAATGCTGTGTGATGATGGCTATTGCTAACATCCTTCCCATAGCTGGCAATAATCTTTGACAACTCCTGCAACAAGTAATAGACCGAGGTATCGTTTTGTTGTTTGGCGGCCGAGAATGGACTCAAGCGAGGTTTCGGAGAATCCGAGTAGGAAAGATGCTGTAAGAACTCATCGAGTTTTTCTTCTGTGAGTGGATAAAAGTTGGTTTCGAGTGTTCAACAGGGAAGCAATGCAAGAGATGGATTAGAATACGGTGGGAAAGCATACAGAAGAAGAACTGATGTTTCAACGGTGCTGTTCCAATCAGACGCCACACTCCACCCATCACCATCTCCATTCCCGAATTCCATTTCGTTCCATACCTGACTTGGCTTTGCTTTCCTGTTGTCTAGCCCATCGAGATTTCATCGACATGTACGAGACCAGTGAGCTGCGAGCATGGGATGCAAACAATTTGGCAAGACTGTCGTAATCTTCTCCCACCACCGCCTGGAAGATGAGAGGGCCAACCTCCTCTACTCTTTGTGGATTATTGACACCTCCTGCTCCTCGTAGAGCGTCTTCTATCCGACCATCAGTAGTAATAGCAGAAGCTGACAACATGGCGTCCAGTACAATTTGAATATGTAGCTATGATGCTGCAGCAAACAACAGCTATGACCCTTTCTGACTACAGCAGTATATGAAAAAGTTACAAGTTCGAATCCCAGATGTTTGATGTAGGATGCAACAGCATCCGCTCAGAGGCGATGTCGGTTTTGTCGGTAGAAATTGAATACGGTACTACTGTCGTACAGAGTATCAATAAAATGAAGAGAAGCACTTGACATGGGAAGCCAGGAAGGAACATGTAATAAAGACGCTCTAGTACGCAGTGCCGCCGTACTCTGCCATTTTTGGCCACCCGCGCATACACGAACAACAACTTTTGAGCGCGCCTAAAATGCCTATTTCATGTTGTGGAAAACTTGGATCGACCTCAAATTCGAATCGATTCTCTCAACGGACCCGTTCGAGCACCTTGTGACCGGTTATATGGAGTTTCGCCAACCCTCCTTCCAACTATCACATACAGTCATCGTTCTTTATCTCCATCCCTTCCGTCGAAGTTTACTTGTTGGGATGTGGGATCTCCACAGTCTTGCGGGAGTTAAGAACCGGTCACATAGGTGTAGCCAACAGCAGTTGAACGGAAGGAATTTTGGCTGGCAGGGTCGAACAGCTTTTGTGTGAGTTGATCAACAATTCTGAGGGTATTGTACTTTTTGTAAGTACTCTATTTTATTGTACTCGGTTGGAAAATGACACATATGATACTACGCACACATCGAACGAATGAAAGCAAAGTCACGGATGACGAATCCCGTCTTCAACTGGGAAGGATTGGAATGACTGTGAATCGATATACTTATGTACAGTGTGCGAAGTAATTTTTTAGACTCCGAGCGAGGCTCTCCCATCACAGTGTCAGCCGTGTCAGCCTGTTCAGGTGCTTCTCTTTCGCTACCTACGGTAGCTAATCTCTCTACTAGCTAGAGAGTGGAGGACGGAGTAGTAGCGAGCCAATTCTACCTGAGACATGCTACGTACGTAGTAACGAGTAGTACCGTAGCAGCAGTGTTTATCGTGTTTGGGAGCAGGTAATGATACTGATAATACCGGGGTACGGTAGTGCGTTAACATCTTGGTACTGTACTACCGGTAGCTACTATGTACCATCTGCTACCGTTAGCTAGCAACAGTAACTCCTACACAGACGGAACCTACATCGCGGCAAGAATTCGTGAAAAGTACGTTTGTGTAAATGAAATTATTGTGGCTGGCTGGCTAGCTAGCTAGCAAACTTTTCCCATCACGGTTGAGAGGAGCAACGAAAATGGGTATTGTGTTATATTGCTTTGCATAGAACGTTTTTTCCCGCGATCACTCTTTATCATTTCTATGAAATTCTGCTTCCCCCGACTTTCTCGATTCTAGTTTGGCTGGGAAATGGCAACCAGCCAGCTCTTCGCACAGTGCAAACAGGCTCTCGGCGGCTTTGCGTCCCAAGTCGTTGGGCAAGCGCGGTTCCGTCGCTTGATATCCGACGTACGGGCCCAACATTTCCAGCATGGGAAAGGGACACGGCCGTACAACAGTCGTCTTTCGTTTGTTGGGTAACCAATACGGCTGCAAGTACACCACTTCCTTGCCTAAATCTAAGACGGATGCTGCCACCGATGTGGTGCTGCCTTGCTTGGGCGTCAAGTAAATTTGACGAAAGATATAATTCATGGCGCGGGGATAGTTTCTCCAAATATCACTGTTTCTATGTTTGTAGTTTTAGGAGTACGTCGTGTTGGATCCAAACGAAATAGTGAGCCAATGTCGATGATCACGCCGTGCATACAAAAATTCCATATTGCGACACGTTTTTATCGTCGACTTACACGGACCCAGGATTGACGGCAATTGATCGAAATCTCTCGTCGCCGTAACGACGATTCAATTCCACAGAAGACAGCAAGGCGGCTAGCTTACTGGGGGCGTATGATTTTCGAATGAGATTAACTCCATGCTCCATGGGTTGGATGGCCGCCTGTTTCCAAAAATCGACCGAATCAACGTTATTGATGACATCGTTTTTGGAATAGATGGGAAAGTGGTGCATGACCGACGACAAGTTGACGACACGCGAGCATTTTTCCAAAAGTAGTTAGGTCAGCAGAAAATGCCCCAGGAAATTTGTGGTGAACAAGTCGTCAAGTATTGTCATGTTGTCAAGTTGTAAAGTGACTCCCCCCGCTGAGTTCTTACCAGCATTGTTGACTAGAACATCTATCATTGGAAACTCTTCCTTGATGGCTCGACCGAATTCCCGGACACTGTCGAGATTGGAAAGATCCAATGGTAGCACAAAGATGGCTTTCCCGTAACCCGACGACTTTTCGACAGCCTTGATGATATTATCACAAGCCTGTTTCGCTTTTTCGGCTGATCGACAAGCGATAATCACCTGAAAGCCGTGATCCACGGCCAATGCCTTGGCTGTTTCGAATCCCACACCGGTGTTGCTACCCGTGACCACTGCTACTTTGCTGGTGGATACGAGTGTCGAATTGTAACCGGCGAAAGGCAGGACTACCTTCGGCTTGATTCCTAGTACTTTGGTAGCAACCTTGGTAACAGCAGAGTATAAAATTGCAGGTATACCAAGCTTTTTGAATGTCTTGTAGCTGTAATACAGCGATGATGGGTGTTGCTTGGATGTCATCTCTTTCGATTTCCATACCGTAAACCCGTCAACCAATCCTCCTCCATGAAGAGCAATCACCGCGCTCACAACAGCGACAGAGAAAGTGGCGCGGAAGACCATGTAATTTCAATCCTTCTGTGGGTGTGAAAGGGAGCAAGACTGAAGTGATGGAGATACTGCAAAATGCAGTGTCGACTTGTGCTGTTGCTAACAGTAAAGTGATTTTTATTGTATTTACTCCGACTTTTGGTACGACGCAAATGAAAAAAATGAAAGATTCGAAATTTGTTACTCTTATTTTTTCACTCATTTTTCTCTCCACTCTAGTAGAGTATTTCATTAGTTGTTGCAGCCATGTACTGTGACGTCACAGGGGATCCGAGCGGGAGGGCAGGTATCATAGAGCTCGATTCTTCCGTTTTCCGTCCCTCGGTCACCCATCGCTCACCATGGACAGTACAGACTTTCACCTCTGGATTGACGCGGATATCGTATATCGTCACCATGATATTACCTCGAGCGTTCCTGTTTCAAGCGGTAGCACTACTTCTCTTCTCAGTGGTAGGACCGACAGTTGCTTTCATTGTTGGTGGATCCAGCATTTTTTGTTCTCATTGCCATCCTTGGGTGTCAACAACAATAACAATAACAACAACAACAACAACAATACTACGTAACAAACTGAGATTATCCCAGATGAACGATTCCAACGATGACACGTTGAGGGAAAAAGACAAAAATAGCGATGAAAATGAACATGACCATGGCGATGATGACGATAATGACGTCTCCTTTTATCGCGACCTGCAGCAGGCCAAGGCAAAGAATTTCGGAGCGTCCATTCCAAAAGAACAACTCCAAGCTACAGCCGCACAAGCCGAATCCGATTTTTTAAAAGCCATGAAGGAAACCCAAGAGGAATTTGAACAGACGAAAGCTGAATTGGGTGCAGATGCAGCCGTCGATATGTTGTTGGATAGAATACGACAAGAAGATTATCAAAGAAGAAAAACGAAGGATCATGACGATGATGTTTCTTCCCAATCCGTAGGCGCATTCGAATGAACCGCCGTACAACGATCAATCTGTATTTCCTGTTACGGGAGTTGTTTACTACTTGAAGTACTATTACTACCTGTCACATGCTAGACAATTACTGTAGTATAATGTTGTTTTTAAATTAAAAAAAATCTCAGCCATAATCTTTAAAAATATCATAAATTTTTATAATATATAAAATTGAAATTTCTTATTACTTTTTTATTCGACGACGCCAGCTGTGGAAATGCCACTTGAAACGGATGTAGTCAAGCGGGCCAGCAGAAACTACGATTACTTTTTAGTAGCGCGTAGCGCGAGCATGTATCATACCCAGCCTCGCGGTGGGTTTCAATCTTGGCAACCAAACAAATGAAAAAGCAGCCATCACTACTGCTGCAGTCTGCCCAGCATCCTTATTGCCGTTCCACCAAAATAGTCGTTGCTACTAAGGTTGCTCCCACTGGTAGTTAATAATAAGCTTCTATTTGTCACAGCAGTGAAAATCGCCGGTTACTAGTACTGTCGTACAACAAGCAGCCGCAAAATGAACGGCACCAAAGATGACAAGTCGGAGTCGCTACCGATGCTAGCACAGTCGGGTAAGTATCGGGATGTTTGATGTAACATTGGTTTTGGTTTCCGTGCAATCATTAACTGACAAAACCTCTTCCTTCGTTTTTGCCTTTTAGAACTCACCATCGGTAGTGCGGTCGGACAGGGTGGCTTTTCTTTGGTCTGCAAAGTTGACAAGATTGAACTAGAGGAAGTTTATGATACGTCGGAACTTGGTGCCAAGTTGAGGTCAGATTTCGCGGCTTCCTTACAAGAAAATCACTATGTCCTCAAAACTCTTCGCCCCGACTTGCCGGAAGAAGAGTACATCAAGGGCATTGTCGATTTGGCAATTGAGGCCGAATTTTTGTCCGTTTTGTCGCATCCCAACATTATTTCCATGAGGGCCATGGCCAATTCAGATCCTTATGAATCCAGATTCTTTGTGGTGTTGGACCGACTAGTCACCACATTGGATCGAAAATTCAATCAGTGGCGAAAAGATGTTGGTGATAATACCGGATATTGGTTTGGGCCGTTTGGGTATTGCTGTTCCAAACCACACTTTCTTTATGTCACATGGTTGGAGAGACTGACGGCCGCCAAAGACATCGCCCGTGCAATTGAGTATCTCCATCACCAGCAGATTTGTTATCGAGACTTAAAGCCCGATAATTTGGTAGGTTGATAAAATGGCTGTTGTTTGTACGAACGAGGCGAGGTCGGTACAGGTTCTTCATATCCAAAGCTGATCATCACTGCTTTTCTACTTTTTTTCCCCTGCAGGGCTTTGACGCCAACGGAACCTTGAAACTCTTTGATTTTGGACTAGCCAAGCGAATGGACCCCACGGACAAGATTGAAAATGGGTTGTATTTGCTTACAGGAAATACTGGATCCTTGCGGTACATGGCACCAGAGGTAGCGAGAGGAGATCCGTACGATCAACGCGTCGACACCTACTCTTTTGGAATATTGTTTTGGCAAATTTGCTCGTTGCAGACGCCGTTCGCAGGAATGACAACTAAATCGCATGCTGAACATGTCGTCCGAAAAGGTCAGAGACCAACTCCAGACAAATCGTGGCCACTGATTTGGGTGGATATCATGTCACGATGTTGGGATTCAGATATGACGCAGCGACCTGATTTTGAAGAAATTGCAAGCTTTTTGATGCAACAAATCGAGGATATGGAAAACAACGACGGAGAAGTACCGAATCGAACAACAGACATCAAAGCTCAAAAGCGGGTGAAACCAGTGGCTACGCAACGACTCGACGTGGATACAAGGATATCAACTGTTGATGACGACGCACCCAACGTCAAACAGTTTGAGCAAGAAGTTGTGTAGTGAGTCCATGTCATTGTTCTCTTCGTGAATATGGGCAATGTATTTTACTGATAATTGCTGTTATAATAATGATATCTATACCTCCCTCGATCTTCTCTGGTAGAAGACCCTGATAGAGATAGGCCTGTGTGATAGCATAGTGAAGGGCGTTCACGTTTCATAAGTAATTTTTCGGATTGGCTTGCACGCACAAGGCGAGCCAACGACCCGTCTTCTCCTTTTATCGAAACGAATGACGCAGAACCATTTTATACGAAGTATTTTAGCGTGACAGGGTCCAAAAGAAAGTTTCTATGATACATCATGATATTATTCTTTTTGCTTTTTGATCACCATCATAATTCGATTTCTTTTGTCTTATCGTCATCATGAGTAAATTCGTGGATGTAGCAGAGGGGACACGACACTCGATCGGGGTGACGGAAAACGGCCAAGCATTCTCCTGGGGGAAAAGTTCCAAATTGGGTCAACTGGGGCGAGATACTGATAAAATATCGTCTACAAAGCCCGGAGCGGTTGCCCTTGCGAAAGGCGTTGTCGTACAGAGAGCCTATGTCAGTAACTCTGATAACGACTCTGGCCATTCAGCACTGCTTGATGATCAAGGACGGCTGTGGATGGCGGGTTGCGATCGATGGCAACAACTTGGATTGGGCTCCGCCCAAGGTGGATCTGCTGGATATACTTGGAAAGGTGGCAAGTTGTGGCAAGAACGATTCGTACTTTCATCGTATATTACTGATCTAATGAAAGAAGACAATGCCGACGCTGCAATCCGCGATGTCGCCTTGGGTGCCGATCACACCTTGGTTCTGTCGTCGAATAAAAATGACGTTTATTCCTTTGGCAAAGGAGGAGACGGTCAACTTGGATTTGTTGGGAAGCCTTTTGTATCGGCACCGCGAAAGTCTAGCATCTTATCCGAACCTAATATTGCGGCAGTGTGTGCTGTGCAGCATTGTTCGATGACATTGGGAAGCGACGGTCTGGTCAAGCAAAGGGTCGGAAGACAATGTGGGGCTTCCATAGTAACACAAGGTGTAGAGGAATGTATAGCTAGAGCGCGACGACACAAGCTTCTCGACGATCGATAAGAACTGAAAAGTATAGAACTGTTTTTTGTCATCCAGTCTGAGTATTGAACATGAAACATAGGTGGTAATTTCTAAATTTTCGTTGAACACAATTTCGTCACCTAGACGATTTGAATTGGAATGCCTTCATAAACTGCTTTTTCACAAACTTTCTTGTCACCATCACAACAGCAGCAATCTTTTCCGTTGCAATCACACCCATTGTCACAGCAGGAAGCACAAGAAGCCGAACACTTTCCTGTCCCTTTGCAGCAGTTGCAACAAGCCTGTTCAATTGTCAAGAGCCCAGCCTTTGCTACGGAAGCAGAGGCACCACAGCAGCAGCAAGTGCAGTCATCTTCAATGTTCACTGTGACATCACAGCAGCAGCAGTCACTTCCATTGCAGTCACAGCCATTGCCACAGCAAGAAGCACAAGCTGCCGAGCACTTTCCTGTCCCCTTGCAGCAGTTGCAACAAGCTTGTTTGTCTGTCAATAATCCAGCCTTTGCCATGGACGCAGAAGCACCACAGCAGCAGCAAGTGCAATCCTCTTCAATGTATTTCATCTGAGAGGGGGCGCAGCAGCACTTTCCATTGCAGCAGGAAGAACAGCAGCAGCTGCAGCATCCAGCAGAAACACAGCAGCTTGCACATTGTTGAGAACAGATTCCAGTACCCTTGCAGCACCCACAGCAAGCTTGTTCCTCTGTCAAGAGACCAGCCTTGGCCATACCTGGGGATGCAGCACAGCAGCAGGAGGCACAGTCTTCAGCTTCCAACTCATCGTTGATGCAGCCGATTTGGGCCACACGAACCATAGTCACTAGGATGCAAATGGGCAAGACCCAAAATGGCGCCACAAAAACAAGGGTCATCAGACCAACAAGAAAAAATGCATGAATTCGTCGGACGCAGCGCAATCGGCGTTTCAATTCGCTTCCACCAGCAGTGATCATTCTCATGACATGATATGACAGAGGTGGGACATCCCCAACCGATTCTCCAAGTTCCTCCTCCACTTGCTTTCGAATGGCAGGATTGGAGTAAACAGCCAAGATGATCTTTTGCTTCAAGCGGCGACGTCCACGACGTGCTTGGTAGTTGCGACCCACCAAGAGCATCAATGAGGCCAAGGCGGCAATGTAAATCCACATCATAACAATGAAGATTTCTTGACGACGATCCAATTCGTTCTCCAACGAGAAAGTACGCTCCAAGATTTCCATCGATCGAGCACATTCGTTGGAAACCTTGTGCTCGGCAAAAGCTTCTCGCAAACAACGGTTCTTGGAGCATCCATAAGGCAACGATGCATGAAGTTGGACCTTCCCGGAATCCATTTCCGTCAAACGTCGTGCCATACGACGGTGGCGTTCATCGTGAATTTCCACATCGCGCAGGATTTCTTGTCCAAAATGTTGCAGCTGGTGAGCCAAAAGAGGGATCTCTTCAGGCTGCATGTCCGTTGCCAAACGAGAGACTGCAGAGTCGATGACCATGTGAGGTTCTTCCTTTTCGGCCTGCTCAAACCAAAGAATGGAGATCTGGGGGGAGCGCGGTTCCAAAACAGAATCAAAAAGACGGTTCATGAAGACAGGAAAGTCTTGCAACTCTGGCGGTGGGTGGTCCGAAGGAGGAGCAAATAATACCCAATCCAAAAAGGGATCTCCTGAAGAGGGGTGCGGTAGCGAAAACAACATATCGGGTTCAGGCGAACACAACAATTCTACATCTTCGGCACAGGCAGATTCCACATGATGATAAGCAACATGGGTGTGTGGCTTCAAGTGGTCATGGTGACGATGGTAATGATGATCCTCCCCTTTCATTGCTGTAGAGAAGTTATCGATGACAATTCAAATGGATCAAATTTGGTGAGAGCAGAAGATCGCGAAGCTTCTACGTGAATTTACGTAGAAATGGATACTACTAGAAACGAATTTCTGCGGTTTCTTCAGGCATCATCGTCAACAACGCAAGATGCAGAACATACAAGCAGAAACTTACATCGATGAGCCATTGAGCTGCTAGCGCTTGCTAAGATAGCTACTCCAACACTTAATCTCATGTTCAGGTCTTTCAACTTTGCTTCAAGCTTGGTGCCACTACGAACTACTACGTAGTACAGGAGATTCTAAAAGTGAAAGAGAGAAAAGAAGAAGGGCAAGCAACAAAATCAATCAATCATGTATGTTGTGTCAAGCGTCAGCCCACAAAAATATCACGCAGAGTGGAATTTTTCTAACGATCAATTCGACTGAAGCTGTCGATGTACCAGTGAAATCGGCTTAACTGTAAATATTTTTTTGAGAAAGGATCTCGTCTCACGTTCTCATCTCTCACGTCATGAGAAACCCAAAAGTAGTTTGAGGAGGCGCTGTAATCTAAGTCTTTTTTGCGAATCCTTAAGTATGTTCGAATATGCTTCCGTTCACAGTTTAAAAAGTTTTTCTCATTGAAATCTACTACTACTACAAGCTCCAAGCGTTCCCTAGTACTTGTAGTACTACTACTTGTAGTAGTAGTTCATCCTCCAAAAAAAGAATCTTTGATGCGTTTGCGTCTCGTACCGGACCTGCCTGTACCACCTCCTGTTTGGCTTGTTACAGGGGCGGAGACGTTCTCTGACGGAGAGTTTGATGGAGAGAGGGAACTCGTTTGGTTTTTCGTTGTGCCGCTACGAGAAACCAGCCTAGCATTGTGGGCATTTACAAAAGATGCCATATCGCCACTATCCCAAAAGTCGACCGAGACAATATTGGCGGTCTGACCAACACTGCTCTCGCATTGCTCTACCAACGGTTCCAAGAAGGTTGCAGTGTTGATTTGGTTGGCGGCGCTTTGTTTAGGCTCAACTTGAATGCCAAAAAACTTGGCCGTGACAAAAGCATTCATCATAAAAAAGTCGTTGCGATTGGACGATCCACGATCAATCGGGCAGCCATCAACGTAACTGTCTCGGAGTTGCTGCACACTGGCATAGGACCACGGAGTGGAAAAGCCGTACTCATAAAAATAGTGAATTCCAGGAGGCGCTTCCACAGCTCCGTCAGTTCCTCCCATGTAAAAGAACAAAACTTGCTGTTCCATGTCAACCAATTCTTGCAAGGTCGGCCATTCTGCACTCTCGTATCTATCACGTTTGTACAATCGATCGGCAAAAGAAATACCATCGGTTGCTGTAGGAACGCTTTGCACAATGTTGTCCACGTCCTCCAAGGATATGGGTCCGCCAGCTTCTTCATTGATTTGTAACCAAATCATGACGACATTGTTGGGATTGTCGTCGATCCATTCATTGATTTGAAGAAAAGTCTCAACGGGATCTCGGGATCCGACTCCGCACCCCACTTGGGACCCGCCATGACAGAAAGTCAATTTTCCTCCCCTACAGTTGCACAAATCTAATGACAAACCTCGATATCCTGTAAAAGAACAAAAATAACAGAGCATGTTCTGTCAGACTGAATTTCCAATAAAACACAGGAAATAATGCAGAACAAAACGAGCATTCAAATATCCGTACCGGAATCCAGTGATTCGACTATGGGATCGTTCGCGTGATTGGCGAAAAGGATGAAGCCGTGGGAAGGAGACGACATTGCGTTGTGAACCTGGGGGCGAAGTTAGGTTTGCGAGAATCGAATAAATGTACAGATGAAATCGGGATTTGGACCAGCATTACCTACCATTCCATACATGATAGAATCAACAGGGAATTCACATAAACCGTCGACATTGTTGCAGCAAGAGATCGACCCTTCAGGACAAAAGGCTTGGCCATTTGATACAAACCAAAAGAGCGCTGCGATGGTCCTCCCTACGACGACTAGACGACGTCCCCACGATTTTTCAGCAGCCATTTTCATCTTTCGACTCTGTAAGGTAAGAGATTTTCTACGTGCTGTGGCACTAGCATTACGTCTCGGATGATTGTGTTCCTTTTCAGCCTTGTAATACCACCCAGTCTACTAGCTAGTAGTAGATTTTTTTAAGGTACCCTCTCGAAAAGGGATGAGTAGTGGTGTGGGTGACCCTTTCATGGCTCAGTTGGGGCGTAATCTTGCATGCTGTTCATGTGCAACAACATTTGAACCAATTACGAAGAGTCGTTTACAGTTAACACGTTTACGTTGTTGTCTTTCCGATCGAATTTTTTTGGTCCATCTCATTATTATTTTTCTTCACTTCTGTGTTGGCTCTACCTTCTACCTAGCTAGTAGTGGGGAGTAGTAGGTAGTACTCGTAAGCTCAGTTGTAAAGTACCATACTCGATTACAGTTAATACCGCACTCAGACGAGGAGGTGTCAAAGTCTTTTCGGAGAATCTATTCACTGTTGAAGATTCTCATTTTTGACTCTTCGAGAAAAAAGTTTTTTTCTTGTTCAACATTTTCGACTGCAACAACTCTGGAGACGACAACATCCAATAGGTCTTTCCACTATTCTAGCCACAGGCACCATGTTCCGATTACTTTTAATTTTACTTGCGCTAGATGCCGCAGCTTAACTCTGCTGCGGAAGATGGAAACGCCACTAGCAAGTACACTGTCCGTGCTTACGAATGTAACCAACAAAACAAGCATCTGTCGTCGGAAGACAGACAAAGAAAAATACAAGGACTACCAGTCCGCATTTGCCTCCAGCCGGATGAGATTGCCCAAAGTGATGGTATTTTTATAGATCGTGTGGAATTTTGGACGTGGGAAACCACCTTCAAGGGAGGTGAAGCCAAGCAAACTGCCGTCAAAGAAGGTAAAGATGACGGCATACTCAGCTCCCTCTCCTGTCCAGACGGAGGAAAAATCTGTATCTTGGAAACCATGCTGACCGTCAATTTTTATCAAAATGCGGGCTCAGTCATTGGGCTGGGACAAGTCACACTGACGTCGGGCGCGGGAACCATTGACGTCCAAAAAGACCTCTTTCAGACCGAGTTTACATTCAAATTTCTTCATTACCCTGGTAGCGACGAAATCGAAACTGAAGAAACGCAAGCATTGTTGAAGCTAGTGACAGAGCAGGAAATCGAAACGAACAAGCTGAGAGAAGAGGCAAGAAGAGAAGCTGCGGCTTCAGAAGGCGCCGCAGTCGACGAGCTGTAGTTATGGGAGTTAAATTTCTATGCTACTTTCCTTCATAGAATAAATTACAAGGATCATTGTAGTATTATTTTATGTTCTTCACTACTTCCATGGCCTCTTGTAAGTCTTTCAGTGTCGCAACCATGTCCTGATATTTCTCTTTGCTCGCAGGAGATTCCCACAAACACTTCTCGAGGATGTCGTCTGTGACACTACCCAAGCACTCTTGAAGCGAACCTGGCAACTTTCGACAGGTTTGCCAGCAAATTTGCGGTGTCCGATCCAGCACGCGCTGTGTGGCTACCCTCCCATAGCTGCTCAAGACCAATTCCATTTGCTCGGCCATCCAGTGCAACTTTTTGTGCTTATTGAATACAGTATCCAGGATCGACGTGATGGCTTGCGTGTCAAAGACTACACCTTCTTGCGCAAGTTTGAGCTGTATTTCAAGATCACGACGAAGGTTCCGGAAGCGGGATTCGCTCAGTGTCTGCAGCAAGACTTCATCCTGCGTGTACGGATGATTCTCTTCAATCTCCAAGTGAGCCTTGACATCTTGCTTGGAACACTCCAAAAGTCTTTTACATGCTTCTCGACATCGTTCCTCCATCATTGACTTTAGCAATGGATAGCGTGTCAACTCTTGTTTGAAACTTTCTTGTAGAGCCTGGTCCAGCGCATCGTTCAAGATGGTTTCCAGTGTCTTTAACAGGTCAAGACACGGCGGTGTCCAGTCGTCGTGCACAAACTCTCCCACAATGTTCCGAAACATTTCCACATTGATGAAGCATGCCAAGTCGTCCGTCCGATATTCGGCAATCTTGTCAATTAACCACGCTGGGTCCGTCCTGACATGATTCAAAGGCAACTTTCGCAAGGAATCGAACAATCCTGATTCTCGACCGATAAAGACCCGATGCCCATCACTCCATACTTCATCCCTGTCGAAGTCCGGATTTTCTGATGTGTATCCTACGGCATCAAACAGAATATCTGTGGTGTGATCCTTGACGTCAATGTAATCCACACAGACAAACTCGGCTTCGTGATCAATATGGACAATTTCACCTCGTACGTCCTCCGCTGTGTTGGTTGTCGATACGAGGACCGGCGTCCCTTCATTTAGTTGTGAAATGGTAGCTAGTGACCCATTTTTTATTTGCTTGAGAAAATCGTTGCATGCTGAATGCAACAGAGCCGCCCCGGCTGGTTTTGATGTGGTCTCTCCTCCATTCTTTCTGCCCCGTGGCCCTTTTCCAGACAGATTACTCGAAACGTTGGTAATCAGTCGTTGGGTCAATGTATGATAGAATTTGCGTTGTTCACTCTTGGTCAGTAGCCTTTCTCCCCATGAATCAATGGCGTTGTCGATTGCTTGAAATTGTTCTTCGATTTCTCCTAAAATATCGGGCAAAGAATCCTTCATGACTTGCAACAATACCGCCGCCAAGGTAGTACGCAGAGATGGAATTCCCAGTCTATCGTTGCGAGACAGGTCACTCCAGGGGCTCGTGCTGGTAAAGAATTCAGCTTCTTCTTCCAATCCCTTGGAAATATTGGTTCCACTATCCAACGAAGCTTGTCCTCGGTTCTTGACCATGTAAAAACCGTGAACAAACTTGGCATTATCTTGCAACAGCTCGGCCACATCCGACTCGCTGCCAGGATCAATCAAATCCGGTTTGGTCAAGACCGGAATAGTGCGCATCGTCGTAGGATCAACTTGACGACACCACTGCAAGACTTTGGAATTGTGAATGTTGGAGGGAGCAGCCACGACAGGAAGTAAAATACTGCGGGGATTGTGGACATGATGCAAGACAACTTGTTCTACTTGCGAGAGCAAGCTGGACTCGTGGGTGTGTTGATAGGCAACTAGACCTGGCAAGTCGATCAGGGTGAGTTCACGTTCGGCTTGGGTGGAGAGGATGGATACTCGGATGACGTCGGGTGTTATGAGCATGTCGACGCGATAATTCAAAATAAAATCTTGAGCTTCTTTCAATACTTGCGGAACTTGTGTCTGCAAATCAGACGTGATAGTTCGAGGTTTCCAAGTGGGCGGCGGTTTGGTAGGAGAAGTTGGTGGGAGCAAGGTAGCTTGATCGTCCTTCATTTCATCGACGTGTAGGTCGGAAAGTCTATGCATTTCTTCGACTTGCTTTT
Source organism: Nitzschia inconspicua (assembly GCA_019154785.2). Classification (NCBI taxonomy): domain Eukaryota; phylum Bacillariophyta; class Bacillariophyceae; order Bacillariales; family Bacillariaceae; genus Nitzschia; species Nitzschia inconspicua. Next base: position 2,379,696 of record JAGRRH010000009.1, on the reverse strand, counting down.
CGATAGATCGTTTTCGTTGTCGTAACGATTCGCCATTACTACTGCTGGATGAGTTATCAGTGTTGTTGTCAATTTTCTTGTCGTACCATTGAATTTCAATGGTCGCTTCATTCCGTGATCCTTGTTGAAGTTGAATTAGAACCGGACACTTGGTGGTCAAAGTACTTCCGCTGGGGAATTCCAAGCCAATCAAGCTGCTCAACACGGAGGATTTTCCACTAGAAGTATCACCCAAAACACAAATCATTGGTAACGAAACATATTTGGAGAGTCCAGCCCTGGTCCATTGGTCGATAAAATCTTTGGAACGATCGTCATCATTGACGACTGACATCCAGTCATTGGAAGGCAGCGCCTTATTATTGTCGGTCATGGTTGGTGGATGTCGATTTGTGACAGGGACGTATATCCGAAAAGCTTGTGAGTTTCTCAGATTGAGGTAGATTTTATTGTGTTGTCTTTGCACCTCGATGGAGTAGAGACTCGGACGGAGTTGTCTCGTCGTCGTGTTTGAAAGCGATCGATTATTATTATAACGGAGTAAAAGAAACAGAGAGTTGACGGTCGCATTGACTGTGATCACCATTTTATTATTTGGCCAGACGCTCGCGGAAGAAGAGTATCATAGAAACTCAGTCGTGCAGAGCATTGGCTGCCGAGTGAAGTCAATCAAATCAGACCAATTGAGGCAACGCGGAAGTCGTCGCTTGTTTTATCTCTATTAATTACACACTAATAAAGTAGCTACCGGCAGGCCCGTGTGTTACTTTTTGAAAAACCTTAACTCTAACTGATAATTTTCACAATCGCGATAGTAACCCTAATCAGCTTGCTACAGCGAAAAATTCTGCATGCGTTGATGACATTCAATCCTTATCCCTAATTTTCTAAAAGTGATTTTTTGTTGCTAACCCTAATACACTTGGCAAGGATTCATTTAACGGCCCTCTGCAACAGGCTTAACCTTAATGTTCTAACCTGAAGATTTGGGTTCAAGCCCTAATCGACTTGATTTTTTTTGCATGTTTCAGTCGTGTATATTTTTTGTTTGCGTGTTTGCATGTTTTGAATTTTTGTTTGCATGTTTTGTTTGCATGTTTTTTTTTGTTTGCAAGTTGTTTGCATGTTTGTTTGCATGTTTTTTTTTTGTTTGCATGTTGTTTGTTTGCATGTTTTTTTTTGTTTGCATGTTTCAAGGGGGATCTTCAACCCCCATACTTTCTGGGGACATCAAGGTACTACAGTACGAAGTAGTAAAAACGTAGTACCACTGTAAACATCTTTTTGATTAACGTACTACCGGTACGTTAATTCGAACGTACAGTTGTATTGTGTTGTACGAATTCATTTGTAACTATTTGGCCATGGCAAAGAAAAGAAAGTTGTTCCCCGGCATTGGGGCAAGATGTACGATTCTTACTCGATTCATCAAGCCGAGTAGAGACTTATCAACAGACAAAGATCATGGAAGCGTCGTTGTTTTGAAAGAATTCTACTACGAGGGTCATCGATTGTGCTTCCAGTTCCATCTACCGTAGATGGAGACGATGACCACCGGAAGACTTACCATGCGAACGCTCGATGTGTTCGAATTGACAGGGAAGGAGGTGTAGACGACTTTTTTTTAGCTGATAAAAAGAAAAGTGTGGATGCCGATGCTGTTGGTGAAGCTGAAGCAAAAATTGGCGAAAAAAAAAAAGCAACCAAAATCAAATGGAAGAACAGTAGGGCTCGACACATGCTCTACCACGACATCATGGATAATAAAGTACCTTTGGACCCAAAGGATGATAAGTCCCTCAGCCTTGAGGATTTCTTTCAATGCATGTGGAATATGCTAAATACGACTTCGATATATTCAAGGGACGATTGAATTCTCTCCGAAAGACAATTTGTCCAAGAACCGACTCACGAGGAATTCTCCAAAGACACGAGCTATTTCTCGCACAAATATAATCATGCTGGACTTTTTTACGAGCTCGGAATATCAATTGGCTCAAATCGACTTGTATGGATGAACGGTCCATATCCTGCAGGGAAGAGTGATATGAAGATCTTCAAAGAGGATGGGTTGAAGGCTAAGCTAATTGCTGCTAAAAAGATGTGCATTGCTGATGGAGGGTATGCTGGATCCGACCACATCCACGAATGCAGCACAACCAATATACATGACAGTCGTCCAGCTAGACGGTTCAAAACAAGGGCACTGAAGAGACACGAGAAGTTCAATGGAGTTACCAAGAATTTTCATTCTGTTGACTGCCGATTCCGACATTCAATAGACAAGTTCAAATCATTCTTTAAAGCCATCTGCGTCATTTGTCAGTAACAAATCGAAACTGATAAACCATTGTACGATGTTCTTGTTGAAGATGTGTTGCAAGAAGATGAGTAGAATAGTGGCAAACGTACCCTCTATGGTAGAACGGCTAACGGATTATGTACCGTAATTCCTACTATGACGTACATCATTACGTCATATAGTAGGTACTCGGAGTATGTACTATCGTACTTACGCAAGTTGGGGGATGCTCTCCCCTTTTTTTAGAGTTGTTTGCGTGTTTGCATGTTTTGGAATTCTCGAATAACCTGTTTGCATGTTGTTTGCATGTTTTAGGGTTTTCGAATAACCTGTTTGCATGTTGTTTGCATGTTTTAGGGTTAACGAATAACCTGTTTGCATGTTTTAAATTTTTGTTTGCGGGTTTTCAATTCCGATCGATTAAATATTCGAAACATGGATAAGTTAACGATTGATATATTAGGGTTCGTAAGGGTTCGGCTATTAAGGATCCCCTCTAAGAGGTGATGCTAGAACCGGAGCGGATCTATTAACGAGCGTCTCATTAAGGGTTCTTCATAGTTCTACGATTACAGTTAAGGCTACTCAACCATCGAATGACGTCTCGTCCAGACGTGGATCTTTCAACGAGTACGTCATTAGGGTTCTCAGGAATTCTTTCTTTAGAGATGAGGTTACAAAAAGGAACGCACGGGCCAGTGGAGTGTGTCGTATCAATTTTTTCTCGATTACTACGTAGTTGTTGGGGCGGTGAGGATCTACTCTGTACAAATAATTATCAACTTCTATCGCTACAGTGCTGCAGCTACAGACTCGTTGGGTTGAAGAGTCGGACAACATGCAACTAACTGTAAGAGAGTTCCTATTTATTTACAGTTAAGCTGAGACACCACCCAGAATCTCTTGATCCTTGGAAAAGTCAACTTCTCTCGTCAGACCTCCTCGAGAAACGTAGCCTTCGTAGTACCATTTCAAATCCTCCTTCAAATCACATTGGGCACCACTGTATCCCAATTTTTCCTTGGCTTTATCTGGGGCAACATAAAAGTCGGTCATTCGAAAGGGAAACTTGGCCTTGCCCAGTGCCTCGCCATCGTAATGTTCGATCTTGATAGTGTCAATGCCGGCCACTTCCGCACACATGTATGCCACTTCATCGTACGTGTAGAGTTGGTCAGTGCCACAATTGAAATAGCGTTGTTGTACGGCGGCGGCTTCATTGTCCAGTGGTGTCATGAGAAGTGATGCTACATCTTGCGAATTAGTCAGAGACACTTTTTGGGTTCCAGGACTGGGAATGGGCAGCGGTTGTTGGCGTACCAATCGATCAAAGTACCAGTCAATATAATCGTATTTGTTGGAGTTGGGGCCGTAAATGTATTGGGGTCGGAACGACACCAGCGGCAATCCCAATTCGACAGCATATGCGTCCTGCTGTGCCTGTCCGGCCGATTCTTTGATGGGAGTTGTGGCCTCGTCCATGGGAAAAGTAGTCGAATCATCGGGCTTGTACATACCAGCCGAAGACACGTAAACGTAGAGATTGCAATCCCAACTCTTGGCACAATCGCAAATGGCCTTGCCCGATCCTGTCGGCCCTTTGGAGTTGTTGTCAAAGATATACTCAAACTTGGCCCCATTCAACCAAGATTGTATGGTACTGGCGTCAACCGATTCGTCTCCTAGTGGAGCTTTGACGACAGTGACACTCGAGGGAAGATCGGTGCCGTACAAGGAAAAGGGTTCCTTGGCTTCATTGCATGCATCATCTTGCAGAATGGTAATGGAATCAATTTTGTCGTGGATTGCAAGCTTCTTGGCGAGTTGGAATCCTGAAGGGGGGGTTGAAGGGTTGCATTGATAAAGTAAGACAAAAAAAAGAGCTTAACTGTAAATGCAAATAATGACATGACAGGGACGAGATTGTCGTACGTACCGATCTCGCCGTGTCCACCTCCCTTGTTCTGCACAATCAATGCCGCGGCCTTCAAGCTGGTGGAGGATACTCGGGATGCTCTCCAACGAGATGGCGCAAAGGCCGAGGCTCTGTCGGTTGCCTGGAGGGCAATTAATACGAGTAATACTGATACAGCGTACATTACTGTCGTTTTGCTGTTGATTGTTGTCTGTATCTGTGAATCTGTCGTATCTATCGAGCTGTCGATTGCACTTATGTCGCGACGATCTAGTATCGTCAGGAATCGATGGTACTTTTCGATGGTACTTTTCGATGGAAAGCGGCTTTGGCCCAGTCCTGTATACTCAAAGCACAAAGCAGCAAGTATGGGCTTGCAGTAGAGTCTGGATTGGATTATGTGCTCCAACTATTGGATTGACAGTGATTCAAGAGACCGAAGACTGATGTCGTAACGTGTTGTACCTTCTATCATGTAGTAGTACGTAGTGCGACGCACGGTACTTTCTCAACAAAAACATATTCGATTCGATTGATTCGTCTCCAGAAGTACGTTTGTGTTCATGATTGATGACATCATCATCATCATTATTAGGTGTACCGGTACTCTAGCTACCGTAGTCGTACGACTCTACTGGTAGTAGTCTCTAGCTAGTAGAGTACCTTAGCTCTCTAGGTATCATAGAGAGTATGTACCAATTATTAGGTACCTATTTGTCTTCGAATCTTCGTTTGGACCAAAATACTATTAATGCGTACTGGAGTACAAAATACCCGGTTACTCCGTACATCGCTACGGTAGCTCCTACCGGTACGGCAGTAAGTTACCTCTACTAGTAGCTAGAGAGAGAGCATTTTTGGGTTGATTGATGTGAAGATACAGCTACTACAATGAAATGTGACCCAACATGGACCTTGACATGACATGATTGTTTTTTTACTTGAAAAATCAACTACGAGACAATTGGCATGAATGAAGTTACTACTTGGGTATTATTATACTCTATGTATTTAGCTTGTAATAATAATACAGCTGTAGCTGCCACTCAAAAGTTCTTGTTGGTGATGTTCCTTTCTGGCTCCAAAGGATAGCAACGATAAGCTCTGTCATTGCGTCATTGCACTACGGTACCGTATTCGGTACTTTATTAGCACGTACATACTGGTGTACCAGTAGTGTATCAACAGCTGTGGTCTACGTAGTACGAGTCGTGCACTGCCAATCTTCACAGTGTCAATCCATGATGTTTTTTGCCGCCTCTTTTATGTTCCGTTCATTGCTCAGTCCTGCAAAGCTTTGGATGCCGTCCAACGCGCACGTCGGCCACAATGATTAGGAAGATGACTCAATCGACCAAAAAAAATTCATGTAACACGGGCAAGCGCTCGTGCATGTGTATCAAACGGCCCGTCTCCACAACATTCATCTACTTCCTCTTCCATCACCTCCCAGAGAAAACGTCGTAATTCCCACGCATCCCTCCTCCGTTTCTGTTAGACCTGACCTGCAACACACTACCGCAACTACTTCCTACAGAACGAACGATAGCAACGTCTCCGAAATCGAAGTCGACAACGAAAGCTTTCCCACGAAGAAAGAAAGAAAAGAAAAACAGGAACATTATTGGGATATCTCTTGTGCGTTCTCTGACGTTCAGAGCAGTGCCACTCGACACGAGACTTTATAAGGCACGAGACGACCGACACACCACAATCCACTCTCCTCTTGCATTGCTGAGTGAAGCTCGCAGTAACAGCCCCTCCTTTCGTCAACGAAGAAGACTACACAAGTTTTGTACTACTCATTCACAATGGGAACACCCAACCGCGTCAAGGCTACTGGCGGTTCCAGCCTAACGGAATATCAGAAACAAGCCATTATTTTAATTGTCATGTCCATTATTATATTTGCGGCTTGTCAGATGGAAACGACCCGAAACTGGATGTATCCAATGCCGGTTGATGAACCAGAAGGGCCCAAGCCGGATACACACATTGCCATGATCGCATTGTTGGGGGAACGCAATTCGGGAACTAGATGGACCTCTAGGTGAGTAACAGTTCATGGAAGTGAATGATGAAGTTCTGTTGTTTGTATGAAAGAAATTCTGACCAGTATCTTGTCTCTTTTTCTCCACTTCAGTCACTTGGAAAAATGTTTTGGTCATGCAATTGAAATTCGCACGAAACTATCACGTTACAAACATTGGTTCCAATATCCTGCGCCCTACCGGTATCCTCACGAAACTTTGGTCATTGCCCAATTCCGCAATCCCTACGACTGGCTCAAGGCGATGCAGCATGTCCCTCATCATGCACCGGCTCACATTGAATATCGTCCCGACGAACGATGGATGGAATTTTTGCGATCACCTTGGACCATGGAACGCATTGGAACCGACAAAAACGAGACACCCCGGAGATGCCAGGAACATTTTGAATACAAGGATATCATTTCTTGTGAAGTCGAACCACTCCCGAGAAGCGCTTACAAAAAGTTGGATTATAGCAGGCATCAACCCTTTTATGAAATGGGAAATGATGGCAGTGGACGGCCATACAACAACATCATGGAAATGCGGACGGACAAGATTCGAAACTTTTTGAGTATCAAAGAATACATTGGTGTGGCGGACGTATGGGCCGTCCAGTATGAATATCTGTTGACCAAAGGTACCCAAGAGCTGCTGGATGAAATCACCCGGTGGACGGGTATTCAACCCAATTGTACAGCGCGACCACCGCAGCAGCGCCGCAATCGACCTGTGGAGCGAGAAATGGCCGAGTACATTCGAGAGCATTTGAATTGGACGGTCGAATCATGGATAGGATATGGTCCACACTCCTATTAGAAACTTCATTTTTAAAAAGTGCTAATGGCATATTATTTGACAATTGTGTAAGTCACAAAGAAAATCACTCAATCCCTAATACCGATCCACATTCCACGTAGTAAGGCTGAAAAAACAGGAGACGATCGAAGAAACGAGTACGTCGTACGTATTACTAACTGTAAGTAGCGGTGAATCGACCTGTTTATATCTTGCAAGGGGGAAGTCCACGGGCGACAGAAGCATTCGCTAGTCCTTGGGTCGCGCCAATCCCTATGGCGGGCGAAGAAGAAAAAGGTGATGTGCTATGTGTTCTTGAGAATGGGTGCTATACCGAAACAGATCGACGAGCCAGATAATATGCCGATCTCCTCGTTACTAAAGAAATCCCATCTCCTTCAACTTGTTCTTCAACAATGGAGCCCAGTAATTGTCAATACGAGGATTCACGTAGCAGTTGTAGTTCCATCCGTCTTCATTGTAAGTACGGTTGGATCCATCTTCGGGCCAAGGAAATCCAATCCGGCACTGGTCGATGGGTGAACCATCTTTGTGGCAGTTTCGTTTCCAGCCAGCAGTGTCTTGTCGAGCGATCGCTTTGGCGTGCAGCATCAAACCCTCGTTCACCTCGTCAATGAACCTTGATTGAGGGTCAGGAAAGGGCCGAGCTCGATTGTAAACTTTCTTGTACTCATCCAACGGCATGTTGCTCGTCTCAGTGACCGTGCTGTAGTGGATGAAATGCTGTTGCACATACGACGCTCGGTATATCTGTTTCTCGGCGGGCATTGTTGAGGTTTTTTTACCTGGCTGTTGACGATCGCAATTGTAAGCCTCCATCATGGTAGTGTCATCTCGAACAGAAAGCTCAAAACACTCCTGGGATCGTCGGGAGCACAATTCCTTGTCATTGAAGGTGGTGTCTTCCGGGTTACTACAAAACATCATTGAAAGAGAGATATCAGTTGTACTGCATGGATAAACATACAACGCCAGCAACAGTAACAGTAACATGGACGTACTTGATATGGGTTCTTCGGGGCCACGCTCTCCACGAGGCGAAAGAAATGATCTTCTTTCCTTCTTGATCCAGTTTTTCCAACAGTTGCAAGACACTTGTGTAGCTGGGGGGGGGGGGGGGAGAGAGAGAGAATAAAACACCTTGAGTCTTTCGTTCAAGCCCCAAATCATGAATGATGGCTTTCAACCTTCTTTGATACTTACTTTCCCATCGGAACCAGGTACTCATCAATGTCAAATTGACTGAGAAGTGTGGGGGGGGGGAGAAGCCAAGTAAAGTACAGAAGAAAAAAATAACCAGCTTAGAATGGAAAAGTACAAACAAAGACCAACATTATGTTTCTACGTACCCGATCCAATTGGTGTGTGGGCCAAATCGAAGTCGACACGAACTTTCAGCGGCATACTGCGAAGATCTTTCTCCCACGCTATCGACATTGTTGGGATTATTGTTGCACACACGAGACGGCCAATTGATGACAGTAACATTTTCTGGAAAAATGTCTTCAAAAGGCTGGAGTGAACTTTCATTGGAAAAAGCCCCAGAGTTGTCAAAAATATAAAAATGATCAAAGCCAAGCATTTTGTTGAAGGTAATCCACTCCAACATGCGCCGTTGTCCGTCATTGATTGCGTAGCGATTACCACGAGTGGCGTATCCGGTACTGGCCCAGAGACAGGAAACGAGATGATGTTTTTTCACCTTGTCGTCGTCATTGTTGTTGGTATTCTTAAGAGCGGTGGGTTCGTACGTCAGGAGCGATGGCTTGCAAATGGGGATATTGGCCCATCGCCCCGAGTGTTCCAGTGGGGGCAAAATGTGGTTCTCGCCCCACTCTGCGTGTGGATCGAAAGATTGTCGCAGGGCACCACCCATGGAAGCGGAATACTTGGGACCGAGAAATTCGTCTGGGGGACCAAAGCGTGGTGGTGTCCGCACTGGAATCAAATCCACAAAAATGGTCGCCCAGTCATCAATGACAGAAGCACCGGTACGGATGGCATCGACCAAATGATCGGGGACTGGGCACTTGAACAGCAGTTGCGAGGTGTGGATTTGTTTGTTGTTGCGTCCATCTTTTTGAAACATGGTCCGTTGTCCTTTTCGAACTGACACCCATTCGTAGTCATTGTTGAATTCTGAAAATGTGACATCTCCAGAAGGTTTGAATTTGCAAATGAATCGCGTACTGATACTTTCCAGATCGGCATCTTCGTGGGAGGATAGTCGATAGCGAGAATCATCTCCAACTTTTTTGAGTGCGACATGTTGAAAAAGGGCCATTTGGGGCATGGTGTGCTCCAAAATGGCTTCTTCCTCCTCTGTTGTACCAGTGTGACATCGCTGTTTGTTTTGTGCTACAAATTGAATGTATTTGCCGTCCTCGGTAGGGAAGACATCGTGGATCCATGGTAAGAACGGATCGTCGTCCGGATAATCGTCGACTGGCCATTGCTCGGGTAATTTGAAACAGGAATTCAGCTTTGGGTATCGCGTAACTGTTAAATCCTCTGGTTTCACATTTCGAATTGGCAGTGGCTTGATATCCCATGTACTTGTATCGATAGGTTCTAGATATGCTGTCAGTATTTGATCCTCTGGGATGTTCTTTTGTACACGGCTTTTCCCGGTAATGGTTGCACCCGAGAACACTGCTTTCCTGCCATTTGGAAGAAGGATTTGTGGTTCCACCATGTGACCATGTGGATTGGGACGAAAGTTGGGTCGCATGATGCGTTTTCTGTGCTTGCTTTCCTTTTGTTGATTCTGACTAGTGGTCGGACCATTTTGAGTTGCATTTGTGGGGGGATAGTCGGCGACAGTTTGTTCCTTCCGTGTTTGTCTTGTATTGTGCACAAATTGCGATACTGTATCACTAGATGGAAACTTTTTCAACTCGGATGGATCCTTGTTTGCTTGCTTTTGCTGTACTTGAATGGCGAGATCATGGAGGAACCACAAGTAGACGGCACCAACGATCAAAATTACACCGATGAAACGTTGCGTCCGCAGCTTGACCCGAGTGGTGCCAACGATGGTTTTGGGGAAAACGCGACGCTTCGTGGATGAAGCCGTGGTGATCACCATTGCGAGATTAATCAAATGGCTGTCTCTAGAGTGTATCACCTCAGTCGCAATTTTCGTCAACGTCGTCGGGAAAATATTAGCTTTGTAGTAGGAGGTGATGTCATTGTCCGGTGAGGGGCAAACAAACAGAAAACTTCATAGTCAGTCGCAATATGATACGGTAAAATAGAACTCCGGATTGCCGTTGCGTATGCATACATACGTCCGTCCCTATGTATGTACTGTTCGTTATGCTACGATCTGTCCAGCACTAGGTACTGATACGTCGTACTACTAGGTACTTCGTAGCTTGTGGAGACTACCGGTAGCTACTCTAGCAGTGGTACACACAAACAAAAAATGCAACAGCAGGAACTAGACTACAGAACCCCCCTTGTGACACAATATGTACGTCGTAAAAATTGTACTTCGAAGTGTGGAAGACTTTTACACTTACGACTTAGTACTCCTGTGGCTGCAATTCAAAATAAGTGCTTCAGATTTCGCATCACTATTATGCTCCCATTAAGTATATTATTGTGTTTTTCAGTGCTTTTTAGTACGTGTTCTTTTTTCCACTATCGTCCACCGTTTTGATCGTAGATTGTTTTGGCCTGAGTAAGAGCATCGAAAATTCTTTTGGCTAGGAACCTTTGATCGGCAGGAAGGTCATGGGTCTTGTCGGGATGCACAACCAAGGTTGCCTTGAAATAAATCTTTTTGCATTTCTTGGGATCCAAGACATCACCAATACTGACCTGCTTCCACTTGGCCCCTGGCCACAAGATAGTGTGTAAACTACCCAAAAGTGCCGTCAGCTGCTTCTTCTTGCCGTGCTCTTCTGACCATGCTTTGATCTTTGGTTCCAGTTGCTGGCGAATTCTATCCTCCTCTTCTTCTCTCTGCTTCTTGAGAGCCTCTCGTTGCTTTACTTCTGCCACAGCCTTTTGTCGATTGGCCTCCATCTCGTTAACACGTTCGCTGATAGCCTTCTGAACAGTCGCACTCTTTCCTACCGCATTCGACATGTCCAGTTTGATACCAACTTCCTTTTTGGGAGGTTTCTGGGGAGCACTGGAGGAAGACCCAAACACAGCACCGAAACTACCGTTTCCTTTCGCTTCCTCATCGGGGTGAACTTCTACCCATCGTTGGTCCACATCATCCCATACTCGGTTCTTTTGTTTCATTCTAGCTTCCTGTTCTCGCTTCAATCGTTCTGCTCGTGTCTCATTCGGATTCACGGCCGAAGCTGGGGAGGAATGCGAATGATGCAAAACCTTGGGATTGAATCCACCACCACTATTTGCAACTGGTGCTGGTGCAGGAGCATCCCCAAAATCCATCAAGTTTGCAGGCGCTCGCGGAGGAGCCGACGACGTCACACCACTGTTGTGTGCTCTATGTTGTTGCGGTGGGGCGTGTCCGTGACCAGCAGAGGCGACAGGACGGGGTTGCGGTTGTCGAGATTGCTGTTGTTGTGGTGGTGGTGGTCGGGTTGCGGCGGGGGCACGACGAGGTCGAGGAGCTGGTGTTGGTGCATGCCCACCACCACCACCTCCGTGTTTGAGAGCAAATTCATCGTGTAACTTGACCAAATCCAATAACTTCACGACCAACACCGAAACTGGGGGACCACTATTCTCCACCATAGAATCCTCCCCAATGGCGCTGGCCACAGCTTTTCCCATCATTTTGAAGGCTCCCTTGGCAGCTTTGGTGGCCGTATCTGTAGTAGATGAAGAAGCTGTCTTGGTTGGAAACAAGAGTTTTCGTAAATCGGACTGCGATGTTTCCTTGATCGGGAGTTTGGCATTTCCGTCCTGGATGTCCCACCAACTAAACGACCTTTCAGAACCAGCAGATCCTGGCTTGTCTTCCACCATGACTCTCCAATGGTACCCTTCCGGTCCCAGATGACTCAAAGTATGTGTTGCCGTGCAATTTCTTCCATAATTATGAAAGAACGAATAAAAGATTAAAGATGGGTCAGATGACAGAATAGATCGAGGATCGAAAGTGTAATAAATTAGGAGGTCTACCTTGAGTGTGTTACTTGTTAATACACGAATCACGATCTTGGAACTTACTGTTTCACTGCGTTTAAAGTGATTCCAGAGCCATATGGCATGGAAAAGCAATTGTAATGCGGATCGGCACCATCGGAATCGGAATTGATGATGCGATACAAAACAAGGACGGATCGTTGTTGTTGATGATGACCGTATCCGTTCGACATTGTGACTATGAAAGTGATTAGGGTTACTGCGAACTGAAAATGTACCGGAGCCTCTCAGCTTTTCTGTTCGTTCGTCTTTTTTTTTCATAGACGATTGTATGGGTAACAAAAACGCGAAAAATATCAAACAAAGAAAAAATGGAGGTCATCGGAGAGGAACGTCAAAAAACGCTATGAGATGTGGATTATTCACAGTGTCAAAATGGCGAGGCCAAATCAACAACAACTACTAATTGAATGATCGACTGCTTACCTGATGTCAAATGGATCAGCGAAAATGCCGCAAACAAAAACAAGCTTTGTATGCTGCACTGCGTGTAATGGGTCGTTCGTTTGAAATACAACTTATGTGGTGGCGAAATAATAGTAGTATATGACTTTGTCCGGAGTGAGGGCATTGCCTCGTGGTGGTTCGATCATCGATGCACCCACCAGTTCTATCCGTTGACGCGAAAATTATTCATTTTCCATCGACGGTCGGTGTGATGATCTACCACGGTATGATACATACATGTATGATACTCCGCTTACGACAGCAGTACGGGACTGGTATCATACCTACTTACCGTGGCATTGACTGTGAATTCGTATGCGTATCATACCTAAACTAAAAAATGTAAAATAATGCTACCTGTCAGGCGCGATCCAGACGGTGTTCGTTCCCGGTGTCCTTTGTTTCATGGTTCCAATTGACAGTGAACATACTACTCGGAGTATGAAACAGTATGATACAAACATTCTGCCGTAGGTTCGTACAACTACCATTGTTGCTCTGTCCGTCGAAGGTGCTTCGTACACAAGAAAGTCTTTGTCACATTTTTTTTTTATCATCATGATGTTGACTCAGCATTACGTGCACCTACTGTTGTGCTACGTCGTCCGACGACATGAGCTACGGTATAGTCGTCAATGTCTCACGTGCTGAGTAGAACGTACAAAGTCAAAACTCTCTCTCTCGGACAATTGCAGCATCTACTAGTGTTCCTGCTTTGCACCATCCACTCTGCATACTCTGCTCAAAATGGTATTTCCACGTTGCTTGCCCGCATCCATTTTAATTGGATCTATCGTTGTAATGGCAGGGTTTCTACCGACATACGCCTTCGTTGGTCCCTTGCAAAAGAGTTCAAGGGAATCTCTTGCCTTCAACGATTTTTCACAAAAAAATGAATGGACGTGTTCCAACCAAATGTCGTTTCAACGGAACAGAAAGGCGGAGGGAAAGATTGTGACCCAAGTGCGTGCTCATGCTTCCACCACAACACCCGACGTTGTTTCTGTTCTGTCATCGACAAACGTGCTTGATCCGAAGACTGGACGATCAACCAAGGCTCTGGACACTTCTGCTTGGAAGAACAATCTCCTGCTTCTCCCCCGTCTTTCACTGATCACACGACCGTCAAAAAAGATTTTGGTTGTAGTGATGTCCCAACTGGGCGACTTCGATTCGACCGAATATGCCGAACAGTTGTGTGCTGTCATGCCCGATCTAAAACAGGCCAACGTTGAACTTCGATTGATCGGTATTGGTAACGTCGAAACAGCCAAACTGTTCAGTGCGCATACTGGCGTCCCACTTGAAAACATTTTGTTGGATCCGACGGCAACTTTGCATGAAAGACTTAATTTGCATCGTGGACCTAACTGGGACGTACCAGAATGGATACCTAATAAAGTCTTGGAGTGGTTTGCCACGGACATTTGCAACAACAACAATCCGAACGTTCCGTCCACTCTCGTTGCAAGAGCATGGTTGAATTACATGGCCATGTGTGCGGGAATTGCAGCACCGGGAACGCTTGCTGAAATCCTTCGAGGCTACCTGGGTGACAAGAGTGCTCCGGAACGATTGCGGTACGGCGAAAAAGTCGAGGCCGGGCCCATTGTCATCACGGGTGTAACCGATGTCAAGTTGGGTCCGATCGAATACCAAAGTTTGTGGAAGGACCAAGAAGGATTCCTACGGCCAGCCGAACTTGCAACGGTGAGACTGCGATCAATGGTCGAAGTACTAAGCAAGTTTGATCGATACGTTCCGGACCAAGGACTGTTGGATTGGCGGGGGGCTACATTTTTGTTGGATGCTGAAAACAACTACAATTTATTATATGACTACAGAAACAGAGGGGTTCTAACATATTCAGAGACTATGGATCGTCCGCTTTCATTCTTGTCTGGGTGTATCCCAGACAATCGTGCAAAAAATCCTTTTGGGTTGAATGATCCAAGGCAGCCAGCAGGGAGTTATAACTAATCAAATAGGGAATACAATAATCATGAGTAGATGAAAATTCCCTTTCTAAAATTGATGCGTTTTACTCCGAGTGATTTCTATATTTTGTGTGATATCCGACAAGAGATTGGATTCCGTCGAGATTCCTTCTACGTTTTCCTTCGCCCCAGGTATCTTTTGCTCTGTGGACAGACTTTGTATATAGCACGCAGGCAGATCATTGCTATCCTGGTCCAATTTCTGTCTTTATTTGGTGGGATACGGAAGAATAATTAGAATTCAAAGGAAGGAGGGACACCGTCACTGTCAAAAAGTTGCTTTTTGACCCCAAATGCAAATGCACCAGTGTCACTATCTGCTGTAGGTGCGAGATTTTCATCCACGTCCTCGGCACCACAATAGTTTTCAAGTATTCGGACTGCCATACCGTAGATCTCCTCGTTCTCGTGTTCTTGCAGGCCATCAATTAGTGCAATGCCCCCGTACTCGTCCAGCATGTGGGTGAATCCTACTTCGGTATTCTTCATCCCAAAATCCAAGATGGTCTCTATCGCTTCGAGGACGTCCTTTACCAGTCCAACATCCGCACAAGGACCCTCTAGGAATCGAACCAGAGATCCCAACCCCCCAACTGCAACTAACGGGACAACGACGGAAGTTCTAATGTTGCTCTGGAGAAGACTCGTAATGACATAAATCGCTTCCGTTCTCACAACCCACCAGTCATGGGACGCTCGATCGACGAGACTTTCCATAATTTGTCTCTGTTTCAAAAGCTGTGATGCTTGTTCAGGACTTCCACGGGCGATGTTGGAAAGCATCCAGCAGGTTTCTTTTCGAACGTTTGCGGAAGTGCTAGCCAAAAGAATCGGGATGCAATCGAAGAGGCCAGCTGAAATGACGCAGTCTGTTTGATTATCATTTCCACCCACGAAGTTACCAAGAATTCGAACAATTGGAGCCATAAGAACTTTAGGTCTCTTTTTCTTAATCAGCGTAATGAGCTTGAAATGGATGCCCGTTCCCATGACATGGTTGATCGTCGCTTCATCTCCACGGGATAGGTAGGAGAAAGCCCATAAAAGATCGTTGAGTGCCTCGTCATTGTCACTAACGCCAAGGAGTTTATCCATCGTAATAGCCAGTTCGTAGACTATGGGATCGGTCATTGATCGATCTGGAGAGGGATCGCCACGGCAAAGGTTCGAGATGCACCAAAGGCAATTTTGTAGTAGTGACAGAGTGGATGGCTTTTCAAGGTTTCTCTTCCTACAATATGGAGATAATGAAAAATCAAGTGTTAGAGAAAGTAATGTACAGCCGTCAATCAAGCAAATCAATATTGACTGTAGCCAAATACGTACAGATGTGGGAACGGGCTGTGTCGAAGAATTTCGTCTCTGGCCTCCACACCGTCACCGGCGATATTTCCGAGACACCACATTGACTGTTCTCGCACATCGGGAGAATCGTGAACTATTAGGTTAACCAAAGGGCCAGCGGCTCCTTCAGCTAGGATCTCTTTGGTGTTTGTTGTCGCAACGTTTGTGAGGACCCAAGCTGTCTCAAATATCAGGGAATAGTCTTCTGGATCCGCCGTCAAGTTGTACACGAGATGAGGGAGGACGCCACAATTAAGGATGTCATTGACAGGAGGATTCCGTTCTTTGCATAGGAGCCGACGAAGGCACTTCGTTGCTTCCAATTTATCTAAAACTGTCGACTGTGATCCAGTAATGACTGTGGCCAGTTGTGGAATGTCGGCAACCGTGGCCTTTCGGCCTCTCAAAACATTTGACATTGACATAATATTGTTGTTTTCGTCCATTATATGCACCTGGGATCGCTTGTTTCTCAGTTGTTCATCTTTCCTTTGCTTGCGAATGTGCAAGGTGGTTTGTTGCCGGGAGCGTCTCCCATCAGTAGTCCCAACCGTCCTTTTGAAGTTGCCACTTCGGTTTGCTACATGTCCAACAATACAAAACAATAGAATTGGTTAGTTTCCGTCAGAACGACCCAGCATTACGAAATCTTGAAACGATAAGTACGAGGACAACCATACGACATCTTTTTTAAAATTATTTCGGAACTCTCAGGAATATCTTCAACGCATTTGAAGAAACGCCAAACTATCATCTCCACAGCCGTCGTCATCTACTGCATCGTTGTCAATCTTCCACTGCCGCGACTCTCATAACATCAAACCACGGTCCTCAATCACCATTTCTCTAAGTCAAATCTGAATCCCTGCCAATACCACACGACTCAAAATTCAGCCGATGACGAAGTCGTCGTCGTCCAAGCACTAGTCGCCGCCCCCCGCTGTGCCACTTACTGATTCGGGAATTTTCGGACAACATGGTGAGCATTCAAATCCGAGTGGAAAGTTGATTGGTTGTGAGAGATGATATGAAGACTTGACGGTGATGTTGCTCTTTGCTTGGCGTTTTTGAGACGAGGAAAAAAGTGATTGTGCCACAGATGGGAAACTTGGCCGACAAGATTTTTTTACAGTTAGTTCTGTTTTGTGACGCATCGCTAAATTCTGAAGCTCGGCTGCCTACGACCCACCAACGGAAAGACTTTTTCATGTGTCTATGTCCGACCGTCGTCTTCGGCAAGAACTAATGTAGTACCTATTTATTTAAAGTTGGGGAAATTGCAATCTCGACACCGAAGCCTTATCTCGACACGGGCACTTCTCCTTTTATGTGGGTTTTCTCCACATAACGGTACTTAATGTTGTCTCGACACTGAGCCACTATTATCTCGACACCGAAAAAACTCCTCGACACCGGAAAAACCCCTCTTGTTATCTCGACACCGAAAAAACCCTCTCTTGTTACTTCGACACCGTCGCTTGTTACTTCGACACCGTAATAAAACCTATTTTTTGTTTCGACACCGTAAAAACCTCTTACCTCTTAACTATTTCGACACCGAAACACCGCTTCTATCGTGTTGCAACTACTCTCTGGTCGTGTTGCAGTTACCGCCGGTGATTACAGGAGGATTTCAGCCACTGCTACCGACTACAGGCACTGTAACACTCCATCGCCGCTGCCAGCCATCTGTCGACAATGTTGAGACGCCGTACAAAACCTTTGGTTGCTGCTAAACCCAATGGCCCGCTCTGGATTGCAGAAGATCTTTTTCGTGATGATCGGGCTCTTCTTGTGGATGATGACGCAGTTGCACCCTTATCAGGTGACAACCACCTGTCCACTGCTTTGGTGGATTATCTCCTACAACGGTCACTACAGCCAACTGACTTGCAAGACACCACACTCGTGGGTTCTGCCAACTCCCTACATTTCTTTCATCAAGTCAACGCGAAGATAGCTACTGCTCCTTCTGATCCCAACGTCGCAAAGAGTGTAGAGAATATTCGGCAGAGGTGTTCCCATTACAAGGACAACAAATTTGAGTTCCTCTCTCCCTTCTGCATTGACCACCATTTTGTTGCCGTGAAGATTGTCTTCGATCTTCGATCACTCGACATCTTTCACGAGGTTTCTGTATACGACTCCTTGATCAAAGGTGGCCGCCGCAACAATTCGGTACACCGTAATTCTCCTCCTGCCAAGTACCTCCGACCATTTCAGAAATTCATTGCAAACTTTTGTTTGTTTGGCAACCCCAAGTGTGAAGTGCTGCTTGCCAACCCTGACCACATTGTGGAGAAGGCTGTCTACAGATCGTGTCCCTTGCAACAGAACGGATTTGACTGTGGTTTGTTGGCATTTGGATGTGTCCTCCACCTGCTCAAGGGGTTGGATGTGTCAGCTGACATTTTCAACCAGCAGCACATTTCCAAGCTCAGGGAGTCTCTCCATGCAGTGTTTACCGTCACTGACATTGGATCAGATGTTCCCAATCCACGGGAACTTCTTTCCTCTTCGTTCCTGTCTTTCTTTTTCCCCCTCCAGTCTGAAAACGACTGCCATGACGATGTTTTCCTTCGGCTGCTTCAAGATCTTCCAAATAATGATAATGACATTGATGCTGCACCAGATGTTCCTGACAAGGCTCCTCCCATCGAAGTAGACGTTGTGCCACTCCATCCACGACTTGGGGCTGATCCACAACCCGAATCAACAAGACACAGGGACGACTATTTCACAACCCAATTCATTGAAGGATGTAATGAAGGCAGCTGCCAACATTCAAAGTGTGAGAGCCTCCTACAACCAGGCGTACCGTGCCATCGGCCGTGCAGTGGCAAATGGCCCAAGAGAGAAACATCAGGCCAGTTTTGGACTAATCATGTCGTACTTGAAGCACTTCCAGTTGCGAAACGAAGACTCCACTGTCAAAGCTGAGAGTGATGCTGACCAGCGTTTGCGGCGCCTAGGCATCTGTCCGGGGATCATGCGGCGCTCTTTGCAGCATGTGAGGCCTGTCCTGTCTCTCGATGGGGCCCACCTCTTGTCAAAATGGAAGGGAACCCTGTACATTGCTTCGGTGCAGACCGCGTGCAGTAACATCTATCCCGTTTCCTTTGCCATTATGAAGGACGGCGAGGATGCGGAGGGATGGAAGTGGTTCCTGGAGCTGCTGGTTCAGGCCATCCCTTTGCTGAAAATGCAGCACCCAGATAATCGTTGCAGGTTCTGCTACTTCACTGTCATTTCTGACAGGCAGAAGGGACTCATCCAGGCATTGCAGCAGGTGTTTCCAGACAATCATCATTGCTTTTGCTCTGTCCACATAGCAAGGAATGTTGAAAAGGAGGTTGGAAAAAAGGTTGTCTGCCACATTCTCCAAACGTGAATCGGACGAATTGATGGCGAAAATTAATGCAATTTCCGCCCGCGGAAAGAAGTATTTGGAGGGCATTAGCGCCAATCAGTGGAGGAGCACCGCTTGGGTGGACGACCCAACCCTTCCACCCAGGTTCGGCATTGTGACAACAAACATGTCAGAGTCTGTAAACTCAATGGTTGGAGATGCAAGAGATGGAAGCTGGCTAGAGTGTACCAATGACATTGTCAGAAAAATGATGAACAGGATCTGCAGCCTTCGGGAGGAGAACTACGGAAGGGAGGGTGTTGTGGACAAGGTTGCAGAAATCCTTGAACGTAGATGGAAAAATTGTTCTAACTTCCAAGTGAGGGAGGTTGTGAAGGGTGGTAGCCAGTTCGATGTTTTCCGTCCGTCGAGGGGGGCGTCTCAGCCCGAGACAAATCGTTTGTTGGATGTGAGGGAGCAGACATGTGAATGTGGAAAGTGGCAGGAGCATGGAGTTCCCTGCATTGATGCAGTTACCTACTACAGGTTGTTTGAGACGCAAACACTACAATACATAATGGACAATCATGTCAGTGAACACTACAAGTACGAAACAGTTAACGAACTGTTGAAGGAAAACATTGTTCCTGTTTCTTTGGATATATTGGACCAGGATGGAGTTACATTGCTACCAAATCGCACAAAAAGGTCAAGTGGACGACCAAGGAAAAAAAGGATCAGGAAACGATCTCGTTTCGCCCATGATCCAGACAAATCACCCATTGTTTGTAGCAGATGCAAGAAGAGAGGCCACAACGTTAAAACATGTGTTGCAAGAGAGCAACTTGAGAAACAACATCCAGCTGAGCTTGATCTTTCTTGAACAATATATAACTGTCACTACTATAATAAGATTTCAGTATTACCTATGGTTTGGTGGTAGTAGCAGTAACAGTTGTAGTGGCAGTAACAGTTTCGGTAACTACTCTGTGGTAGAAACGTAGTAAAAGTAGTAGTGCTATGGTGTCGATATAGTAAAAAGGTAAAAAGGATGGTGTCGAGATAACAGTGGCCACGGTGTCGAAATAAAAAAGTGGGTTTTTTTCGGTGTCGAAATAACAAGAGAGGGGTTTTTTCGGTGTCGAAATAATGACGTACACGGTGTCGAAATAACAAAGGGGAATTTATGGTGTCGAGATAACAGTGTCACGGTGTCGAGCTAATAATGCCCGTGTCGAGATAATAGTGGCACGGTGTCGAGATAATAATGCCCGTGTCGAGATAGTAATGCCCGTGTCGAGATAAGGCTTCGGTGCAATTTCCCCTTTAAAGTTCGAGTGATGGCAAGATGACGCAAGATCTTCCAGAAGGCGAAGGGTTCTCATCCTCGCCATCAAAACACTGCCGTACTCGTGCTGCGTACTGTCGTATAAATTAATTACGGTATCGTACCTACCGGCAATCGAAACATAGGAAGGGGAATCTTTCTCTCCTCTTTTCGACGTTCAACGAAGAGGAAAAGCCTTGCGCATGTTGCGAAGCGTCGAAGCATTTTCCGACGTGCAGCTGTTCCCATTCAGCTCGACGACAACTCTTTTTGTTACCCATCTCTGATCATAGTGCCAATCTCCAGAAAAAACAGTCACCATGCCACCATCCATGCCCGAATACAAAGAAGGACAAACTCGCAAGAGGAATGTCTACGACGTTCTCGAAGCCTTGAAAGGCGGCGAAGGTGCCAAGAACGTTATGGTTCGTGTCGATTTCAACGTTCCCATCAACTCCGATGGCAAAATCACTGATGACTCGCGAATTCGTGGCGCCATCCCGACCATCGAAGCCATTCTCAAGTCGGGCAATAATGCCATTTTGATGAGCCACATGGGTCGTCCGAAGAAAGTCCAAACGGGCGAAGACGATGGCACCGAAAGAGCGGCTTTGTCGTTGAACCAAGTGGTACCGCGATTGAAGGAGCTGACAGGTGCCGATGTTCGTTTTGTTGACGATTGCATTGGTGAAAAGGCCAAGCAAGCTGTGAGTGAACTTCCCAAGGAAGGCGGTGCCATTTTGGTACTAGAGAACTTGCGATTCTACAAGGACGAAGAAAAGAATGTTGCCGCGTTTGCCAAGGACCTTGCCTCCAACGCTGATGCCTACATCAACGATGCCTTTGGTACTGCTCACCGTGCTCACGCTAGTGTGAGCGGAGTTCCTGCTTTGTTGCCACCCGAGCTTTGCGGTATCGGTTGCTTGGTCGCTTCAGAAGTAGCGTACTTGGACTTCAGTACTCTCGGCCCCAATGATAAGGTTGCTGCCAGTAAGTGTTGAACGACTGCACAAATTGTGAAAAAGTTGGAGCTACAGCCTTGACTCACGACCTTTTGGTTTTTGTTGTTATACAGTCATTGGAGGATCCAAGGTCTCCTCCAAACTACCCGTGATCAAGGGACTTATTGACCAAGTCCAAATTCTGGTTTTGGGAGGAGGATTGGCCTACACCTTTGCCAAGGCACGTGGCGTCAGTATTGGAACGTCTCTGTGTGAAGATGACATGGTAGAAACCGCCAAGGGCTTCTTGGCTGACGCTGAAGCCAAGGGAGTTAAGTTGCTTCTTCCTGTTGATGCTGTCGCTGCAAAGTCGTTCCCATCTGGTCCCATGTCCAAGGACGATACCAAGACATTTGATATGGTCCCTGGTGGTGGAATTGAAGATGGTTGGATGGGTCTGGATGTCGGTCCTAAGACTTCGGCCTTGTTCAAGGAAGGATTGGCCGAAGCAACCAAAATCATTTTCAATGGACCGATGGGTGTGTTTGAAATTCCCCCCTTTGATGAAGGAACCAAGGCGTTGGTGGACGCACTGGAAGAAGATACCAAGAACGGTACCATCACTGTCGTGGGTGGTGGAGACTCGGTAGCAGCTCTGGAGCAATTTGGAAAGACTGACGCTGTTTCGTATGTGTCCACGGGAGGCGGTGCCACGCTAGAATTGCTCTCTGGTGACATTCTCCCTGGTGTCGCCGCAATTGCCGACTTTAAAGAGTAGACATCATGCAGTTCTGCAGCAGTAGTAATTGGAGAGGATATTCGATTCGACCGACGACAGAAGAATAATTTGCCGCCAGAACTGAGCGGTACTTTATTTCGCAAGTTCATCAATTTGTAATAGTGTCTCAATATACCACCCGGATGCGTCAAGTGTCAGTCTAGATATGTAGCCATGATATTACGTTCGATTAATGAGTACCCTTATACTTCCAAATGAAAATTGCTACACCTTTTTGTTGCATATCGTCCTGCTCCTCCTCATCCATGGACGGAATATCAGTAGGATGAAGTATCGATTTAAGATCAAATCCAAAGTGCGCTGCTTGATCAAGAATAATATCCTCAATAGATTTTCCCTTTGGGGCATCTTCAATTGATACGGCGGCTCGCGGAACATGCGAAAGGATCATTATCCCATCCATCTTTAGAGATCGACAAGCTGTTTGAAAGATAGGTTGCAACATGTTCAAGTCATAAAGGATATCCGCGGCCATGACTGTATCGAACTTTTTCATACCACTAGCATCGTCTGGAGTGTCCCCCCAACAAAGTTTTTTTACTTGTACATGTTCACCAACTTGATTGTTTTCGCAGTTGTTTCGACACAATTCCAATGCTGATAATGAGGCATCCGTGAGAATCAATTCCTGAATTTCCACTGTCTTTGCCACGGCAATCCCGGCCAATCCCGTCCCCGCTCCCAGTTCCAAAATGCGTCGCGAGGCTAAATACGTTGTTAGAATAGGAAGGGCTTGCACCAACAGGGTAGCTCCCAGCCATATCCGATGTCCAGTGGCATCGTGGGTACCCCAACTCAAGTTGACCATGTCCATGGGCGAGAGAGACGAAACTGAAGCAATCCTTAAAGTGACCATGGATTTTTTGTTGCCTTGGATGACAGGAAGGCTTACTTCTTGAACTGTATCATGGCGAGCAAATCCATCATTGTGGTTGGTGGTGTTGGTACCGAGAAAATCGGACCAGTCCTCCTCAACCACAACTATCTCTGCTGCCTTGTTGTCGTCCTCCTCTTGATCATGGTTCATGAGAGTAGAAGTCCAAGGCAATAAATTCAGCTTGGATGAATCGTAGTTGTATCTGGGAAGCAGTGACAATCAAGGATCCAGGACCGGCAGTGCCAAGAGACGATGTTAATTTCGTTAGTACGAAATTACTAACTGTAAGTATTGCAGTATTTGCTTTGACATTGACAGGGCCAGTGAACATTGTTGCGGGTATTCATTCGTTGTCCAGAGGGCACTCAACTAACAGTCCACATTGCATACCTTTGAACCGCGAATCATCTTTTTCTCCGTAGAGTAGTCTACCGATATCGTATGATACCGGTACTCCGTTCTACTGGAGGACGAAAGTAAAAATGTGAATCATGTTTACTCGTGACTCGTGAAGAATTGCACGTCTGAAGGTTCAATGTGACAGTTCTCGCTTGTACTCCGAGTATCATGCGACGTGACTTCGAAAAATAAATCACAATGGGACTTTACTACGGTACGTAACCTGAATAGAGGTACATACGTACATCCGATGTAGTGTTAACTGTAACAGTACCTAACAGTAAGTACTTCAAGTACCAATGGGATGCTAGCGAAGTCGGAGATGACCCTGCTTGTACTGGTGGGCTCGCTTCTACTGTGGTACAAGGTAGTGTGAAACCCGCACGAAAGAGAGAGCACACTCTACTAACTAACTAATAATAACACCTTCTCTCAAGACCTTCTTGTTTTTGTTCTATCCTCTCTACTTATAGTAAAGAGTGATGAACAAAGAGCTCTATCATAGAGAGAGAGAGAATAGCAGCAATTGTGTCGGCGAAATCCGTCACATTCGTCCTGGTGACATTTCCATTCCTTTTTTGCGAAGATTTCGCAGTCAAAGCATAGCCATTGAGGTGTTGTTGAAAGGTGACAATTTTTTTTCAAATGCCGATGATACTTGAGTAGTAGTGCACACACTCCATGAGAATAAAGAAATCCGTCTCACCGGAAAAAACTCTCACTCTCCTCCGTTCCTGTCTTGCCGTCATTCCTTCCACCCTCATCAGTTGTGTTTTCATCACAGACATTTTTAGCTTTTACCAACAATATGAAAATTGTTCATGGTGACTTACTTAGCATGGCCCAGCAGGGAGACTTTGATGTCATCATTCATGGATGCAACTGCTTCAATACCATGGGAGCAGGGATTGCTAAATCCATCAAACAAAACTTTCCATCTGCCTACAAGGCGGACTGCCAGACTCGTGAAGGAAATCCGGACAAGTTGGGGACCTACTCTTCGGCCGAGGTCTTTTGTCATCCAAGGCTACCGGGGCAGCGAGGTCAATCCATGCATGATGAGTTGGAAATCCAACATCACAAACTGACCGTTGTAAACGCTTACACGCAATATGGTTGGAAACCGACCATCAAAACCAACCGTCGCGGTCAGAGGGTCCATGTTATGCCGGTCAATTACGATGCCATTCGATTAGCCTTTCGCAACATCAAGCAGGAATTTAGTGGAAGAAGACTGGGATATCCCAAAATTGGAGCTGGTCTGGCTGGTGGCAACTGGGATATTATCGCAAGGATTATTGACGAGGAGCTGCGAGGGGAAGATCATACTCTGGTCGTATACCAGCCATGATTTGAAAGAGGGGAGGTTGAACGCAAATGCTTGGAAAGGGCTTCTAGCAAGGGTGAGACAAATCATGACATCACGAAAACTTATAACATTTTCTATAATAGTTTTATAGTTGAGATCATTCAAATAAGATTGAACGCAAATGCTTGGAAAGGGCTTCTAGCAAGGGTGAGACAAATCATGATATATTCGACACGGGCCGCTCCACTAAAATTGGCCGTTTGGAAATGAAACAATTTCCCTGATTTCTACCCTTCGGACACATCACGAAAACTTATAACATATTCTATAATAGTTTTTATAGTTGAGATCATTCAAATAAGATTGAACGCAAATGCTTGGAAAGGGCTTCTAGCAAGGGTGAGACAAATCATGATATATTCGACACGGGCCGCTCCACTAAAATTGGCCGTTTGGAAATGAAACAATTTCCCTGATTTCTACCCTTCGGACACATCACGAAAACTTATAACATATTCTATAATAGTTTTTTTAGTTGAGATCATTCAAATAAGGCAATCCCGGAAAGAAAGTAGCGACCTTCGCAAGAGTTACATCATTGGTTTAGAACATGCGGTTCGAGTTGTCCCCAAAGTCAAAAGTTGCTTCCATGCTTGGGTCGTTTATGCCAAATTTAAATTTCTTGTCAACAACCTGAGGACCACAGTTTTCACATTCATCAACAAAAGTTTCCCCTCCAAAGAAAAGACCGAGAATTTTTGATGCCTTTTTGGCAGCAATTTCACTCTTGGATTCCAGGGTCAGTTCATTCAGCAGAACGTGGCCGTCGTACTCCTCGATGATTTCTCTGCTACGAGAGCCACCAACTTCAAGAATCTTGTGCAATGCATCTAGAACCTCGCAGATCATATCTTCACTGGGACTCGTCATTGCCAGGACTGTTACCAAAGGTGCAATCCCTCCCTGGTCTATTACATTTTGAATGTACTTTGAGCCATGCCCCGTGCAAAAGTTCGCAATCGCCCAGATTGCTTCATTTCGAACTTGCCAACGATCCTCCAATGCAATCAAAGCCAAATCCTCGATTAGTCCCGTTTCAAACAATGCACGAACCTGCGCTTGACTTCCAGCACAAATATTCGAGGCCATCCATGCAGCTTCCTTTCGAATTTCCCATGGGTGAGTTGCGTCGTGAAAGAGAGGTTGAAGAAAGGCTAGGATACCGGCATCAAGGACACTTTGGGTTTGGGCTTCTGTTCCTGCAACAATATTGCCGAGTACCTTGAGAACAGGCTGAATCTGCAAATTTATTTGGTTTTCGTTGAGAAGAGTGACAAGGTAAGGGATCATCCCCAATTGAACTACGGATTCCATAACGTTCGGTCTCGACTTCGAGAGATAAGAAAACGCCCAAAGAATATCATTCATAATCTCAGCCAAGTGTTTTTTCTGCAATTGAACCAGATTGCAAAAGACCACACCAAGAGTTGCTGTAATTTTCATTGCTGGACCGTCTTCCAATGGTTCTTGGCAGATGGTACACAAGCTCCAAATTGTGTGGAAACCAAGTGACTCTGTTGGGTCCTTCAAGTCATGGAGAATATCCAATCTGCAGATGCAGTCGTAAATAAAATTATGAGGATTTATTTTCAGAGATTATTACCTCAAAGATGACAATCAAAGCATCATCTGTAGTGGCACTTACAGAATATCTATGAGACCTTGCGACAATACCGAAAGTCGCATCTCGCCCCCGTCGCTGACGATGTTAGTCAAGGCCATGATACATGTTTCCCTGACCTCATTATTAGTACTGTTTTTCAAATGATACATAATGTCTTTGACGGCCCCACTGTTAAACACCGCTTGAGAGTGAGCTGTAGCGGCAATGTTGTTGATACACCAAAGCGACTCGTATACAAATTCGGGGGGACACCTTGGACTCAAATACTCAACAAGTCGAGGGAGGGCGTTTCCATGAACTACCGTGTTAACTGTTGCATCATCCTCGCATGTTGCCAAGATGCAGCGTAGACCACGGATGGAGTCTAAGCGGTCCGTGTTGCTCGTGGCATGGTTGAAAAAGTAAACGATATGTTCGTCATCAAGTTGCATCCATTCTTCATCGTCATTGTTCAATGTATTCGACATACCCCTCTTCTTCTTGAGCGCCTGGTGTTTCTTTTGTTTGCGGATCTCAAGTGTCTGTTCATTGCGAGCTTGGCGACCGACTTCCGAGTCCAAGAGAGGTTTGTAGCTTGCGATGCGTTCTTTACTGGGGAGTTCGCTGGGTCCGCCACTAATGCTACTACTTCCTGCTAGTCCAAACATGATCTTGCTTTGAACCTTGCGGACCGATACTTTGCTGATATCCACACTAGTGCACTGCTGAGGCAGTGTGTTGCAAGGATCACTATGAATTGGCAATAGTCAACGTGTTTGTTTTGCTGTCTTGCTTTTGTTTGTAGGATCGAAATTTCAGTCACACACGGATGTCCTGCTGCTGCTCCAGAGTATCTGCAAACTTCGTCCAGAGGATGTCTCGGTAAAGAAAAGTAGAAAAGAGAAAAGTAGTAGTAGGAAGAGATTTGTAATGATAAAGGAAGGAAGTGTGTTGAACGAAGCAACAAGCAGCGATCGTTGATGGTATCGAGCGGATGCTTGGTTGAATTTGGCAGTACGGTGGATGTGGCTGAAGTTTCGAAGTTTCATGCGGGCCAGGGTGTGTGTGTGACTTCAGGCCTAACTGTAAGCAGTTTCGTTTTGACAGGACTGAAAGATCATCATCAAGCCGTTATGAACTCCTGTTTGACACGAGCACGACTCAATCAGCGATCCAAATCTATCGAGTCGACAAGACGTCTGATCGTCAACCCTTCGCAAATCAACCTTCCAACACATCACACCAACGACCTAACAGTAACTTCACTCCTTTGGGCGCTTCATTCGATGACGCAGGAGTGGAGTGATGTGAGACAGAAGATCCTATGGAGGAAATTGAAACATGCTAGGTTGGTTGAATGCAAAACATTAACACGAACCAACTTTCTTAGTAACACTAGCACCGTCCATCACCAATTACGACGAATAGACGTCCGTTTTTCCTTGAAAACGACGCGACGGATCAAATCCATCAATCATCCTCAACGAGATGCCTTCAACTTCCGCTGAGTTGTGGTCGACAAAACGAAAGTTTTTTCGTGGGCCAAAATTGTTTATACTTTTTCCTGGAAGGATTGGAATAGTTCTTTGTTCGATCATGTTCCTTTCTTTAAGACACAGCGCCAGAGCCTTCGTTGTTCCATTGAGGAATGATGCCTCTCTCCGTCACTACAATCCACCCACTCGCAAACTAGCCACGACATCCTCTCGTCTATTTTCATCGTCGACGACGACGGAAGAATCCCAAGCTGCATCTTCACCACCCACATCCTCTCCCGTTCCATATCCATTTGACCATGTAGAATCCAAGTGGCAAGCCTTTTGGGAAGAAAATAAAACGTTCAAGACGCCGGAACGAAATACGTCCAGACCCAAAAAATACGTTTTGGATATGTTTCCCTACCCGTCGGGAGCGGGATTGCATGTGGGACACCCCGAAGGATACACTGGTAAGTACAGTTGACAGTTTGACTCTGCTGAAACTTGGGAAATTGATGGAAGAAAAGATTCTAAGAATACCTCTGTATTGTGCAGCTTCCGATGTCATGGCGCGATATTGGAGAATGACAGGCCATGACGTGTTGCATCCCATTGGTTGGGACTCTTTCGGATTGCCAGCAGAGCAATTTGCCGTACAAACAGGAGCACAACCAGCCGACACGACCAAGGCCAATATTGCCAATTTCAAACGACAATTAAAAATGTTGGGATTCTCGTACGATTGGGACCGAGAACTTGCCACCACAGACATCAATTATGTCAAATGGACCCAATGGATCTTTCTTCAGCTATTCAAAAAGGGTCTAGCGGAACAGTCAGAAGTCTCTGTCAATTGGTGTCCAGCCTTGGGTACAGTTTTGGCCAATGAGGAAGTCATCAACGGAAAGAGCGAGCGAGGAGATCATCCAGTCATGAGACTGCCGCTACGGCAATGGGTCTTGAAGATCACAAATTATGCAGACCGGCTCGAGGCTGGCTTGGACGGACTGGATTGGCCATCTGGAACTCTGACTGCGCAACAACAATGGATAGGAAAGTCCACGGGGTGCGAGATTGTGTTCGATGTGGAAGGAAATAACAGTGAGGTGAGTGGTGACTATTCCCTAGATGTTTGCCGTTGTTTCATGGGTTGCGCAGCGGATAATAGAGCTTCTTCGTTTGTTTTTTAGAGCGTCAGGGTCTTTACAACCAGACCAGACACCTTGATGGGAGTAACGTACGTCACCTTGGCACCGGAACATCCGCTTGTATCTGCTCTTACTACTCCAGAGCAAAAAGAAGCAGTCGACAAGTATGTAGCAGAAACATCGTCGCGCTCCGATCTAGACCGAACATCTTCGAAAGAAAAGACTGGGGTTTTTACTGGTGGATACGTCACTCATCCTCTGTCTGGAGAAAAAGTTCCAGCGTGGGTTGGCGATTACGTCTTGGGGAGCTACGGGACCGGAGCTGTCATGGCCGTGCCGGCCCACGATTCGAGAGATTTTGAATTTGCCAAGGCCTTTGACTTGGAAATCAAATGGGTCGTCAAACCAAAGGAAGGAGAGCTAAACGAAGAAGAGGCATTCACGGAGCCGGGTGTATCAATGAACAGCGGTGAGTTTGATGGTATGACGACTGACAAATGTAAAGAAGCTGTGACCAAGAAATTGCAAGAAAAAAACAAGGGTGGTGCCAAGATTACCTATAAGTTGCGCGACTGGGTCTTTTCTCGACAACGCTACTGGGGTGAGCCCATTCCAATCTACTTTCCGGTCGATTTCCCGCAAGGAGTTGATGCGAAAACGCAGAACCCAGCAAGTGATGGGTGCGAGCACACGATCCGTTACGACCAACCTGTCCCCGTAGATGAAGCCGACCTTCCACTAGAGCTTCCACTCATGGAAGACTTCAAGCCGGGGGATGATCCAGCTGGTTGTTTGGCACGAGCCAAAGATTGGAGGTATTTTGAAAAGGACGGCAAATGGTTTGCTCGAGAAACCAACACCATGCCACAATGGGCTGGAAGCTGTTGGTATTACCTACGTTTCTTGGATCCTAAGAACAACAACGAGGCGTTTAGCAAGCAAGCAGACAAAGACTGGATGCCAGTCGATTTGTACGTTGGTGGAGCGGAACACGCTGTCCTTCATTTGCTGTACGCTCGATTCTGGCATCAAGTGCTATTTGATCTTGGTTACACAGAACATCCCGAGCCTTTCCAAAAGCTTGTCCATCAGGGTATGATTTTGGGTAGCGATGGCGAGAAAATGTCAAAGAGTCGGGGTAACGTTGTCAATCCCGATGATATTGTGACGGACCAAGGAGCAGACGCGCTGCGATTGTATGAAATGTTCATGGGGCCACTGGAAGCTGTCAAGCCTTGGCAAACTAGCCAGGTAGCGGGAGTGGTGCGATTTCAGAACAAAGTTTACAATGTTGTCAAAGTAGCAGCTGAGAACAACGAAACCGAGATGGACGTTGAAACAACTCGCCTACTGCACAAGACAATGAAAAAAGTGACGGAGGACATTAAATCTATGTCGTTCAACACTGCAATATCCGCCATGATGGTTCTCACGAACCACCTGCAAACTCTGAAGGAGAAGGTACCATTGGAAGCTGCTGAAAAGTTGTCGCTGATGGTGTCACCCTTTGCTCCTCACTTGGGCGAAGAATGCTGGAGCATTTTGGGCAACACCGAATCTTTAGCCTATCACCCATGGGTTGAATACGACGAGACCTTATGCGTCGACGATGAAATTACCATGGGAGTGCAAGTGAACGGAAAGGCTAGAGGGGAGATCACAATACCAGCTGACGCCGATGAAGAAACGGCCATGGCTGCTGCGAAGGAGGTGGATCGCGTCATGAATCAAATAGAAGGAAAGGAGATTAAGAAGATTATTTACGTTCCTGGACGCATTCTCAACATCATTGTTAAGTGAAATAAAAGAACTAACAAAAACTATGGAACGCCATGCGCCAAGAGAGAAAGAGGTTTTTGTAGAGTTGTGACGCCCCAAATTCCAAATGGTGATATTATGGGTTACTTTTCTGTTCCGCGAGAGTCGAACGCTTCAAGCTACCGGTACGGTATCTCTCTAGAGTAGTACATACTCTACCGGTACTATGATACCTTACTCTACCGTTAAAGTTGGACTACCGTTATCTTACCCGTTAAGAATTCCACTAGGTACGTATGATACTCGCAGAACGTCGTTAACAGTAGTAAAAATTTGTTTGTGACTGTGAGAATTTATCATTGCCAGTGAGTCACGAACCTGACGACGTCTTTTCCAGACGTGGATACGCTGTTGTCTGACTACCGGTAATTCACTGTCACAGCTTTTCTCTACGATCGTACAGCAATATGTCGTCTTGACTGTGAG
The DNA here is from genome assembly GCA_019154785.2 of Nitzschia inconspicua. NCBI lineage: Eukaryota > Bacillariophyta > Bacillariophyceae > Bacillariales > Bacillariaceae > Nitzschia > Nitzschia inconspicua. The sequence continues at coordinate 2,348,172 of JAGRRH010000009.1, read as the reverse complement.
CTCGTTTTCGAATTTCGAGGGGACAGGGGATGAAATGTCAAAACAACTTCCACACGACGGCGACACTCGCTCCATGTTGCTTCTCGTCGTTTGAAAGGAGCCACGGATCGCACTCCATATTGACAACCATCTTACAAAAAGCAGCATGGAGAAACAAAAAGTTTTGGTCCGAACACTGTACCGAAAATTGTTAACAGAAACACGACGCATTCCTCCGAACGCATCGTTGACAAGGTTGGATCTCTCCGTTTTCGATTTCCCTGCTCATCATGGGGTGGAAGATCGAGACACGTTACTATCGGCGATTCGCACTGCCTTTCGAGCTTCAAACCAAGGTGATGGAGACTCCAAAGAAAGGGTTCAACGAGCCATGGAGGGTTTGCGAAGTCTGCATGGACTAGACTTCGATTCTTTGCCGAACAAATCAATCACTTCAGACAAGCAAGAAGACCCCAGTCTCATCTCACACATAATTCCGTTGACGGATTCCAAACAGTGGTTGGAAAAGGTGCGATGGTTGGATCCTCTCTCAGGAACGAAAGTCGCTACTGATGATGTTAACAATGAGTCTCTGGTCGAATTTCCCGTCTTCCCACTTTCGGGACCGCTATTCCCAATTGATGGAAAATGTCTCCCCATCGTGTCACAGTTTTCGGATGTTCCCGTCGCGGGAATGGAAATCCCGCTCAAGATCTTTGAACCGCGGTATCGACAAATGTACAACGACTTGTTTAGCAGTAGATCGTCTTCCTCCCCTACTTCTGGAGTCCGTTCGCCGACTCCAACACTACGTAAGTGCTTTATTGTTCCGTTCAGTCATCCCTATCGATCTGGCCAGTTCGCACAATATGGATGGCTCTACGAAATTATGCAAGTGCAAGATGTGGCAGACGAAACCAATGGAAAGTTTCAGCTGGTGTGCAATCATTTGGTGACCAAGCCGGTGAAAATCCATTGCATTGTCAACCCGCAAGACTACGAAACACGGTCGACCTATCTTCGGGCCAAGGCGACAGTGCTTGATGATGAGCAGCCATCTGCAAGTGATGGATTGCAACCTCTGGATGATCTGTTGCGACGGTTGAAGTACTTTCATTCCAAAGACCCTGAAAAATCATTATTGTTGGATCGCCTTCTTTTAGCACTGGCAGAGGGGAGCATCTGGCCCGTGACACAAATTTGGATCTTGAACTTACAAATGCAAATACTGGACCTGCAAGTGGAAATTTCCAACACGATTCAGATCCAAGCGTTAAAAGCTCTTAAAACACAAGCGTCGACGGTAGAACTACAGAGGAACGTATCGGAAGAGATCGTTCTTTTGGCACAAGCGCCTCACAAGGAAACGTTAGAATCCATGTTAATGGAAGTCTCCACTTTAGTCCCATTACTACTGCAAGACGTTTCGCAAGAAAAACAGTGTCAGAGGCTGTGCGAACGGATTGAAGAACGATTGAGATTATGATAGGGGCACGACATCGTACTAAAATTGAATCAAACTCCAACATGTGATCAGTTTGGTGTGTACAAAACAAAATGAAAGAATGCTGACCATTGTTCCTCACAAGTGTCTGGAGTCTGGAGTACTATGAAAGCGTTCTCATGGGCATGGTATCAGTTACATGTTCCTCGGTAAACGAAAACGGTGATGAGGGATCGATGACGTCCACGATAAATTGCAGCTTGAGGCCTGAATTCAATTTACAGTAACGAAGATCCCTTTCTTGGAATTGGTCCAACACGTTTGCGGATAATTACCCTTTGGATTAGCTGTTGGAAGGGATGATGACGAGACACAAACCCTAATGAGAACAGGAACCCTGATGGAGAATGCAGAGAATGCAGAGAAGCATTCGGAAGCGGTAGGTCGCACAGGCAAGGATTTGATCCCAGAAGCGCCTGGTCGCCGCACATATGCTGATGTCCTCCGAGGATGCGAGGGCCCTAAGGCAAGTGCAAACATGGTAAACGGAATCATTGGTAGAGACAAAGGTAATGTCTCCCGAGGATGCATGAGCATCGCAGACGGAGTAGTCTCTGCGAACAAGATCGGAGACGGAGTAGTCTCTGTAAAGAAGAGAAGCGCGGTTAGCGCAAGAAAGAGTAATATCAAGAAAGGGACAGAGGATGCTGTCACTTTCTTTGATTAATCCAATTTACGAAGAGACTCTGACTTTACTAGTTACTCTCGTCGTAGATCATTGTGTTTGACTCGTCTTTGACAAAGCTATCGTCTAAGGGACGATAGTGGAGACGAAAACAGGTACAGTCTAACATTAATCAAAGAAAGGAAGTAATTGACTAACGATGACTGAGAAACCCGCTGCAAGTGTTACTTTTGCGCCGACGACGGCACCGTCGGCGACAGCAGCACCGGCACCAGCTGCAGCAAACGGAGCAGGCAACAATGGAAACGGCGGAAGTAGCCGTCACCGTGGCCGGAACAGGCACCGCGGTAATCATGTTCCCTCCTCCACCTCTAACTCTTCGAACTCCTCGTCCTCATCCTACAAAGGGGATATACCTGGCATGAACGGACACGTGTTTCAGGTGTACAGCGAGTCGAGTGACCCGAAGCAATTCTCGGAAACGTGTAATGCCCTCCAACAGTATGTTGAGATCAACATGTCGCACTCCGGAGACATGGCTCTCCTTTTCTCGGAATTCAAGACTCCAACCCTACCTCGGCCACGCAAGGAACCGACTGACGGTCTGGATGCTGACGAGCTCGAGGTTGAGCTCGCTGTATGGAAGAACAAAATCAAGAAGTTTGGAGAACGCTGTGACACCCTGGAAGACAACCTTAGGGCTACGTATAACGCCATCTGGGGACAATGCAGTGTTGCAATGAGGAACAAGCTCAAGTCGCTTCCCGATTTCAAGACCAAGGACTACGAACGCGACTGTGCCTGGATTCTCAACAGCATCAAAGGCATCGCCCAACGTTTTGAAGGAACACGGGTGGTGAACTTAGCCATTGCGGATGCCATTGCCGCTTTCTACAACTTTCGACAAGGTCCAAATGTTTCTGTTCCGGACTTTTACCAAGAGTTTTGTACCAAGCTAGAGATCGTTGAACACTACACCAAGGACCAACCCATTGGCACCACTGTGGCACACCTTGAACAAAGTGGTGACAACAAGACAGCCGCACGAGATCGTGACGTTGCAATCCTCCTCCTCCGTGCGGCCAACCAACGAATTTATGGCTCTCTGGTGGCCGACCTTGAGAACCTCTACTCTCGTGGCGAAGATCAATATCCAACGAATCTTGCAGCAGCCTACAACATGCTTCTGACGTACCGTCCTTCCATCGTTACGCAGGCTGTTCACTCCTCCAACGTCGCGATGGCACCGGCACAGGGCCTTGGCCTCACTTTTACTCAAACCGGCACTGATCTTGCCCCCATCCCGGGCCTGGACGGCACTCTGAAGGAAGCCATCCTCTGTTTCAAGTGTCAACGCAAGGGCCACTTGGCCAGGAATTGTCCTTCCTCCAATGGCATACAACTCCTTCAATGTGAGCGCCATTTTGTCTTAACTTCCACCTCCTTTGGCCGCGGCGGACTCATTCCCGAGAACTGGATCCTCATTGACAGTGAGTCCACCCTCTCCATGTTCAAGTCCCGTCATCTCCTCACCAACATCCGGCGCGCTCGCAAGCCCATTCGAGTTTGTGGCACAGGTGGCGACATTGTCAGCTATTGGATCGGCGACCTTCAGGGTCTTGGCACTGTTTGGCTTGACGACCGGTCCCTTGCCAATATCATTTCCTTGGCACACCTTGCCAGCGTGTGCCGTGTGACCATGGATACTGCTGTGGAGAAGGCATTCCGAGTACACCGCAATGATGGCTCCATTCTCCTTTTCCGCGAATACAAGAACGGGCTGTATTACCATGACTACACAGACCCTTCCTTCGTTGAACCGGCTCCGCCCCCTGCTCTGCCTGCGCCGTCCTCTCCCGCTCTGCCTTTGGACCTTCCCGCTTGCTCTCTCCTCCAGACGGTTCGAGAAAACAAAGCGCGCTTCACACGACGTGAAGTCGATGCCGCTGATCGTGCTCGTGATCTCTATGTCAAACTCCACCGCCCTGGACAAGACCAATTTGAGGACCTCCTTGCGCATAATCGCATCCGAAATTGCCCCATCACTGTGGACGATGCTCGCCGTGCCATCACCATCTACGGCCCTGAAGTACCTTCTCTACAAGGAAAAACCACCAAGGGTCCGTCGTCTCATGTCCCGTCCATTAACCTTGTGGACATTCCTCTCATCCTGAAGGACCACCCGCGAGTGACGCTTGCTATGGATCTTTTTTTTGTGCAAGGGAATAAGTTTTTCCACACCATCTCTCGTGACATCCGCTTCCGTACCGTCGCTCCCATCGAAGACCGGAGCAAACGTAGCATACTGCGTGAGACCCTTGGAGTAACCGACATGTATGAGAACCGTGGTTTCACTGTCACGGACATCCACACGGACAACGAATTTGAATGCCTCCGTGCTGACGTTGCCCCTATTGTTCTCAATGTCACTGCTGCTGACGATCACGTGGGGGAAGTTGAACGATCCATCCGCACCATCAAGGAGCGCGTCCGCGCCGCTGTCAACGGGATGCCGTATCGTCGCCTCCCCAACCTTATGATCCGTGAACTTGTGCGCGGTGTCGTGACTGCCCTGAATATCCTCCCGGCTCGTGACGGTGTCTCGGCTGACATGAGTCCCCGTACTATTGTGTCTGGTCTCCCAAACCCTGACTACACCCAAATGAAATTGGAGTTTGGCAGTTATGTCCAGGTCTATGACGACCCTCGGCCAACCAACCGCACCAATCCCCGCACGATTGGCGCTATTGCCCTGAACCACACCGGGAATGCACAGGGCGACTACCATTTCATGTCTCTGGTCACCGGCTCTCGCATCTCTCGGGCCCAGTACACTCCACTTCCCATCACGGACGAAGTCATCGCTGCTGTAGAGGGTATGGCTGCCGGTCAGGGTCATCCCGTCATTGGGCCTGATGGCCTCTTGTTCGAGTGGCGCCCCAACCACCCCTTCGATCTTCCCGCCGACCTCCAGGATGTAGCCGTAGACAATACCGCCTTTGATGATCCCCCTGTCCTTGTTGATGATGGCGCTGTGGAGCCAGATTTTTTCCCCGCTGCCGATCCTGATGCTCCTCTCGCTGACCCTCTCCCTCCTCAGGATGATTTCCTGGACCTTGCCGACAACGCCGCTGTTCCAGCACTGGATGTGGACCGGGACAATGTCCTGTTCCAAGGAGCGGATGTGGAAGTCTTGGAGAACCCAGCAGAAAACCAAGGAGCGAACCAAGGAGCGACTCACACGGCGGATGCAGAAGAACAAGACGGCGCGGATGTGGTCAACACCACAGCAGAAAACCAAGGAGCGAACCAAGGAGCGAACCAAGGAGCGAACCGGCGCTCGGGAGGGCCCGCCGATCATCTCCCACCCGGCGGCCCAGCTTATGATCTTCGCCCAAACCGAGTACGCAACTATACTCACCGTTTTGGACATGACATCCAGCTCCTGCAATTTGTCTCCACCTCCCTTGAAGCTAAGGCCACATGCGACCACATTGTTGGTTACATGATGACCCAAATGACAGCCACAGCAGGCATCAAAAAGCACGGACAAGCTGCTGTGGATGCCCTTTTTCGCGAATTTGCCCAACTGGATGACAAGACGGTGTTCGAGGTTCTAGACAGCCGGACCCTCACTCGTGAACAACGCCGGGCTGCACTGCGGGCTGTCAATCTGATAAAAGAAAAGCGTGACGGTTCCATCAAGGGGCGTTCCTGTGCTGACGGACGGCCGCAGAAGGCACTGTACTCAAAGGAAGCAACAGCATCCCCCACTATCAGCATCGATGCGCTTCTCGTGTCACTAATGATTGATGCAAAGGAACAACGTGACGTCGCTATGGCTGATGTCGAGGGAGCTTTTCTTCATGCATGGATGGATGATTTTGTACTCATGAAAATTACCGGACAGTCCGTGGATATCATGTGCAGCGTGAACCCCGCCTATGCTAAGTTTGTGGTCATGGAAAACGGTGTGAAGACACTTTATGTCCGCCTCCTCAAGGCCTTGTACGGATGTGTAAAATCCGCGCTCCTCTGGTATAATCTTTTTGCTTCCACCCTCATGGATATGGGCTTCGAACTTAACCCGTATGATCCATGCGTTGCAAACAAAATGATTGATGGGAAGCAATGCACTGTTGTATGGTATGTGGATGACAACAAGATCAGTCATGTTGATCCTCAAGTCGTCACCGACGTTATCACGGCCATTGAAAAACACTTCGGTAAAATGACTGTCACCCGCGGTCGTCATCACAAGTTCCTTGGTATGGATATTACTTTCAACTCCAACGGAACTGTCAGTATCCTGATGGAAGAATATCTGAAAGGGGTTATCGAGTTTTTTGGTGAACCCATCTCATCCTCCGCCAGCAGTGCCGCGGGCAAGGGATTGCTCAACATAAACCCGGACTCACCAGCCGTGGCTCCTCAGGAGCGTGTCGACCTCTACGGCAGCATCGTCCCCAAGTTGCTTCATGTGGCCCTCCGCGCCCGTCCTGACATCCTGCCCGCCGTTGCATTCCTCTGCACCAGGCTGTCTGACCCACGTGAGCAAGACTGGAACAAACTACGTCGCCTCCTGCAGTACATCAATGGAACCATCTCTTTGCCTCGAATCCTTGGGGGGGAACACTCACCCGGTTGAAGACATGGGTGGATGCGTCCTATGCCGTACATCCTGACTTCAAGAGCCATACTGGCGGTGCGGTGTCCCTGGGACTTGGCGCCTTCATGTGTAAGTCCCAAAAGCAAAAGCTGAATACCAAGAGCTCGACCGAAGCTGAACTTGTTGGCGCCAGTGACTTCCTCCCGGCAACTATCTGGGTGAAAATGTTCATGGAGGCACAAGGATATCCCATCACCGTCAATGATTTTGCACAGGATAACGAAAGTGCCATGAAGCTGGAACTCAACGGTCGTGCGTCTGCTGGGCAGAAGTCTCGTCACATCAACATCCGTCACTTCTTCATCACCGATCGTGTAAAGACTGAGGGTCTTAACATCATTCACTGCCCTACCGAGGAAATGTTGGCTGATTTCTTCACGAAACCGCTCCAGGGAGCGTTATTTCGAAAATTTCGAGATGTCATTCTTGGACACAAACCACTCAGCTCCCTTTCCGTCCCTGTCACGTCGCTGCGTGAGGAGCGTGTTGGAAGGGATGATGACGAGACACAAACCCTAATGAGAACAGGAACCCTGATGGAGAATGCAGAGAATGCAGAGAAGCATTCGGAAGCGGTAGGTCGCACAGGCAAGGATTTGATCCCAGAAGCGCCTGGTCGCCGCACATATGCTGATGTCCTCCGAGGATGCGAGGGCCCTAAGGCAAGTGCAAACATGGTAAACGGAATCATTGGTAGAGACAAAGGTAATGTCTCCCGAGGATGCATGAGCATCGCAGACGGAGTAGTCTCTGCGAACAAGATCGGAGACGGAGTAGTCTCTGTAAAGAAGAGAAGCGCGGTTAGCGCAAGAAAGAGTAATATCAAGAAAGGGACAGAGGATGCTGTCACTTTCTTTGATTAATCCAATTTACGAAGAGACTCTGACTTTACTAGTTACTCTCGTCGTAGATCATTGTGTTTGACTCGTCTTTGACAAAGCTATCGTCTAAGGGACGATAGTGGAGACGAAAACAGGTACAGTCTAACATTAGCCCCCGCTACCTCTATGAGATAGAGAGGGCCTAAAACTTCCGTACAACCGACTTCTTGTCTCTCTCTCTATCATCATAGCTCTACTAGTAGAGTAGACTACTAGAGAGAATTTTTTATCCCGACTCGTCCAATACCGTACGACTACGTCGTAGTTGTCTAGGTACTACGGTAGTACCGGTATCATAGACTACTCGTACAAAAAAGATTAGACGACGTCTCACGGTACACTTCTACGCAGTTCTACGCAGTACCACCGTTCGATGGGGTAGGTACCGTAGTCTCTGCAGTAGTAAAAAACCTGTAGTTGCTTGTGGCTCGTATAACAGTCGTAACCACCGTGACACACTACTCTTGGGTAGAAGAACATCCCGCACCACTTGCCGTGTGGTGTCATCTCACTGTGTTCGATCAATTCACTATCACCAACTTCTTGACCGACCGAACTACCCAAGCTTCACTCTCTAAGCGATGGCTCGCAAAAGGACGTACTTTCAGGTGCAAGTGCCGGCGCGTGGGAGTTGCATCGGCTACTGTCTCTCCCTACTACTTCTGTTGTTTTCTTTGATGTGTTTCTTCGTTCCGACTTGTAACGCGAGGATTGGAGCCTTGACTGAGCCCGTGCCCAACATGTTTGGATCATCAGTGGTGAATCATCCTCATGGGAACTTTACCAAGTTATCCTGCAACAAAAAGTTGGATGAAGATCCCTGTCTGACGCCCTGGTCTTTCAAATTTGGGACGGATTCCGTGTTCTCAAAAACGGTCGAAATCCCTTGCGGCAAATGTGTCGTCATGAATCCGCAGCAGAAAATATTGGAACTGCGAGGAGGCTTAGTGATTATAGGAAAGCTGGTCATTCCCGACGGAGTTTCGGTGCACATTAAAACGACCGGCATTCTAGTGCATGGCGAGTTCGTTATGGAATCTTCCAAAGCAATCGATGGCACTCCAGACATTCGAATCGAATTCCTGGAGTCTCCCGAAAACATGAACTTTCGACTTCCCCCTGGTGAAGGTCCAGAAGATATTTGCGGAGGAAAATATGGTTCCTGCGGAATCGGAAGGAAACCTTTCGTGGTGGCGGGAGGGATCATTGACTTTCGCGGACTTCCATCGCCATCCATGCCAACGTGGGTCCCTTTATACGATGTCGACAATAGTATGGATGGTTGGCCCGTCCCTTCCTCTGAATATGCGCATCATCACCCTCCTCCCCATGGATGCCGCGACGATGGAATACTCATCAGCCACGACCTCTCGGCAGGATCACACCCAGCATTTACTGGATCTTTTGGTTCCTTTTGGGAATGGACTCCCATCGGCCTCAAAGTTAGCCATCGAACCCACACGCAACATTGTCCCGTCATTGACTTGAAACAAGTCCGGCATTGTATCCAACCCGGCGCAACACTCTTATTGACAGCGAAACTTATCTTGAGACAGAACGGACGAGTTGACCAAACGGACTGCGCCAAAGGCGTGGGTGAGAATAACTGCATGTCCATCTACCAAGCACGAATGTCGGCTAATGCTGTGGGACGAACCAGTTCGTTGTGGAAAGAAAATCGGTCATTCGGTAGTATGCTGGGAGAAGAGACAGCTATCGCACTTGAGCTGAACTTTACGAGCCAGCAAAGAGACGACACAAACGTGTATGAAATCCTCCAGATACGCGGACCGGGACCTGGTGTGGATATGGAGCTGCTCGAATTCACTTTGCGCTATCCTCCTCGAGAAGCTTTTGCCGCGGACTCCAAAAGCGTCTGCAAGGATTTGGTCCAATCCAATGGTGACGCCGAGCTCCTTGGGTTGTCGCCATATCCCTTTGTGAGCAACAACCAAGAAACTCACCTTTCTATCATGCATGAGGAAGGTGGAAATCATTACTTTGCAGTCACAGGCCGTGAATTTGCCGTCCAAAAGGCTGGAAGAGGTAGTGGATGGAGAAGTGCCGGAATATCATGGAGTCCTCCCCCCTCTTGTGTCAAAACCCACACCAAATACACTTTCGAAGCAGATGTTCGGATGCATTCCTTTCGCATGGTAGATTCAGAATGGAAACTCAAGGGGTTTCTCCTAAATACTCGAAACCCAGTCGTTGAGACAATTGCAGTTTGTCCAAGATCAAAGGGAACATGGGTGAAATGTTTTGGAACCTACGAACCCTCCAAGGAAATGACAGAGGCAGAGCGCTTTCAAGTGGTGCTTGAAACGGATACATCCTCGTTTGATGTCGACTATGACGTCGACAATATATCTTTCAAACCGACAGAGGGAGCACTTGATCGCCTAATTCTTCCGAAATCAATCGAAAATCTGTGGAAACCCGGTGCAGAAGTATTGTTAAACTCCCATTCTTCAGATTGGGGTGGCCACAGTGTACGAACGATAATTGCGGTCGAAAATCACGACCATGAAGGATATGTCAATGTACGGTTGAACGAAGCCATTTCGCAACCTCTCACATTAGGCTCCCATCCTTACCATGCGACCGAGGTAGCACTCCTCTCAAGAAACATTGTCATCGATGGAACAAATGGTGCTCATCTATCCATCTTGCATACCCCTGGCTACACCCAAGTTATTCAGGGCGTCGACTTCTCCAGGTTTGGTCAACAAGGCGTTCGGGACGCGTACCCAATTCATTTCGACTACTGCGCAGAGAGTGCAAATTCGGTAATTTCAAAGAATACCATTCGACACTCCAACCAACGATGCATTGTTTTAGATGCCACCAATGATGTGCTCGTTGAAGGAAACGTGGCGTTCGATAACAAAGGGCATTGCTTTGTTGTGGAAACTGGTACAGAACGAGGAAACGTCTTCAAGTCCAACCTTGGCAGTTATACTAGAGAGGTTGAAACATTAATGCCACAAGCTGGTGCAAGTGGCAAAGAATCAGATAAGACACCAGCGACTTTTTGGATCGGAAGCCCGTCAAATTATTGGATTGACAATGTTGCATCTGGATCAAGCGCTCATGGCTTTTGGTTTGAGCTCCGACAGTCTGCTCGAGGACCTCATGCCAGCGACTTTGACCTTCGTCCAAGCGAAATGGAATTGATACAGTTCAGCGGAAACATTGCGCATAGCACCCGAAAAGAGTCATTGGCGATCACCGGGTACCATCCCCGTACTACAGCAGTGATCGATGCATTCAAGTCGTTCCTCACCGCAAACGGTCATTTTTTAGTTTCAACAGCTTCTAATTTGGCAGCCCATGATACAATTCTCGATACAGCTCTAGAATCGAATCCTTTTCCAATGAGTGGAACAAGAATTGTTGCTGTGGAGTCTGAGAATCCTGGAAAACCATCGCTGTTGGAGGAGACGGAACTGGAGGATCGTGGACACGCCACAGATCCTACAGTCGTCTTCAATCTGCAACCTGGCGCCGGAATATCTCAGTAACTTGATACAATTACGATTCCCGACAACGAGCAACTACTACGGTTCTACTGAGTTAATGGACCACGACGTACAACACAGGAAATTAACCGGCAATCCTCGAAGTTCTCTAGGATAATCACCTATTCGTCGTGCGAATCCAGGGTTGCGCGACGGACGATGGACCATATATCACTCTTCGGATTTCTCGCTTCCGTTTCGAAATGTGTTCTGTCGTACTGGTACTCCTCCTCCCCTTTGTAAGTAATCCCTTATTTTTGTCATTTTCTTTCCAAAAGGTTTCGTTGAACTATTGGCTCTCTCCCTCTTAAAGTGCATTACTTTGCCATGGTAGGGCAGTAGAGTACAGAGTGAAGGGAAAGCTGCTGCATGATTTGCCATGCGCAGGAGGGTGGGCCAACTTCATTGCGGAATACGCGGGAGCCGGTAGTTGCTATAGCCTCTAAAGTAAGTACGCAGTACATTTTACGGCTACAGAGTGAGCCTCGATGTCAAATGGGTGGTTAATGTTTACAGTTAGTAATAAGCAAATATGTAACACGGCTACCTAAAGAGTTATTCGAGTTCGGAGATCAGGAGAGAAGAGGGCATGACCGAGTCTATCGTTCACTTGACCTCAGTTATTGCAATCGCTGTGAAACCAGTCAAAATAAGGCAGCTTTTAGGCAGACACTGCAAAATTCTATTACTACCGGTAGCTGTAATAGTGATAGCTCTACAGTCGTGGTACTGTCGTACTCCGGAGTAGTTTGGTAGATGGTAGTGCGGTATTCTGCAGGACTTCTGCCATTCATACCTTTTCTTCTGTGAATAAGGATCAAATAGGGTTAACGATAAAGAAGCCGTTACCCGTTACCGTACTGACGTGCGCGTGACATGATTCAAAATGTCGGTCCATTTTTTTCTTTTTTTCCGTCCACAGAGTTACCTAGCTAGTTCGTCGTAGTAGGAAGTACCCGGTACCGTATTTTCAGTACGTCGTGAAAACACCGAAGTACATCTTGAATCTCCCTATTCCCTACAGGACGACGTGCAAAATTAACTGTAAGAACCGGTGGACTACCGGTACCGGTAGTGTTGTCTTGGCAGATACGCATTACTTTCGTTAACGGCAGTTGGGTTGTCGAGTAGAGTCTGAGTACTGAACACGCTCACTCTGCCAAAGAGGTGAGTCCAACAGAAAAAAAAATCAAAGCCTCCCAATAGCATGCATTGATGAGCTCATCGAATGGCAACATGGATGCTTTGACAAGGCTCATTCTCAATCCAAAATACACCAAGAAAAAGGTAACGCTCTCCGATGGAAGAGTTCTCTCTTACTCAGAGTGTGGCAACATCGATTCGGGTATGCCTGTTCTGTTCTGCTTTGGGTTGATGACTTCAAGCCTTGCAATTATGTTTGCGCATCACCGCGCACTACGCAACAACCTACGAATCATCGCCGTCGATTATCCCGGAATTGGCGAATCGACCTTTCAACCCGATCGAACGTTGGATGGATGGGCTGACGACATCACACAATTCCTTGATGAAGTCCTGGGTCGATACTCCAAAGTGAGACTTCTAGGTCACTCTCTCGGCGGCCTTCACGTCTTGGCACTATTGTCCAACAGGAGTTTCAAGAAACGAGTCGTTCGAACAGTGCTGTTGTGCCCATGGTTGTACATTGACGGGGATCGATTCAACCCATTGTGGATGAAAGTGACACAAAAACTTCCCGGAGTCTTTCAGAGCTCTGTGATTCCATTTGTGCTGACCGGATTGTCAAGTAGTTCTATGAAAATTGCGACTTGGTCCAATCCTGAAATGACACAAGTCCAAGCAGCCAAGCTGGTCATGGAATATGCATACCAGCAAGGTCAGGCCGGCAACGAGCAAATGGTGCGATTCGCTTTATCCAAGAGCGACACTTACCTGCCACAAGAAACGGAAAGTCCCATCCTTGTCTATTACGGCAAACAGGACGCTTTGGTTTTGGAAAGTAGTACGGTAGAGTTGATCCGTCTTTTGAAGGAACGAAAGTGTAATGTGAAGGGGGTTGCAGTAGAGGACTGCGACCACAATAGCGTATTGTCCAATGTCGAGAACTTGATTCAGGTCATGTCCAGTCTCGTTGGGGATGCAGACTCTTGGGCTGCGGAAATTGCGAAATCGTTAGGAGTGGACAAGAGCTTGTCCATGCCAGAAATACCTTCCCAGGAAGTCGACAAGTCCCCACTGCAAAAGACACGATCCGCCAACGCTGGTTGGATGTAGTTCGATGCCATGTAAAACGTCAACGAACAGCCCTTGCATCTCTGCATCCCTGCAGCTACCACCAAAACATGATTCACTATGTGCCACAAATAATCCATTTCAAGAACGAAGTGCCATGAGACACAACTTGAAAAACCACTACAACTTTTTGAACCTTGAAATAGACCGTTATTGTAATGATCTTGTATGTAACACAATTATTCCTTTGAAAACCGAGTTTCATCTATAGCCATATCGTGTAATCACAGTCAACAAGAAGCGAGACTCAAAAATATGCATAGTACTGAACGTCGACAACACCGGATCGACAGCCTCAAAAACATAGATTCATCCTAGTCGTAGTGAGGACGGTTTTGAACGTAACCTGGTTGCCCACGACCTTGACCGATTTGGGCCCTGGCGTTGCTTTCCGCCACTTTCAGCACGCCATATACCCCCCGGCAGCAGCTCCATAAATGGCCAAAAGATAGGTTGCCACAAAGGAGAATGCTGCACAAGCTGCTCCAACAAAGAACAGGACTGCAACAATGGGATTTGGCTGATAAGACCGTACGATGGACCACAGTCCAATGACGAACATGACCAAAGCCATAATAAGTCCAATGGAAAAGTTCACCAATACATTCATTAGTACCCGCAAGCCAAACTCAATCATATTTTCATCCCGTCCACGACTCATGGTTCGAATCCCCATCCACATGGCGTCCCACATCGACTGTCGCTTCGCAAATTGCTTCCCGTGGTTGAAGTAACTCCAAAACGAATCCTGCACTTCTCCCACTCCGACTTCCGAAAAGATTCCAGCTACACTTTTTGCATCACTCATTCTAGCCTGTCCTTCCTGTCGAATGCGATCCAGTCGGTATTTTGCTTCTTCCATCCGTTTCTTGTTCCGTTGACACAGCCCATCGCACGAAAACCAACCCTTGGTAGCTCGATACGCTTCATTAGCTTGCCAGTAATCCGTACTTGCGTCGAATTCGGCCTGCAAATCGATCGTTTTCATGATTTCATTGTACTGTCGCCTTTGATCGTAATTCAGTTTCGTTCCACCGCCAATAAGAAGAATGACTAATATACCGAGTATGTAGCTACCGGTGACAACCTTGTGACGTCTGGCAAAGGTGGAAGCACCTCGTACAATCATTTGTCCAACGTCACCCGGTTCGGGAAGTACTAGTTGCCGTCCGGGAGGGGGCATTCCTCTGGCTGGATATCTTTGTTGATTAGCGTACATTGTACGAATATTCGGTGAGCTTTAATCTGTGGATCGATGGTATGCTTCGAAAGTTATTTAATTTTTTGTAAATAATACGCGAATGATGTTGTCTGGTGCGATTTTATGGGAAAGTAAGAGGAGTAAAATTTCAAATTTGAGAGAGAACAAGATGAAACAGCGACGTTCTTGCCGCGTGATTGATTGCTGTTTCCTCACAGTGCGACGGTAAATAGGCACACCCACATACCCACCGTACACCAGTTCCATCCTCACAGTCAATCCGTGCGAAAAAGAAAGCAATCGAAAGTCTTGTTACGTTGTTCCACGTGTCAAATGTATTTTCCTTGGTGGCATGTGGCATCCAGTATAGACTACCGTACTATCCTCGTCCTGGTTAGGTAGCTGGCTGCCGGTACTGCTACCGTGCGTAGTATGTCATGTAGCAAAGCTTGGACCAACTACAGATGTAAAAGGATCAAAGAGTGACTTATTATATTATATACACCAAAAACAAACGTTTAATCGATACAACGTACTAACGCCATGTTAAAGCTGTAAAGCTTCAAACTTTGATTGCTCATTCGCTTTCCGTCACCGTTCATCATTATCCGTCGAAAAGAGATCCCAGGAGATCCGGGAAGAAACAGTAAGCACAAATAGCAGCACAGCAAATCAGGGTGGCTGGGTCGTCCAACATGCTCATGTTGAATCCTGGGTTAAATTTCATGGCGGATTCTGTAGCATTAATTTCGTATGGGAGATCAAAGGCCGATCCGGAATGGCAACAATCCATTAGTACCGTAACAGTGACCCCTGCGGCCATTCGTTTCACCACGTGATCGTACAATTCATCATCCAAAATCTGGCCAGCTTTTTTGAAATCGACAGGAATCATTGTCTGTAACAAGAACATGGAAGAAGAACGGGTGACACAGTCAATAGGATAGATGACAAAAGAAAATAGCAATCTTCACGCTCAAGATTTCATACTAGTAATGTCAATAGGGTATCCTCAAGCTTCATTCTTCGAAAAAAATCACTCACCTCATCGTATCCATCCGCTTCATCTCCACTGACATCGACAACACGGCCGCCGTGACCCGAAAAATGAATAAAAACCACATCACCGGCCTTGCTGTATTTCGTGACTCGATCCAGGGCATTCATAATATTGGCGTGGGTGGGTTGATGATGACGACCATCGTCCATCAAAACCAACATGTCCTTTTCTTGAAATCCTTGATGTTTGATCAAGTACTTTTTGATGTTGTGAACATCGTTATGACAACCAGACAATTCTCCTTGTTGCCCGACATAATTGATACCAATCAGCACGGCCCGTCGAGCGCCGTTCTTAGATTCCGGCGGAACAATTTCAAAGGCATGACTGACGTCGAGCATGCGACTGGACGACAACTGTGGGATTTGATCGAATCCTTTTTGCTTAAGGACGTCTCTCATCTTGTGCAACAAATCAATCCAGCTCAAAGGTCGGTCTCCTTGATCGTGCAAGACACGTAACAAGGTGGAGGTACAGGCGCCTCCAGCTTTTCCATGCGGATCGGGAAGCTGAAACGAGTGAACGTTTGATACATCGGCCGACGTCTGCTTGTCTTCTGACCCAGAAATCATGACAAACTTGGCCGGAATGCAATGCTGAATTTTTTCGTCCATGGTGGTTTGGTGGCTTGCTTTTTGTTCTTAGCTGTCAAAACCGAGATGGCGGTGGTGTCTCGTCCAAGGTTTCAAAGGAATGAGGTTTCTTTGAGATGGAAGCAGTCTTGAGCTGCCTCTCACCACAGCAGAAAGAAGATGATGACAAGGTGATAGGTAATTGATATTAGAGTAGTAACACACTACCTACTACTACTACTATCTACCGGTACCTACGGTTGTACCTAGTCTACCGGTAGTAAAAAATATTACTTACTGTTACTTCGTATTATTTCATCAATCGGAACAATCGCAGATTCCATCCACTTAAAGTTCAATACACACAACACAATCATTGTGATGCTATGTACCAGTAAATACCTAATTGTCAATTGACTGTAAGTGCACTGCGCTTTCTCAACGGTGCAGAAAGCGTTAGGCCACCCTGCGAGCCTGCGAGTCAGCAGCCAGGCAGTCCGCTTCTCCTCCTTGTAGTCGAATGGATCGAGTTGCGATCAGGAACACCGGGGAAAAAATGAAGGGGGAATTCGAAATTCTCCCGGAAAAGCAGCTGAAAAAAGGTACGACTTGCTACCGGTAGTTGCTAGTCGTGCTATGATACGTCGTAGTACACTACGCATAATATAATAGTGTCGCTTTCGTTTCTGTTGCTGCACACACACAATTCTTTCTATTTACTTCTTGTTTGACACGGTCACGACTCTGTAGTTCAGCACCATCTGATCCTACCGGTCTTGTCGTGGAAGAGAACGACCAACATCAGAGATACCCTGAAAGACCTCGGATCACATCACATAATATCATGATTCGTTCCATACGACGAGCCTTTTTGCCTTCCTCCAAAACTCACGTCGACAGTGAATATACCATTAGCAAAATGGAAGATCAACAGTTGCGAGAAGTAATCGATCGTCTCAAGAAGAATGATCCAGATCTAACCGAAGTTGACTTCCGAAACATCAATGGATTGCGATCGTATTCATCGGAAGGTCGTACCGAACTTTTTGGAGAATTGATGGAGGCATTGAGTGTCAACCATACAGTAAAAAAGGTTAGTGTGGTGCTGCGATATCTCGATACTCTCTCTTTGAAAGAACAGATGGAGCTGTTTGGTGCCATTGGGTCACTCCCCGGCCTCGTCCATCTTCGTGTAGGAAGTTCGGGTTTGACAGGGCTTGCTATGCAGCTCATTTCCACAGGACTCTCCCAAGCTAAGAAACTCGAATGGTTAAATTTGCAAAGCATTAACTTTCGAGCGTCGACGGAACACGCCATTCAGGGTCCTACCAACACTGACGATGTCGAGTTTGTGGAATTTTGCCGAATTCTTCGAAATGAGTTGAAGGAGCTCAAGACGTTCATCTTGGAAGATGTTGAAGAAACGTTTGACTTGGACGCTTTGGTGGAAAGTCTGATAGCCATGCCATCGTTGGAAGATATTTCCATCAAGGCCTTCAAATTTGCTGATTTTGCTAGACTCAACCAAAAGTCGTTAAGGTTGCTCTCTTCTTCCACCAATCTCAAGTCAATATCGCTGAAGCGATTGCATTTGCACCAGCTGTTGCCAGCCTTTATCATGAGTTTGGAAAACAATCTAGTGTTGGAATGTTTGAACTTGGAAGGTAATCAAATGGGTCGAGACTGTGGACGGGCGTTTGCCTACTTGATTCAATTTAATTCCACTCTTCGAGAACTCTACCTTGGTTGTAATCTACTTCCGGATGAGGCAGGGAAAGAAATCGCCAATGCCGTTGCCACCAATTCCAAGTTGCTGCTGTTGAGCCTGCATACCAACTTTCTCGGAATCTCCTCGGCGACTGCGTTTGCCAACATTTTGGGTGATCAGAAGTGTCAGCTTGAGTCTCTTGATCTTTCGCAAAATTCTATTCAGGATGAGGGTGGGACTAGTTTGGCCCTGGCATTGCATAACAATACGAAACTGAAGTCTCTGTTGCTTGCGGAAACCAAAGTCACCAAGCAAACTTGTGATTTTTTTGCCATGGCACTGGCCGTTAACAAGACGTTGGAGCGCTTGAGTTTGGCGGACAATATTCTTGGCGACCAAGGGTGTGTGAAACTGGCCGAAGCGATCAAGATCAATTCTTCTTTGAAAAGCCTCAATTTGTCTTGGACCAAGACTGCTAGTGTTGGTATCATGGCCATGAGCCGGGCCATGGAGTTGAACTCTTCCATTGTCCAGCTGAACTTATCTAGAAACAAAGACAAAGAAGGCAAATGTTGCCAGGCACTGGAAACGATGGTTCGCCACAACACCAAGCTCAAGCATTTGTGGTTACCCGAAGCGGCATCCAGTCCCAACATTACCTTTTTCATCAAGCTAAATCGAATTGGAAGAGACCAGTTGTTGCATGAGCTGGCCAATGACAAGCTGTGGATGAAAGCTCTTTTGCAAGTTCACGACGATGTCTCGTCTCTCATGTATTTGATTCGGGCCAACCCAGCGGTGGTTGCCTTTTTGTGTTGAGTCAGAAATGATGTACACTGCGCAGGGGTGGCATCGAGAATAAGACTGGGGTCTTTACAACTCTATATGATCATACGTTATCTTGTACTCCGATTAAAACGATGGTGATATGATTCTGATTCTATGATATGTCTTGTACTTGTATGAAAATTACCACCTTTTGGTCGATGCCCTCTTGTGTCTGTATGTTTTAGCAGCTTGTTTCAGTCTCTTCGTCGTTTAGTTTTGTTCATTCCCTCGTCTTTTCGCTTACATGGTCCTGTCGAATGCATTCGATTGTCAGTTTTTGCGGGAGTTTCATGATTATTCTTTTTGATTCCACGGCATATCATCCAGCAAGTCGGCAGGAACGAATTTTCCTGGTACAGCAGCTTTGTAATCGATGTATTCTTGTCCATATTCCTCCATGAGAAAATCTACAAGGAACGAAAAAATGTGGATGAGTTGCATGTATCCGAGCAATATCGCACCCGTTTCTGCTCTTTCAGTCTCTACGTCTACTTACCCTCTTCCTTGTCAGACTTGACTTCGAGCAAGTACCACAACAATGCGGTAAGTAGCAGCCGATCGGCGGAGTTGGTGGCAATGGACAATCCTGCCATGACCATCAGCAGGCCTGTATACATGGGATGCCGCATTTGTCCGTAAATACCATCCGTTTTGAGGGCACCCCCTCGTGGCGGTGAGGGGTACGGCGACAAACTATCGCTTCCCAGATCTCCAAAGGACTTGAGTGTGACCACCAGGCCACCAAGCAAAAGTCCAGGACCTCCACTGCGCAAAATGACAATAGCGGAGACAGATTGTGAGAGGAAAGACATGCTGTTATGTCTGCTTTTTGTTTGTTTGTTAGTTTGTGATGCAGGCGTTCCACCCGGTACTCACATGAACTGAAAGGCCGGACCAGCGTAGGGTATCCCCCCAATCGCGATACAGAAAATCAAGACGAATTGGGCGACAGTGTAATACTCGCCTCTCGATCCCAAGGGTTCTCCGTCGCCCTTGACGTTCGAAACGACGCGATCGACATCAAAGTTCGACAATGAATCTCCAATGCTGGAAAAGTCAATGTCAGGGACCGAAAAGGAATTCCCACCTTTGTTGTTGCCATCGAAGCTGAACAGAGCGGATGAAGCGAGTCGAGGAGGCAGGACCGTGGATGTTGTCGATGGTGCGAATCCAGAAACTTGGATAATATTATGTTTTGCTGTTGTCCAAGCGATGAGCCAGTAGTACCCGCTGATTGCAATAAAGGACTTGACCATTGTTGTAATGTGGATTTTGAAAGCGAAAAAATAGGAGAGAGTCGGTACAGGCTTGTGACACGATGGTACTAGTAGAGGAAACCTTCTCTGTTGTTGGTGATGGTTGTTGCAACGAGCAATGAGAAAAGTAGAGTAAATGCGAGAACCCTCCTTATTACTTCCAATGAATACGAATACGGTACGCAGGTGTTGTAGTACCGGTACGTCGTTAGTAGAGTGTATGGAAAGTCAGTGTTTGAAGCGAATCTAAAATATTATTTGCTGCCTCCAACAGATGATGATGGTATCTTTGGTGTCACACCCGTTTCTATCCGTAACCCTCGGAGTTACGATTCACCGTTGCCGCCGATAGCCGGCAGGCTTGCATCATCGGATGGAGTTGCACGCATTGCCAAGTTGCAAAGACGTCCCACAAATACCTAAAATAACTGTAAATAAAAAATAATGTCTCTCGTGTATCATACACGAGTGGGTCATCCTACCGTATGTACCGGAAGTTCGGGTACTGTCGTACGCAGAAGCGTTCGAGAATTATTTGATTTGAAAACGTCGGAGAGGCCTCCCCAACTTTTTAACTTTTCTTGTAAAAAATAAAACCAAAAAGTAGAAGAAGGCAAACAGGAAGGACTTTCATTTACAGTTTTACCAGAAAAACAGAAAAACACTCTCTACTAGCTAGACTACCGGTAGTATCATTATAATCTTCCTTTTCCTTCTCTAGAGAAGCGGTGCAGGACGGTCGTAACAGTAAATAACAATACTACTTCGAGTACAACGTTTGTACTACGAGTAGTATATATTACGGTGTATGCCTCCTGTTGTCAGTATTCCAATGGCGTCCAACTTGAGCCTAGCTGCTCGCCATTTGGAAGAAAGCAAGTATGAGAATGACAACAGTACAAACGAACATGATCCCTTTGATGTAAGTGTTGGTTTGCAGAACATATATATTACGAACAAATACAATGTGATTCATCTTGTTTCCTTTGAATCTAATATTTGATTATTCATGTTGCTTGCGGCAGGAGTCACAACAAACGCAGACACAGTTGACACAACCAGATCATTTGACGCCAGACGAATCTTCTTTGTTGTATTCTGCGTCTTCCTCTCAACAGGCTCCACTTAGTCCACCTCCTATTTTACCTTGGGGACGTCTGGTACCTTGCGTGCCTTCTTCCAAGCTCACCGCCATGGACTTTATGCCCAATCAAACCGAATATTGGTTGGGACGGAGTAAAAAATGCGATGTCACTGCTCAAATATCCACATCCACCAAAAAGTATTCTGACAAGGAGGTTAGTTTGATGGAATGGGGCAAATCGATGATTTCCAATCGACATTGCAAAATATTTCAAGAAAACCCCAACGGACCGATTTATATCGAAGACAATTCCGGCAACGGCACATTTGTCAACCAACAGACTCATTTGAGGCGTGGACAAACAAGACTCTTGCATTCTGGAGACGAAATCTGTCTCGTCAATGCAGACACCCTACGAAAGAGGATAACGTCCTCCAGAGCACTGGAACTAGTATTGCAGCAGTTTTCCTTCATTTTTATACAATCCAAACCACGCAAACCATGCGTCAATCCACGAGCCATGAATTATGCTTTTCGAAATGCCAGCAGCAAGAACAATAACAACAACAGCAACAGACCAGATCTTTCCCCAAGGACTTCCCGTCATTTAGAGACCTTTTATGAATTGCGAGAAGTCTTGGGAGATGGGACATCGGGTCAAGTTCGACGGGCCATTCATCGTCAGTCGGGAAAGGAATTCGCCGTCAAGATTATCAGTCTCCGTCGCAACCTCGATATGACCGCAATGGAACGCGAAGTACAGCTGCTGCAGACGCTGGATCATCCTTACATTACATCTCTGGTAGATGTCTTTGTGCAACCAAGAATGTTCATGTACATCGTCATGGAATTAGTCAAGGGTGGTGACCTCTTTGATCGTATCGTGGAAAAGGAGCGTTACACTGAAGTGGAAGCGAGAAGGACCATGCGACGGCTTCTGTCGGCAGTGTACTATCTGCACGAACATCGAAACATCGTGCACCGCGATCTAAAACCGGAAAATGTCCTCTGTTCGTCGTCCACCAATGTCAAGTTAGCAGACTTTGGATTGGCCAAGATTGTCAAGGCGGATGGTCTCAAGACGTTCTGTGGAACTCCAGCGTATTTCGCCCCCGAAGTTCTTCAGCGGCGCACCACCGTAGCAGGTCAGGGACGGTATGGAAAGCCTGCCGATATTTGGTCCTTAGGAGTCATCCTGTACATATTGCTGACGGGAAGACCTCCCTTTGATGCCGATATTGACGAATCGCAGAACCAATATGAACTTGATTTCGATGACGATGACTCGCTATGGTCGACCATGCCAAAGGCAAAAGAACTTGTTCAACACATGCTTCGTCAAGACCCCAAGCGACGTCTGACAGTCAGGCAGTGTTGCGATCACCCCTGGATCAACATGGAGGACGGCGACACTCACTGCCATCCGCTTGACGATCCTGCTGTCACGACCAAGAAACGCCTCTTTGAAGAAGTAGATCATACAGATCACCACCACCATAAGCAGGAATTGCACCCACAAAACGACGCCAAACTCTCAACACACGACGACGATGCTTCTTCTTCTTCTTGTGATTCCTCCCACGCATCTAAGGACGACGCAAGTGTTCGTTCCAAAGACGACAGTATCCTCTCCAAGGAGGAGTTCTCACATGCAGCCGTCTCTTTCCATGAACGGAATGACAGCTTTTTCCATGTCGATGCGACGGAGCTGGAGCACAACGTTAGTGATCTTGATCCTCAAGACAACTCTGGAACAAAAAAGTTGGAAATGGAATCCCATCATTCCGAAAGTAGCCATGTGAGCCGACCACTCTCTCCCTCCCCCAGAGACGTCAAATCTATGTCCGTGAGTAGTGGAGACATCGCTGCCGAAGACGAAAAGACCAACGATTCGAGTAACTTGCCAAAAGAAAGTGTAAGGGATGGATCTACAACTTGCGAGGACAATGCTGCAACAGAAATCGACGACAATACGGATGAAGAGAAACCTGTGGACGCTGATTCACCTCCTCGATCTCCCCTTGCCAAACTTAATTTGAACGGCCGTTCCAATCGCTTCCGAGAGCAAGTGCTTCAGACGAGCAACGCAAAGGATGGCTACCAAACAGCCGTAACACCAACATCTTCCAACGTTCGAAAGAAGGATCAGGAGCGAGAACTCTGTAATGCTGGTGGAGGGGACGAGGCTGATGAGTTGGATCCCATCTTATCTCAATTTAGTAGCGAGCCGTCAAGCATTGAATCCTTTGGCGACGACTCGTCACTGTCATCCAAGGGTACCACTCGAATGGAAGTGGCGAAATCTATGGAGATTCCTTTTTGCATCGGGAGTGATAACTCCAAAAAGCGTGACATCGAGAGGGATACCAATACCCCCACCGACGGCAAATCGAAGCGAGCTCGTGTTAGTATGAGCACCTCTAAAAAACAAATGACCCTAAGCTCGTGGCTAGTCAAGAAAAACAACGAGCATTGACTGTGAGTTTTTTTTTCGCTGCCATGACACTGACGGATTTTTACCCCCTTTCATAAGACTTTTGCAAGTCTATCATAATATATCTTTCATCAACAGCGACCATTTGAGCGATCAACAAAAATTGTAAAACAAGCTATAACTTTTGTGTTATTACTATCCATGCACTCCAGTAGTATATTAATATAATCTGTTGCTGCAAGCAGTGTCTGTTTGCTATGCAACTGCACATGATACAACGACTCTTAACGACTCATCAGTGCAGAGAAAGAATAATGTAGAAGTAGAAATCGGAACGAAAGAAGCTGTTGGGAGTTCTCAACTATCTCCTTAGATTTCTTCCCAGAGTCTTGCGCTCGTGCCACCATTGTGGCAGTGCACTATAGGAACTCCTTAGTTTAGATGCCGTTTCCGATTGCTGGAATTGCGAAAACCAACTTTGCACATTCCGCAGTGGTTCCGTCGTTTCCAAATACAGGGGTGGTAGTCCCATGCTTACCAACAACCCATACAAGCTACCATGTCCCTGATTGGATCCGGTATTTTGATCACCTATATAGCCCACTGTCTGCCAAAGCAGTTTTTTGCTGGGAGTCCACAGGAAGGATTGTAGTTCGGGGCCCGTCACGAATTTCTTGCGTTGACTTGGGTCACGGGAAGGCGTCAAAGTCAAGCCCGATCCCGGCAAGGTGGCAGTACCGGTGTGTGTTCCAGAATATCGCGCAACCGTCCAAATACGCCAAGCATCGTGCGGATCTTGATGCCATCCTTCGTACGATACGGTTAAATCGGGGATGGCAGAGGCCAAATCCAATCCATTGTATCGATAAAAGGACATCAGTTTGATGAAGTCGTTCTTGGAAATAGGACCGATGGTCGGGCTGCAAAAGACAAATTCAGGCGCCATCATATCCTCAACTCCCACAGACACTCGTGTCATGCCTCCGGCCAAGTCAATGGCATCCACATAATCCAACGTCCAGTCGACCAGCATATCCAGAGACGGGTCCAACGTGTAATAGGAGGATTGCACGTCTGGCTCGATGTGACCTGTTCCGGCGCTCTTGCTTCGTAAAAAGTCGAGAATGGAATAGTTGTTATTTCCGTCCGTATCTTCAAAGTTTGGGTAATAGTCATTGCTGTCCACAGCAGTGTTATCCAAATACTCAGCAGTTTCAGGAGACGCTTGATACGAGAGAGGGTTCCAAGAGGATGAGGTGGGAGAATTCACTCCATTGTTGTTGTTATTGTTGCTGTTGGGAAAGAGCAGACCTGTACAAAATGACGATGCCTGTAAGATGGCAACTGCCAAGACTAACTTCCACATTGTTTCTTATTGACTGTGAATGATAAGAAGATGAACTTGTTGTTCATGAGAGGAGGGATTCAACAGAGGATATTCTTATGCATTCCTCCACCCGTTTGGCTGCGAAGTCTGCAAAAAGGAGACGGATGATACAGGGTTCTTTACAGTTAATTGTTTCTTCGCATTTCGTCGCGGACTGCGTCAGTACCTTCGGTATGAATTCGTCGTAATTACTGTATTTACTGTTACTACGAACCGTACTTGGTACAGCGTACATATTCGAGGTTCGAGGTTTGAAAAATAAATGCTGTTATTTCAATCCTTAATAAAAGAGTACTTCGTAGTTTCCGACTTTGGCATGATGTTTCGATCGGAGCAACGTCATTACATCGTACTTCAGTATTTCTTACTAACAGTAACAGTAAGTATTACTGTTAATAATTCATCCTCTCGATGAGTCACGACAATGGGCATCATCGTTGCCAACCCAGACCACCAATCAGTACTACAACTTCAGGTCTACGCAAAGGGGTGAATATCAAAACAGCGATTACCATACCATTCACCAATATCACGTTTCAGTAACATGCGGTCAGGATTTGTAGTACTTGTTGCGGCATCGCTCATGCTGGTGGAGAAATCCTTAGGATTTTTGTCATGCAACAAAATTCCTGTCCAAAAACTACAGTCAGCGACGTCCTTGGAGGCATCTCGGAGGGAGATTTTAAATGGAGCTGCGATTGGATTTATGGGAAGTATCGCTACGGTCCTACTGCTGAATCCTCAAGTTGCCAGAGCCGATGTCACCAACAAGGTGGCAAGTTCTCCAGCCCTGCGGAGTTTGAAACGAGCGCAGCAAAATCTGCCCAAGTTGCTCCCAACCGTCCAAAGCAACGATTATGTGGCGGTCAAGGCCTTCCTTAGAACCCCACCCTTTGATGATGTACGAAAAAATGGCTTCATTCTGGTGCGAGGCGGAGAGGATAGTCCCAAGGCAAGCGAATTGGAAGCCAGTTACAAGTCTTTTATCGCGTCGTTGGAAAAGATTGATGGGACGGCATCCTTGGGCATGAGAGGGAGAACCATAAAGCCGTTGCAAATGTCGGAGGAATACGACAATATTGTTGTAGCCATGGACTCATTTCTCAAGGTGAGTTTGACCAACATCGGTCGTGAAAGTATAAAAACTTTTTAGCTCAACTTGTGTGTCTTCCCCACTCGTTTGACGACAACGTAGTTGGCCGAAGAAACGGCCGAGATTCCTGTTCAATATCCAGAGTAAATGCAGAGAAAAAAAGAATGTGCAATACTCGTAAAGAAGACAACGTGCTGTAGCGACGGTGAATAGAACCTATATACTGTGGTGGTAGTCGTTGCGTCACTTTTGACCAACTTTTCCTTTAAAAACGTTTTATTTTTTTGGCAAGCTCTTTAGAATATTTCGTTGGACTTCTTCTAACAAGTCGGCTCTAATTTCCTCTTCGGTACGCTCTCTACTACTTGCGGCAGCCTCTTTCATTTGTTCCAAAATGTTGCCCATTTCATGGTATCTCTGACCCATTTCTTCGTATTGTTCTTCAAAACGAGAAATCAGTTGTTGCATAGTTCTTGTTGACGGGTCGGCGCCTGATGAGCTACGAGTCTTGATGGGTCGTCGACTCCGAGATGCCGTGCTTTGTACTGGAACAACTTTGACGTCATCGTCAAGGTCATTGTCATCTCTTCTCTTCTTGCTGCTTTTGGCTGTCAATGGCACTGTGGATAGAGTTTGTTCTGGGCTTTTGCAAGACCTCTGGGGTCGACATCGTTTTTTGTTTCCTGATTGCGGCTTTTCAGACGCAGAGTCTTTTGCTGCTGGAACTGACACAGGAGGAGAAATGGGTTCGGACGCTTTTGTTGTTGCCTTTTTGTTCTTTGCCGAGGATTTGGGCTTGGGTAAATGGTTTTGCATTATGGATAAACATCCTTTCGCCTTGGTCATAAGCCGATCACTTGGCGTTGATACACCTGAATGTTTGCAGCAACAATACAGCCTCGCAACAAAGATGGCGCATTTGAAGCAGTCCCGACCCTTAGAGGTGAACGAATAGTTCTTGGTCGTGGCATGGACCTAAACATTACACGAAGAGAAAAACATGAGCACCTTGAAAAGAAGTATACTCAGAACGCAGCCTCCGACAAATCTTTACCACTTTGTAATCCCGCTCCAAGTCCCATTCATCAATAGCCATGTTGACAATATTGTGAAGGTCTGTCCCTCGGCAAAGTTTCGATAGCAAAATAGGATCGGCCTTGACGAAACGATTGGGCACCAAACAGAGCAAGAGTAGGTCGGCGGGGATTTTTCCAAGCATGTTCCCTCGAAAGTTTCCGTTGACCCATTCTTCCCCCCATACCATTCCTGATTTTTCAATCAGAGAATGGACGCGAATCAGGCAAGAAGCATTCGTTATTCCGAATAACTCCACCGCTTTTGGTTTGGGACCACCCCTTTCATCTTCCAAGAGGACCTCCTTCATTTCGTCAAAAACTTTCTCTCCCTTTTCGGCATCGAAATCTGCCTCGTAGGGTGACTTGTCAATAATGATGTTGCGATCTTCTGCCAGGGAATTATCGATCGAATCGTCATCAATCTCCGAATCCGGCGTCTCTTGTTCCGACGACATTTTCTCGTCCTCTTCCTCCTCTTCATGCGATCCGGTCGAGGGGAAGGACCCGCCGCTACTTGAATCGGTTTTGCGAGGTTGAGAATGGTTTCGATGCAACACGGAGGTGGGTGGTTTCGATGCTACTTTTTTCACCTCGATGCTTGCTACGTGAGAAACTTGGAAAAAGTCGTCGTCTCCACCTTGTACTACAGCTGGTGCTGGGCTTGGCTGTTCAACTGGCTGCTTGTGTCCCGCTTTTGCTGCTCTTCCTATTCCTCCCTCACTCCCTATATCACTAGCCACACTGAATGCTTCGTCGTCGTCGTCGTCGTCGTCGTAGGTGGGCGGAAACATTAGAGTGTTGTAGTAACTGATGAGAGCGCGGTTTGGCAAATGGAACCTTTCTGCGGGAAGAGAGAAAACAACGATGATGATGTTGTTTGCATGAGATCACGGGTACGCTGTACAATAGATGATGATGGATGCGATAATCCTGGAGTGCTCTTTTATTTGCAGTTAAGTTCTCATTTGCATCCGTCTTCCACCTTTGTTGCATTGTCGTTTCTACTACGTATCTACTTACTGTTCGTATTTTCGATAGACACCACAACAGAGAGGCGGCTTACGTCGCCCTGCGTCGTATCATACGTGCGGATTTTGAGATAGTAGTAATATGTTGATTTTTTTTTACAGAGAGATAATAAATTGCTTTTGTCCTCTCATCATTTTCACTGTCAGTTCAGAAAGGTAGCGGGATTAGCGAAGCTACTTAGAGCATTAGCGCCGGTGCAGGCTAAAACTAAAGGCTAAAGGCTAAAATGAAGCATTCTGATTGGCTGAGAAAGAAGATGCTATTTTTAACCTGTTTTGTTCCACACCCCCAGTCGGCGGGCTAGAATTAGGTTTGCGAACCTTTGCCATAATTACCGTACTTAACGGAGAAAACCGAAGTTTTTATTTCATATGTTCTATCTTCATTATGTATGTAGCATATCCTTCTCCGTGTCCGTTCTTCGCGTAAAACGTTGCTCTATCTTAATTAAATTTTTTAACACTGGCGTTGATTGGCTCTAAGTAACCTTCGAGTTAAAAGCTAAACCAACATCTAAACAAGGCCCACTTTAACTCCTCGATTTAGCAGGAGCTAAAAAAAAAATGCTAAAAATAGAACACCCTATTGCCGATGTGGAAGTTTTCCGGTTAAATTTAACATTTCCGGTCATCTTTAGCATTTAACTCGGACCGGCGCTGATGCTCTTATAATAAAGTTAACAGTTAATTATGACCCAATGCTTCTCGAATTAATTGTCCCAAGTTTTTTCTTCCGAAAACGTCTATCATCACAGTCAATCAATCAATCAATCATCAAGGATTCAAGGATGAAACAAACGTAGTACTCGGAGTATCACACATTGTAGTCCAGTACGTCCAGTACTGTAGTTCTCGGAAGATGGCGAGTAGACTACCGTAGCGATCTTTTACTACCGTATTAACTGTTACAACCGATACTACGGTAAGTCGTATCTAAGGGTATCCATCATCCTCTCTACCGTAGTTCTTTTTTATTATGTACTCCGAGTATGTACGAACTGACTGTGAGTTCGACTCACTGTTATTTTCCGTGCTGTCGTACACTGTAGCACGACAACATTTTATGTTGCTGTCGACAACCATTTTTCTGTTTTCATCGTCAGGCTACGACATAACGACGTACAAATTACTCCTAGTAGCTTCTGGGCCGTAACTGCGGCATTGGACCATGCAACACTTGGAAGTAACAGGATCCTCCTCTTCAACGATTCAGGGTAGCATCAAGAATCGTCGTCTCTTTCACCGATTCGCCATGACGGGTGTTCCCTTTGTCACTGCGGCTGTATTTCTGTTCGCCGTGGGACGATCTCATCTGAACCGCAACAAAGTGGCCTATTGCAGTTCAAGTAACTATTTGAATGCCGATGGCAACGTTCGAACGCGACAAACACCCGCTGATATGTACTTTCAAAAGCACAAGGAACTGCCTCGTCCGTCCAAAGTTCACACAACCCTGCCGGATTTAGCAGCAGCATCGAAAAGCAAGGATTCAACGGCGGAAAGTCATTATTGTGCCGCTGCATCCGTCGGTGTTGCAAAGAATATTCTTATAATTGGTGACGTCCATGGCTGTTACGAAGAACTCATCGAATTGCACGACAAGGCCGTTCAAGAAAACAATGGCCCGTTTTCATATGTCATCTTGGTTGGCGACCTTTGTAACAAGGGTCCCCATTCTGCCAAAGTGATACGGCATGTCCGATTGACGCCCAATTGGTACTCGGTGCGAGGAAATCACGACGATGGCGCATTGTCGGCCGCACTGGGCCATAAGAAAAGCTTGAAAAAAGCCAAATACGCCTGGGTCAAGGAGGGCATGGAAGAACCAGAAACGGCAAATGACTCAGACAAGGTCGTCCTGTCCGATGATGACATTAATTGGCTATCTGAGTTGCCGTATACCATTACCATTCCTCGAGAATACACGGGTGATGACGAAGACACCATCGTTGTCCATGCCGGTTTCATACCGGACAAAGATCTGCACAAACAGGATATAGAAAATATGATCACTATTCGTGACATACGTGCCAAATGCGACGACAATGGAAACTTTAAGCATTTCAAACCGCACGAAAAAGGCAAATCCAAAGCTCTAGTCGCATCGAGTCTGGAAGAAGCCAAAACATGCGACAATCGAGTCACTTGGGCTAGTGCTTGGTTTGGACCCCAACGTGTCGTCTTCGGCCACAACGCCAAACGACGACTGCAATTATATCCTGGTCATTGGGCCATTGGTTTGGATACAGGTGCTGTCTATGGAGGAGAATTGACGGGTTTGATATTGCCCGGGCGAAAATTAGTCTCCATCCAGACCTTTGAACACTCTCCCGTTACCCAAACGGCAGGAGAAGAAGCAGGCCAAACAGATGATGACGCAACTTGAAAACACAATTCGACCTTTGTCATGATTTGTGTGAAAAATCTATCTCCAGCTAGACGGGGTTGTGTCAGCTGCTTTCTAGCTAGAAACTCCAGTAGAATTGAGAAAGCAAGATAATTTTTGTATTCATGACTTGAATCTGCCTACAGGGTTAAGGATAATATTATCCTCGTCTGAACACTTTCCCGTTCTACAGTGATGTTCAAAATCCGATCTCTGTTTCTCGTCAACCACCACTCTTTTCCGCAAAAAATACATCACTAACCGTAGTTGATCCGATGCTCTCTCCTTGATACGGTCACAACATGTCAACACTCAAAATCAAGAACCGATTGAAACCCGACACTGCCTACAAAATTGCATATGGTGACAAAGATGAGGATTTGGAAGAACCTCGCTTCATTTTGGGGTATTGGTCGATCCGAGGTTTGGCGGCACCATTGAGAATGATGCTGGCAGCGGCCGAAGTTAATCATTGGATAATCATGTACGATGTCACAGAAGAAAAAGAGGGAGGGTGGGGAAAGGATTCCTACTTTAATGAAAAGGACTGGCTCCGGGAGAAGTACAATCCGTTGATGAATTGTCCGTTTGTCGTGGATTGTGCCAACGAACGAGTTATTGTTCAGACCAACGCGATTTTTTCCTTTCTGGGACGAGAATTGAACATGCTAGGAGAAACTCCAGATGACCAAGTAAAATGTGAGGAGTTGTTGTGTGAAGTTATGGATATTCGCAATCAGATGGTGCGGTTCGCCTACGCAGCGAGTACGGAAAACGACAAATCTGATGCGGAGCTTTTGATGAATTCAAGCGGACCTGTCAGCCGAGGGTTTGACAAGTTAGAGGTTTCCATGAAGAGAAGCCGATCCAAGTTTTTGGTTGGGGATAGACCGTCCGCCCCGGATTTCCATTTGTGGGAAATGATGGACCAATTTATTCATCTGTGCCGATTTTACAATTTGGACGCTCCATTTCATAGTGGCCATCGGGGGTGTTTGTTCTCCTATTATTCTCAATTGCAG
The DNA here is from genome assembly GCA_019154785.2 of Nitzschia inconspicua. Classification (NCBI taxonomy): domain Eukaryota; phylum Bacillariophyta; class Bacillariophyceae; order Bacillariales; family Bacillariaceae; genus Nitzschia; species Nitzschia inconspicua. Next base: position 2,316,584 of record JAGRRH010000009.1, on the reverse strand, counting down.
TCACTTCCCAATGTGAAGGCATACATGGAATCGGACCTTCACAAAGATGTTCCATTCAACAACCCCTACGCCCGCTTTGGTTCCTGGCCTGGAAGTTGCGGTCAGTACAGGAGAGGAGGCACAACTCCATGGAAAAGTAAGGGGGTCGTCACTATACAACGAGAACGGACGAACGAAAGTGGACGAAAACGCAAAATTTGACTCGACGAAAATTACCGAACTTAACAGTAAAAGGAGTCTGTGCCTACACTACTAGGAACTTTCACAGTATTTTGAAGTAATACTAGTCGTACTAATACTATAGACTTGTCGCAATTGGAACCAAAATTACTAGATCCCTACTTCACCATTCATTTAGGCGACTTCTTCCTCCATGTATGTGTCATCCATTTCGGGAGCTTCCTCGACATCTTCTTGCACTTCGCGCAGCATGGAGGGATCCGGTTCTTCACCCAAAATGCTAGCACAAAAGTGAATGATTTGGCTACGTCCAATCTCAATCGCTGATCGTGGCCCCATGGAAATCAGCATGTCCCCCTCTTCCAAAACTTGGGAAGAAAAATTCTCATCGGACGCCTTCTCTTTGATGAAGTAGTCCCAATGAACACACTGATCCAGCAAAGTGTCCACATTGGGAGTGGCAATGTCCGTCGAGGTTCCCGTCCGGTATTGTTTCGCGTTTTTGGCTCGTGACGTTCCTTGAATGGGAGGTTCTTCGGGAATGGCATCGTCGATCCGATGTAGGAGTCGGTACAAGTCTCGTTCCAACATTTTCCGAGGTCCATGCGTACGGGACTCTCCCTTGCAAAAGATCAATCCATTCACCAGGAGGATGAACCCGCGTTCTACTGACGACGGACTGTGTACCGAGTGAATGCACCGTGAATGGGTTCCTTGATCGGAATCTTTGACACGATTGGCCACAAAGAATCGATCCTTGTACTTGGCCGGAATGCCCTTCCAATTTTCCATGTATTTTGGCATTTTACAGACTTCAAATCCAAAGACTTTTAGTAATCTGTCACTGGCTTCTTGAAAAGCAGCCGAGGCAATCTTGTCCTTGGTGGTAATGCCCGCATCTTTCAGGACCTTGAGCCGATCAATGGGTTCTCGTTCCAGCGCCTTGAACAACATGATTCGAGCAAGGGACGTCACAGCCTTTTCGCGTGCCTCGGGGTCAAGCTTATCCCTAAAATTAGAGAGAGAGAGAGAGAGAGAGAGAAAGAGAGAGATGTCTCAGTGATTTGTGACTACATAGAAGAACAATCCCCATGGGCTCTGTTTTCTGTCCCACTTACAAATTGTTTCGTTCACTGGGACGTTCGGTGGGAATGCTTTGAGAGGGTTCTGGATCTTGTTGGGACAAGGTAAAACCAGCCCCAATGTTTCCTCCGTGGTAGTCGTCCTCCTCATCTTGGCTGGGATCCTCATGAACGAAGTGCTCCTGTTTGCGCTTGTTTCGGCGGGACATGATGATGAATCTCGGATCTTATTGTGTAAGGAAAGGTGAAAATGAGGTTCCTACTACTAGCAAACGTCCGGAGTTCAGATGGACCGGAAGAAGCAATAGTAGTAGTGTTGTCGCTGCCAGATCGGAACGAGAGATGGAAGAGGGCGTTGTTGCATGTGTGTCTTGAATGAATTTCCCGCCAAGTTTTGTTCACAGTCAGGACGAAACACTTGCGCGCGCCTGCTATGCTTTGATTCATCTTTGCGCACTTGCCACCTTGCCACCTTCTTGCCGGCGCAACAGTTGTTTATGACGTCGTCGTACTTTCCCATTCATCCATTCACACTACTACGACGTACTCCTCTCATCACTCGACGTGAATGACAGCCAGCGATGTCGTCGCACGGAACAATCCTCACAAATAATTTTCGCGTTGTTTTGAAAAGAATCGTCCGGTTGCAGTTGTCCGTATGAATGTGCGAGAGTGTACGGTGCCGTACCCTTCAAAGTACATGTGAAGCAGTGAAGCAGCCGTCTGGTAGTTGTTGACAGACTTGCATCTCCAGTACCATCATCGCTACTAAGTACTACTGCACCTACACAATACTGAAGTACAGGTAGAACCATGGACGACGAAACAATAATAGAAAAGGATCAACGGAACATGAGTGGCGATGGCCTCTTGTTTGATTCTGCCGTCCTTGAGTCTTTGAACAGATTGACAGATGAAATTCAAGAGGGTTTGTTGACAGATGGAGACTCCGATGCTGCCAGCGAGTCCTACGATTCCAATGAATACACGGATGACGACGAAGACCCGGATTCGGGCGAAAACAAATTGTTCAATATGATGGACGATCTCGTCATGGAATTGCAGATGGAGTTGCAAGATGACGAGCCTTCGCCAGTGATAGAAGCCGTGAAAGACGACAAAGGTGCAGAGGTCAATGACACTTCCACACCGGAAGATGAGAGCGAGGTGACGGCACTCCAATCCACACAGGAAATTGAAAATGCAGTCGATGGCTCCACCGGAGAGGATTCCATACCCTCTTCCTCTCCTTCAAGATTGCACACCACCAATAGCATCCCTCCCTCCGATCGAACAAATGTACCACTTTTGGACCATGAGCGGGTCGAAAAGCAGCGTCGGCTCCATACACAAGTGAAACTGTTGCTTCACCAAGTTTCCATGATGGCAGAACAAGCTGAGGCGGAGGAAAGTCATCGAGATGATGTTGAAGACCAAACCACCGCCAGTACTGGTCGTCCACGAGGCGATTCAGGTGCCGACAAGTTGCAGCGACTGTTGGGCGCAATATCGTCCTACAGTACCCCTCCTACAACGGCTCCACAAACCGTATCAAACACCATACCGGACGAACAAGCCAAGACTGCTCGTGCCATGTCCAGTTACACCCAGCGCAAACGCCGGGAGTATTTGTTGCGAAAGCAGGCGGCTACCAATGACGCCAATGTGGACGGTCGTCAGAGCGCTGATGTGATGGTGTTGCCATCCTCGCACAAAGAAAAAGTTACACTCACCAGCCCAACGCAGAAAAAGAGACGACCTCGAACCAACAAGCACAAGAAAGGAAAGCAGAAGCAGTTGACCCCGTCGAACATGTCGGATCTTCAATATCAGCAACACATGCGCCGAATCCAGAAGCAACAGCACCCACACGTCCAACAGCAGCAGGCGCATTCTGCACGGCAAAATCAAGAACCCATTCCTCAGCAGTCGCTACGTGCCTTGTTGTCGCAGCTCCTGGTTTTGGATGAAAGGCTATCTCGAGGAGAGGTGTTGGTATAGATGGTAATATTCATACTACTACTACTATGGAGTATTATAATACTACGTATTATATTTACTGTTACCTAATTTACAGTTATTCCATGTTTTCTGTACGTACCCCTACGGAGTACGTCGTTCATGTGATGATTGATTCATCACGAGCATCCACCAATTCTGCCGTCTACCATGATACGTGTGATGGCTGTGATGGCTGCATACCGTATTCGAATACCGGTACGATTGTATTGCAGTGAGACATCTCGTATGATGGGCCCCAGGCTTCTGTCCTCCGTCATACTACGTCGTACTATGTACGTACTTTTAGTACTCATTGTACGTACCGGCAACTTACAGGGGTACCGTAGATAGTACCGTAGTCCATACGGTAGTTTTCAGGGTACACACAATCCAGTACAAAAGAGAAGAGCGCCGAAAACCACTTGATGCGCATTGAGCATGGAGCGTGTCACGAAACTGGTACTGTCGTACTCCGGAGTAGTTTTCGCGTCATTGACTGTGATGAGACAGATTGTGGAAATAATAACTTCCGTCCTCTACTTACTGTTAATTACTACAGATTATAATTCGTTTCATGTCGACTTCAAATCTTTGACAAAAGCTCGCTGTCGGATTTGCTACAGCCAGGAGAGACTCTAACACAGAAACAGCATGTCGGCGTCGGGTCCTCGCGTTCTGCATGTAGCAGGACATGCCTCCTGTAAGTGATGGAAGATGGATTGTGTCGATGCCCCGTTAGAATGTGTTTCTGATGTTGTGTTTCAAATTTTGCTCCATCTCAATGCCCTCGCTTCCAGGTGGCTTCTACAACCGCATTACCAGCTGTTTGGGAAGTCTCTCGTTGTTGTTCCCCTCCCGATTGAAGATAGTGGAACATGACTTTGGAGATCGCACCAAGTTTCGTCAATGGTTAGTGGATGACGGATTTCGCAACAATTTTCGCGATCCCATGGGAAAGGAACATGTCTCTTGTCCCATTATTTGGATCTCTAAATCTCTCAAGGACGGTGATCCCGATCCCGCCGATATTGAAAAATACCTGGGAGGGTACGACAAGACACTTGATTGGTGTCGTGATTTCATGGAACCAGCTGATGGTGCCGACTCTAAACCAGAGGCCGTAATGGTTGACGATGGACACACACCAGATCATGGTTACGAATACGATTTGGTAGTCATTGGAGGAGGAAGTGGGGGTATGGCTGCTGCCAAGGAAGCAGCTTCCCTTGGAGCCAAGGTGGCGTTGTGTGATTTCGTCAAACCGTCCCCCAAAGGAACCTCGTGGGGCCTCGGTGGTACTTGTGTAAATGTTGGCTGCATTCCGAAGAAGCTTTACCACATCGGTGCTACGTTGAGAGAATCCATTCATGCAGATGCCAATTACTTTGGTATTTCCACGCTGGGAACTCAACTAGATGATTTGGGTCAGTTGCCAACGATTCAAACAGAATCGCAGTGGAACGTTGTGAAGGACAACATTCAAAATTACATCCGGAGCTTGAATTTCAAATATCGAGTCAGACTTCGTGAAAAGAGCGTCCAATATATCAACAAATTGGCAACGTTCAAAGATGCCCACACTGTCGAATTAGTGGACAAGAAGGGGAGAACCAGTGAAGTTACCGCATCGCGATTTTTGGTCGCCGTTGGTGGACGCCCAACTCCACTCGATTGTGAAGGTGCCGACTTGGCCATTTCAAGTGACGACGTTTTCTTTTTAGAAAAAGATCCTGGAAAAGTTTTGTGTGTTGGTGCCTCGTATATTTCATTGGAGTGCGCTGGATTCTTGGCGGGGATGTCCAAAGATGTTACAGTAGCTGTACGAAGCATTCTCCTTCGAGGATTCGATCGGGAATGTTCCGAACGGATTGGGAACTTCATGGAGCAGCATGGGGTGAACTTCAAAATGAAGGTAACTCCGAGTAAATTGGAGAAGCTCGAGGATGATCGCATCAAAGTCACCTTTTCCGATGGGTCGGAGGATGTGTACGACACTGTCTTGGGTGCTGTAGGTAGAACCGCCGACACTGCCAAGCTCGGTCTAGAAAAAGTCAATGTCCAGACAAATCCCAAAAACCTCAAGATTGTCGCTAAGAATGAGCAGTCAACCTGCCCCAATATCTACGCCGTTGGTGATGTGATGGAAGGGTGCCCCGAGCTCACTCCTGTTGCTATTCAAGCCGGTATTTTGCTAGCTCGTCGTTTGTTTGGTGGTTCGAAAGAACCGATGGACTACGTCAACGTCTGTACCACGGTGTTTACACCTATTGAATATTCATGCGTTGGTTTGTCGGAAGATGATGCTATCGAGAAATATGGACAAGATGGAATCGAAGTTTATCACCGTGAGTTCCTCCCATTGGAATGGTCCCTCTCTCAGAATCGGCACGACTCCAATGCATTCGCAAAGATCGTGGTCGACAAGACCGCCAAGGAGAGAGTGCTTGGCATCCATTACGTGGGTCCAAACGCCGGAGAGGTAATGCAGGTAAGTTGACGTGAAGTCGCTGAGGAGTCAGAGTTGACGTAGGTTGTCCCTTTCTCACTGTCAGTGTTTTTCTCCTTCCGGCTTTATTTTGTAGGGTTACGGTATTTCTATGAAAAATGGATTGACCTATAGACAGCTCACGGATACCGTAGGTATTCATCCTACATCGTCCGAGGAGATTGTGACTCTTGCCATTACGAAGAGCAGTGGAGAGGACGCTGCTGCTGTAAGTGTCTTTTTCATGTCTCCATGTCCTTTTTCGTTTTCTAGCCACTCTTGCTAAAAAACTTTCTGATTTTTATTCCTTAGGGCGGTTGCTGAGGTTAGCCCTCAGTAGCACTGATGTGTTGCTGAGGGTTTCTCTGTATTTTGACGTTGAGGGTCTCTGAGTTGAACTGGCAATATGCAACGACAGTGAATGACGGTGGTCGCTTTGCTTTCTAAGGCGCGACTCACTTGACAACTGCTGGAAGATCTTTGTAATCTTTGGCGCTAGACCAACTGAGTTCCAACGTGAAGTACTAATTGTTTCTTGAATTCCTTTATACATGACATCTTTTTCTTGAACTAGTTTTAGCGGTCGTCCCCAAATCGTTCCAGCCACACTTCATCCAGTAGGTCCATTCTTCCATATTCCGAATCTTTCCGTATCCACTGTGTGTGGTGACGGCAGTATTCGTCCAAATCTTGCCGCATTGGATCAGAGTCACTCAGAGTGGAGTCTAAGGTGGACCCTGGAATCTTCATTGTCCCATCTTTTATCAGAGACGTTACTGGAATGTTAGATTGCGGTCTTGTAAAGTGAGACGTGACGTACCACCGAGAAGAAAGCTTCACAATCCGTTCATTTCTCAGTTCCCAGCCACTGTCTTGCAATGACTTATACAAGACCATTAGATTGCGTGGTTTCGAGTTGGTCGGTTGCAGTATCAGATCTGTATATTGCCTTCTGTTTAGATCCGAGGTTGGGGCTTCGTGGTCTTGTTCGAGGATTTGAAGCACTGTGCTGACGCCCATTCCTGCCATGCAAACAATATCAGCTTCTCCCTCCTCCAACGCTTTCAATCCGTCCCCATGACGGAACTCGACAGGAACATCCAACGCAGCCTTCTGGGGGTCTAGGCCTTTACGACGGCTCTCTATTTGTGAAAGTAGAGAAAGAGCTCCGTTTTCCAGAGCTTGTTGGGACACATCCACGCCGATCACTTTTTGAAATTTCCCGGTTAGAGCCAGCCCAATGGCAAGTAGACCGTGATCTGTGCCTACATCCACAATGGTCTTTCGATGCATTGTATTTGTATTCGACGACTCGTTGTGGTTGCTGATGCCAATAGCCAGGTCAACTAATGGAGACAATCGTTTCCAGGCGTTACCCTGACGGGCCAGAATCGAAAAGGCTTGTTGTGCTCTAGATCTGGCCACGACACTGTCACTAAAAGCAGGAGCTGAGGTGTCAATCCGATCGTTCCACAGCGACGAAAAGTAGCGTCTTTGTGCCGATAGAAAAGATCGACGTGGAGAGACTTTTGAATGTAGAAGATTGCATGTCGACGTTTTTGGAGCATTTCTTAAAGACAGAACATAGAAAAAAGTGCCACGTTGAAAGCAACCCCCTATTGCCACCAGCGAGCCAATTATCACTCCTCTTTTCAGCATCGTTTCTGGGGTCAATGAAACACCAGCAGAAACGAGTGTGCCACGTCCAAAGGAAGGGTTATTGAATGAAGTGATGGGCGATAATATTCTAACTGTAAATTGGTCAACAACTAATAGACTCTCTGGATAACGTTGCACCCGATGATTGGTGATCGATCACGAATATCTACCGGTAGTACGTCGTACTACGGTCGCGTCGAGTCAACTGAAGTAGTACTTAACAATGAAATATTATTATTAGCAAGATAACAGTAGTATTGTAAAGAGCCACATGCACGCACACCTTATTCATCCCAGAGACGGCCGCTTTCAATCTTTTCTTTTATGAGGGACTGCTTGTTCTTCTTTGTCCTTCGGTCGTTGCGAAACTCGTAGTCTTCGTCACTGTCTTTGTCGACGGAAGCAATGGAGAAGCTCTCCAGTTTCTTTCCCATGACACTTCGTGCAATCGGCATTTGCCATCCGTAGGCGAACACTGTACTTGTACCACTTCTACCTGCCCTTGCGGTCCGTCCCACTCGGCGAATGTATTCGGCGGGGTCCTTGGGAAAATCAAAAATGACAACATGATCTACCGCTGAAGCATCAAAATCAACTCCGCGAGCTGCTCGATCCGTACAGATCAAGACATAATCAACATCGTCCTCATTGCCGTCCACGCCTTTTCTGCCATTGCCAAATACTTGAAGATTTGTATTTCTCGCTTCGGGTGTCATTGCATTGTGGTATGCCAGCACTTCGTAGACTCGTCCACGTCGATCCTTGCGGTTCAAGAGATTTTCCACACTTCGGCATGATTCGACTGTGTTGCAAAACACCAACGTTCGACGGCATCGGTTCTGTCGCAGAGCCTTGAGCAGTTGTTTGGCCTTGATATCAAAGCACAGCTCCTCATTACGATTGTGCTCGGCTGGCACTGACACATCCACCAAGTTCTCCTTGAGAGACGGTGCTACTCGATGCAAGCCAGGACCCTTAATCTTCTCCACGCCCGGGAATTCCTTTTCGATTGTTTCTACGATGGAATCTGGTAATGTAGCCGTGACGAACACAAATTGGGTTTTGTCCAGTACTGGAGCTGCCTCACCCACGGTTCGCAGTTGAGACCCGAAGGTGTCGTCGATCATCAAAATGTCCACTTCGTCCAAGACGACGGCTTGCAGCTTGGATAGGTCCAGTCCTGAATTGCGGGTTCGCAAAATGGTGGAAACTCGACCCGGCGTACTAATCAAGATATCAATGGGTTGTCGTTGAATCATTCGAATTTGATCTCGAATGGTGGTTGTGAATTTCCCAGTGGCCGTCACCACCATGGTGTTGAAGGGTACAGCCTGTGATATTTTGGCACACACGGACCTCAGTTGATCTGCCAACTCGGCCGTGGGTGCGAGTACCAAAATTTTGGGCTGTCCGTTCTCTGGATTGGGTGGACTGGACAACGCCTTTTGAAGCAATGGTAGCAGATAGGCTAAACTCTTTCCACTTCCAGTTTGTTCCCCGATGATACAATGCTTGCCCGTCAGTATTTTCGGCCAAGCCATGGCTTGTATCCTTGAAGGCCGAGTAATACCGCTGGCTGTGCACAAACGTTGATGCAAAGTGTTGTCTTGCGCGATATTGTTGTCGTTGTCGTTGTCATTGTATACAAACGTTGGATCCTGGAGTGATTTTTGGCTAAAGAAATGAGCATTGGTATCGGTGATTTCTTCTTCTATGAGCAGCTTAGAAGAAGGTTCTTTCGTCATTGACCGGAACGCCGATCGATCAATGTTGGAAGCATCTCCTGGTCGCGGGCGACGGTTACTGTCTTTATCATTACTAAATCTTCGACCAGCAGAATGCTTCCGGTTTTGGCCCATTCTTGGTGATTGAGATGATCGACCTCGAGTTGGATTCTCGCTGTAGTTTTTGTCATCCTCGGAAAACCAATTGGTGTCATCACCCTCGTTGCGGGTGTTTCTGTCGTTGTTGTTATTGCTGTTGTATTTGTTGTTTCGGTCGTTGCCACCTCTTTGTTCTTGTGGACGTCGAGATGTTGGTCTGTATTTGGATACATCTCGAGAAACCTTTAGTATTGTGACACTATTTCTGTGACTCGTGGGATGTAGTGGGATGGTAGACTGTGTGAAAGCACTAGTCGACTCCATAGAGACAGCAGCAACAGAAATCGTCACCAATAGTATTATTGGAACAAATCGTTTCTTCAATACCACCATGATGATAACAAATTTTTCGCCCTATCGAAGCAACAGCAGTTAGACTAGGTAGCTCCGGTATCTTCCGCTGGCCAGAGTGGTATTGCTGTTGGGTTGTCGAAGGTCGAAGGCGTCGGGACAAATTGGAACGAAAATTGGTGATGTTGTGATGTTTCGAGTGGTGAGTGGTAGTCTCCGCACCGGTACAGTAGGTCTACGGTACATACTCCGTACGGTAGTTCAATGGACGCCTGTCGGCTGTCGGCTGACGGCCAGATCAAATCGACTCACTCGACAGTTGAATTTTGTACGTCGTACATACGACGTACCGTACTGATCAATACCGAAGTTTGACCAAAAACAGTGCGCACCACCACAATCACTGATGACAGTGAACGACAGAGAGAGTGTACCGGTAATTGATTCCTACTGCTCTTCCCAAGTTCCAAGTTCCGATCTTTCTGTTGTCGGTTGTCGGATCTCTCCTTATATTGTTGTTTTAGCATCTGATCATACCAGTCATGTCCTCTGAAAATTCAAATGAGGCTGCTTCCAAGCCCAACGGAGGTGGTGGAAGTAAAAAAAAGTCACTCAACAAAAAGACAGCTTCGTCCAACAAACTCAACGAGCTGGATTATCCGAATGACCAACAAACTCTGTCCATTGTTCGAGAGACCTCTTCCAGTGTGGTTGGTTCTCGCAACATTCTGACGGCATATTATGGCGCCAGGGGAGAACGAATCCGTCATACAGTCCATGATTCAGCCTTGCAAATGCCCAGTGCCTCGTGGGATATCATCAATCAAGTCATCAAGGGTACGGAAATGGAGCCAGCCTCGAAATACACGTTACCACCTTTGGATGGAGTCCTCCGACCTTGTATTGATCCCACCATCACCGAACTAACTGTTACCAGTTTAGAAATTGAAAAGGTTGAAATAGTACAACCAAAATCCAAAGCAGATCCTGCGTCATTGTCACCAGGACAAGATCCACCAGAACTAGAACCAACCGTCATCAAGGTGCTGCAGACCAAAGTTCAAAACCGTGTCATTCGTCGAACACCCGTCACGGTCAAGGACGCTGCGGAAGCCGAGCGTATTCGAGGGGGTGGGGGTGGTGACAATGAAATTATTTCCACCAGTGGAGAGGGACAACAACCAATCGAGGAATGTTCTGTCGAGGAAGATACGGGTAATCCACAACACCTTGATACCAATGCTGCAGAAGAAGAAACTGCAATTACACAACCAGAAGATCAATCCGCGTCTATGGATATGGACCAAAGTAACAAAGAAAGTACGGTCGATGCTATCAAGACGGACGATCCTCTTCAACAGCCTACTGCAGAAACAAGGGAAGGACTGTCCGAGTCTGTAGCGCCTCCAGATTCGAATGTCACCACCACAACTACATCTGAGACGTCTGCGACAATTCATGCACCGTTGACTATGGAAGCTCCTCAGACTGATAAAGCTGTTGATGAGCCTATGGCAATGGAAATTGAGCCATCCCACAATGAAACGACTGCTGCTGACTCTATCGTAACCACCGAGACAACGAGTGCCTGTCAGACAAGTCCTCGCGTTCACGACAAGACCCCGACGGATCCATCTGTAATGACATCAGATACAGCCGTCGCTGATCCTAGTAGCTCTCTATCTCAAGGTCCGGCATTGGAATCAGCTAGTCCAACGCCCACCACTACAACTAGCATAGCACCATCTGTTTCTGCCCCAACGATTGCCACCACGGTCGATGCTCCAGTACCTGCAGCCACCACTACTCCCCTGAACACAGATTCACAAGATATCCCGTCCATTCAAAACCAAGCTTCCTCCTCTGTGGTGCAAGAATCGGTCGCTCCGAAAGCTCCGGCAATGACGCAGACGCAAGCCAGGTCCATCGGGAAAGTTCTCCCACCGGCTCCTGCACCAAGTACCACTTCCGCTGATGCCGTTTTATCGGCAACCGATAAATCCGAAAATTTCGTTAAGTCGGAAGAAGAATCCAAGGAAGAATCGCAAAAGCATCAAGAGAAATGGGAGTCCCCGCCTGCGCAATCGCTGACGACAAAACCAGAGCCTGAATGGGAACAACACAAACCTGTTCCTCATGATGAGACGGTAACTCCTGTAGATCAATTGCCACAACGACCAAAGTGGTATGAGAAGGATTCCATAAGCGATATCGAACGTTCCATGCTACCGGAATGGTTCGACTCCAGCTCCCCCCATCGAACACCAGAATCGTATTTGGAAACGCGGGAAAAGATTATCAAAATGTCAGACACTCTTGCCAATCGAAACCTGACCAACGCCATGATTCGAAGGGTCGTGGTGGGTGATGCTGGAAGTTTGCAGCGTCTTCGGACCTTCCTCGTCAACTGGGGCGTCATCAACGAAGACAGTCTCAATGACTCCGCCCCAACTCCGTCGGGTCTTCGACCAAGTCTGAAACGCCCGAAACAATTCAGTGAAGACATGCGTGGCAATCTCATTTCTGCGGTTGTGGAACAGGCGAAACGCCGTAAATTGGGTCACGATGACGATGGGGATCAAGAGATGGGTGGCGACTCATCATCGTCGTCGTCCTTTGTCCCCATTGATTGGGATGAAGTGGCCATGCAACTAGGTCACGGTACCAGTGCGGAGGACTGCCAGCAAAACTTTTTGATGGAGTCATTGCCCAAGGATGAGCCAACATCTACTGCCGAACGATCAATCACACCAGACGCAACTCAAGAGTCTTCCAAATCGTCAGCTGATGAGGCCGTATCGGCTATTGCTCCTTCTTCGGCAGAAGTAAGGAACGGAGAAACAGAAAAGGAACTTGTTCGAAAGATGATAGAGGAATCCAATCCCAATGTTCTAAGAGCAATGGTAGATGCAGCTATTAAGGCTACTGATGGAAATGTGGTGGAGTCACAGGCTGCTGCAGTTGTTGGCTTACAGCTGACTCGGGCCATTGAGGAGGCTCGAGGGTATGAAGTCGAATTAGCTGCTAGGCTGTCAAAGTTGGTAGATGTTAGAATGCAGAAATTGGAGAATAGAATGGGGATGATGGATGATGTTGAGGGTATTCTTGAGGCAGAAAAGGTGGCTCTGGAGCTGGAGCGTCGTGATTTATACACTGCAAGATGTCGGCACTGGTTCGGGGGTCTCTGATTTCATAGAAGTAGGTGACAGTAACAATAATATTATGTAATAAAAATCTATTTTAAGGCTATCCAAACTACGGTACTAGCTACGACGTACTATGATTACTATCATCCAAGATCCAAGAGGGATTCCTCTACGACTGTACATACTACCGGTAGTTCGTACTCCGAGCGGTATTCACTTCCATCATCGTTCCTGCAGCATCTATCTTTTACTCTGGAGTATTTAATACAACACAACCTCTTCACCTGCTACATCTTCCTCCCGTTTGCTCGAAGGGAATCCCATTCTTCCTTGTTCATCAAATCCCTTCTACAATGTCAACACGAACCTACCATGGTACTTCTATCAACAGCCGGTTGGTGTTGAATCCACCCGATTCCCCTCCGCCCACATACCATCCCGGAGATGTGATTGTGAACACCAGCAATGGGCAACAATTATTCTTGGAACGAATGCCCGAAACGTGTCGCAATTGTCGTTCCACTGAGATTTTCTTGGATGATGATCAAGGTGATCGGATCTGTCACCAGTGTGGGCATGTTGCGGAAGGTCATATCATGATAATGAATCATCGGAGCACTTCTGAACGAAACCACCACAGCCTCCGCCAAAGTCAAGGTGAAGAACTTTCATCAATAGAAATTGACGACCAACGAGTGCCTCTATCTTGTAATGCCAAGCCAATCAACAAATATTGCCGTGATGGTCCATCCTCCAAACTTGCAGCCACCGCTGGGAAACGATCTCGGGTGCGAAAAATCCCTCGCCTCCGAAAGCGGCGTCGGTTGCTGCCCGCGAAGGAAACGACTGTCGAGGTGGTGCAACACCCAGCCTTAACAACGTCAGCCAACACAAACCATCGGAACGACCATGAATCTCAAATGCCTCTTTCTGTAGTATCGCAGTGTAATACATTTGTGGGTTTGCATCAACAAACACCAGAACAATCCCAACCAACTAGAATTTACCCGCCGCCTATGGAACGAACACCAATACCACAGAAATCTACACCGGAACCAACACAACGACAAGATGATATTGAAAGGAAACATCTCCCTTTGCATAGAGACAAGCCATCACATGATGACACACCGTCGAGGAAAGATATAACGTCAGTTACAAGAAAAGATCCTAGGCCCGACGTTGGTTGGAAGTTTTCGATTCCCCACTTTGGTCACCAAAGTCTTCCACCCTTGCGTCAGCTATGTCGAGCGATTGCGGCCATATTGCTAGTAATGTTGTGGCTGGAACGCTGTAAGCTTGTTTCGGCAGTGAACCCTCTTCCCGATACCGTAACGGACACCCAATACGTCATTTCCCTCACGGATTGGCAACTGTCCAGTCACGATCAAAGTTATGCCAACTTATCGGCACCTGGAGTGGTTCCTGGAGATGTGCTGACCATTTTGTTAAACAATAGAATCATCCAAGATCCCTACCACGACCGAAACTTCGTGACACAGCGCCACATTTGGATGGGGGGAGATCAGGATCCAGTGGATGGTAACTTTACAGAACGACAATGGACAACTACATGGATTTATTCCACGACATTTGAAACCCCAGCACCGAGCAATGATACAGCCTTATTATACTGGAAAGTCATCCTGGAGGGAGTCAAGATGGGTGCAGATGTGGCTGTGAACGGCATCAAAATCGGGGAAGGTTCGTAAAGGGATCCTAATTCCTAAATACTGACAAAAACGCTATCATCGGTAAGCTAACGCCTCTGCACTCACTTCTTCGTTTTACTATCTCGCAGCGACCGATCAATTCTTGCGGTATGACATAGATCTCGACCAGAGAGTTCTGCGGCAAGGGGTTTTGCAGGGAGATTCGCTTCGTCATACCTTGACGATTTCATTTGATCCTTCCAAAAAAGTCGATGGGAGATTCACCGCTTGTTCCGGGGGTTGGGACTGGGCACCTTATGCTCGTGAGCAAGACGCTCAAGGAACGCAAATGTTTACTTTGGGAGTTGTCAAGCCTGTGTCGGTGATTGGAGTGAAGCATTTTTACATTTCTTACGTCGTTCCCAAGATTTATTACCTGGGAGATCATCCAACATCACCAATGCAGCGAGCAGAGGCCGACTTTCGTCTAGAAGTGGAGATTCACCTCAATTTTGTAGCTCCAACAGCTTACAGATTCATTTCAGACTTGGTTTTGAGAACGCCGTTTGGGAACAAGACGGCAAGGGTTGCTCCAGTGAATCGAAGGCAGCACTCAACTGTTGTCACGATGTCACTCATCGTTCCGAAGGAGAAAGTTGAGCTATGGTGGCCAAACGGTATGGGTGGTCATCAGCTGTATGATATCTCTGTTGGGATTGACGATAGAAGTGCTACTGAGTGTATCCACAAGCGCGTTGGTTTCAGAGTGAGTGCTTTAGTAACAACCAACGACACTGCAGTCAATGAAACTTCCTATGCTACGCTGCAAGAGGGAAGTGGACAACATGGGATGTATTTTCGCATAAACGGGGCTGTTGTTGTAGCAAGAGGGGCGAATTTTATTCCCACTGACCAGCTTGAAGGTCGGCAGTCGGACCATGCCCACCGCATTATCGTGCAGTCGGCTGCCCGCGCAAACATGAATATGATACGGATCTGGGGAGGAGGTATGGTACCACCTGATGCCTTTTACGATACATGCGACGAAGAGGGAGTTCTACTGTATCACGATTTGATGTTCGTCGACGAGGCGGGGCACCGACCTGTCAAAACTCTAACCGTGAAGAATGAGATTCGGCATCTTGTTCGATCGCTAGCCTCCCACCCATCAATCGTTGTGTGGTCTGGATGTAATGAGTGCGACGTAGTGATGGGGACTCCTTCTGAAATATATGCAACCTTTGCAATGAAAACAGTGGCAGAAGAAGACGATAGCAGAAGTATTTGGCCAAGTAGCCCTTCTAGGCACGGATGGAGATCGGGAGTCAACCAACTCAACAGCCGCCCACTAGGAGGAAAGAGTCATGATCTCACCACATGGGACCCACGCTCTTTTTCTTCTGTCGCCGAAAGCCATGGGCCTTATATGCGCAGCTTCTCTCGTTCGTACCGTGGGATGAACGGCAACGACGCTCATTTTCCCTACATAAACACGCCTCCTATTCTCAAAGAAGTCGACGTTGGAGTATCCTTTCCGAATCAATTCTCTTCCGAATTCGGAAGCTCAGTCATGTCGTCCTTTGAATCAATGTCAGGTACCTTAAGTCAACAGTTTTGGTCGCTGCATGGTGGTTCTGGACCCGACAACTGTACGCATAAGTACGGAAACGACAATAACTGCATGGGTGTCAATGTCATGGCAGAGAGGAACTATCCATGCGACACTCACATCTTTGCCTACTTCGGAGTTGAAGAAGATGCATTGAACGATACAGGCAAGTATGCTTTTCAGAAGCAACTCTACATGTGCCTCATGGCTCAAACATTATGGATGAAGGGAGAAATCGAGTCCCGGCGTTCTAAAAACATGTTTGGGATGCTGATATGGCAATTAAACGAGAACTTCCCGACGGGAGGTTGGGGCTGTATCGAATACGGCAAAGATACAAAAGATGGGTCTCAAATATTGGGTGGTCGTTGGAAGCCGCTCATGCACCTGCTTGAGTTGTCGTTGTTTCGAGACCAGATCGTGGCATGCGGCCAAGAGGGACTGTGTTATGTGAGAAATGATGGGATGAGTGCAGTCAGTGCCATTGCGACCTTTGAGGCTTGGAATTTGCACCGTCGAAACGGGCTGGAGAATGTCAACAAGTTTTTATACAACACCACCCTGAATTCTGGTGAGATTCAGTGGTTTCGCCTTCCCAATGACTTCGTAATTGGTGACAACCAAGTTTTCCTCGTGAATCTAGATACGGACCTCCCAGGCACTTCAACCCAGGTGTCATCAGAGAGCGTGTTTCTTCAAACAATGCCAAAAAACATTACCGGTTTGGGTGGTTCCGTTTCCATTAAGATCTTGTCCATACAGGGTGTGGAGAAAGGTCGTGCCCTTGTGTCGCTGGAAAGCGATCGATTAGCGCTGTTTGTGGTCCTGACCACCAGGGCCAAAGGACGATTCGCCGAGAACTGCTTTTCTCTACGCCCATTACAAAAGAAGGTAAGCGCTCGTTTTAAGTCGGGAAGCTGAGTATATGTAGTAGTGGTTTTCCCATCCCATGTTCTATTTCTTATTCCACCCAATCCAGACTGTCGAGTTTCGCCCGTTCATTGAGGGAGAATCCGTGGACTTGAACCTCTTGAAATCCAGCATTCGAGTCGAACATTTGGGCCTCTATATCAGTGATAGCATCGCCGAAGATGCGAAGATCCAGTAGGGTCTTGTTCTTGGTAAAAACTCCGTAGTACTTACAGTTGGTATTATGATTTTTCTCCCGAGAAGAAAATTTAAATGACGGAACGAACCGAGTACGGATAGATCGTAACCCCGAACCCTGAAGTACCGTTGGTGTAAGGTACGATCTTGAGGTAAACACTTATGATACAGCTACTAGAGAGCTATCATACAATTTCGGATCGCTAATGAAGTCCAGAAGGGGAGTAGCACGTGGTACGACAGGTAGCACGGAGTTACTATCAGAAAATACGATCCGTAATTCCCGAACTGTACTCGGAGCGAAATCAAAAAAGAACAGAACTCTTGTTGAAATTACTGTTAATCCGAAGTAACAGTAAGTTCTATGACATAAAAATAAAGTGCCGCGCGTTCAGAACGTGTGTACGCGGAAGTAATTTTATCGAGTGCGTAGAAATAATACTGTAGTCTCTTTACCGGTAGTCTACCGGTAGTAGAATATCGTACCCCGAATCAACTCTGACATTCGCTATTCTCTTTCTGACATCGCAATCAAGCATCGTCGTCGTTGACTGTGAAGGACTTTCAACCTTGGCAGTGTGAAGACTCGATTCGTTGTTTCAACAACACAAGCTCCGGTGTTGATCGTAGTCCTCTTTCTACTCCCTCGACTAGTTATCACTGTATTCTCCAGTTAGACGACGTGCCACCGCCTTAGACCACACTGACGCCATGGTCACCACAATGTCCTTCCATCATCATAGTCGATCGATTTCTTCGAGTGTGCTATACTTCCTCATGTCAAGACCTTCTTTCTACTAGAAACTGGTCTTTCTTCAAGCGACAGCTACCTACTTCTTTGGACTCAAGGCAGATCAACAGAATTGGTTCATCATTATCTTCACTTCTGCAGCAAGAAGAAGAACATCTTCTCTCATGTCACATGTCTACTACGATGGTTCCTCATTTGTTTGAACATGTCCTACTGTGCTCTCTCTAGAGTGTTGCTATTCTTTTCAAGACTTTGTGGGGAAACCTGTTGCCGTGTTGCCTCGATTGCACATGTCCGTACATAGGAAAACCCCATCCTCCGTTGCTGCGATTTTCACCACTCCTGCTTATCTTACGTCCGTAATCCAACAATCTTTTCGCGGCTGCCGCGATCCGGCTTCTTTCCGGAATTCTTTCACTGACGGCTTTGACCACGTGCCAAGTTCTTAGGATTATCATGATGATATATTATTGACTTGAAGTTTTGACGGTATCGCTTTGTGACATATGTTGTGGTCCGAAACACGAATTGCCTTCTCTTGCTGTTTGTCTCTTTCTTGAAAAACGTCCTGCTGCGAGAGTTTCAATTCCTCCAGCTCACACCCTTGTCCGTACAAACATATACGCAACACCCTTTCTTTCTCTCCTGACCGTTTCGATCACTCAGAAGCTTTTTAGGCAATGAAGATGAAGACGGAGATACAGGCTGATACGCATGGACCTACGAGAATTGCAACGATCAATGCCGCATCCAACATCGGATACATTATTTCTTTTTGAAACTCGCAGACTCTACAGGTCGATTGAGTGTTTGGGACCCTACACAGAACGAACAAGCAACAAGAAGAGCAGCACCTGTTTTACTTTGTGCAGTCTCACCTTTTTGACTTGCGCAGTTTTTACAGGTCTGGCGCCACACCGTTTCGGTAAGCACTTGTGTAAGGCTGCTGGTGTGGCGCCAGGCTGGCAATTCCCTTCTGGATCATGAAGGGTATTCTGGCCTGGCGCCATTCTATCATTCAATATAGTGCTGATTATCGAAAAAAGGTGATCTTGGAGGTGATTCGGTTAGTTTCTGGTGGAAAGTAGTGGATTTGCGGACATGATGATAGCAATCCGTGCGATCAAACTGTTTAAAAAAACTTTAATTTATTAGTAGGGCGCTTCTTTAGCACGTAGCTGTATTTTCTTAACAGTAAATGAAAAGTTTCAATAGAACGCTTGATGGCTACTCTATTAGAGAGAGACATTCTTCTGTAGAGCTTGGAGGATCAAGGATTCTTCGATCCAATAAATAATGTCCATTTTCTGCATCCATCGCAACCCGGATTTTGGACAGGCGGACTGAATTCAGTCCCCTGGACGGAATTCATTCCCATCATGTGACGAAGTTATCTCCCTCTAATGTTAGCCAAACGGACCGTTCAGCTGTCAAAACAGTTATTTTACATCAAGTACTTGCATAGATTTAATAGGTCGCGGTTTAAATTGTCGTTGAGGCAAGAAAATTGGCTCCTGAAGTGCAGACGTATGATGGTCGGGCGAAAATCTCTTGGCAAAAATGTTGAGAAATTTCATGTCAAAATCAACCATGAGGATTGGTTCCGGCGCTATCTGCACTGTGAAGCTCATCAGGATTCATCCATCCAAGCACATACGCAACAAATATCCTAACCACACAAGAAAGGATGAGCTTGTTGGTGTCCGGATCCTTAGACAGGAAGAAAAATTAGTTCACCAAAAACAGCAGTTGTCCGTTGTTGTTGTTCATGATGACTTTAAGCATGATGGAGGGCAACACATTGAACTCTACTGCGTGAAGAGATGGCCCGTGTTACAGCCGAAGCAGATGCCAATCTCTTCTTTGATGATGCCGCCCTGCAATCTCGCCAACTGGATCGGAGCCTGATGACACCAACCCACATCCAATGATTGCTCGGATGGCAACAACATTTGGACCTCTTTCAGAATCGGACATTGCCGAAGCTCGGACTCTTATAGATGATGTCTATGATGACAACCGCCCTGATCCCGAGAACATCCTGACCAGGAATGAGTCAAAAATGCGGCCTGGGGGCACAGTGGCTCAAGTAACCGAAGAAAGGTTGGTCCAACAGATTGCAAACCCCGTCTTGAATTTGGAAACAATGAATCCATGCCGACGGTCCTCAAGATCTTTGTGAGCTTCTCCTCAACCAATACACATGTCCGGGGTTATGCTTGTCCCAAGATAGCCTTGTCCCTTTGGAAACGAGTACCATACAATTTCCTGTGGCATTTCCGGCATTGTTTTTGGGATCGAGCTCGTGGAGGGCAAAGATCAACTCCGACAGATAAGGAACAAGTCAGACAAATTTGGTAAGACAGACGGCCTCTTCCTCCGGCTAACAAGATCCTTGTGGGGTAGTGCCAGAATCCTTGTTGTTGACAGTGGGTTCTATGTCTTGAAAGGCCTCGTTGAGTTAGCCAAGAAAGGAGTCTACGGTTCTGCTCTAATAAAAAAGGAAATATTGGCCAAAATATATTAGAGGAGATGAGATCAAGGGCCATTTCAAAGACATGCCGGTAGGCTCAGTTGATTCTATTGGAGGTAAGCTAGATGGGGTTGACTTTGATGTGTTTTGTATGAAGGATCCGAACTATGTCATGATGACGACGTCAACAAACATGCGGATGGGTGAACACAAGAACCGAGATGGCGTTGAAGCCTTCCAATATCCGGAGGTTGTCCAAAACCATTACCAATACCGGCACCACATTGATGATCACAACAGCGAAAGACACCGGCCAATTATTCTTGAAGTCACATGGGCAACGAAGCCTTTGGGAGACCCGATTCTTTGCGTATCTCCCTGCCTCCACCGAGGTAAATTGCAATCTTGCATCATCCTTTTTCATTGGTGATCCTCCACTTCCAAGTCTATCCTTCCGGAAGGAGCTAGCAAGAGAGCTACTTTACAATCCGTACTTTAATAGGAATGTTGCCACTAATGAAAGACCAAAGAGGAAGAGGACTTGTTGCGAGCATACACTCATGAAATAGCCAGCATATACCAAAAAGCAAGACTCGAAAATCATCCCATCGTCATCCAACTATCCGCAGAGAATGTGCAAAGGAAACCATAGGAAGGTCCGGACTTACTGCAGCTGCAGTCATGGGATGGTCATGTGTGAAAAGTGCTATGCTCAGCACAAGCTGGAGATCGATGATCAGTGAGCGCCATCGTCGGAAAGATTGGAATTGATTCAGTCCATGAATTTTTCGAATTTTTCGGTCTTGTAAAATGCGTAAGTAGCACGTGGACGTTCGCCTCAATAGGCGATCAGGATGCACCACAGGTATCTCTACTTAATTTCGCGTCTTTTTTACATTTGGCTTTATGTGTGAAACTTGTTTCCGGTGATGCTAGTGACATTTAACATTAGACTGAATTCACTCCAAATTGCAGGAAAATACCCGAACCCCCACATATCTTGAAAGAAATCTCGTAGTGTTAGGAAATCTCGCACATGCACCAAACTTTTTCTGCGGCACAAAGCAACGCAAGGTTCGGCACCGAAAGCCAGAAACGCCGTTCCAAATCGTCTCGACAAAAGTAGCATGATTCGTAACGTCTATCGTAACTTTCCCAAGTGGCTCCTCCTCCTCCTGACCTTTGTTTGGCGTAAAGAGCCGTTGTGATCTTGTGTTACCACACAATCTTGCAAGTTCGATATGACATCCACAAACATTGCTTTCCACTTCCCTTGTCAGTCTCCCTGTCCAGCAATGAGCATCTTGTGATTGGGTATTCGTTTCATGAATATTCCCGAGCGAAGTATAGGCAATGAAATGTGTTTTCGTTCAAACGACCCACGGACAAAAAAGTTAGTAGGGCATGGCATTGTCAAACTCGTCTGTATAAAAGCGGTTGAAAATAACAGTATGGTCATGGCTTATGGCATCGTTGGGGGGTTAATGTTGTCATACGCAAGTAGGATTCGTTTAGACGCTGCCTAAAACCTCCCTAATCAATGCGCTTTTCAATAATGATGGTGTGTCATGTGAAGCGCAGATACAAATGGAAAGATCTGTACAGTCTCCAGGATGAGAGAGTCCATTGTGTGTCTGGTCGAGTCACTCTTGCATTTTTTACGAGTGATTGCCATAGTCCAGTTTGTACGTGCCACCCGTCCCATAGTGTTCTTAGTCATGAAAGTAGCCACCGGATTCCCACCACGGCTCGGTTTATACTACAACATAATAGTCAAAGAGTTTCAATCATTTCGCATTGGGTCTGCAATCCTTCATTGCCACAGGGGACAGTGTGCAATCTGATTTCCCTGGAATGAAGGTGAAAGCCAACATATTTCGACTCATTGTCTCTTGCTGGCCGTTGGATATCCCCGCCTGATGGAAATGGAAGGAACGATCTTGACTTTGAATCTTGATCAGAGAGAGAACGAAAAGTGAGATCATTTTTTATTTGATTTTCGGTTTTTTGGGTGTTCTTGTCGACTCGTACGACCACATCCAGATCGACGCATCATGCATTAATTTGCAACGTGCAACTTCAAACTCTGCTGAAGAATTATTTATGCTACTACTAATAGCAGCTGCTTGCCGGGTCCGACATTGCGCCGAAAGTCGTTCTACAAGTTGAAAGTAGCACTCCAGGAACACCTACTAAACGCAACCATGGCAGAAACGACACATATGAACGTCCGGAACGAAGAGATGGAGGCGGTGGAAGAAGAGGAAGAAGATTCATGGATTCCATTGACGCCGCCTGGACAGCAAAAATTTGCCTCTCACAGCATTGGTGAAAACCACAACCGACCCGTCGACGATTCGAAGAGCGTCTCCACCACCAAGACATCATGGTACCATGGATTGGCTCTTTTTGGAGACTCAAGTGTGGCACTGGCCATGTCTGGTTTGCTTCTACTAGTGGCCCTGGCCACTTCGGCCTTTCTGGAGGGTAATCTACCGTTTACAGAAAACTTATCTCCCGAAGAAATCGCCTATAGAGCACTGGGACCGACTCCTATCATCGCGTCGTCCACTATTTACGAGATGTTTCCCACTTCCACTCAACAGCTTTTGACACTATCGGAAGAGATGATATTGGCTTTTGAAAGAGATGGTGTCATTGCCATTCGGGGACTATTGGATGCAAACACTTTGGATGCCTTGGACAGAGCTTCTATGAGGTTGGTGGAAGAGCAAAAGCAAAAAAATCAAGCCAAGACACAAGAGAAAGCCAAAATATTCAATGGTAGAAAGTCGCAGGGATCACAATTTTATACCGTTCGCCAAAATGCCATCTTTCTTCCATCGGACAACGAAAACACCACGTCGCCCTTTGTCGAGGTGGCCATGATGTCGGCCATCCCCAAACTGGCCGCTAGCCTTCTCCAATCACAGCAGTCTCCAGAGACGTGCACCAACGAAACGGTTCGAATACTAAGAGATATATTCTTAGCCAAAGACGAAGATCAATACATCTGTGGATGGCACGTCGACGATATCGGATTTTGGCCGGCATTGGCGGACGCTCCTGGAGTGAACGCTTGGATTGCACTCGATAACATGCCCATTGAAAACGGTGGAGGTTTTGCCTTGGCCGTGGGCTCGCACAAAGCACCATGGCGGTACGACGCCTACGAGTTGACTGGATCCACCCACTCTTTCCCTGAAGGAGGATTCACATCGTCAAAAGATATACTCCACAACCGTCCCGGAAATGGAACATGCAACATCAAAGATGCGGCGCCACATCTCCAAAGACGAATGGAGGAGACAAAGAGGATTTATGACATCAAACGGGGAGATGGTAAGTCTCTGTAGGGATTGTCGGTACGTTCGTTGGATCTACACGACTCTCACAATTTGGCTGGGCTTCCTCCGCAGTCATTTTTCATGACCGGTGGTTGTTCCACCGCACAGTACCATTTCAGAGAGACCCTGTCTCGGATCGCATAGTCAACAATGACGAGCCCTTGGTGTTTCGACGGTATTCCGTTCGTTATGGTCCTGGCTCGTCCATCATCCCACCTGGATATGGGACGGAGCCCAGTGTGATTTCACTGGCAGAAAATGGGGGAAAGTCGGCCGATAATGTAGCCAGGGACGACGCTGCATGGTATCCGAAAGTTTTTCCAAGCGTAGACGTCGCAGAGCTGCATTCCATGAAGGTGTTAGCCATGGAGAGGCTCCCCGCAGCAATGGAGAAGAGTGAGGACCGAAAGCGGCGCATTCGACCTCGCCGGACCAGACAACACTAGAGAACGTCACACAAAATATTTGTATTCATTGTACTTAGTATGCACTCTAGACAATCGATGTACTGGAAGACTTTAACAGTATACCTCTTGTTTCGCACTATGCCAGTCTTCCGAGCATCTGATCAGCGGAGAGTTGGATCTCCGGGTTGTTGCACCGTACTTTCACGTCTACAATTCTTCGTTCGTCCTTCATTTTGAAGGCCTCTTCAAGTGCTCGCTTCCACATGAGGGCCTCTCCGTAGAGGGTAAATCGTTCTTCGGGTGAGGTGATCTTTTCAATGTAACGCAAAACATCATTAGGAGATTGCTTCCCACGGATTGCTGCCCTGGCAAAGGGCTTGTATCCGATTGGTGGTTTCGTGCGAGAATCTGCCAAACTTTTGAGGTTGCTCCATTGACCAGTGGCCGAAAACGCTTTTACTTTCGTGTGCCATAACATTTTTTCGGGAACACGAAACTTCTTGGCAACCTTGTCCGCATCATTCAACAGCCGATGTTGTTCTCGTTCGTTTGTTCCAGCAAACTGTATTATGGCATAAATCGTACCAATGACTGATGACGAGTCCGGGGCGACCTCTGAAGAACTGTACTTTGTGCGAAGGATCTCCTGGTCTTTCAGAAGCTCAACGTAATCGTCCGTGGCTGACTTTTGAAATCCAGTCTCTTTTCCCATGGCAAAAATCTTGGATGCCTCGGTTAACATTGCTTGTTTGCCCCGTGACTCTGTTTTCCCCTCTAGAGCCCGCTTGGCAATAGTCATTCCAGCATCGATGAACTTCAGGCCACGAACTTGAAGAGAAATTTCATTTTTTGGATCCGGCATGGTCCCCATGTACCGTCTGATTGTATGATACGATTCCGGCGTGAATTTCGTGACAACAGCATTCATGAATGCTTGGTTCGCTTTGACCGGATCTGGGTATTGTTTCATGCAATACTTTTGATACTCCATGGTCGTGTAGAAAATGAAGTCAGTGTCGTGTGCCGTTGTAGCGACCGCTACTGCATCTGCATAGGATCCTATTGAAAGGAGCGCAGGAACCTTGTCTGCCACACTGGTTTCCAGCATTAGCAAGAGATTGGCCACTCCTGGACGTCCAACCTTCATGCTGTCCATTGCAATTTTGGCGAATCCGCCTCGATTGATGCTGGAAGACGTGGTTTTGGTCGAAGCGGAGCCACCCTCATCTTCTGTGATGATTCGGATCGCACCCTCGGCTGTATCGGCATCAGATAGATTCTTTGCGGCAGCCACAAACGCTGCGGCCTTGGATGCACGTGCATAGAGTTGAACTGATTTAGGAAGGCGCAGATACTTGCTGATGGAGGTAGCGAGAGCGGGTCTGTTGATGGCAATCAAACGTGCAAGGACCCCGAAAGGTGTTATGGCATCGTATTGAGCAGACGTGAGAACGAACCCAACATCTGGATTTCGGATGGCATTCAAAATTCGGAGTTTTCTTGCAGTATTAACGAAGTTGACAGCAACTTTGGAGGGCATTGTCGATGCATTTTCGTCTGCAGCCCCATAATAATTTCCTCCCATAATGTTTCGTCTCTCTTTGGGATCTTTGAAGGTAAAATGCATACCATATGACGCTGCCCTAAGGAGACGCTTCTGTGTAGCAATGTCAAATTCTTTTGCAGCAGCATCCGTACACCCTTCAATCGCCTCCGACAACATTCCAGTTTTTGTGATTGCCCGTGCGGCATCGTCAGAGGAAGCCGATCCACTATCAAAGGCGTCAGAAGCGTCTAGCAGCATCGCCGCTGGCTCGATCGAACCGATACGAAGCAGCAGAGCAGTTGCTGGGGGAACACGCTGCAGAATCTCTACTGAAACATCCGACACTACACGGCAACAATCGATTTCTGGTATCAGGTATATATTTCCATAATTTTCACATGGAAATCGCAACCAGTCTCCGTATGGACCGACCATCAAAATGCCAAGGTTCTTCCAATGCAACACAACGCTGTCCTCTCCACACCATCGTATCTCCAAAGGAGGCTGCGTTGATCCTTCCGAGGTATCGAAATCCAAAACTTTGGTCTGAAAGGTAGAATCAATGACCGTTAGCATGGAGGACTCGGAAAAGCAAGCTAGGAACCGACCATTTGGCGCAAATGTCATTTCAACAATTGGAGAAGAGATTCGTGCCCGACAGTCCAGATCTTTCATTTCGGCAGTGGCTGCGTTGATGACTACCACGGAATTGTCGTTGGTGGATAGAAAAACTTCGGGATGTCGTGATGCTGTTTTGGTACGAGGAAGAACAGCAATGGCAGAAAAGGAAAGAAAGTTTTCACTGGCAAACGCAGCAGTCGGAAGATGTGTCACCAACGCACAAAAAGGAGGCATGGCATCGTACACGCCTCCACCAAAGTCGGGCGCAACATAGTCTGCAGGTACAATCCGGCGGGCTCCTAAGTGAGCGGAGCTGAAATACGTTGGATCGTCATGTTCATCCAAATACTCCACTAGCGCTGTGTGCTTTGAAGAAGAAAGAACAGCCTGAAAAATGGGGGAATGTTAACATCAGGGCTTGAATGGCTTGGAGACGGTCGGTTTACTCAAGTGTGACACACGGATACGTACCGCACCACCCTCAAAAACGGTTACTTGAACGAGCTCTGTGCCATGTCCTTCGGTTCTGGGCAAGATGTGAAAGGGTGGTAACAGCGGTTCGCCCGTCAAATCATAAGTCAAACATAACGAATCCTTCAATATGATCACTAACGCCGTTCGATCCGTGAATCCAATTTCCATGATGTCTGATGGGGTGTACTTTCGTTCCATTCCAGGGAGTGGGAAATCAATGGATTTTACTAGACGACCAGAGTTTGTCAAGATTCGGATTTCGGTACGATTGAACCAAGAAGTTTCACCAATGATGGGAAGGGTGACGGCAGCAATTGGACCGCCGTACTGACATCCTACAACCTGGAAATTGCGCACAAGTACAATAATATATATGTTGTGTTAGTTCGTGTCAACTGTCAACCCACTTGAATCCAATTGACGGTGATTTTTCACAGTTTGTTCGTAAAATACCTTGGTCACAGTCGAAGAATTCAATAAATCTCGAAGTTCCCGTGGATTCATCAAATCGGGTTGTCGTTGCAATGCCGCTTTGGGGAATGCCGATAATCCATAGTTCAAAACAGCACCCATAGCATTGGTTCCACTCGCTCCATTGGTGGCGGCACCGTCACCGTCACAATCTTTTGTGGAATGATTGGATGCCCCCCAACGCACGTTATTGTATATTGGAACTCGACGATAGGGGAGATCTCCCAGATATTGCCAAGAGGCTTCAACAGGAGCATCGGTCGGAACAAGTTCATCGCCATCAGAAATCGTATAGTCTTCCTCTCCGACGGTATCCGTAGTGGTTGCTCCCATACCATCGTCATCAAAACTGCTAGTAGATGCATTGAAAGGATTGGTATTGATCCTGGACGTTGAAGCGCCATGAGCCACAGAATCGTCAAACGGATTTCTGCTGCCAACTTCTTCAAATGGATTTGACATTTTTGAACGTTGTTGATGTTTGTTGTATGAAGGTCACTTTGCGGCGTGTGTGATTGTGATCCGATCTACGGTAGATTTTCGCCCCTTTTTTTCGCCGGTTCTTGCGGCGCTATACTATTATCTTCAGATTTCAATTGTCTTATCGAGAAACCCCTTCGTTTGATGCGTAACTGTAAGCTATGGCTTAACAGTTGTATCATACTGGTCGCAGTCGCAGGGGAGAGAAAGCAAATGATCATTGCGTGAGGAAAACAAAAAATAGGTAAAAAGAGGGGGTTGAAAATGTCGTGAAGAATGCAACCAAAGGGGGGAAACAAAACCCTACATACGACTACTACCTACTAATATTAACCAGCCTCCAGCCTTGCAACAATTCTCATGCGATGGAATCAGGAAGACCGAAGATGTTTCTACTAGCTAGTAGTACTAGAGCTAGAACTTCCACACATTCAAAGATGAACGTAGACAAACTAGTAAGGGGCATAATACACATTCCAATGATCGCTTGAAACTGAATGACATCCACTTGGCCATGGTATTCTTTTCGCCGGTTGTGACTACATTAATCGTGAGTGACGCTTCAAAATAGGATAACGCAATGTGTTTCAAGGAAGAGAAAATGTATCATTCTTGCAACCACCCAAAATCAGCTCAAAATTGAAGTTATTCGCTTTATTTCTTGAATAATTTGTACATGCCATCAGGACCACACTCTAACTTCTCCTGCCGACACAGTTGCTGTAAGAACACACCCAATTGCTGAGGAGTTTTGCTGTACTTGACATCCGAGCCGCCAGAAACATACATCTTCAACATATTGTGGATGCGGCTCAACGGAAGTTGGCCGAGATTGGTCAACATTCCCACAATGTAACTTTCAAAGACCTCCATTTCCTCCTCTTCTTGCGCCAAAACAGAAACTGCATTGCCTTCCATGCCGTCGTCCTCCATTGCAGCGGCATTCTCGTGGTCATGCTGCATGAAGTGCTCTCTCGTGGCAACCTCATATCTAACCGGTTGCCCATGCAGTTGCTTGATGACCCGGTTGTTGATCCAATACGCCATACGCTTTTGAATGATGTGTTCCGCAAGGCCAGTCTCGTTGGAGAGCTCTTCCGCAGTCCAAACGTCCTTGTCCTCGAAGTAAGAAATCAATGTTGCCAGCAAAGGGGCAACAGAAAATTCCCTGGTTTCAATGGCAGCTGTACCATCTGGTTTTTCTTCTACCACGTCCAACTCCAATTGCACCGATCCCAATTGATTCATCCACACCAAACGACGAGGATTCTTAAGTTGGCCGTATTCGGTACTGAACTGATCCAACTGGGCTTGAATGCGGGCATGAGGTTTGAATTGTTGATTTTGTAGCGTCGGCCAGAAAATATGAGAAATGATGGCAGCATCAACAATGGGATCCGCCGGTTCTCTGCCTTCCGCCACCGGAATGACTCGCTGTTTCGCTTTAATGTTGGTATGGATGTTGGAAATAATGCGCTTGCTGTCTTCAATGTCTTTTACCATGATTTCGACATTGCGCATACTGATTTCTCCGAATCGCAGCTTGAGCAGCTCGACAGTGTGAACTTCTTGGTCAGTATTGAACTTGAGGTTTGACAAGAGTTTGTCTGCCAACATCAATCGGAACTCGTTTACGAATAGATCCTTGCTTCCGTAAATACTGACTAGCATACTGAGGATATCTCCGCCTCCGCTCTTGTTACCAGTTCCCAAAAAGTTTCCGCGTTGCTTATTTAAAGGCGGTGGAGGTTGCCAGTTCATGTCCGGAGGCTCTTCCTCGTCGTCTGAGTCAACTTGGACTTCCTCCAGGGGCCGGGCATCTTGCCGTCGAAGTTCCTCGTACAGATCGCCACCCATTTCTGCGTCCGTCAGGCTTGTAATGATACAACGTACAGTGTTTTGACGTTTCCGCAGATACGTCCGCACTGGCTCCGCCACCACTTGCAGCAACCGATCCGAGGGATCTAGCTCTCGGAACACCTTGATGACATTGATGTACATATCAATAATTTGTGACGTACTGGCGCCGGGATGATTCAATCGCCGGATGAGTGCCGCTTTTAGAGCACGAGCAATGTCCTGATGCATTTTGGTGATTTCCAACACTTCTTTGAGCTCTTCGACAGCCGAATGGGAATCTGGAAACTCTGCTACCAGTTCAAAAATTTCCTTGGTTCGCACCAGACAGTAGCACTCGGCGACAGTAAAATTCAGACGAGTGCGCCAATTGTCCTTTTCAATATCTTCAGGTCCTACCAATAGCTCCAACCATGGCAGAATAAGTTGATCCTTGAGGCCTTGGAAATCCTCAAAGTGTTTCTCTTCAAATTGCATAGAAATCGCCTCTTTCACCCATGTCAACGTTGTATTGTGCAGTGCTTCACACAATGGTTTCTGAAGCATGCCATTGGTTCGTATCCATCCAAGCTTTTGAACGCTTTGAAATAATTTGGCTTCATCTTCCTCGCTAATCAATTGTTCGCCATCCCATTCTTCCCCGATGTATCTTTGGTACCTACCCCTCAAGGACTGACAAAACCACATGTAAAAACCGTGCAGAAACCGGGGATCGGCCTCCACCATGATGGATGCTGTGACTGAGAGTCGTCTGGATTCTTTGGGGTCTGACGAAAGTGAGCATGCCATTTCCGGCGATCCGTTTTCGGCGTCCTGTTGGATGCAGTCATTGACAAAACGATTTACAGTTAGCAAGAGGTAGATGTGAGACATACGACCACACAAACCACCAAATCAAAAGTCCTACCACTCACCCATGCTTCCAATGTTTGTGACAAACGTTCTAGTCGTCCCGGAAGGGTCGTCCAGTCTCTTTGGTAGACTTCTTTTTCGAAAAAAGTCTTGGCGGCGACGTTAGACGGTCGAGCAGCTACGAACCGTGCAATGCCATTATCATGACCATCTTTCGGTTTCTCGTTGTACGAAATGGTTTGAAGGGGTGTCTGGCTGCAGTGACTCATCTTTACTAGGATGAAACTTGGTCAATGCAACAGCACGCTACCTATGGAGTCAATATGACAGTAGATTAGTAGAATCAATAATCAATGATGATTGTGATACGGTATTACAGTTACTACGGTAGTACTGTGTTACCGGTACTTTCGACAAGTACGAAGTAGTAGAGAAGAGAGTCTTGTTGCTTGTCATTGATTTTTGACTGTGAATCCCGACATTTCATGACTGATGTTAGTCAGTGGAGTCGATCGTCGATAACGGGAGACGGACGAGCACTCACCACAGGGAGCCTCAGAAACGAGCGTAGAGTTGCCTCCTCTTTCCATTACCTCGAAGCTACTCATCATTTGGCACACCTCGGACTACAGTAGCTGGATATCCAACCTTGCGAGTCTTCTTTGGAGAAAGAAAGTGAGAGAGTTAACAGCAGCAACAATCACCATGTCAGGCGAAGCAGATACCCTCGAACAATGGGACCTTACGTCTAAGATTTCCCCCTTTTTGGACCGTCACATGATGTTCCCCTTGCTGGAATATTTGGATGGCCTTATCAATGCGGGCACCATTTCGTATTCGTCCAAAGATGTCGCGGCGGCTCGGTTAGCCTTGTTGCGACCGACCCATATGGTAGATTACGCGATCGATATTTACAAATCGGTGCACGGGGAGACTTCACCAGTCCCACAGGAAATGGAAGACCAAAAGGCTCAAGTCTTCAAGCAACTCGAGGAACTGAAAAATGGCTGCCAACCTCTGGCTGATCTTTGCGAAAATCCCGAAGAAAAGGTGAGAAGAAAGAAATTAGGGTTGTCGCAAAGACATTGTGGTGAATGTACTCTTGTCTCATGTTTTTGTATCATCTTCACAATTGCAAACCAAGGCCAAGTATGTTGCCGCTGGCAAATGGAGTGTCACCGCTTTAAGTCAGGAACCCGATTTGAACATCACACCAGAAGTGTGTGAATTGTACCGCAAAAGCGCCAAGTTTCAATTTGAGTGTGGCGCCTATCAAAAGGCCCGAGATATGCTTGAAAACTACATTTCCCTCTTCGCCAAGCCACCCACCAATACCGGCACCGAGGAAGATGAAATGGAAGACTACAAAGGCAACAACAAACAGCAGAACAATGAAAAGGAGGACGTAGGCAATGCCAACATTTACTACCTGAAAAGTGTCGATGCGAAAATGTTGCAAGTATTGTGGGGTAGGCTAGCATGTGAAATCCTTGTGGAAGGATGGGAGGCAGCGTCTGTGGCTTTGGATGCCGTAAAGGCGGCTTTGGAAATCATGGTCGCCAAGAATCAAATGACACCTTTGGAGGCCTTGTCGGAAAGAACATGGTTGTTGCACTGGTCATTGTTCGTTTACTGGAACAACTCGGCCAAGGGTGGTCTCGAACAACTGGTGGAGCTGTTCCACAACGAAAGGTACAAGCAAGCGATCACCACCAACACTCCTCACTTGCTCCGATATTTGACTGCAGCCGTCTTGCTCTGTAAACGTCGCATCACCAAAAAGGCTGCTGCGGGATCGAATGCCGAAGCACGACGGCTCATGAAGAACCTTACCAATGTGATGCAAGATTGCGACTATTCCGACCCTATCGTGGAGTTCGTCAACTGCTTGTGTGTCAAGTTCGACTTTGAATCCGCTCAAACCAAGCTTCAAGAATGCGAAAAAGTATTGGATGCCGACTTTTTCTTGTGCAAACAAACAGGTCTTT
Organism: Nitzschia inconspicua; assembly: GCA_019154785.2. Taxonomy (NCBI): domain Eukaryota; phylum Bacillariophyta; class Bacillariophyceae; order Bacillariales; family Bacillariaceae; genus Nitzschia; species Nitzschia inconspicua. The sequence continues at coordinate 2,284,222 of JAGRRH010000009.1, read as the reverse complement.
TTATGGAAGAAGCCCGTGTTTTTGTGTTTGAAAACTACTGCCGGATTCACAACAAGATTGATTTGTCAGCCTTAGGCAAGAAGTTGGCTATGAACGAAAATGAGGCCGAGCGTTGGATCGTAGATTTGATCCGAAATGCTGACTTGGATGCCAAGATTGATTCGGAAGAAGGATGTGTCGTCATGGGAGGCAGCTACCAAAGCACGTACGAACAAGTCATGGAACGAACCCGCGATTTGAATGTGCGAAGTGCCACCATGGTACAAACGCTGCAAACGGTCCTCAACAATGCCCGCAAGGAAAGAGCCAAGAAAGCCCGTGAAGGGATGGAGTAGAGAACCAATATCGCTCAAATGTATCATAAACCCATCATCTTGCATTCCAGAGTGAACATTATTCTATAGATCGGTAGCAAATATTTATACGACCTATTTTCAAAGTGATTTTACAACTTTCGTAGTAGTACTTCGTTAGGCGCGAATTTCGACTTCACTCTCTACGACTACTACTAGCTAGTAGCTAGCCATGACCTTTTCAGCACTCTACTGTCGTAGTAGAAAATTAACCTCCACACAACTTTCAAACTTTCCCTTTTTACTTTCCAATCGACGACGTATCTCTTTTTGTTGGCGGCATCCCTGCCGTTTTCATAAATCAACTTGAGAATGAGTAGCTGGTTTGGTTTTTCGTCGTCAAGCAAGGCAGCGCCGTTGTCGGCGCCAGACGATGGCAGGGAGGACACCTTGTTGGCAGAGGACCATCCTGCCTATCGACTGCGCGCCGATGAAGGAGCCGTCTTCACAGCCTCCAAGTGCCCTCCTGGGCCAGGCCTCGAGAACACTTGTGAACTCCCATTTGGATTTTTGTGGTCGCCCATGGCCATTTACAATGAGTCACTACAGGACGATGGCAGCGGCGATGGAGGCACACAACGACGACAAGCCATGCCGATCATCCAATGCTCCGACCATTTGCCCCCTGTCTTATGTATCGCTTGCATGGCTTATATGAACCCCTTTTGCGAAATGAACTATGAGACAGGAATTTGGGTCTGTCCACTATGTGGACAAGAAAATGTGGCACCTCTGGAGCAACTCCAAGCGGGATCCCACATGACGACTGCCTTGACGTATTCTTGTGTCGAATATCGACAACCGCCTCAGTCGGATATGGTGTGCAGCGAAAAGAAGAAAGAAGAATTCAAGAACAGCATTCTGGAAAAGAATGAAAACAGTGATGACTATTGTAGCTACATTTTTGTGGTGGACGAGAATCTCGCACCTAAAGATGGACAAGCAATAGCTCCTGTGGTCGAAGCTCTGCTGAAGGTACACTCTAAGGAGAAAGATTTTCCAAAGATAAGAATCGGATTGATTGTATTCGGAAAGTCAGTATGGACTTATCAATTGGGCCTATCAGGGGTGACCTCTTCAGATCTCTATGTGGCAACTGACCCCACGTCGGAAGAAAATCTCAATGAGCTATCGGAAATGGACAATCGTGCATATCTTGCTGAAGGTTCTTACGATGAGTCGCTGACGGCACTGAAAAACGCTATTGCATCAGTATTCAATAACGATATGTCAGTCATTGAAACAAGCGGTGGAAACGAAACGAGTCAAAACACCTCGTTGTTTTCGCCAAGGATGGCAATGCTATCGAAACGAAAGGAAGATCGGAAGCTCAAGGAACAAATGAAGGCAACTAATGGAGGATTGACCATGCCAACCGAATCTCCCTGGGTCAGACGAAGAAAAGAATCCAAGCAAGGTCATCCCATACGATCTACCGGAGAGGCCGTTCAGTGTGCGTTGGACTTGGCCAGCGCCAATATTAGCAATCCTTCTCGGACGTCACGAATCATTCTATTTACTAACGGCTGTCCAAACAAAGGAGATGGTAGTGTGGTAGCCGTAGATGGTGGAGCTGCTCAATACCGTTCGAAGAAAAATGGAAAGCGTCCTAAGCATGATGTTGTTGATTCCAGTATGCTTCAGAAGTCGGTCGATTACTTTGACATGACGGGAAAGATTGCGGTATCCAACGGAATCGGGTTTGACGTGTTTTGTTCGGGTGCTACCGAACTGGCATTGCCTGCCTACCAGGCATTGGTGGAACCAAGTGGTGGCTATGTGGTACCGCTACTCTCGTTTGGAACCGAGCAGATGGAACACAATTTGAGATTTCTCTTGGACAAAACATACATGTCTCGTTCCAAATACATACCCGAAGATATGGAGGACGACGATGCTGGTGCCGAATGTATTCTAGATATAAGGACAGATGGGTTTATTTCCCCGTCACAGCTCTGCGGTTCAGGGGAAGTGCTTCCTGGCCAAGCTTCCAAAATGGTAGAGAATGAGAGACCGGCGTTCGCCAAGGGCTCGGCACTTGCCGCCGGAAAAGGGATCAAGACCAACGACTTGCCATCGATTGAGGCGATGGAAATGTCTATGACAAGAGTTCAAGTGGGGAGGGTTGACCCGTTAACAACATTTGCTGTGATGTTGGAAGTGGATGATACCATGGCAGAAGACGACGATTACGCTTTTTTTCAGCTGGTAGCGCGATATGTCTCGAAAAATGGAAACGAAGAAATCACAAGGGTCTGCTCGTTTAAACTACCTGTGGCGAAAGATGTCAGCGACTTTGTGGGTAGCGTCGATGATGAAGCAGTCTCTGTGGTGTTGGGAAAAGCTGCAGTATATCGAGCTATCCATGGTAGGGAGGAAACTAGCGAGACCCGAGACATCGTTACAGCTGGTGATGAAGACACTCAAGAGAAACTGGCATATGAAACACAGTTGGATCTTGACGCGACAATCCAGCGCATCTCGGGAGCTTATCGTCTCCTTGGACTGGAGGAGAAAATAAGAAGGTACCACTTGCTTGACAAAGCTTCCTAAAATAGATGAAGTTGTCTATTCCTTTCATTTTCTCACTTTTTGACGTTTGTGATTTTGCAGTCTTTCATTCACAACGGATGCAGAAAAAGAAAAGGTGGAGTCTTCTTTGGAGTTAGCCTTCCCCCCGAAATTGCAGAACTCGTTGATTCGATTGTACCATTTGCGCCGAAGCCATCTGATAAGTCCTGGGCCGATGAGGTCCATGGACGATCGGGCTGAGGTCAGAAGCTTATTTCTTCGTTTCCCCCTAGAGGATTGTTTGAAAATGATGGAACCTTCTCTCTTGAGTACCGGATCGCTTGATGGTATAGCCTCGGCGTGGGATGTCATGCAGCCTTTCCCAGCTGAAACATTGGCACTATGGGAAGGCGTAAGTAATGGAAGTGGTGCGCCAATTTTCGCGCCTTGGTGAGAATACTGACGCTGTTTGTTTCTGTTTTCAGAGTATTGTGGCAGCAGACTTTCACGACGAGTTGTTTGTGTGGACCGGCGCAAATTGCACAGCGGCGCGATACGATGGTATTCGAGACAAGTTTAAGTCAAAACTTCTGGAGATCACCAAACATCGATTTCCAAGGCCCCTTTTGCATGAACTCCAAGAGGGTGATTCGATGAGTCGAAGGTTTACTGCGCGCTTGGCACCATCGCATGCTGATCCTGTGGACAACCAGTTGCTTCACTTCCCAGCTTTGTCCACATTGAAACCAGCATCATTACAAAGTTTAAGATCCAAGTTCAAATTCTACGACTCGAACTCAGATGCTAGCTTCCGAAATTGGTTCTGGGGCGTCGCCAGTGCATCCAATGTTAGTCGACTGGACGGCACTTCGTTGTGCGAGTAATTCTGGGGCGTCGCCAGTGCATCCAATGTTAGTCGACTGAACGGCACTTCGTTGTGCGAGTAATTGTTATACAATGGAGCTCCAACAAAATGGCAGCTCAACAAGAAATACAAAGGATCTCCAACAAATCCTAGCTAGTAGGTGAGTCTTTTACAGAGTCAAACGCCGGAAAGACAAGGAAAGAAAAGAACATCGAGACGATTTTCTGCAAAAAGCCAGCGTTTCTTCTTGCTGTTTCCTTCATTAGGGAACATTTCCAAACAAGAAGAGACGGTCAATGCTTTCCAACATTGAAGGTCTGCCTACCCGAACGTCTTGCTCTCTCTCGAGATTTGGAATGGCAAGCTACACACGGACCAACATTTGCTGGTTTGGAGAACGCACTCAACCCTACCTACCTCTGTTTTACTCTTCGAATTCGTTCACGCAACCAGGAGGACGTGCCTTTTACTAGACGGAAGGATTTCGAACTTATTGCTATAATTTTAGATGCAACAAGGTTGTGCATGACCTAGATGTTATGATGATGATTTTTAGCGTAATGAGCACTTCACTGTGAAGCCGTATCCAAGAGAACAATTCTAGCTGTGAACAGCTGTCCCTATCCGTAGACCGATTTTCTCTAGTTGGAAGTTCGGCGAGACTTCGGGACGGACTCATTACTGTCCCGTCGCGATGTGGTCGATCTTGTGCTGTCTCGACGACTGGCCGATGGTACTGATTCCGCTGCCAAAATGTCGTCCAGATCGGCACTTCCCCACATCATACTGTCCAGGGTCTTGTTTATTTGCTCTTGGGATATGACACTGCTTCCCTTGATTCTTTCGGCGGTGGGGGCGATGAGCTTCTTGTTGTTTGATCTCTGCATGGTGGCAAATTGGATGGCTGAGAAGAAGTTTATGACTGTGAATTGATGTACTGTTTGTTTTTTATTTTCGAGAAAGGAGATTATGAGACCAGAGGAAGATTGAGATGCCAGAGGAAATTGGTGGATAAAGTGGTGCTGAACTTCAGTATTACCACGTACATACCGCTTGTATTCGAAAATGCACGTTCCGCACGTTTTGACGATTAAATTTTTATAATGTGAGGTTCTCAAAGATTCTCAAAGATACACAAACTCCGGAACAAGGGGTCATTTTGAAGAGCCGAAAAAGCAACCACTACGAAGTAGATTTAACACAAAGAGAAACCTGCTTCTCACAATATATCTCAAAATGTCAGACCGGTATTCAAGATGTCGTTTTTGTGACCAAGGAATCATCTTGGGGTCTGCCCAAGTTCATGAAGTACGCCGTTGCAGTGATGATGAGTTAAATGAAGAGATTGAAGATGATAAAATCGCTTCCGCTACCACTATGATAAACTACCGGTAATTACCACGATTGGTAGCTTTCGCAGCTGATTGGTTATTTTTGGATTGAAATTTCTTTCTCACAGTTGAGCGTACACTCTATCATACGACGTACCGAGTACCCGAACTAACTGTAATTATGTCGTTTGTCGCAACAGATGACATTGTACACACTGTAGCGGAAATATTAATTTTGCTGCGATACGGTCGACGACATCGACTCAAGAGATGGAAAGAGTACGATAATAGTGGAAGATACAGTAGATTCACTAGCGGTGCGGGAAATCAGTGGCCTGGCATCTTTTCTCCAGGATCTGTTGCAACCATGCCAATGCCAGACATGAGCAGGAGGACTCCTATCCATCCTTGGAGTTCTAACGTCTCACCCAACATGAAGATTCCCAGTACCGCTCCAAACATCACCGAACCTCCGATCAAAATAGGAATAGACTGAGTCGCTTGCACTCCCATCCCGGACACTCCAAACGATAGAAGCTCTGCAGAACCAACAGCTATTCCTGCCAAACTGGCCCACACGATTCCTGTCTGGTCCGCGTTTAGCTTGGAGCCTTCCAACAGGATGCCACCCAACAATACGGACCCAAAAATTGCCGCGATGAATTGAAGGACGACTCCACCTAAAATAGGATTGATGCTGGCGCTTCCCTTCTTGATGCAGATGTTGTAGAGGGCGTACGACATGGCACAACAAAGAGAGAGTCCGATCCATAAATACGTTGGGGGGGCATCGACATTGTCCCCACCACCCCCGCCTTCTTCCATCTTATCGCCAGAATCGGTAGCCACTAATCCAATTCCTAATGTCAAGAGTACCACACCGGACCATCCATGCAGAACCAAGACTTCTCCCAAAACACAAAAGCCCAAAACTGCACCAAACAAAACTGATCCACCGATAATGATGGGAATGGATTGTGTGGCTGGAACGCCCATTCCGGAAACGGTAAAGGACAGCATTTCGGCTGTTCCAACCCACAAACCTGCTCCCACGGACCAAATTAAACCCCACTTATCCCAGAATATTTCACTGGACTTACCGCGAGCCAACAAAAATAGCAACAGAAGGGTGCCAGAGAAAGCGGCGACAAACTGGAAGGGACATCGAGAGTGTCAGAGGAGTAGTCGAGGAGCAAAGACCTGTGTCGAAGATAACAATTACTCTAGTCGCAATCTGAAATAAACTTACCTGCAAAATCACTCCTCCCAAGATGGGATGAATCGAGTAGGATCCCTTTTTGATAAAAATATTGTAAAGTGCATACGACAATGCACATAACAACGCGGGAAAAATCCATTTGATCAAAGGTGGACCGTGGGTTAATTCATAGTCCAACAAGTCTCTTTCGTCCGCCTTTCCCAACAAACCAGTCTTTTCATCTGGTATGGCCAACGAAATATCCTCGGCGATTCGGACCGAATCGGTGTATCCACCAAGACGGGCCGAAATGGTCCGTGATGCCCAACGGTCTGCGCTCCTTGTCAATGCCCCCTTTTCAATGGCCTTGACACTGCTGAACATCATTTCAGATCCTTCTCGTAGGCTTGCAGTCAAGGTTCCCGCAAAGCCGCCAGTGGTGCGTGCACCACCATGGACAAACTCCCCTGTCAGATGGTCAACCGACGGCATTAGAATGTGGCGGTTGCGCTGCAGATTAAAGTGAAATTAGCTGGAGTATTTCGCGCCACTGGTGCAGTAACCAGTACGGATGGAGAGATTCTGTCTCTGGATGTGATTTGTGCGTCTATCGAGACGATCGCAATAAAAGAGTGAAACTGGTTTGTCGCAGTACACTTGTAATGTGGAGATACTGGATCTTTTGGTATTTTCTGTAGCGCGATGTTGCTCGACCGTACTATCCTGGAAGTACCGGTATGGGGTACATCTCTCTTCTACTCGTCGTAATTTCAATAAGACTACGGTAGTCTACTCTCATAGTTCTCCACGAAAAGATTGTTCTGTCATCGAGTTTCGTTCACTGTCAATAGGCGCGGATTTCAATTCGGCGAATATACTGTGTATATTCCCCGACGCCGCCTCAGCTTCTCTGCAATCCCAGTGATGTCATGTGCTCGATAGTCTAGGTACGTACGTATGCCACCATAGAGGTGCTAGGTTGCTACATATGTGGTGGCGTAAACGTAGTATCTAGAGAGGGAACGAAATGTAGCTATGGCGAACTAACATGAGTTGCCAGAGCTACAGTTCACACAAGAGCACAAGGCCTGCTTTTTGAAAACTTCGAATCTCCATTGCTACGTTGTAGCGATGGGGATTGCAGTGTTGTGTGCTTGGGTGCTGTGTGTGTGATGCCTGCAACTCTGGTCTTGTGTCTGTCCTCCGCCCGTCTACTGCTCGAATCCCGACTCCAAACACTAGTCCAACGGCGGACAAGACCTGAGCATGCAGGCAATGATATTATGCACTTCCCTTGCCTGCACGCTTCTGGCTTGTCGTAGATAAGCTGCTCTAAGGCCTAAGCCTTAATCTTCGTTCTTGCAAGCGTGTCGAGTGAGTCGATAGACAGGAGTTTGAGGATACAAAAACTCAAAGATGCGTCACTTCTTGCGACCACTTTACTATGAACAAAACAACTAAAAAGGACCGGCGGGCATCCGCGGCCTTACATTCAAAAAACTCCAGAAATGTATGTTATTGGATTTTCAATTACTTAGAAAACAATCTCTTGTTAACCGATATCCGAGCACCCCCCCCATCGCCCACGTGGGTCATGGTTTTTCCCTTCGCAACTTTAATTCCGATTCGCCTTCGCCGTAGAACTCTAGTACTTGTGTACACGAAACCAAGAAAAGGGAGACAAGATGGAGCCCCGCTACCGTAAAACACTTTCAGTTTCACAACTACTGGACCAATACCACACAGTGTAGTAAAAACTGATAGCTAATAACATGTAGTTTAAGGTTCTATCTTCTTTTCTTCAACAAGTCCTTTCTGGTATTCGTCTGTTGCATCCGATAATGTCGGATGCAAATTTCGCGAATACCCTCGTTTTCATGGGCCGAGGCAAAACAGTCTTTGTCTGTCTTGCCCGACCCAATGCAGCAGTACGGAACTCCACAGCCTTTGCACATGTATCGGGTTCTGGCTACTTTCCCCTTCAAACTGCAGTATGTGCATCGCTGTCGCTCCGCACCTGATATGTTTGTCATGCAATGTGCGACAGATTGATCACTTGGGATGTCATCCACCAAGACAGGCCCGACCAGGGCTTCTACCACTTTGTTCTTAAAGTCGACAATATTGTATGGTTCCTGCTTCCCATTCATTGCTTCGTTGTACAGAACAAGTGCATTGGAAGTGCCTACGTCCAGCAAGTAAAAGAACAGTTTTAGCCACCAACGATTTTGTCCCATTATCGTTGAGTGACAATGAAGTCGCCGCATATCGGCAAGATCAACGCCACCCATGTGACGGTTGTACTTGGTAATAACCTGTGGACGTTTGATTGTCACAATACCTCCCTGTCCTCTCCTTTTGCACTCGTCCATCGGGGCGGTCGGTGTATCGTTCGTGATGCAGTAGACGATGTTACGGTCCTTCCATGCGACGAGACCTGCCTGTTTTCTCTCACCTTTCGTCGTTGTGTAGGTAGAGTCTCATCAAGACTTAGTTCCTGGTGTGGAACAAACAATGCAGCCCATCTCTTTTCCAGGGAATTCTTGAATTCCAAGATCTTGTAGGATGGATCGTATTCGCCGTCGTCGGAGGTCGCGTTTTGGTCGGGGTCACAGCAATGCAGGTAGCGTAGCATCTTCTGGAACTGGCGCCCGGTTGTGATTTTCTTTGCAACAGGTGATTCGAGTAGTGGGTTTGACGAGAACCAATTCGACGGCTTGTCTTTCCTCTTCTGGATGGACATTACAAATAGGACCGCGATAAAATCTGTCAGGTCAGCTTTGTCTATCGGAGTCCAGTCGAGACTCAACTTCTTCTGACCGTACTTGTTTGTATGCTTGACTATCCTTTCTAAGATAGCGGTAGTGAAGATAAGTCGCCATGCCTTGATTGGTGAGTTTGCCATTCCCTCCGACACCTGCAATCCAGTTCGGCGTTCACCTGGACGGCGTGGGGAACTGAAACGTTCCGTGAATTTTTGGAACATCTCTTCCGGTACTTCGGAGGGGATGAACTCCCCATCTTGCCAGTAATCCCCAAGGACCTCGTCGACGTCTTCATTTTTAGGATCACTTTCGTCGATGTCTTGTTCTACCAAGACCCTCTCCCTGCCTTCGACCGAATCCGTGTCGGAGTCCGACTCGTCTGAATCGGACTCTGTTGAAACATCTACCGCCGGGATAGGAGGGAAAGCATTCAGTGATTCGATTCTTCGATCCCAAAATTGGGGACTTCGGAAGACGGTGTAAAGAGCTTTGACGTCACCCATTGCTCGATGGGAATTTTCCATCTCCGCTCCGGTAACAAACTGGAATAGGGTTCCAAGTCTGTTGTTCGTTGGTGTTGCAGCTGAACCACCCAAAAAAGTCCTTGCAACATGCAATGTGTCGATGAAGTAGCCGTAGCGCGGATCGTCCGCCAAAAGACTCTGAAGATTATGGCCTTGCAACGAACGAAGTAAGAAAGGAATGTCGAAGGCTCGCCCATTATGTGCAACGAGAACGATTGCATCGACGATTGTCGACGACAGAATGCAGTGGGATTGGACAATTCCACCTACAAAGCGGGAGAACGAGTTCATCACCTCGGGAAATGTGGGAGCTGTTTTGACCATCTCGTTTGTTATCCCTGTAAGTGTTGTAATGTAGGGCGTGATTTTCCTGTGCGGACGGATTAAGCTCTCAAATGAGCCATCTTCGATCGCGATGCCATCCGGACCCAAAACCATCGCCGCGAGCTCAATGATATCGTCCTTTGTTCTGGACCCACCAGTTGTCTCCAAGTCAAATAAAATACCTTATCCCAGTTGATGTTAGGAATAATCTCTGGCATTGTAGCTCCAATTGGTAGTCTTGATGGTCCTCCATCAAGACCATTTCGGTTCTCAACGGCCGGAATCGCCAAATTATCGGCCTTTGTAGCGCGAAGGGCAGGACAGTTGCGTCGATCATGTCCTACACCCTTGCAAGCGCCACATTTGCGTCGCTTGGGTGGTTGTTGAGACATGTTCCAAGTTGTAGGTTGTCTGATGGAATGCTGGCCAAGATATGAACATTCGAACAATGGCGACCGTTGGCGATTCGCGCAAACCGGCACGAAAATTGTGAGAACAGAACAACTACCTGTACCTCCCCCGGGACTCAATATCCCATGCCCATACCTGCATCGGGCTGTTCCTAAGACTCAGGACAACCATGCGATTGTGATGAAAACGATTGGCTGTCGAGATATCGTCCTTAGAAGGCCGAAATTGGCCTAACGATGACCCACGTGGGTCATGGTGCGCGGATATCGGTTAAATACGACTGAAAATTAATAACTGATTTTTACACGTGACAAAACTTTTCCCTGTACCACCAGGTTCTGACAAAAAGCAGATCATTTGAGGTCCTTTGTTTACCTTCTCAAGAAGGTTCTTCTCCGTATTAACTGTAAGAAATCGTCTTTTCGATGCTCCGATCTCTGTCTCATTGCCACGCGCTTTCTGGTATAATTTCAAGACAAATGACGCAGTTAAACATTCAAACGTATGTTGTTGATCTTCATCATTCCCAAATAAGCACTGTGCATATACTCTGATATTCTACAAGGTACCAGTTGGATCAGGTAATCGAATTCCGCCAAGTGATTCAACAATTCTTGTAGTTTTCCTTAGACTCAATGTGTAAAGCGGACGATACTCTGATAAGGCTGTTGCAGAGTTTGGATTCCCAAACGATACTGTCCTCCCTTTCAACGAATCCCATGGCAACCTCGCCTCTGATGACCCTCCTCTTATCAGCCAAGAAACCAACACAAATGGGACCCATTCTAAACATCCAGCTGTTATACTTCCATCCCCAAAGAAGCGACCACGAATCCTCAGTCAGCAAACTCCATCTCTATCGTGACATCCTTTTTCACACTCACTGTAAACTACGTACTACGTACTTCGTAGTACTTCATACGTACTACGTAGTACAGCCACCAAACAATTTACTTACAGTTACTGCCATATTTCAGACAAAACTAGAGTAGCTGTAAATGATGCAAAATTATGATTATTATACAGTTTTATTATAAAATGTTTTCGTTCACAGTCAAGAACCACGTCTGCGTATGATCTACGTCATTGGTATGTACAATCCACGCCGGAACTCGACGCCTCTGTAGAGCTCTAGCTACTAGAGCTCTAGAGAGGTCAGTTTAAATAATCCTAATTTTTTTGTATTACGTATTTATCACCATGTCCTACAATTGGATATCTAACTAAATTGCTGCCACACTTGGTAGTGAGCTGACTTTCATGGCATCTGGTAAAGATTGACTGACTTGAATTGCCCTTTGCTATCACGGAATTCATTGTCACAGCACCCTTATAAAGATCCTGTAAGCAAAATTGATCCAATGCCTCATTGACTACATCATTCACTTTTTCCAAATTAATGTCTCTCAGGCATCCCTGTAAAGCAGGTTTACTGGTTAACCTCTATCATATCCAATAGCCGTCAACCTTTCATGCTGTTACAGCAGTTTTGAACATTTGCCAGAACCTGTGTCCTGTCGCAACAATTTTCCCATCTTCTTTCTCCTTTCTCCACCTTTCCAAATAACCTTCAACCATCAAGTCTGTATTATCACTGCAAAATGAGACAAATGCCACACAGCATTGTTTTGCGTTTTCTTCCATTATCGAACGTTTCTCGGTGGTATTGTTTCAGTGTCACATGTAAATATATCATGTACTTCAAACTGTTTTGTATCCAGAAAAAGTCAAGTTGGTTGATGACCGGCAGCACACGCTCCTCATTCAATGCCTTTATTTTCTAAGAATCTTCATTTGGATGAGGCCTTCCCCAATTCAAACTCTTTGTTCTTGGTCTGCGGGCATTGTATTTTGCTAAGAAATCATACTAAAAAATCTATAATCCAAAGTTACAGCACAGGTAGTTTGCAACTGATGAGTTGTAAAATACAAACCCCTCTTCATCCGTTGAAATCTCTCGATTTTCATGATCCTGTCTAAAGAAACTATGAATATTCACGGAATAAAAATCATGAGGGCATTGAAATCTTGCTCCGTTCCTGATGAGATGTGATGCTGTTGGTGCAGCCACTTTGTGAGCTTTTGTTGCCATAAAGACTGCACCAAACATACCTTCTTTAACCATTTGAGGAGGTTTCTTCTTTATTGTCTTTGTCCCCCCACTTCCATCCTTTCCATAACCTTTTCTTGCATTTTCTTCACCTCATGTTTTGCAGCAGCTGCAAAATGTTCATTGTCCTATTTTTCTTTAATTTTGGGGACATAACATGGGCAGTACATAATACTGCCACCATCAACCCCTTCAATGACATTGATATTGGTTGTTTGGTGTTCCTATGATCACAGATGGATTCGTCTTCCGGGCACCTGAAAAATCAGCCTTCTCGCGAAGAGAAACCCTTCATTACATCTGGTCACAATTTCATCAAGGTACCACCTTTAACCAAAGAATAATGTTGATCCATTGTGAATTAATCATATCCGTGGCCATCATGTCTCGTTTTGTAAATAATCCGCTTGTACTGATATGTCCTCTCTGTCAACTGTTGCACTATTCACATCTGGTTACCACTATCATAACTTGCAGCTCCAATTGAAGAAAGACAATGTTGTGCCAACCATTAACAAACGTTCAAATAGTTATGATTTTGTCTCACGCTTCATCCTTTATGGCCCAACAAACATACTAGTTGTCCTCAATGGAACAATGTCATAACAAAAACCCAATAGGAAAAGCTGGCTTCTTGGAGGACATCAACAAGAAATCCAATCCAATCACAAAAGTTGTGACACGAACAACACCTACCAAAGCTTCTTTGGGACAGAATAGCAAGTGCCTGTCCTCGACTGTCTTCATTTCCAAAAGGACCATGACAATGATACTGCTTGCCTTAGAGGATCCCCCTCACGTGATAGCGAAAGGGACACTTCACACATGGCCATTGACTGCGTATCCTTTCATTACTACCAAACCTGGTATTAAAAAGGAAAATGAAAATCTTATTTGCCAACTGTATTCCAAATGCGTCTCAGTCTGCATGGAAGCAGACAAAAGCCCTTCATGTCAGAAGGCTTTGAATGGTAGGACGAAGAATTATCTCCCTACAAGAAAGCCCAAGACCTCATTGTGACAGATCCTTGTACACCTGCGGACCATGTCCTCACCGATAACAGCATCGAAACCATCATTAGTGCTATGTGGGAGGGCCCTGATACACAAACTTTTACATTTGGATTCCCAAAGGATACTATCCTCCCTCCTACCAATGAATCCCATGGCTACCTCACCACCAATGACCCTACTTCAATCAGTAACACGACACCAACATAGATGGGACCCAGTCTAAACTTGCTGTTGTTGTTCTTCCTTCCCCAAAGAAGCGACCACTACGACGAAATCCTCAATCAGCCAACTCCATCCTATTGTGATACTTCTTCGTTTTCTTGCACTCTCTACTAGAGACTACTGCTACCTTAATAGCTTCATAAGATGTTTTGCTTACGACTAGCTCGTGTCTACCGTAAGTCTACCGCGCGAAATCCTCAATTGAGGGTGCAAAAGTGGTTTTTACCCCAGAACGTCACAACGGAACGGATTGACACTTCAACCACATGCCCCACTTACACTGATAGTAGTATTACGGAGGGTACTACATACGATACGACTTATCATGTTCGTCATGAATGAATGCATACCGGAGTACGTTGCAACGTTCAAACGTGCTGTACGTCGCATCGTAGTACGAAGTAGGAGTAAAACGTAGTATTACTGATATTGCTGGGTGTTGGATGTGTAGTTATGTGTGGCGATTCCTTCAATGATCATTCTTCATCTCTTGTTTTGCGTCGTATGGAGTATCTCTTGCCGAACTCAGATCTCTCATCAGAATCACTTGTAAGAATATACACTAGTACGGAGTAGAAGAAAGAATGGATCGATTTGGAACTTGCTATCATTTTGAGTTGCCAAATGGTTTTCCGCCAACGGCTCAAACTATGATAGAGGTCTTTCTCCCCGACGAAGTACTGGATAAGTGGGTTACATCGACGAACGCTTACATCGAATCAAAGGTGCCTAGCGTGCGTCGCCAGAAAGAGATAACAAGACCAGATATCCTTCGCTTTATGGCAACCGTCCAATATATGGCACTTGCGGAACTTCCTAACAAGAATGACTATTGGCCAAGTACATTGGGAGGTGAATGGGCTGATTTCCTACCCAATCACCCAGCAATTCAACTCGACAGGTCTCGCTTTGATTACCTATGGCACTTTTTTCATACTAGCTACACCGCCGGAGCGCCTGTCGACACGGTTGCAAATGAAGACAGTGATGAAGAAATCCTTAGGTGGCAGTACGACTTGGAAGAAGATGAGGAAGATGAGGATTTGCTTTCACAAATTTATAATGTAGAAGAAGCGAAACCATCATGGTACTCCTCCGTCGAGGAATTTATAGACCATGTAAATAAGACGAGCCAGAAGCTTTGTAAAAATCCAAGTTGGCAGAATTCAAACGATGAGATTCTTAAAACATTTCACGGCGGAAGATTCGCCCCACCATACACGATGACACCTCGTTTTCGATGCCGGCGGACTTGGATGATAATGTGGCTACATTGTTTGGATGTCTGTAGGGTCAACAGTTACATCATCGCCAGAGAAAAGGAGAAACGTGGCGACCGACTATGGCTTGTGCAAGACTGGATTCGTGCGTTGAATAAGCGCGCATTTTTCGTAGAGACACAGAGAACCAACACTGCCATCGCGGCCTCTCCACCCACAGGAAGCCATGGAAAGTAAAAGCGCATGCATCAAAGTGTGATCCAACAAGCCACGACTCTCATCCTATCGATTCGGAGGAAAGGTCATCTTGCAGTAGTCGTCGAGGGGCGAAAACGTTGCCTTTTTTCTGCAAAAGGGCACTTGCCAAGCTCAATAGTGCGGATACATTTCCTACTATTCCGAGTAGGTGTTTGATTGTGGAGATTATCATCTATCGTTGTAAGTCTCATGTATTGATTATAAATATACTGTGTCGTAGTGGATTGAAAGTATGGGATTCTTCCTGACGAAAAATGCACCCAACAATTTTCAAATTTTCTATCGGGATATTGATCCAGAGCAGTATAAGGCCTAAATACTACGGAGTACTTATAAAATAATCCGGAATATTATTTTGTATCATACGTAGTATAAAATTACATAATAATAATATTATGATCAATACTACGTAATTGCATTTTCATACACGACGAATTCTCGGCTTCATGTCTTTTGTGGAGAGAAGCATCAACTTCGTATGGCTATTATTTCATGCCGCTAAGATTTTTATGGAGATAAAATGAAAAAGGGAAGGGAGAAAGAAAAAAGAAGAAAAAAGAAAAGAAAGAAGAAGAAGAAAAGGGAAGGGGAAAGGAAGAGGAAGGAGTAAAAAAAGGGAAAGAAGACAGAAGAAAAAGATATTACTGTTAATACCGCCATTCTCTAAATGTAATGCATAATAATCTAAGCTGGCAATGAATGTATGTTGGGACAGTATGCAGGACGACTTCTCCTTGGACATTGCAATGCTGTGCTATTTCCTTTCTCAAGTGTCAAGCATGTACCACAACGCCTTTTTTTTCTTGACTTTTTATCTTTCAAACGCTCTCCACGCCGTTTTGCTGCTCCTCCCATCACTGTTGGCGCTAATGCAACCAACATAGGAATATTCCCCACAGTTGGTCTGGGTTCATGTGGCTACAAACGGAAGTAATATGGCAGAACAACCGGAAATTGAGTTGGCAATCGTGCTTCAGGCAATGTGATTCGACCGATTTCTTGAGAATATAGGTTCTGTTGATATTCATTTTCTGAAACAGTCAAACTTCTCCTCTCCTCTATTTCGATTGATACTTTGCTCTCCAGGAATGATTTCAACATTTCACTGTCCGTCTTCATCCTTTCTTCTGCCCTTTTAATGCGCTTGTTGCGTTCCCATGCTTTATGGTATTCACGTAATTGCGAAGGCAACTTTGGATATACAGTATATCCATTCACATACTCCATCCATAGATGTGCCATCTGTTCGCTGTCGAATCTGGCAAAATCAGCTCGGAACATGATCCTGCTGAAGACTCTGAACTCATCCTTGCCATTTACTGGCAGGAATGGCAGTTTCACTCCCCATGCTTCACACAGAAACTTCATGTCTGCTGTCAACTTTGGTGTCCAACTTACATCAGCAGCTTTCATTGCTGCCACTGTCTCATCCAGTTTGTTCTGCAGCCCTTGACTATGCAAGGGGACAGTCACAAAACTCTCTTCCGTGTCTTGAAAGTCAGTCACATTTTGCCAATTTGGAAACAGCAGTCTCCCAGTATTCTGCTCAATCAATTTCTGCAACAAGTCAATCAACCATGTGTCATAGTGACCAAATTCAGGAACGTTGAGGTATCGTCTCCTAGCCACATCAATGTTGTTCCGATGACGTCTCTCACGGAACAGTGCATCTTCCATCTCAAGTCCAGACATATGACGAAACATTGTATTGTACTGTAGGAATAGACTCACTTCTAATCCAATAGTTATTATGCGTCAGGTGCTTCTTCACAACCTTCTCCAAAAACTCGGTGACTCCGCCTTGTTTCAATTCTTTATTGATTCGATCTTGCAGCTTGTCTAGAAAGAGCTTCATATAGCCAGAACCTGCTCCTGCAGGTCTTCCATCATCAAAATCTGCCTCAATACCTTGTGGATCAATGGTGCCTTTAGCTTCAATACCAGTGATAGGCTGAACACTATCATCGTCTTCCTCAGCTCTGCTAGCATCTTCCTCAGCATTGCTAGGCACATTAGCTCTTGACACAGGGGATACTTCGTTGACCACTTGTACTGGCGGTGGTTTGGGAATGTTTGCACCTGAGGGAGGTCGCACCCCCAGAAAGTCTGCCAACGCATTAGCTTCTGCCCTAAAGCTTGGCTGATTACGACGAGACTTTCTCTTTTCCTTGTCTTTTGCTCCACGGGGTCTTGGCATGACTAGCTACTATTTAGTTGCAAAAAATAGCTACTTTAGGTCTTTCAAAGTACAAAGTAGTACAATCGGAGCATTTGACATCGTCGTCGTAAATACAATGGGAGCAGTCGGCGTCGTTGTCGTTGTCATCGCGATGCGATTTTTCTTCTTTCTTCTAATATTGATTCGGATGAGTCGAAGTCGTAAAAATACTGAAGACATTAAGTAAAATACTTAATATTGTGACACGATTTTTACGACCCGATAAGTAATTATTTAACACTGTGACATGATTCTTACGACCTCGACTTATTCGACTGCCATCGTAAAAATCTAGCGGCATGGATTGATTAGGGCCTCTGCCGAGGGGGGCGTCGAGTTCCGGCGTGGGTCGTTTAGAGAAGTTTACGAGTTTAACTTTTACTACGGTAATATAATATATATATATATACTTTATTACTGTTATCAATAGTAATAAAATAGTATGTCTACAATCTTCAGGAACAACAATGATGTTTAAGGGTGAAAAAGGTAGTGAAACCCCACCCAATTTTGGGTTAGATGAGGAAACAATTCGTAAGTTTATAAGTGTAAGTGAAAATAAACGTTTCGATCATCCAGGTTTGTGTCCTATTGATTTCGAGAGTGTAATTGAAATAACGGTAAAGTCAGGAGTAACATTGATGTTAAAGGGTGAAAAGTTACATTTATGGAGTAGGTTTTGCCAAAAGACGTTAACGGATACAGTACCAACAGCAATGGATAAGCAGATAAAAGGTAGTAGGGAACGAAAGTGAAGAAGTGTCAAGATAGGGATGAAGATGGCAGAGTGAGAATCCTTGCTCTCTTATTTGGGGAAGGAAGTATAACTGCAGGACGTTTAGACTGGATCCCCTCTTTGTCGGTGTTTGTGGTGATATGAGAAGGGTCATTAGAGGTAAGTTTCTGATGGGATGCACTGGGAGGGAGTTTCGTATCGTTTGGGAAACTGAACTCAGCAACAGCCATGTCAGAGTAAGTCCCATTATCGTGACGAGAAAAGAAAAATTTCGCCTCATCTTCCCCGATATCATTGTAGAAATTGGTGTAATCAGGGCCTGCCACATGGCACTTATGATGGTTTTGATGCTGTGATCTGTCAGGACATGGTCTGCAGGTGTAGAAGGTTCTGTGACAAGAAGGTCGCGGCTTTTCCGATAGGGCAGATAATTCTTTGTCATACCATTCAAAGCCCTTTGGCGTGAAGGGTTTCTGTCTGCTTCCATGCAGATTGAGACGCATTTAGAATGAAGCTGTTGAATGAGGGTGTCATTCTCACTGTTGATAAGACCAGTCTGGGCAGCGATGAAGGGATGAGCAGTCCATGGCCATGTGCGGAGTGTTCCTTCCCTGTCACGAGAGAGGAATCCTCTTTGGCAAGGGGTATCATTCTCATGGTCCTCTCTGAAGTGTACACTGTCAAGGACTGGCACTTGCCAATCCACTCCAAAGAAGCTTTCGTAGGTGCCGTTGTTTTCACTACTTTCCTTGTCGGATTGTATTTTCTTGTTGATGTCCTCAGAAAATCCAGCTTTTCCATTCGGTTCTTTGTGATAACATTGTTCCATCTTGAAGACAGCAACTATGTTAGCTGGGCCACAAAGAATGAATCGGCAGGCATAATCATAGTTATTGTGGCGTCTGTTGTTGGTTGGAAGAACATCATTTTTTTTCAATTGGAGCTACATTTAATGATAGAGTAGACATTATTTTCTAGTTTTTTGCTAATATCAACATTCAATGAAGAGTGGCGATGCATATCCCTACCATTGAAACTGTGAAGAAGGCTGCGGTTGGTGCTGTCAGGGATCGTAATAATTTGACTTTCTACGATGATACTTCCGCCACTTATAAAACTAAAGTCTGTGCAATTTGTGACCGTTTCATACTACATGGCAAGGAGTGTAAAATTACTTTAGAAGCACTTCAGGATAAAAAAGTAAAGGAGCTGTTGAGCAAGAAAAGCTTGAAATGGAATTCTGATGTTCCGAGCAACGTGAAGCTTTCATTGACGAAGTACTATACCTGCAAAGCGTTTGACACAGGCATTGGATCCACAAGATGGATCCGTGAGTATGTGCTGTCACCGAGAGCATTCGGAGCAAAGGCTGGAAAAAAGGATGCGGTTGGTAGCTGCAAACTATGCGCTTATGAAATTAAAAAGCCAGAAGAGTTGACACAGTGGCACCAAGTTTGCCAACCTACAGTATTGCCAATGGTTTGATGATTGGGAAAGCACCATTAGAGTTAACTCGATTGAATGATGTTGAGAAAGCATTAATTGCACGTGCTCGTATCGATAAACACATTTTCAGCTTTGAAGCTGGGTCACACAAAAGTATTAAAGGTTGGCACACAATGTTTTACAACGAAGTCAATGCAGTCCTAGGCGTGTCTAACTGGTCAGAATCTGTAATGAGGTTGAATGACAGTGACAGTGACAGTGACAGTGAAAGTACAGACAATATGCATCCTGAAACTAGAGATGGAAAGGTTGTTCAAGTACGAAAAAAGAGCATACCTGAGATCTGCGTTATTTTGTCAGGACCATTTACACCCACACAAAAGGCAAAGGTGTTTAAAAAAACAAAGATAGACTGGTCACATGTAAAGAATGCTCTGTTGTGGTTGAAAACATACAATCAACTGTATGCAGATGTTGATGCAGAAACATATATAAATGTAACACCTCGCATTGTAGATGAAAGCGAAAGTGTAGCATCAGGAAACAACAATATTGAAGATGTTTACGAAGTATTTGCAGTGTTTCCAGACAACAATGTGCCCCACCACACAACTGGGGGATGCGAAAACTCAGGGGAGTTGAAGGAGTTGACAATAAAACATCTCTTATCCAAGGAAAACTGCAAAGAGGTATCATTAATTTCCAGACCCACAAGAAATATTTTGCGAGATTACCAGGGTGATAATCTTTTGCTGGCTTTCCCTGTACTGTTTCCATATGGACTAGGGTCAAGAGATGCCAATGATGAACCCAGGCTTGGTACTGGATATTTAAGGCATTTATGTTGCCTATCAGAACGAAATTTTCACCAAGCTACTTGGGTGTGCATATTGTACAATATGTTAGAACGACAGCGTTTGATCAGGGCATCTTATTTGAAAACAAGGGAAGAAGAAAGAGAAATGTTTTGTCAAATTTCCTGTAATGACATTGCTGGTGCAATGGCAAGGTACACTGATAATGTATTTGGCAATCATCCTGCAGATATTTTCCTCAGAAGAATGCGAGCCGTGACAGGTTCTATGTCACACTGTGCTGGAGCAGCAAGAAAAGCACAACAAAGAATGTTTGCAATGACTGCAGCATTAGGGTTACCATGTGTAATGTTCACTGTTACTCCTGAAGATGGCATCAATTTCAGGATAAGAGTGATGTTTAAGGGTGAAAAAGGTAGTGAAACCCCACCAAATATTGTGTTAGATGAGGAAACACTTCGTACGTTTATAAGTGAAAGGGAACACATACATTTTGATCATCCAGGGTTGTGTGCCATTGATTTCGAGAATGTAATTGGAATAACGGTTGAACATATACTTGTCTGGGATCTTAACAAAAATATCAATAAACCAGGGTATGGTTTCTTTGGGGATTTAGATGGTTGAAACAGTACTATGGAGACGCATTAGCTGGTGAAGATGAAAACTTCTGGTCGTCATCAAGATATTTAAAAAAGTGTCGTGTCCTGATGGAAATGGAAGTTCTTCATTCAATGCTTCCCCCAAAATGTGAGTCACAGATTAATATGGAGAGATTCACGCCTTCTGCAAGGTTGAAGTTCATTGTGGCAGCGTTGAGAAACCTACATAAAAGTGATCGTTCTCCATCATGTTTCAAAAAGGGATCTGAGTGTAGAATGAAACTTCCAGCCTATCCCTCAACTGAGACATTGGTGATGTTTGATGATTAAGTCACCAGTTGGTTTGACTGGAGAGGAAATGATATTTCTCGATCACTGTCAATTTGTGTCCCAAAAAGGGCACATGCAGATGCATATGTCAATGTTCACAGTGAATTTGCTAGCATTCTATTTGGATGTAATACCAATGTCATCACAGGTGTAGATGGCGGCAGTGTGATGTACTGCACATGTTACGTGTCCAAAAATACAGAAAAAGAGGATAACAAACATTTTGCAGATGCAGCAAAGCACATGGTGAAGAACATACAACAGCAGATGGCAGAACAGAAGGAATTGTCGGATTTAGAATTGGAAGAAGAGGCATCTTCAGTTGGTTTAAAAAAGGTATGATTGGCGCAGCTCTCATGGCAACCAAGGTTCATAAAGTGGCTGCACCTATGGCATCATAACTTATCAGAAATGGGTCCAGATTCCACTTTTCGCACAATTTTTCCTATGTTGACATTGGTAGTTTCTTCAAAGCCATCCAAGAAGATCTCACCATTCAGCAGATGAGGATGGTTCTGTTTTTTTAAAGTCATCTGTCTCAAATTACCTGTGCTGCCCCAAGGAATTAGAGGAGGTGTGTGTTTACGACTTTGAGTCGCAATACGTTGCATGTAAACCGGTAACAGGAAGTTTAGAATGGGCAGTACCTCACCCCAACAATGATCACTTGAAAGTAAGGCAGTTGAGTATGGAGCGCATACCTGTGATCAGTTATCTTGACTTTGTGAATACAAAAGAATTTGATGGTAATGATATATTTTGCTGCAAAACAGAAGAGATTCCTCCTGAGAAACTCTCTTCAATGGAACAGCATGCAAAAGCTTGTTGCGTATTATTTGTTCCTTTTCGGAATGTTGCTGATCTAAAGTTGAATGGGTGCTATCTGGAAAGGTGGAGAAAGGTGTATCAAGATGGGAAATTGTCCAAAAAACATGAACAATTTCTGATGAATATCCAAGACTGCCGGAACAGTATGAATGGGGGGCGTCCAGTAGACATGATAGAGAGGTTGACAGTGAAACCAGTTACAAGTAGATACAACGACGGATATGATGTGGAAGAAGAGGATGGGGATGATATCCTGAATGAGGCCATGGATCAATTTTTCCTTTCCGAAACATTGGGATTGGGATATGATAATGAGTTTAGGGACAGTAGGGGAAGGTTTCAGTGTCAATCAATTTTAACAAGATGCCATGGAAGCCACAGATGTGGCAAGAATCTGGTTGTTTGTCCTAATGTACAAAGCAGTGAGAGGTTCATTGTGGTTGAGGCAACTGAAACAAGGCCCAGCGAAACAAATGAAACAGATTTTTCAACGTGCAACCGACATTTGAATGTCAAAGCGTTGAATGAACTGGCACTAAAAGTTGTCACTAGAGTTGTAGATAAGAATGGGAGAGCTATTGATATGGGAGTCAATGGTACATTGGAAAATGTACGTGAGCTTGCTGAACTTCACTTCTGCCATGATATGGAGCAGATGAGATCATTTGAAATAATTATCTGTGCATTTATTGACAAGCTGTATAAGGAGGCTGAAAATACTGCAACAGCAATCAGAGAAAGTGAATGTCTACAGGATTATTCTCATAGAGAGTCAAAGAGGAGACGACGTGATGGCATTAGACGTCAAATAGGAAAAGTAATCAACAACAAACAGTTGATTGGGTTCTTGTCTGGTGCAGGCGGGACAGGGAAAAGTCTTGTTATAAAGACTTTATCAAGATATGCACAAAAATTATGTGAAGCACTTCATGTGATGTTTGACAAAAGAAGCATTGTTGTCACTGCACTTACAGGTGCAGCTGCAGTCTCCATTAACGGAGAGACAACTGCAAAGGCTTTCGCGTTCAAAAGAGAAGTAAGAAATGAACTCGAAGAATTCAAACATGCTTACTTGGTTATTGTTGATGAAATTTCCTTTGCATCAGTGGAGGATGTTGACGTATTAAACCAAAAAATGAAGCAAATACTGGACAATACAATGGCACCTTTTGGAGGTGTGCCAGTCGTCTTCTCTGGTGACTTCACTCAGTTATCGCCAGTGGGGGGGATCCCTCTTTACAGACGAGATGAAGGTGCTGAATGGAGGCAATCGATCAACGTGTTTATGGAACTGAAAACTAATCACAGATTTGGTAAAGACCTGGTTTGGGGGAAACTGCTGGGAAGGTTTCGTGATCATGGTCCAACCACTGATGAAGTTGCTACAATAAATGCAAGGGTTGTTGGTGCTCGTAATGGTCCATTGGAAAGAAATGTTCCCTCAGATGCAGTATATGCAACGAAGACAAATGTTGATAGGATGGCCATAAATGATGCCATATTTGTAAAACATTTGGAGAAAACACACTTTACCGATCCAAACAGGCAGCCACCAATGCACACATTGTGTATTAAAGCTGGTAATCCAAGATTTCATCTAACAGGAACAAGGAAGGAATATCGTGTAATGGAGAACAAAGCACAAGATGTCATGTATGCAGCGGTAGGAGAGGCGCATGTATCAGACAAATGTAAAAAGTACCATGATCCCCTCTTGAAGTTGTATCTTGGACGTCCATTATGTATTAATCAGAATGAAGATGTTTCAAGTTGCATAGCAAACGGTGCCATGTGTGAGTTCAGAGGCATGAAGTTGAAGCCAGGTGCTTCAATGGATCAGTTTGAAACAATTGTAATTGTTGGCTATTATGTCAATTGCGTATCTGTGACACAAGTTGAATCCTTACTTTTAAAAATGTTGGATGGCAATGCAGGAGAAGAAGGAGAACACATAATTGAGCTGAACCCCAAAACTATTTACGCTTTAGCTAGGTTTCCAGTACCATGTCTTGGGCCAATCACCAAGAAAAGTATGAGAACTTCAAGAAGAATCAGTTTTGATCAATTCCCCATTAATTGTGCAAATGCAAGAACAGTTCACAAGTTGCAAGGGCGGTCGATAAAAAATCTGGTGGTAAGCGCATGGGATTATACTGGCAACTGGATTTATGTTTGTCTGTCCCGATGCACAACTCTACACGGGCTATTTTTGCGTGAACCATTAAACCCGAACAAAACCAAAGGCATGTCAGAGGAGGTTAAGGCATTTATGAAGAGTATGAGAGAAATACAGCAATACGACCGTGGGCATCTTCACAGAGAAGATCTTTAGGAAAGCTTTTTGCAAAGTGACAAATTTTGTTTCATCTCAAGACTTCCTCTGAAGTAGATATGCTACTACTACTAGTAAAGTCGTAAGTATCATTCTGGCCGCAGTAGCCACAACTTTACTGTTAATTTTATTTCTTCTTCCAATCTACTGCACCAGCGCGCACCCTTCGTTCGTCGTATGGAAGTACTGTGTAAGTGATTTGATAGCGCGCACTTTATCTGGTAGTTGTAGTCTACCTAGTCAAAATAGACAAAGGGGTTGATCCATTCGTTCTGAAAGTTCATTCCATATATTGTTTGTTCGTCCAAATGACAAATGAACTTGATCGGGTTTAATTTTTAGTCCGTCCGGGTGAAGTTAAGAGGCGTGGCTGGCTCTGGTAACGCTTGGCAGGAAACGTTATTTTTTCTCCTAAGAAATTTTTTTTGGAGGGTAAATGTCGTTTAAAAGGCTTATGTAATTTTTGCTTTTATTTATATGAATACATGATTATAAGGTATATAGGAATGCGGCAGCATATGTCTGTGATTTTTCGCGTGATCAAAAAGGTGAGGGTGGGAAGGCTCGCACCATCCGGGACCGAAAAATTGCCACGATACCAAGGGGTGAAAATTTCCGTGGGTCGTGCGCAAACACATGTAAATTTTCCTAAATGAATTTTTTCACACATATCCATACATGTAGAAAATGTAAGTTCTTATGTCGCAGCGTGTTGCCGGCAATGCCAGGGTTTTCCTAAGTGTCGTCTAAGTAAACCGAACCTGCTCTAAAGGCCAGTTTTGAACGGATCACCCCTCCATATCATACCTCCCCTCAGCTAAAGCTTTACCCGAACCGTATCATACCGATTTTTAAACTGATTAGAAATCGTGGAACTCGATCGAATAGCCCTTCGTATCTTCGTGTTGGAAATTGATAGTGAACACTTCTCTTCTTTGACATACGACGTACGACAGTAGTACCTCAAGTATGGATTGTTGAAGCTACGCGACTTGCAACAGCGTTGTTCCTCCTTTATCTGCACTCTTAATCCAGAAAGATAATAGGTAAGTGATCTAATAACGAATTAGAGCATCAGCGCCGGTCCCAGCTAAATGCTAAAGATGACCGGAAATGTTAAGTTTAACCGGAAAGCTTCCACATCGGAAATAAGGTGTGCTATTTTTAGCCTTTTTTTTTAGCTCCTGCTAAATCGAGGAGTTAAAGTGGGCCTTGTTTAGATGTTGGTTTAGCTTTTAACCCGAAGGTTACTTAGAGCCAATTAACGCCAATGCTAAAACATTTAATTAAGATAAAGGGCCGTCCTACGCGAACAACAGACACCGAGAAGGATATGCTATATTCATTTTGAAGATAGAACATATGCACCAACAACTTTGGTCTTGGTCTTCTCTCTTCTCTCGCTTTATTATTACATTCATTGTTTGTTGATAGCTATCTACGGTAGTTAAAATGGGGCAAGGTAAGCGATGGAGCTCCGAGGAGAGTGCTCATCTAGCGGAGGCCTTCGGAAGGAGTAGGAGAGTTTAAAGTGAAGGGTACAAGTCAAAATGGTAATGAATTTTGGGGCAAAGTGTTGGAAGAGTTTGGCAGGAAAGCTCCCGCAAACGCAGCTCCCGGAACTTACCTCAAGCGCGAAAACAAAGGCGGTGAGACGAGACCTCCCATTGAGAATCATTTCAGGGAAAAGATCCAACGCGACTGTAAGAAATTCAACACTTCCCTCCGGAAGGTACTTTGTTCCAATCCTACTGGATGTTCTGAGCAGGAGAAGATTAACATGGCAGTTGCAATTCATTTGGGCAAGAGTGACAGTATGAGCTACCGCCACAAAGGATTTGAGCCCAACGACTGGCCATTCTATCAGGCGTGGCTTGTATTGAAGAGTCACCGGGCCTTCCTACCTCCAACTCCTCCGCCACCGGACGAGGATATTGAAGAAATCGAAGACTATGAAGACTCGGTTCCTCCTTCTGACACAGCGCAAGCTCTGTTTACGACTCCCAAGGTTGCTACGGCAAGCGACACTAGCGGTGATTCTGATGTGCAGCTTAGCATGCAGCCTAGCAAACAGCGTTCTAGAGGACCCGGATATGGTGTCAAGAAAACGAAGGCCCTCAAGAAACAAGAAGAATACAGAGCCAAAAAGCACAAGACTCAACAGGAATTCCTTGAAATTCAGAGGCAACGTAGCGATAGTTTTAGAGTCTACGTTAACAACAAGAGTCGGCATGATGCCTTCAAGATGGCGGTGATGGGCTACAACGCTTTCAAGGACCATGACCCTGAACAAGCCGAGTATTATAAGCGGCAGATGGAGCGCATTCTTGGCAACGCAGTGCCCGATGACACCGTGAATGGTACTGACGACGCTAGTGGTGACATTAGCGACTGATAAAGTTAATAGGATTATTCTTTCAAAGAACTAATATGCTCTACCAAATCTTTCTTGAGCTTGAAATGCTCATATGAGCTTTGCATCATGTTGTCAAACTGGGCTACTCTTGCAGCAAATAGAGACACTTGGTCTTGCGCTGCCTCGTGTCTGGTGATCTGCTGCCTTCCAAACAGTGGAAAGTTGCCACAAGATTTTTCAGGGTTGTTGGCTTCATCTAATGCTCCATTCTTTTCTTCTATGATCATATTGTGAAGTATGATACAACAATACAAGACATCTTGGATCTCATCTAAGAACCACTGTCTCAATGGACGCTGTAGCACATGGAAGCGCTGAACGAGCACACCAAATGAGCACTCGATGTCCTTTCTTACCTTCTCTTGTTCTTCAGCAAACGACCTTTCCTTGGGATTGGGAGAGTTGGTGTAGGTACTGACAAAGATTGCCCAGTCTGGATAAATTCCATCTACTATATAATACATCCAGTCTCTCATGGTGCCGTTGATTTGATACGGATCCGTCTTGAGACAAGCATCACCAGACAACATACTACCAACAATAGAGCTTCTGTCAAGCACGTTGATGTCATTCATTGAACCTGGATCTCCAAAATTGGCATGCCAAATATATTTTCTATGATCACATATGGCTTCCAATATGAGAGTCTTTTTTCCTCCTTCTGCGTGGCCCTGGTGTTGACCAGCTAATCTAACCGGACAGTTCTTCCAAGCAAAATGCTTGCAGTCCCATGAGCCCAAGCATCCAGGGAAAAGGCGTTCACCCATTTCTTGAGATATAACTTGACGTTCTTGTTTGTTGGGGGCTCTGTTCAAATACTGTGGGCCGAACGCTACAATCACTAGCCTGACAAACTGCTTGACGTAATCTCGTAGAGTAGTCTCCCCAATACAGAGGTTCTCATCGTCACGGTCGTATGTATCGCCATAAGCGATAAATCGAAAACAACCAACTAGTTTGACAAGTGGATAGATTCCGGGTTTGCCAGTGGGGTCCTTGTACTGTTCAAATGGAGGGGTCCCCATCAAATGGTCATGGACTCTGTTGAATACAGCCCGGGGGCACCTAAACCTCCGCTCAAAATCAACTTCATTGTAGATGGATTCCCTCCCATTAAAGTAGTTGGAAACAACTCTCATGTATGCGTCAACAAAATCACGGCGCTTGTTAGCTGTTCTGGGACGATCAACCCGGAGTTCCTCCTCTTCCGAAGACGAAGACTCAAAGAGAACAGTCCAAGCTTCATCGTCCGCAGCATATTCCTCTTGGAATATGTGCAAGCGATCCTCATCAGAGGAGCTATCATCATCCATATTGGTTGTTGAAGCTTGTCAACAGAATTGGTGCGTGCTGTTGTTGAGGCTACCGCTTTTTGTTGGCAACCTCCATCCTCCATGTGGTTTGAGTCAACAGCACTGTTTCGGCCATAGTAGTACGGTAATTAAGGCAGAGGTTCGCAAACCTAATTTGAGCCCGCCGATGGGCGGTGTGGAACAAAACAGGTTAAAAATAGCATCTTCTTTCTCAGCCAATCAGAATGCTTCATTTTAGCCTTTAGCCTTTAACTTTAGCCTGTACCGGCGCTAATGCTCTTAGTCGTAACTGTAAACAGTAAACAGCAAATCGCTACCTTGCCGATAGAACCGGAGTAGAAATGCATCCATATCCCTATACGACTGGGCAACATCCATTTTCGTAGGTTGCTGTGTGGTCACCTACTGGCGATGCACATGGGTAATGATGGACCTATGGCTGTGCGATCAACCAGAAGATGCCTCATTAGCTCAGGGTGATACTTTTTGCTTACAACTTGAATCGACAACAGATCCAGATGTTGCTTCGATGCGCGTCAAGAGCAGTCTCATTTCGTACGGCACGGGAGTGGGATGTTTGGCGTTGGGAGTCGTAATCATTTGGGCGGGATGGTGGGTCCCACACAACAAGGAACAGCGAGTGACACCATTCGTAGCGATAGTAAGGCTTTTCGCCATTTGCAGTCTAGGTTTCTCTGGTGTCAATGTGTGGAGAGGAATATGGTACCTTGCCGACGACTGGATACTACCGGATCAACCGTACGCATCTTACTGGACTACATCGATTGCTGGATCTACCTTATGTTTTCTACTCTGGGGTGGCAACAGTCTACTAGCTCCGCCCTCTATTTTTCTCTTGGATGGCCCGGGACTGGCGTCGCCTCCAGTAGCGGTCACTCTACTGTCGTCTCATTTTGCAGTCAGCCTTCCCGTCGATCAAGAACCTCCGCCCCTGTCACTTCCAGTCAAATTGGCTGATATCTTTGCTTCCTTCCTGCTTCTGCCCTTTGGTGTTGTATGGTATTGGAGAGGATCGTGGTTGTTGCTCGGTGAGTAGTGTTGACAGTTACACATGCAACATTGGCCATTGGCTAACGTTCGATTTTTTTATGCAGACTATTGGTTCTGGGGACTGACCGATAGTGACTATGATGTCAATATGTCACTATTGTGGACCCTTCTTCTTGCCGTCTTGAGTGGTTTCATCACCTCCGAACCTATTGTTGGTTTGGTGGATAGGCACATAGAAAACCATATTCTGTTGTGTTTGATGGGACGACTTCGAACCGACATTATGGCATGGGGAACGGTTGCCCTTTGGCGTCTGATATGGATTTTTTGGGATCAATTCTTGGGTAAGTTTTGAGAATTCAGACTTTTTTGGCATAAAGAAAAGGTGCCTCATCGTTTTCTTCCGGAATGCAGGAGGAACTCAAATGAGGTGGGCAATTTTAGGGCACGTCCTTGCCATTGTGGTGCTTACGAGCATAGGATGCGTCTCGTCGATTTGCGCTCCATCCAGTACGTTGGGTGTCGACTCGGTACCGGATGCAAATGCAGCGGACGAACCGTTGTTTGCCATGCTGCCACTTCCTCACGAGTTACTATATGTATTTGGAATATCACGACAGCCTTTGACCAAACAGATAGACGGAGAGGTTGAGATGGGGTCGGTGCTCGAAGAAAGTACGCGTACGGCTGCAATTGAGGCGTCTAAAAAGAGACTGCCCGAACGAGTCACGCAACCCATGGACATTCCGGAGGACTTTGAAGTCGTCCCACCACCGGAACCAGAACGGTATGAAAGTTCAACAGGCTGGTTGACTGGCAGTTTGGTCCCCGCCAGGGCGGGGGAAGAATCACAAGAAGATCACCAAGAGCCTCCGGTCGCAAGTTCGACGAGAGCAGAGAGAAGTTTCCGAAGTTACTCGCAACTACAACGCTTTGGAAGTGTTCGAATGAAATCCGAATGCGCACAACGTCCTGGGCTGGAGAACAAGAGGAGTCGGAGCAAATTCTTTCGATCAAGATGATTCGATAGAGATGTTGTTATAAGTCTCAGATTTAAAGTACACATTTATATTGTTATTATAGATCTTAGCTTTAAAGTATATTATTTATACGATAGAGATAGGAAAATAAGCATAATCCAGACAGATGCCACAACAGCGATGGTGCATAAGTATTGTAGGCACATGATGGGCTATCATTTGTGTCCTTCTGGTTGGTGTCCTCTCCCACAGTTGCCCGAACAAAGCTAAACCCAAATGCTGCATTGCGGGCTCCATAAACCAGCACTAAATATTCTTCTTCCGCTGTGACGTTGAAGGAAACAGAAGAAGCGATCTCTGTTTCGGATCCACACTGGAACTCGAAATTGTCGGTGGCTGTCGTTTCCACGCAAGAGATTCCGGAGGTGGTCTCGCCGCACGAATTGCCAGAGAACACGGCCAGACTCAATCCAGCCGATTCCGAACACAAGAAGATAGATGTCTTGTTCATTTCTTCGTTTTCTGAAGCTGGAATGGTGTACCAGACTCCAACGGATGGATCAACTCGACTGGTTGGTGCCTCTTCCATATTACTTGTGCACTCCAACAGTGAACTGGTTTCGGTGGCTCCCAGGGTCGTTCCTCCCATCGTGACACTCTCTACCAACGCCGCAGCATTCTCACACAAGTCATTAACAGGTGGTGCTGTGATATCTTTCACGGTCAATACAAAATCTCCACCACTTTGACTGACTGACGGATCGTGTACCAAAATATAATATTGTTGTCCAACGACACTTTGCCATTCAACAAAGGAGGAACCCGCGATCGTACAGTCTGAGTCTTGCTCCAGTCCACTATCCAAGCAAATTAACGAGTCGCAATCCTCTCCGTTGTGGATTGATATGCGATGCGATGAGGATGATTCGGTGGATTCGGCGCCACCGTTGTCATTATTCGTTTCGCTTTGACATGTCGTTGCTTTCAACATGGCCCCTGTCCCATCGATGGTAAACCACACACCCGGTGTGCCCGCATCAAAGGTTTGGCCGCCACACTGCCGAAAAGAAATTTCCAAAGGATCTGCCATTGTTCCTCCCGTCGTCGTCGATGATACGGGTTCTTCCTCTGTCAACGGCAATGCGTTGATGCAGTCGTCATTGGAAAGCGGCTCTTGAGCTGCTGCTGTGAAGATGAGGACATTAAGCAGCAACAGACTTG
Organism: Nitzschia inconspicua; assembly: GCA_019154785.2. Lineage (NCBI taxonomy): Eukaryota > Bacillariophyta > Bacillariophyceae > Bacillariales > Bacillariaceae > Nitzschia > Nitzschia inconspicua. The sequence goes on along the minus strand of JAGRRH010000009.1, from coordinate 2,252,868 downwards.
AAAGAGTCGATGATGAAAAGCAACAGATTGTCATGCTTTGTTTGGGCGACCCGAATCTGTATGATAGAACGAAAGGTGGCAGCATAGCAGCAGAGTGGGTATCGTTGTTACTGTTATAGTTGTGACGTAGTGACATGGCACCTTGGCACTTGTCATCTTCGACGTGTGTAGGAGTATGATACGACATACGAAGTAATTATTTTTCCGGTTTTGAGTACCGTAGGTTCCTAGGTACCGGTAGTACGGTACTCAGTAGTACTGGTATGAAGCAGTTGTACTACAGTAGATTCATTCTGCGTTGCTATGGGTCAAGGTCAAGCCCCTTCTACGCCGTGCAAAAAGTGAGGCTCCACTTTTATGGCTCTACTCTAGTCGTATAGGACAAAATCACTAGGGTTAAGCAGTTTTGGGTTCAGAAACGATCTAGAAATGACCCAACATTGACCTTGTCATGACATAATTGGTTTGTAACTTGAATGACTATGTACTGGAAACCTAACATGAATATTGTTATGCATTTATTTTGGAATACAGCCTTAGCTGCCACTCACATGTGGGGTTCTCTGTGATGTTCCTTGATGGCTCCAAAGCCACAGCAAAAAACAGCTCAAACATGGAACAAATATGCTGATACTTCTTGAAGTCCAAAGTTCCAGCTCTACCATCGCCATATGAGAGCTTCCCTAAGTGAGCTTCATCAATCTCAGTCCATTTGAAGAGTGCCAAGACTCTAGCTCTGTCAGCCTTTCTTACCCCCAGTCCCAATCTTTGCTCAAGCTGCAGGTACCCCTTCTATTGGGGGCCAGATCCTCCGAGACTGATACTGGGGTCTGTTCCTTGTACCAATATCTTTCAGAAAGAATGCACGGCAGTGTTCCCCCCATCTCCTGTTGAAGCCTTGCTCTGAAAAGCCAGCTCTGATTAAAAGCTGCCTCAAGGTTCAGGAAGTTGGCAATGAAGGAGGTCCATACCCAATGCTTCGGCAGATGGAAAGGACATCTTCCTCTCAGGAGATCGGGCAGTCTGGACTGTATCTTTCCCACTAGTGGGAGAGTGGCAGACTCATCCAGCTTCTCTAAGTGTGACTGCCAGTACTCCAGTTTGCTGTTCTTCAAAATGGGCTGGACAATAATGGCTGCCTCCTCGCACCAGCCCTGTGTGGGGGCGAAAGCAGATAATTTGTTGGAAGCATTGAAGTCCCTTTGTGTTTTGGGAATTTCCAATGCATTTGGTACAGTTACATCACTCCACTCTTGGAGCACGGCAGTGATATTCTTTCCAAGGACTGCCTTGGCCTGTAGGAGCAGGCAACTCTGTCCCTCTTCTGCCTGTTGGACAGTGCCTTTCTTCAGCTTTTTAAATGGTTCTTCTCAAAATCCACCCCACATTTGCTCATCATCTGGAAGATATCTGGGCAGGTCTTCGAAACACAATCCATGATATCACATCAGAACTCTTGGTTCACTTGGTGAAGCTCCATTGGCTAACACTGGACGCCCCGATACTACTAAAAATAGTCGATCGATTTCATGGCAAGACGATTCAAACTACAACAATCTACGATAGAATATGAATTAAGACCCAATAATCCTTTCGTAATCCGTTTGATGATGATTTGATGATTTTCTTCATGTAGTATCGTCTCAATCATTCTCATCGTCCGATACTTTCTCCATTTGCTTGGCATTCCTCGCTCGTGCATTTTCCACTGACTCTTCCATCCCTTTTTGAAACTCTTGGGGGATCTTCTTGAGTTCGTCTGGCAAGCCGTCGTATTCTCCCTTGACTCGACCAGCCACTTTTCCTGCCATATTTCCAAGTTGATTGGGACCGAAAACAAAGACAATTGCGACGAGAATGATGGCAATTTCGGCACCGCCCAAGCCGAACAGTCCCATCGTTTGAATATTGGCGACGGATCGTCTCTGTCGCCGCAAGGAGATGGGGACAATTTGGCGGTGATAAAGCGGATTCGAATTATCGTTCAATCCATTCGTTTTGGAGCGGGTGATTCCTTGAAATTGTAATGGCGGTGTCGGGTAGCCGACGGGGTGTATTGGGAGTGCTTGCGATTGGTTGGGCCGTATGAACGCTCCACATGTCGAGAACAGCATGGTTGCCACAAACAAAATGTTGTGCTTGCGCTTCATTTTCTTTGGAGATATTGTTCGTCGTTGATGGCGCAGTTGCCGTAGTCGCTGTTGTTGAATAGTAGATATGTAGATATGCGAAAAGTTCTTTACATCGAGCAAGAGTTGACGGTGAAGGTGGCTTATTAACAATAACTGTAATGATGACGATGTATCCATTGCGTTCCTGACAATACGACTATGAGACCTACCCAGCTAATGGTCGCGCCATATCAAATTGCGCGAAAGAGCGCGCGCAGGCCTATGATTCTCCCACTTTTTCGGAAGATGGGAGTGTTCTTTTTGCTCATAAATGTGAATCTTTCGATTATTTCTCTTCTTGATGTACTGTCGTAAAAAGAGTATCTCATCTCGTCTCATCCTTCTGCCCATCACCTACTGGTGCAGTTTGAAATCCTCTACAGTGCGCCTGAACAAACGAACCAGCCACGACTTCGCATATATTATATACTGCTGCTACTACTACCCCGGTAGAATATAACAAGGAGTTTCAATGTTGCCATCCATAGTGTCAGTTGGTGGCGTTCCCTTAGCGCTTCGACGAGCGACTATGTTGTGCTGTCGTCTGCCACACGCTGATCCCTTGGTGTTGCGTAGAAGTGCCATCCGATCTATCGGGGGTGGAAACTCTACGCATAAAAGCAGTACCACTAGTGGCAAGAGCGTCGAGGAGGGCGTCAATATCAAACATGTTAGTGCAGGATTACCCGACTTCATCGAACACTGGGACCGTCCCACCTTTCGAAACGTCGGATTTGGTATGACGGCTGTCACTTTGGCCACCATTCCCCTCTTCCAAGAAACTGTCTTGACAGTTGGAATGGGAACCGTGACTGCAGTCTATTGGGCCATCGGACTCAATGACATTCGACAACGGGCCCAAACTATTCGTCGTAACTTTCCTGTGCTAGGAAATTTGAGATATTTATTTGAAATGATTCGTCCAGAAATCAGGCAGTACTTTGTGGAAGGCGACGATGAGGCAGTACCGTTCAGTCGCAATCATCGTGCCATTGCATATCAACGGTCCAAGGGCATCGGGAGTTCCATGCCATTTGGGACACGTCGCAATGTGGAAGCGGTGGGATATGAATGGGTCTTGCATTCGACACTGTCCCCAACACAATTGGATGCAAGTCAGCAAAGAGTGATGATCGGTGGCAACAATCGAGAAGATCAGGGAACTACACAACCCTATGACAGTTCTTTGTTGAATATCAGTGCCATGTCGTACGGTGCCTTGTCCGATCGAGCCATCTTGGCATTGAGTTCAGGAGCCAAATTGGGCAACTTTTCTCACAATACTGGTGAGGGTGGTATGTCCGACTTCCACAAGGAAGGTGGAGCAGCCTTGGTGTGGAACATCGGAACGGCCTACTTTGGCTGTGGCAAATTTTCCGACGAGATCATCCATGGCACTCGTCAACGGGTCTTTGATCCAGACTTGTTCGTCCAAAATGCCACGCTGCCCAACTGTCGCATGATTGAAATCAAATTGTCACAAGGCGCCAAACCCGCTCACGGTGGCATGCTCCCCAAAGAAAAAATTAGCGAAAGTATTGCCAAGGCACGCAACCTGGACTTTCCAGTGCAGGAAGATTGTCTTTCACCAGCTCGACATAGCGCCTTTTCCACTCCAACCGAGCTTTGTGAATTCATACAACTATTGCGAACACTTTCAGGAGGGAAACCAGTGGGAATGAAGCTGTGCATGGGCAGTCCCTACGAGTTCTGTCGGATAGTGCAAGCCTTTTTGGAAACAGGAATTCATCCAGACTTCATCACGATTGATGGTGGGGAAGGGGGCACGGGTGCAGCTCCGCCGGAGTTCTCCAACTCGGTGGGAACACCCTTGGCAGAGGGATTGAGTTTTGCTCATGCTTTGTTGGTAGGAGTCGGTCTACGGGATCCTGTCGACAAGTCAAAATCCAAAGTGACACTTATTGCCAGTGGTAAAGTTTTGACTGGATTTTCAATGTACAAGAACTTTGCTATCGGAGCAGACGTCTGCAATGCTGCTCGATCTTTCCTGTTTTCCTTGGGATGCATCCAAGCCTTGAAGTGTAACACCAACACTTGTCCCACAGGAATCACAACTCAAGACCCAGAATTGAGTTGGGGGCTGGTACGTTGAAAAAGGCCTACATAATGGTTTTCCCTCGTGTTTTGGCTAACTCTAAGGTTCTTGCCCTGTAGGATCCCTTGTACAAACAAGTACGCGTTGCAAATTTTCACCGCGCTACCGTTCAAGCATGTGTTGAACTTATGGAAGCTACCGGTGTCGAGTCATGGGCCACTATTCACCCGAAACAAGTCATTCGTCGCGTGGGATTAGGAAATTACAAATCGTACGACCAAGTATGGGAGCATTTACAAGTTGGAAAAGGAGAGTTGCTATCGAACAGTCAGTCTACTCCACAATTTCTACAAACAGTTTGGAACGAGTGCAATCGGTGATTTTATGGATTTGCCGCTGAAGAAAAGTGGGTTGCAACGTTTGAACCCTCCTTGCAGACAGATTAAACTGGGGAACCCTTTAGAATTTAGAACTGCTTGCAACCGCTTCTATCCTTTAATTTGCTAATCTACAGCGAGTTGTTCTCGATAGAGGTTGCACACAATCCATGCATGGGTAGCACAAATAGTTGTGTATGGAATATTTTGCTCTTGAATTCGAACACGTCTGTGCACCCTCTTCCATTCCAATGCGTATCTCAATGAAATTCATTGCCTATTCAGCGTCGCTGCTTTTTTCTTCTTTCGCTTCCGACTTGGCCTTCAGAGCTTTGGCTTGTGCTTCCCCCTCAGCCATGCCAGCTTGAAACTCCTTGGGGACTTCTTTCAATTCTCCAGCAATCTTTCCGGCATCCTTTCCAAGACTAGCTAGCTTTTCGGGTCCAAGCAAAAAGGCCGCTGCTACCAAAATGATGCCAATTTCGGGTGCACCCAATCCAAACAATCCCATGGTCTGTACTTGTGCCACCGATTTTCGTTGTCTCTGCAGTGAAGACGGTTGAAAGGAGTCGTTGGCAGGGGCAAATCGGGACAAGCTTGTCGATGCCGATTTCTTCAGTAGGGGTGCAGGAGCAAAGGCGCTCACGCTCCCAAGGAGAGCGAACAAAACAAGAACGGAACTGGCAAGGCGATTCATTATTGTTGTGATTGATGCGGTTATTTTGGATGAAATAGGATAAGAAAAGGTTGACGATGTTGGCGTACCTATCATCGATGATGCTTTTGGGATTGCCATCACCTTGAAGATCTTCGGACGAGTCAGTGACACGTGGAAGTTGATTGTATTCTGATCAGTCAAGAATGAATTGGGTCGCTTGAGTCAAATACGTCTGGCCTTCTCACCAGAATCTCGTCGCCACCCAAACTTCGTCGCGACTTCCGATTTCGTGATTTTATTGACTGTGAGACTGTGATTTCAAGGTACTAAAATCTCTTATCTCAAATCGTTCTTGATGACAATTTTCCTTCGACAATCAACACAACTCTTGGAACTAAAATTTCTTCAGAAAACCCCCTATTTTCTTTCACCTCTTTCGCAAATCAACAAAGAAGACAGCAACCATGGGAAATCGTGTAAAGGGACGTCCCAAGCAAAAGTCCATTAAGGCGGCGAGCCATTCTAAGATGGGTTCCAAGCGCAAGCTCTCCCGCATGGGAAAGAAGCAAAAGGCAAATAACAGTGGTTTGGAGGCCACTTTCATTGGACGATCCAAGTGCTTGAAGATGTTGCAAGTAACTATCAAAGACTTTCGCCGACTGTGCATTCTCAAGGGCATCTATCCACGTGAGCCAAGGGGACGAGTACCCGGAAAGAAAAAAGGGCAAACCTTTTACCATATAAAGGATATTCGAGCCATTGCTCATGAACCGATTTTGGAAAAGTTTCGTGAATTTCGATCTTTCATGAAAAAAGTAGGTTCCGTTATGCTGCGGCTATAGTGGTTTTCGGGTCACGAGTTCTCACAAACTTTTCCCTCTTCCATTCTAGATTCGTCGTGCTGCAGGTCGTAACGAAAGGGACGAAGCTGCCAGAAAGAATGCCGTTTGCCCGACGTATACTTTGCATCATTTGGTTCGCGAGCGATATCCTCGATTCGAAGATGCCCTTTCCGATTTGGACGATGCCTTGACTCTGACATACTTGTTTGCAGCCCTACCTACTACTACTGCCATCAAGGCCAAGATGGGATCCAAAGCCAAAGCCATTGCAGCCGCTTGGGGTGCCTATTGCTCCACAGCTGGATGTATTACTAAGTCGTTCATTTCAGTCAAGGGAGTGTATTTGGAGGCAAACATTCGGAGAATTCCCATCCGCTGGGTTGTGCCTCATTCTTTTACTCAGTTCTTGCCAGAGGATGTCGACTACCGAGTCATGGCAACCTTTTTTGAATTCTACGAAACTCTCTTGCATTTTGTCTTGTTTAAGCTCTATAATGATTTGGGAGTGCGCTATCCACTTCCAGAGATAGAGGCAGGAGGCGAAGTGAAGGGAAGCACTAGCTTTATTCTCAGCGCCAATTTACGATCGCTAGGGAATGCTATGAAGTCATCGACAGGCGCCATTACAAAGGTTGTCACGGACACTTTGGAAGGAGATCAGGCAGCTGCTATTAAAGGCAGCATCAAAAACAAATCTAAGGAGGAAAAAAGGAAGGAACGCGAGCTCATCAATACGGTTGGAGCAGCACTTGACAATATCAAAGAAGACGAGGATGGCTCAATGGATGATGATGACGAAGAAGAAGAAGAAGACGACGAAGCTGGTGTTGATGTCGCTGGGCCCCTAAAAGCGGCATTGGAGACGCTCGCAGAAGATGAAGCGAGAGCAATGACTCGAGGTGATGAATCGAATCTCGATGACGATGCGCTCAAGCGACGACGTTTGTTTGCCGGGCTTACATTTTTCTTGTCGCGTGAGGTACCACGCGGATATTTGGAACTCGTAGCGCTTGCCTACGGGGCAAAAGTTGGCTGGGAGGGGCCTAATAGCTCGATTTCTGCTAATGACCCAAGTATTACCCATCACATTGTGGACCGTCCGACTCTTTTGAGTTCATACAGTTCCCTGCCCAAATCTAGAGAATTTGTGCAGCCTCAGTGGATCTTGGACTGCGCAAACTTCATGTTCGTTCTCCCGATTGCCAAATACGGGGTTGGCGTGCTTTTGCCTCCCCACTTATCACCTTGGGTTGACAATGAGGAGGAAGGCTACAAGCCTGCGTATGCCGAAGAGATCGAACGTCTCAAGAATGGAGAACCCATTGAATTGATCCAGGAAGAGGCTGAAAAATCAGATACGGAGGAAATGTTTGGCGAGAAGGAGGCTATTGATGATGGAAAGAAAGACAACGAGAAAGAGGAGGAAGAAGAAGCGGAAGAAGAAGAGTCTGACGATGACAACCAAGCGAAAAAGAAAGAAAGTGCAGAAAGGAGGCGCAAAAAGGAAGAGAAAGAAGCCCATGAATTGGCAAAGTCCATGATGAGTCGCAAAGCTGCGCACTTGTACGGACGTATGCAGCACGGTATTGCTCAGAAGCAAGCCAAAGTAGAAGCTTTGTCCACCCGTCGGCGCGAGATCGAGCACAGCAAAGAAAAGGATGAGACAGGAAAAACTCCCCTGAAACAAAAGGTCGAGAGATTGAAGAAAGAACGAAAGAGAATAGAGGACGAATATTCCAATACGGGCGGTTCAATGAAGAAGAGCAAGAAGAGGCGGGCATAAATTGATTTCGATGTTAAAATTAAAAATTCAGAGGAGTCAATAGAAAAATTGCATAAAAAGGCTGAGCTAGTGGTCATCTTGGTGTTCTTCTTCCAGAACAAGACCGACACTAATGTGGTGTTCTTCATGGAACAGACTGTGGTCGATGTCACTGCGAGTGATCTGGCTTTTGATAAATGGCTACAACACAGACAGAAGAAAGGTTTAGACTCCGGCCAAGACATGCATGCTCGAATCATAACATTGGCATCGTACCATGTAAGAGGTCGCAAAAAGTGAACAGATCGAAGCCATGAGAATGGCGGGGATTGCAACCGGCTCTCCGGGAAGGAAGGCTAAAATCAGAGTTGTAGCGAGCGACGTCCTTGTAATAGCAACATTCATTCCAGCGGCAGTGCACAGGACTGCTAATTGCATAGGTACCGATTCTGGTAAGACATAGTACAACAAACGTCCAAATGCAGCTCCCGAACACATCAATGGGAAGATGTAACCTGTTTTTTATTGGTATTCAAATGCCATGAACAGTGAGCATCGATTGCTAGACTCCATTTTCAGGATATTCATGACAGTGCGCACACGTACCTCCTCTCAATCCTCCGGACACAGTGAAGGAAATTGCGATCAGTTTGCAAATGCCCACAATGAAAGCATGGAAAGGACTGTTCATTCCAAACCCTAACAATCCTGTGGTGGGCCAAATATTGGGCAAGTCTTTGGCAGGGCTCATGGTGGCAACTATTTGGATTTCTTCTTCTCCCCAGAAAGCTGCAAAGCATGAGATCAGAGATAGTGAGAAGAGAAATCTTACTTTCGGAGTGTGATTCGGAATCCAATGAGCTCACCAGTGTGCGGCACAAGAACTGCCATTAGAATGACGAAGAAACCGCCCAACCAACCGCGGTAGACGGCTCTTTGATTGTCTAATAGGTTGAGCTTGCCAAACATTGCCATAACTTTCCAATGAAAGCGAGCAAACACAGTTGCCCAGAAGGCTCCATACAGTCCAATTACAGCTCCCAACAGTACGTGCATTGGAGTAGTTGACATCATGCGACCACTGATAGCAGTAAGGTCCCAAATCGGTTGAATAGGCAGGCCAGACAAGGATCGAAAGACTACCAAACAAATTTCTCCGCAAAAGATGGCCTCAATCAAATGCTCGAAGTATTCCACTCCAAAGCGAGAACAAACTTCCAATGCAAACAGACTTCCACCCAATGGTACTCCAAAGAAGGCTGCAAGAGCTCCCCCCATTCCCATTAGGGTATGTTTTCGGACCACATTGATGTGCTTCTGTAAGAAGATCCGGCGACTCACAAATCCTCCCAAAGCACCGCAAATGGCGACCAAGGGAGCTTCCGGGCCGAGCGATCCGCCAGCTAAAATTGTGAAGTGAGAGATTTGGCTCACGAAAGATGATTAGCAATTTCAACATGGATGCTTCAACGTACCCAAGATACTGAATAGAGATGAAAACACCATGGGACTGACATGGTTCATGGGAATGAACGCTTGTGCGTGGACCCGGCCGATGGTGTAAGGCAAATCGCCCGGTTCTCCCATATATACTACCGTCAGACCGACACATGTAATCATTGTCGTTGACACGAACGGAATCCAGAGCCAATGGTACTTTTCGTCCCAACTGTTAACCACAACCTGATCTGGCAGGGTGGTCCACAAAAGCTCCAAGAAAAAGAAGAGAATGGAATAGTACAACCAGCAGGCAACGCCGCAGACAACACCAATCACCAATGCTAGAACGACAGATTGTGGAATGGTGCCTTCCGCCAAGGATTTGGCATCCTGAAAAAAGCTGGTCTTTACCTTTTCCAAGTATAACATGGCGTGATCGCGTTGTTGATGATAAATCATGGAGAGACGGTTCGACGAAGAAATCTCACCGTCCACATGTTTAGTGCGGCCGATTCCACGGAAATCGTCGACCGTCTGCCGTCGCAAGGTCTGCGACATTTCATCAGCTCGGACATTGTTATATAAGAATCGCGTTGACCCCAACAAGTTCTTGAAATCTTCTGCTTCTGTAGCCAAACTGGGATCGTTGTGGGTTACTTTTTTCATTTCTGCAACTTCAATGGTTTCACCGTTGAACGATCCTTGGTTGTCATGACGAAGATTGGGTCCTTCCAAGTCCGATGTTGCTGTCGTTGGTAATAGAGGGCTCGTCTCTGACGCCGTGTCACCGTTTGCTCGAGACATGACTAGAATATACTACCAGTACGTATGATGTAACAAAAGAAGAACTGAAGTACCAAGATGATCTTTCAACAATGCCCGGGATCCGAAACCAAAAAACAACGTTCTTTATGCTACTCTTTCGTTCATGTTCTCCAGAAATTGTGGGAAGATCCATGACAGCCGGATCCATGCTTCCAACACTTGCTTCACTCATTGATGATGATGTGAACTCTGCTGCCGAGTGAAGTTCCGCCCAAAAAGGCCGACGTTTTCATTCCTCCGGAAGCAAAAGAATAATGTGGAAATGCTGTCGAGCGCAAGCCATTCAATAAACCTTAACGCTTTTCATTTTGTACCGTCTTGTTGTACTGCACGGTAGTACGGTAGTTAGGTACCTAATTACCCCCCTGCCGGTAGTACTATAATAACATTACGACGTACTCGGAGCATGCCATTACGATGTACGACAGTAAATCATTACCACACTATTCATCAATTTTCGTCATTTTTGGTATCTTGTTTTTTTATTCCACAGACTCATCTTCAAAGTATATGCAACCTCCTGGTACTAGATGGTTAACAAAATAGACACCACCACAAGAAGTAGAGAAATAGTATTGTGCACATCAGGTTTCGGTAATCAGCCAAAAACCGGAGATCAATGGGACCATGCATGTAGCGGTTAGAGTTTGGCTTTCCGCTGCTTGCCAACCCCAAATGCTGGTTCAACTTGATAGAAAGATTGAGGAGAGGTTGAATCAAGAAGGCGATCTCGTAGGTCTGCGGTTTCGCATTCATTCTGTTGCCAATGTAAGGGATTTCATCTGGTCTGCATTTGATTTCACCAATCGCAGCTCGACGAAGGCCGTTTTCCGTGTAATATCCCTTCTCTGTTCGGATGTGCCCCTCTTGGGCCGAATCCTTGTTATTGCGATCCAGTTTGCCCTTCAAAGGAGCTACGACGAAGGTACTAGGAAACCCAAAGATGACTTTCGCCTTTTCCGTCAAGTTTTCCAAGTCTTTCTGTTCTTTGTTTTGCGTGCCAGTTCCAAACGCTTTATCAATCATTTTGTCAAAAAAATTGACCTTTTCTGCATTTTTCGATTGTTGCAGGTGGATTTCTTCCAATAGATTCTGCATGTCGTCTTGTAAGGAAGACAAAGTCAAGATGGCTTCTGGCGGAGCAAAGGCATCGAGCTTCTTTTCGTGATTCGAAACCATCTTGGCATATGGAACATTTAAGACAGTCGAGCCACCAGTGTTGCGAACCTCCAAAAGACGATTAATTACGCTTACGACACCCTTGCTGTAGACCCGAAGCACTCTTAAGACAGTCTCCACAGAACTATTGTAATACTTTGGTGAGAAATCAAGCTCACGCGCTCTTCGAAGAAAGAGTGCAAGCGGAACGGTGTAAAAATGCAAGTTGGATGCAATATAGGCCTCCCACATGGGAGTGTACTTGCTGCTCTGCGAAGACTTGGGCCAGATGTAGCGAGAGTCACTCGGTTGCTTAGTCTTGGAGAGAGGAGAGACCGCGCTACTGGCAGATTTTGTAGCGGGTGAATACTGTGTGTTCCATGGTTCTAACCACATTAACCAATCGTTCAAGACGTAATAAAATGCGTTCTTGTCTTGCCCGTGGATTGGCGCAGTTCGGAATGTGTTGCGAATACGATTGTAGAGGGGGAGATGCAAGATCTCCATAGTGGGGCTCAGGCACAGTAGCTTGTCTTCCTTTCCACTGTAGTCTCGGGTAATTCGTTCCGAGAGATTCGCTACCTTCGCATCCATCGCTACTCGTTGAATCAAATGGCTCAAGCAACGACAGACCTGGGATGGAAGCTGGACGTATTGCGCCTTTACCAAGTCAAAGGATGCGCACAAGTCCAAGGAGACGTCGACTCCTCGTCGCCCCTTCAATTCTGCACAAGCCTTTGCTGTCGTGTACATTTGGTTTCGACTCTCCAGCCATAGGGCGGCAACGAGCCGAACAAAGAGTTCCGAAGGGCGTTCAAGATCAGGAAATCCATCAAAGGATGCTCTCGTTTTCCGAATTGGAACGTAATACTCTGCGTAATCCTTGAAGAGCTCGTAATAGACGGTGTCACCATATGGTGTCAAATTTCGAGTTATTGGCAAGCTGCCCGGTCTTTGTGATGCAGAAAGTGCAGGAGTCGATCTTGGCGGGGGAGCTGCCAACGGATATCGTACGAAGACCAAGAGATAGTATTCCAACATGCTCAATAGAGCCTTGGGTTGCGCATCGTCTTTTGGTTTCCTCGGAGAGTCGACGACCATGGGCGCCAGAGCCACAGGAGATCTTACCGTGTTGGGAGAGGAGAACAGTGGATTAAGTTGCAATGGACGTCGTTCCGTTTCAGCCTCCTTCTGAGATTTGGTCTGTTGATACATCAGCAAGCTTGTTTGCTCTCGTGGCGATGCCCGGAACAGGGATCCAAATAGACGATTTGAGTTTTCACTTGTTGGGCTGTTACCTAATCCCCAACCTCCTCCCAGGGTAGTTTGAATCACCGCAAGCCACTCGTCTTGGATACTTTTGGGTAATCCGAGAAAGGGAAAGTCGTACCGGACATTTTGTCGATGCTCCGCCTCCTTGGCAAAAGCGTCAATCAATATAAGAGTTTTTTGTTCTTTCGATGCTGGTGACTTTCGGCCGGTGCCTAGCAGCAGCACAACAGGATCGCTCCGGATAGATGGAGATTTCGCCTGTCCGAGTTGACTAGAAGACTTTATGGAAGAGGAGGCAGTGTTATATTCCCATCGTCTTTCCCTTGACATCCACCCACCAAGTTCGTGATTGTAGTCAGTAGAGGAAATGACTCCAAATACTCGTTCACAAAGTGTTGGAAAGAGCTCAAAGAATCGTTTCTCGGCCGAGGCCCCACCAGCTGGTAACTCTGATTCGACATAGGTTGTCAACATCAGCGCAACCTCCGCAGGCGAATTCGTAGGCTTTTCCAGAGCTTCCTGCAACATCGTGAAAAGAGGATCTCAAGCCCAAAGTACAGCTACCGCAAGAGCAAGGAGAAAACTACAGCAACTGCAATAGCTCGTAGAGCTAATAGCACAAACAACAAGATTGTTTTTCAGACCTGGGAATTAACTGTAATAATTACTTCGTATTTTTTTTTGATTTTTGACAATCATCAATGATGTGAGCGAGTGCCGGTACTTGATCATCGGTTTGCAGGCACTGGCGAGGGACAGACTAAAAGGGGGGGAATTACTGGGACAACACTCCCCAATTATTAAAGGGTGGAAAGGTGGAAGCGGACGAAGAAGAAATCCTACTTCGTACAACTTTTGCTTTTTTCATATTTTATTAGTAATAATGACGATGAAGCTGCGTCGTACGACTTACAGGTTAGTACTATTTTGAGTAGTTAGATAGTTTGTCAGTAAATGCAATATATTAGGTTATATTGAAGTGACACCAATAAGATCACTTCCCCATTGATGAACATCCCTCGCATGGACCCTCGTTATAGAATCAGATAAATGGAAGTAACCAGCGCCCCCAGTGACGATATTATCCAAGGATTTATTACGACTGCTGAAGAGCCCCCATGCAAAAGGCTTGGATTTGCTTCGGGTGTCGATCCTAGTGATCTAGGATTTATTCCCATCGCTGAAGCTGCTGCGCCAATAGCATTTGCAACTTCTTGGGCCCCGTCTGCAACTGGCTTTACTCCAGAACGGGAAAGCATATTGTCTTCCAACAAAGCCGCTGCTGCAGGGTCGTAGATCTGTACAATTGGTATGATGGCCATTGCATAAACTTCTCCAAAAGCCAAATCGGGGCTAAAAGAATCAGCCGGAAGTTGTTCATTCTGTACAGCGTATCGCAACACACTCTGCATTAATGGGACAATGATCAATCGTTTCACCTCTTCGGCAGTCTTCTCGAGCATACTGCAATGTAAAGCATCTAACTCTCCTCTTCCGGCATACAGCAAATCTTCCAGTTGCGAATTGATGTTGGCATATCCTTGTCTATTCAGCGTTTGGAACTGAAATGCTCGACGCGTCGACAAACCCCAGATGAGTTGTCCATCTTGAACATCTAGAGATCCGCCTTCTTCCATTCCTTCCAGGGAACCGATCAGCAAAGCCGCAACCTCGTCCCAAGGATGTGTCAACTCGTACTCGCCATCGTCCTGAATATTCTTGCAATTGTTGACGGCGCCGTTAATTTGTGCTATCAAGTGCAAATACAAGACTAGAAAAGCGCTGGCTTCAGCAATGACTACGGATCGTTGCTCCGTCGACTTGCTATTATCCCATTTTCCAGTTCCATCCAAAGTCTTTCGAATCAAATTATCGGCGTACTTTGGATCATTATGATACGACACAAAAGCGGAGTAATATGGTTCGGCATTTTTTCGCGAAGAAGCAATGGCAAATTCGGCGATGGAATAGTATCCAAACGGTTCGGTGTCGCTAAGACGCTGTCGAGGGGAATTGCGTCCATACAAATACAAAACTTTGGCAAAGTTGAACAAACCCACTGATGTCAAAATCCGGAGCTGCAGAACGTCCAAATCAATGCGCGCGATCTAAACGTCGTAGTAAAGGGAAGGTTGGACCAATCAGAAAAACAATGTACTGGAATGCCAGCTTTTTGCAACAAAAAAGATCACGATGTCGGTACTTACAGGGCCAACGGCGGTAGCCGGCTTGTACAATGCCATGGGGGCATTGTTCTGTGACGCAATGCATGAGGGGATGTTGACACCATCGTAAACTTTGAGCACCGATCCAATGTCGTCACATGACAATCCAAAGCATGCATATATTTCTTGCAGGTCACTCAAGATAACTTCGGTCCTTCCAAAGTTCACGTCTCCTTGCAAGAGCTCGTCATTCAGGCGATGGAAGGTGCTTGGTCGACACTGAGCGGCCTGTGGCACTACTGCTGTAGCATACAATTCTGTGGCTTCCTTGTCTTGTTCCAAAATGGAGACAATCAACATTCGGAGGAGTGGAACGTACATTTTGCTGATAATTTGACTAACAACTGCCCACAGCTTTTTTGGAGAATCCTTGTTGCTGCTGCTACACACGTCGGACAGGGTCAAAATTCCAGCACCCTGTTGATACAATAACTTTATTTGTCGATTGGCATCGGATTCAGCCAATTGCCCGTCGTCCGCTGGAAGAAATCCCGAGTCATCGACAGCTGCCTTGCTAAAAAATGTATCTGATTCCTCGGTCAGCGCGTACAGACCAAATCCTGCGCTGGACCCATGTGTTTGTCCAAATCCGATCCACAGGGCAATGAATTTGTCCAAGCCTCCTCCACTAATGTCAAATTGCGATGGATTGTCGGCATCAGTCCTCTTTTGACAGGTATCCACCCCTTTGTAGAGAACATGTGCAGCATACATCCAAATATTCAGTACCAAGGCGGCCCTGGCAGCCCTTGGATGGCCATTTTGAATGGCTTCTCGCACGAAACGGTCAGCGTAAGCGCTGTTGCCGGTGAGTTCCTCCAAGTTGGTGGATCGACCCGCCAAGCCGTATAAATGATAAAAGTAGGCGGGTGTTGCCTGGGAGAGAGGATTGTCGGCCAGACTTGTGCTCAGTTCAGAAAGTTTGAACAACACGCCGATTTGTTTTTCGGAGTTCTTTCCTTCCAGGTAAATTCGAAGGGCCGAATCCTTGTTTCCCGACGCTAGTAACTGTCTCATATCCCGAATATCCAGCGTCAAGTCGGCGAGATATTCCACATCTGTCCGCGTCACTATTCCTCCTCCCAAGTCGATCCCTTGCGCAGAGACACCGATGCTCCTGCTGCCAAAGATGCAAAGCAAAAGCAGCAGATGCGACATTCGGTTTCGACATGCTGCTGTTGGCATCATCATGCTGTTTTTCAAAGAACGCTTTTCCTACTAGAAAGACCTCGTCAGGCGCTGTCCTTGCGGATATTGAAGGGACGAAAATGTCAATGTTGATATCACTGTTGTTGGTTGTTGGTCTATCCGAGAGAGTTTGCTATAACCCTTTCAACTACGGATTCTGGTCTTGTATTCTTCATCGATGGGTGAACTGGGCAACTTTGCTCTCCTACCTAGTCCCATACGTCATATACTGGTAACAAACGGTCGTACATTGAAAGAATTATGAACTTGTTGCTAACTGTAATAAAATGTATGTCGATGGTGTCGTGCGAAGTAGTCATTTTCGCCTCAAAAAACGAGTCCCATGCTTGAGTGCGTGATCCAATTTCGTCGAAGAGATCTCGAGATCCCTTTTTTTTGACTGTGTCGAATGAATCGAACAATCGAACGACCGACGCATGATAGAGGACTACTAGTAGGTAGACTATCATACCGGTACCTCACTACCGTTACTGGTACGTTTTAAGGTATTGTACTGGAAGTATTACGGTAAGGATTGTGGCACAGGGTGTGCAAAAACCATTTGCTATTTATTATTAACAGTAAACTGTCAAAAGTAGTACAGGAGTATTATTTTTGCTTTTACGACATAGAGTAGTCGGAAAAAGAACAGCGGCGAAAATATTTTTTGTGTAATGTGTATCCAACGACCCGATTTTTACTCGTGCGAAAGCGTGACATTTCGTTTCAAGGAGCTTCCGCCAGATTTTCCACAACCGTTCTTACGTTTTCTGGAAGACCGTTGCGTATTGCGTAGTAGTTGTATTTTGAACGAAGCCTTCGTGGCCATCAAAAGTAGATGGAGTGATTGTGCTGGCGATGGATTCGTTGGTCGTATGTCGCGAGATGGCTTTATAGGCAGCGACAAACACATCCCATTTGTCACGAATATGAACAATGTTCAAATTCTCTGAAGCTTTAGTGAAAAGTTGTCCAAGCAATTCATGATGTTCCCCGGAAAATGTCGCAGTCGTGAACAGCGTGGTCATATTGTCAAGAAATTTTTCAGCAATCGATTTATGTGCAAGGTCATTATCATCCTCTTCTTGTACATTCTCAATACTTCGATTCAATTTGATGAGGCTAGATGTGATTGTTTTGGCCGGCGTGTTTGCACAAGGAGGAAATCCCAATTCTCGGATGGCGTGATCACAGTATCCAAAACCGTTTGGTCTATTACGGAAGAAGGATTTTACGATGTGGTCGTTCTCATAAATGATAACGTTCACAGGTGCGTCTTCGTTATCCAAAGTTCCATAAATTGCACGGCACAAAATAACAGTAGACTTATCTGTTGCCACGGTGTTTACCGGCGGGAATACGTAGGGTTCTTGAAAACTTTCCTGAGTTTTGACACTAAGATCACAGTTAATGGACCAAGGGTTCCATATGTTCGGGACTTTCCCTGTATCGTTCTCAATGCAAATATTCTGGCATATATTTACAATATTTCTCAATTGATTCACGTGGGCTTGTGGCGTCCTAGGGACAAAATCAGCATCAAGAAAGACATGGCAACGTTGTCCATAGTTGTTTTGATTCTTCAATGTTTCGTTAGAATCAAGGTTCTCACGCATTGACATGGAATCAATGCAAGGAATCTCGACACCTGCTTCCCGTTGAAAACGTTCTTGAATCTGACGAGATTCTAGAGCTTTTACGAGCATAAAATCATAGCCAGGTTCTCTCTAGAGGCTGGTGCAATCGAGTTGACACGTAACAAAACAATTTTGCCACCTACACCATGACGGGTGTGTCATACTTTGTGGTCCGTTTACGTCGCGCCAGCGTGCAATCGCACTTACTGTTAAGAAATTTGACGTTGATTGGAACCGTATTCGATCAGCTCTGTTATGGTTGAAAGAGAACAATTATGTGTATAAAGAACATAATATACAGGCAGATGACATTTCGGAACCTATCGTCATATCAGAAATGACAGAAGTTGAATCTGAAAACACCAACATCGAACGCGTGTTCGAAATGCAAGCAGCATTTCCTGACGTAGAAAACAATGATCAAGGTAATGGGGGGTGTACAACAAGACGCGGATTCAAGGATGTCACGTTGGAACGAATGGCCACTGAGTGTGACAACAGAGAAGCGACTGTGATCAGTCGACCAACTGTTAATATTTTGCGTGATTATCACGGGGAACATTTAGTTTCGGCATTTCCTCTTCAATTTCCATATGGGATTGGTTCCAAAAATACGAAGGGAGATTCTCGGACCGGTGTTGGGTATTATCGACATTTGTCATATTTGTCAAGAAAATTCAATCAACAGGCAGCGTTTGTTTGCGTTTTACATAACATGTTCGAAAGAAAAAGAATGGTGATGAATTCTTATCTCCGTAATTCTGACAAGCAATGTTCTTCATACGCCGGTCTAACTAACGATGATATTGCGGAGGCCGTCGATCGTTATACAAATGGAGTTAGTGGAAATGGAAGTGGGGATGTTTTTTTAAGGAAGATGAAAGCTGTAACGGCGTCAATGGCACATACAAATGAAGCGGCAAAACGTGCACGAAATACTATTTTTTCCTTTCTGACATTTTTTGGATTACCAGCCATTATGTTCACAATAACGCCGCTTGATGACATGTCTTTTCGGATACATGTTTCCCATCATGCGGATGTCGGTGTGGAGAGCATTCCAAATACAAATTCAACTGAGGAGCAGAAAAGAGAGTTTATGATCCAGATGCGTTCTATTCGACGAGAATTTCCTGGTTTAAGTGCCCCCAGGAACTAACAATGGCCACGGATTTCATCAAACATTTCAAAATTTCGTCAAACAAGTAAGACTGTCAACACGTCATTCTCAAGTTCTTCAGAACATTCAAGACTGTTGGAACAGTTTAAATACAGGTCGTCCCAAGGAGTATCTGGAGCGAATTACGACAAACCCATGTGAGAAGCCATCACGGAATAATTGCGAACATGATGAAGAACATCAAGAATTGACAGGCGAAGCATTTGCAGACATTTTGGAAAACAGTACAACACTTGAGTCATTTGATTGTCCAAAATTTCGAGACAGGAATCATGTCTTCAGTTTTAGTACATCACAAACAAGGGATTTTGGTCGTCATGCATGTGGAAACAAATTATGCGCGTCTTCTTGTCTTCTGAACGCACTGAACGAAACTGTCTTTCTTAGGAGAAATGACCTTACAGTTAATCGGTTTGAAAATTTACATGATAATGTTGAGAACACGGTAGTCGAGGCTTCTGCACTTCACACATTGAGTCTAAGGAAAACTACAAGAATTGTTGAATCACTTGGCGGGATTCGATTACCTGATGCAACCGGTACCTTGTCGAATATCAGAGAATATGCACGGTGCTTATTTGGGAATGATGAAGACCAACAACATACGTTTGAATGTTTAACTGCGTCATTTGTCTTGAAATTATACCGTGGCAATGAGACAGAGATCGGAGCATCGAAAAGACGATTTCTTAATACGGAGAAGAACCTTCTTGAGAAGGTAAACAAAGGACCTCAAATGATCTGCTTTTTGTCAGGACCTGGTGGTACAGGGAAAAGTTTTGTAATAACTTCGTATGTTCGGTACTGCAGCGAAGTATGTGCAAATTTAGGTGTCAAATTTGATTCAAAGACGATTGTTGTTTCGGCAATAACTGGAGCAGCAGCAGTGTCAATTCGAGTTCAAACTACAGCAAAAGCCCTTTGCTTAAAACGTCAAGTCACAGAAGATGATATCAATGCTTGGGAGAATACTTATGCTGTTATCGTTGATAAGATTTCTTTCTCGAAAAAACCTGAAATTGAGCAATGAAATCAAAAGTGCTGTTTGCTCAAAGAAGAGTTGAGTTTGAGGTTTGGTGGTATCGACGTTGTATTTGCTGGTGATTTTACGCAATTACGTCCAGTTCGTGCCAAACCAATTTATCTTGAAAAACATTTTACCATCTGGAACGAGTGGATACACACTTGTTTTGAGTTAACAAATCATCGATTCAAAAATGACACGCGATGGGGGACCCTTCTTGCGCGTTTCAGAGATGCAGGACCGACGATGTCAGACATAAATCTCATCAATACAAGAGTAATCGGAAGCGAAAGTGGTCCTGGTACTGATGAAATTCCAAATGACGCAGCATATGCAACAAAAACGAATGTTGATCGTATGGCCATTAATGATGGAATTTTTTTCAATCATTTGAACGATACACATTCGAAAGATCCGAATGTTTTGCCTCCTGAACACACATTATGCATCAAGGCAGGTGATTTGTTTTGGAAGAAAAATTTAAGAGAGTGGAAAAGATTCAACAACGTTACGGAAGATATTTTTTATGCGTGTGTAGGTGAGGCACACGTGAAAAGTACGGATGAAAGCAAGACTTATGATCCGTTGTTGAAGTTGTACAAGCGAAGGCCTGTAATGATCAATGACAACATTGACGTTGAAAATTGCGAAGCTAATGGTACCATGTGTGAATTCGAAGGTGTTATTTTCAAAGATGGTTTGACCCGCGAGTGTCTAGAGAAAATTATAATTGATGGGTACTACGTTTGGTGTGCCCACGTTTCTCAACTTGAATTCATTGAGTTGAGAATTCTCGATGGACTTACAGTTAAAACCAATGATGAAATTCGATTTACTCGTATGAAACCAGAAAAGATCAGTGCGAAAGCATTTTTCCCCATTCCGATCTCCGATCTATCCTGAGATTAATAAAATGGAACTAGACCTAGTAGTATCAGGATATGGCGGTCAATGAAAATGCGTCAGTTTCCGATCAATTGTGCGAATGCGCGAACAATTCACAAGCTTCAGGGTCGTTCTATCGATAAATTGGTTATCAACAGTTGGGATTACCGGGAACTGGATTTTACGTGGCTTTATCAAGAGAGAGTTCGTGAGTTAAAGGGACTTTATTTGCGGTTACCGTTGGACCACGAGAAATGCCGAGGAATGTCTGAAGAGGTTCGAGTTTTTATGGAGCGTTTGCGTTTAAAAGCTCCTTTGGAGCCTACTCTACTAGGAGATGCGTTTAAAGGAGACACGTGTAAAAATCAGGTATTAATTTTCAGTCGTATTTAACAGAGATTGTTTTCTAAGTAATTGAAAATGGAATAACATTCATTTCTGGAGTTTTTTGAATGTTAAGGCCGCGAATGCCCGCCGGTCCTTTTTTGAGTTGTTTTGTTCATAGTAAAGTGGTCGCAAGAAGTGACGCATCTTTGAGTTTTTGTATCCTCAAACTCCTGTCTATCGACTCACTCGACACGCTTGCGAGAACGAAGATTACAGTTAAGGCTTAGAGCAACTAGATACGAAAGTACGGTAGTAGACTACCGTACTGTAGTGGAACGTACGAACATACTGACAGTGAAGTACATACTGTACTACTACGGAGTACGATGTACACAGTACTGTCGTAATTGGTAACTTGGTACTTGGTACTGGTGGCTGGTGGGTACTCGTTTACAGTTTCAAGTTAACGGTTACCAAAGCAATAATGTTGGTGGCGTGGTCATCATCATGAAGAAAGTGTTCAAAAGATGACCGATTGACGAGCGACGATTGGCGATGTTCATCCTTGGAGCGTCAAATCATATGATACCCAGATCGGGCACTCTAGTCACACGGGTAAAAGTATTTCGTACTCCGAGTAGTCTATTAGTTGCTGAGATTGATTCAATCCTTCCAAGGACTTACTACTAGAGTACAGCCAGCAGCAATCCTGGCTGTAGAGGTGCGACTACCAACGAAGGGTGTTCAACTGGAACATAAGACAAACTTATCAGTTGACCAAATCTCTTGAGTAGAAGGTTTGCCACCAAATTAAACGAAAGGACGCAAAAAGTCTGGAAAAAATCTGAGTGTATCGGACATCTTGTCGGTCTCTTTCTTTCCTTTGTTGCCGGATCCAAAAAGAACAAGTGACTTGCTGGGACATTCTCCATACTTGTCAAACGCATTCCATTGTCTAATCTGGCAATAATGTCCTCGACGGATCGACTGATATTGTCACAAGAACAAATGTCGGACAAGCTGTACGATGCCGAATCGATGATGCAAATCAAGAGCACCATTGCCAATGGATATGCGGTATTGCTGAACAACGGAGCCATTTCTCCCAAGAATAACGGCAAGAAAAAGGAAAAGTCGCCCCAAAAGAAGAAAGAAGATGACAGCACTTCTCTCGCTTTTATGGCTCTCACCTCCGGAAATGTACTGGATGCGTGTTTTGGCGTAGAACAAGCCAGTCGAACAGGAGATTCACCCGCCAGACGAAAGGCCCAAGCCGCCAAGGACTTGCTAGATGGATGTTTCACCACCGACTCTTTTCAAGATTTGGCTGTTGAAACGTACTACAATGCTTTCAAAATTGTGATTGAGCATAACGAGCAAATGAGCAAACTGAATTGCTTTACTCGATGTTTTAAAGCCAAGAAAATCCAAACGGAAACCGAGCAGAAATTAAACACCACCTTTTCCCGCCTTGCTAAGGCAATAGGAGAAAAGCGTTAGAGAGTGCTGGCCCACCCGTTACTGTTTCTTCTACCCAGCGCAGTTACATTTTGGTTGCAGAAAAGTCTCTAAGTTTCAAAAGTTGGCATCGCTGAGACGCTTCCGACCACGGCCCGTATGAAACGGATATGGCGGAGTCCTTTTCGCCCTGAAAGAGTTTCGAGATTAACACTGGGATTCCTAGAATCATATTCCTGAATTACCAAATTATCACTTTTGAGAAAATAGCTAGAGATGAGCACTTAGACGCATTAAGAGTAACAAAGTAATCCGGAGAAACCGTTTTCCTCTGTGCAAACATTGTCCAGCAACGGAACAAGCCACTACTTCTTTGGCAAAACCAGTGTCGACTTCAACATGAAGCCCAGATCGGGAATCCTCGAGAGAAGTGATGTTACGTTGTCTCCATTGGTCTGACTCGTATCGATAGGAGTTGCGTGTCCCAGCTTCGGCAAATGGGGGGCGTCCCCATTGGATGGTTGAAAAGTCCCTCTTCGAGCCGCAACTGGGGAGGCCGTATCCAGGGGTGTATCATTGGTCCCCGTTGGAAGTTCTATTGGCAAAACTTCTGGTACCTTGGTACATGCGATGGCTGACCTCCGAATTCTTTCCATTTCGTACTCGTGCTGATCTGGGGCTCGGAAACCACCAATTGGGTAAGCAAAAGGTTGCGAAGTACTCCATCCGTCTCCATCAATGATGAGATTTTGTTTTTCCTCTTTTGGTGGAATCAACGGAAGGGCTGAGAACAACCCATGAAATGGAATTGATCCATCGAAATTCTGTACCTCACCGGTAAGGTTCTCTATGATGGCAGCGACGGACGCTTCGATCGTAAAGGTCTCATTGTCCCCCTCTTCAATTTCTGGAAAGGGATACTTTGATTGCATGGTAGCGAAAAAGGTTCTTGCTTTATCACCAATCTCACCAACAGGAGCAAGAGGAGTGATCGATTCTGTCGCCATGTCTTCGAATCGACCAAAATCGTCATCATCCCCTGGTGAAGTTGTAGCTTCCAACGAAGATGAGCCAAAATCCCCAAACCTATCAATTCCTCCGTCTGATAGTCCTATTTCATCACTCTTCGATCCTGGATCAGCTGCAGTATCAAACTCGCCAAAATCATCTTCATCGTTTTTCTTCTCAATGGATTGATGTTGGACTGGCGGCGCAGAATCGAAATCACCGAAATCGTCATCAACATCGCCAGAACTTGGTTGGTGAGGCTGAGAAGAAGGTCCGTCGAAATCACCGAAGTCACCGTCAGTGTCATCAGCTTTGTCTATTTCCTGCAACTGTTCCGTGGAGGGTTCATTGAAAACTCCAAAATCATCATTAGGTTCGTCTCCGTTTCCTTGCTGATGAATTTCAACAGAAGGTCCGCCAAAATCACCAAAGTTGTCATCATCGTTTGACGTATCATCACTGTTTTGCTGGGATTGGGTTGTTGGACCATCAAAAGCGCCGAATTCACCATCCTGTTCATCCAATGAAGCCTGCTGCTGCGACTGAATAGCGGGTCCATCAAAAGCGCCAAAGTCATTATCTGCTGTTTCAATGGATTGCATTAGTTGTGGTGTTGGCCCGTCGGACCCACCGACTTCGTCGTTCCCGGCTTCTTCGACCTTGCTTGTAGGGACGCTATCAAACCCACCGAAATCATCATCATTGCCGCCGATACGTTTTTCGATGGGGCTTCCACCCACATCCTCTATATGTTGGTTTTCAATTGATCCTGGTGAAAATTTTGGTTGTGTAGGATGTGACTCGAACGAGCCAAAGTCATCATTGTCGTCTGTATTGGCCGAGACTATTTCATCTCGTGAGGAAGTGGTCCCAAAACCGCCGAGTTCTTCGCTGTATTCCAGTGACTGGTTGGGACGAGCTTCGGAATCACAGTCATTTGCGCTTACTTCTTGAGGCTGTGAGGTTACTCCATCAAAGTCACCAAAATTCTGATCCACGGCCGCAGAAAATTCCATCGGCACTTCGTCGTCATTTTCTTTACCTGGTGCCGAAAATGACGTTTTGACTTCCTCAATAGCTTCATTTTTTTCGTCTACTTGTCGCTGATTGATATTCTCGCCAGAGGCATTCTCCATTCGATCAGTATATGACATATCGGTTGTTGGAACTTCTGATTGTAGAGATACACAGTCATCAAATTCTCCGAACTCATCGTCATCCATATCGGAATGGATTTGTGTTTCTAGCAATACCGCCTCGGCGCCGCTGCTTTCGATAGTCTCTTCAACCTTGTCATTTACGGAGTCGTTGATTCGGTCTTTTTCTTCAGGGTCGATGAATGTTTTGTCGATCGCCATCGGCTCTGGTTCAGTTTGGGTTTCACCGATAACTTTGATGGTCTGACTCAGCTCATCAGTTGTCAATATTATTTTCGTCTCAAGTGACTCTTCCGTCGGGAAAGGGGACAAGTTCACTTTCTCTTGCGAATCAGAATCGAGACCGTTAGTCTCTTCTGCCTTGCCAGCGTCGGTTGGCTCAGATTGGATATTTTCAGACGTTGGTTTGACGGAATCGAAAGCTCCAAAGAAATCATCTTCGTCGTCGTTGAGAGTCATCGGTGCTATCACTGGCTGTCCCAGGGGCTCTTCTGTGATGTTGGCAGTCGCAGCACTTTCCAAAGTAGTTTCAAAGTCGCCAAAAAAATTGTCCTCATCGTCCAATTCGACATTCTTTTCTCCTTCCACTTGGCCTTCAACAGGATCACTCGTTGGGGGCTTTAGATCCATCGAACTTTCTTCTTGTTCTCCAGTGATAGACGTCATCAGCTTGTCATGGTCCACATTACCATGAAGCATCGATTCCGTAGTTGTATCATTTGCTTGAGTCATTGATTCGGGAGTTACGTCGTTGAATTCACCTAAGTCGCCGTCCGTGTCAATTTCTTGCACAACATCACCGCTTCCATTCATCGTCAAATGATCTCCGATGGAACAGGAACTGTCGGCACTATTCATTGTTGTTGTTGTTGTTGTTGTTGCGGTTTGCTGTTCTTCCCACGTGCCTACCAAAGTTTCACGATGCTTTCGTAAGCTGTTGGCAAATGAAGCCACCGAATCCTTTTCTAGAACCTGCTTACGTTTCTTTTTCAATTGAGCTGCAAAATCCGTTGAATATTCGTCAACCTCGCTGTCACTACTTTGGTCCGAATGACCCGTCACGTTGCAATTATAATAACAATTCACCTCCTTGGAGTCACTGTCCATTCTTTTTTGGTTGCGAACTTTTTTTGCAGGATCCACGAGACTTTTTACAGAGTATCAAGGCTAAAGGACCATGGAGCAGTTGCTGCAAGATGGAGTGGAATGTTTCTGTTGCTACTACCCGTTTCTCTTCCCTCCGTCGTGCCTGTCTCAACATTCGTCTCTCGTCGCTCCAATGTTTGTGTTTCAAACGGTTGTTGCAGAGATCCGTACTCAGGTAGCTAGCTAGCTACTCTAGTAGACTACCGGTAGTAGGTACCGGTACTACGGTATTTCGTCAAGAAAGACAAACCGCCTACGACTGACAGACAGAAAAAAACATTCAAACTTGAACCCTCGATGTGAAAGGTGATGTTGTCGGCAAAAAATAAAATCGGAACCTCTAGCTCCAAGATGTTGTACTATACTTGAAAGACCATGCAGCAAACATCGAGCTACAATATCCCCTATACTACTAGTAAAACACATCACTTCTTCATCTATTCCTTAATGCTCTTTAGCAACTGGACACTGGCGGCAGTGCCCAAAAATCATCTCATGTCATGAAAATTATGATGCAGCCACTTTTCCTTGGTCTTGTTCTGTATTCTGTACTCCTACACAACCTTCTCCATCGATTCAGAAACCTTGCTTTCTGCGGCGATAAAGACATTTCTATAGAGGCCGTAATACGTATCGACAGATCGAACAGCTCTTTTCCGCTTCTCCTTTAACGATATCGAAAGGTAATTCTCCCACGAGTCAAATCGTACGGACTCAGTTCAATCAAGACTTTGTCTCCCACCAGAATCTTGACGAAGTTCTTGCGAATTTTCCCACTAATGGTTGCCAGTACAGGTTCTTGCGTTTCCGGTGCCCCGTCAATTGCACATCGAAACATGGCGTTGGGGAGACTTTCCAACACCACTCCCTCGACTTCAATTACATCGTCTTTCACCTTTTTGACGCGTTCCTTCTTTCGTTTTGACTCGTTGCCCTGTGCGCGTGCTTCCTTCTTTCCAAATAATGTCGTGGAAGAAAAAGTGACTGTCGGTATGGAAGGAATGATGGATGATGATGATGCTGAAATGATGTCACAAGGGATTCCCAACGCGTGTTGTTGTCGAATGTTGGGGGAAGGCGTGAACGATTGAATTCCACGTGGAATCAGCAAAAGAAATAACGCAACAATGGTAATGGCAAAGTTCGTCATGGTGCAGCAGTCTATAGAAGTCGTTGTTATTATTTCGTCAAGGTGGCAGTTGTACTTTATAGGAGAACGGAAGAAGGATGGTGTCGGATAGCAAATCACATGAAACTTATTTGTGGCACTAGCTAGTCTACTGTCTCGATTGATCCGTTTTGTGTTGGTGATGATGATTGATGATGGTGGCAACCACTCAAAAAATCATGGATGGTTGAAGACTATGACGTATCATACGATCGCGAGAAAATTTTAGTCACGAACAAATTGCAGTCATATTTTGAGTATCCAGAAACACTCTTTTGTGCAAAATACCTCACCTACGACGTACTGATCGTAACTGTAGTAGTGGAATATTACGGGGTAACAGTAAAGGCAGATCACAACATATTATTATTTCTATCATCATCCTCGATCTGTATATCAAAATTACACAAAGAAACAACGATCTCAAAATCGTCACACAACATCGACCAAACCGCAAATCTTCTCCATTTTCCCCACCATGAAGACCGACTTTGCTCCCTTTCGATCATGGTGTGATGCCCAAGGCATATCAACACCTTTACGGCTGGTTGGAGAGGGTAGTTACCGAAGCATGCGATTACCTCCGACCAAAGAAGAATTGATGGGGCAATCGACCTCACCCGATGGGTTAGTGAAAGTTGTACAAGTGCCTCTAGACGCTTGTATAATCGGAGAAGATTTGCCCACGTTGGTGGAAAAGCTAAAGTACGAAGTCGACAAGGGAGACGACTCAAAGTACGCGCCATGGTTATCGCTATTTCCGACGTTGGAAGAATTCCAAGATATGCCACGCTTTTGGGACCCAAAGCGGCTTGATTTGGTTCGAAAATTTGATGGTGGTCAGCTGGAAGGTCGGATGGATATTGACAAACAACGCATCAACCAATGCAACGATCCCTGGGCCCTGGCTTGTGTTGACTCACGGTCCAACTTTCTTCCCGACGAAACGTATTCTATCACACCCATGTTGGACATGTTCAATCACGACGCCTCTTACAAAACATCTGCCCGCGTTGATGGTGGTAATCGATTTATGCTGGAACTTACTCAAGAGTCGATATTTGGGTCTACCGGAAACGGCAACACCATGACTACGGGAGACTGGACCGACCAAATATTTGGCTTTTTCAAGGGGGCATCCTCCCCTGGGGAATATCAACCGGGAGCGGAAGTATTTGTGTCGTATGGCGCCTTTGACAGTGTTGAGACACTCACCAATTATGGATTCGTGTCGGAGAAGCCTAATGTTTGTAACATTGAACAATTTAAAGTACGGTCGCTAGGCATGAGTGGATCGGGTCCAGCGATTCTCATTGTCGACAATGAAGGAAGTGTTGACAACTTGTTCAACACTATGAGTCTGGACGCTTTGCGAAAGATTCTAGCGACGTCAGAAGAACTGGAGGGGTACAATGGAAGTGGGAAGATTTCGCAACGAAATGAAGTGGAAGTCTTTGCCCTGATTGCTGGCGAACTAGAGGAAGCCGCATATGATGCCAAGATGGGAGTTGCCGAAGCGGAATCCCAAAATGACGCCTTGGTTGAAAAATACTTTCGAGAGCGACAACGAACGCTTGAGATGGGTCTCAAATGGTTGCGGAACAAATTTCCAGAAGTATTTTGATCAATATTCACCATGATAGGTAGTAGTGATGATTGATTGATTTTGCTACAGCGCTATCCTGTGTTAATCAACAACTAACAATAATCATTGATTAAATTGGTATCACAGAAATTTCCTTTGCCGTTTTAATGGAATATTTGAGTGAATTCATGACGGGGATTTTGTCCCGCCAAGGCAAATACCAAAGTACAAGTTGATCCAACGATGGTGCTTTGCAGGAGCTTCTCAAGACTCATGGTCCCCGTGATGGAAAACGTGTTGGCGACGCATTTTGGATCAAAGACAAGCAAGATGTTAGGGGATCTCCCGTCGATGGAACTCCTTCCACAGACCCGTCCATCTTTTTTCCAAATGGAAAACTGGTCTACGACAACTTTTGCTACGAAGGACTTCGGGAACGTTTCAAGCAACGAGTCCGTCAGGAAACCTGTAAAAACATCAATAAAGCTATCCGATATGCACAGTTTGCATGAAAGACATGCATGGTGAAAAAGTAAGAGGGTCGTAATCAGTGCGCCGGGAGGATACATCCTGGTGTACATTGTAAAGAAGGACGATCCAGTACAACCACTCCAATCTGCTGATGCTGTCGTCGTTGCAGTGCCAACCATTGTTCCATTGGAATGGCACAGTACCCAACGAGTCGAGATCCCAAATTGGACTCATCACCGGGAATGCGTCGTTTGCGTTGCCAAGGCTCGAATTCAATATCCAAATTGGAATCGGGACGAGTTGCGCAAGCAAAAAGTTCTCAAATATTCTCGATCGGGATGTCCTGAATGCAAAAAAGGCAATGGCGTTGCTGTTTGTCAATACTGTTGGGACGAATTTGATCATCAAAAGTACATGATGTAATGTAGATGAATTACATCGAAAGTATTCTATAGTAGTAGCTATTAATACTTCGTATTATAATATTTTATGTTTTTGTGTAGAAGAATAGAGCGAAGTAATAATATAAAATAAAAAATAAATAGCTACGGCAGCTAGGTAGACTACCTGTAGAGAGTGTCGTACAGAAAAGAAAAAAAAATCTTAAATGGATTCCATGATGACAAGAAGAAAACAACATGCAGAGGCATGCAAAAAGAATGCCTCGTTACCACAATCGTACTGTGAACACTAACCTTAAAATGATAAAACTGCAAAAAATGATTTTCACAAACTAACCTTAACCTTAGTTGACAACTGAGGGATTCGAACCCTCGCCAATGAAGACACGTACCTGAAACGTGCGCCTTAGACCACTCGGCCAAGTTGTCAAGCAGATATCGATTTTTAAGGGTATCTATATTCTGATTATCATGGAAAATTCGGATCAAGCTTCTCGATTCTCCAAGAAAAAAAATAATTGACAGAGAGTGAATGCGTTCCCCTCTGGAGACGACCGCCTCCTGGGATATGATATCCAGAAGATTCACAGTCAGTCATTCATCCATTCCCCTTCCACACCGTCAACTCACAGTCACTCTTTTTTGGACGACGATCAACCCTCGTTTTTTGTCGAAAAATCCCTATCATCCCCTCCCATCTCATTATAATTTGATAAAAACTACCGATCCGATATCATACAACGCATCTCCACTTACGACTGCACACAGTCACTTCTGTCTTCCAACAACAACAACAACAAATACTGACCATGACAGGCATGACCAAATACGAATATATATGTCAACCGCTTGTGGCAGTCGTCGCATGCGCCCTGAACATTCCTCCCCTCGTCCTGGGCTTGATGGCCTCCGCCAATTGGTGTAGCTATTACGGAAGATTTCTGGCCACGAATGCTGTACTCTGTTTTGTCAATGTTGGCGCAGCCTTTTATTCTATCTACAAGTTGCGACGGAAGGTTGAATTTGACTTGCGGTATAACCCCGGAGACGATGAAAGTGACGAAAACGTTGATGATGCAAGTGATCTTATGTTCGGAGTAACCGTATCAACCGCCAGGACACGGACCCAACAAGGCACAACGGAAGAGTCCTTTGCCAACGCAAACAACAACGAAGTGGATTTGAACGACGACAACGACGACGACGCGGAAAAAGCGCAAGAATCCTCAGTTGGGGGTACAAATGGGGTCGAGATGCAGGAGTCGTGTGTTGATAATTCTTCTTCTGCGATCCAACCGCAGACACGATTAGAAAAGGGAAATGACAAGAGACCCGATGCAGTCCACAAGAATATCAGCAATAACATCACTGATACTATTCGAATCACTATGAAAGCACCACACAGTTGTTTCAAGCGGTTTTCAAAATTCCGAACGACCTCGAGCAACCGAATCCGTCACTTGGTCTGCTACAACGGTCTTATCACCACATACGGTATCTTGTTTTTATTCTGGGCAGTTTGGCTGGGCAGTGGTGAAGAGTTGGCCTTGCGCGTTGACGATGCGCCACAGTCAAAAACAGAAAATTGTTCCGACGATGTGTTGGACTCGCAGTCTCGTTTTGTCACCACATCGGTAGTGTTGGGATACGGTGAGTCCAAAAAGTCGAGCTGTCGTGTCGTCGTTGGATCGTGAATGCACTGTTGTCAGTCCTTGCCAAGAAAATGACTGACCGTCACCGATTCCATGATCTATGTTGCCTCGCTTGTGTGTGTGTGCGTGTTTTTTTTTTTTACCTACTGCAGTATACTTCGGTTTTATCATGGTCTGCCTCATTGCATCATACTGTGATCCAGAATGATTTTGAGGACGCAAAACGTAGCCTTTGTGGATATGCTGAAAGAAACTGTGTACTAGTATCATGTAGCACTGGGATTACATACTAATTCGAAGTACTACAGTAGTAGGTAGGCGCTCTGCAGAAAAATCATCCTCATCATCATTAAGGTACTGCGTGTTGCGATGGTGAAGTAATCATCGTCACTAGCTTGAGAGGAGGTATTGGAAAGTTGCTTGGAAGATAAGAAGGAATCGAATCACCATCATCATCGAATCGAATCGCAGTTGAACAGTATAAATTCACCGCGGAGTGCCACGAAAACCTAACAAAAAATGCTCCCCCTTTCAATAAATTTAAAGTTCGGCTAAGCTGCTCTAAGCCTTCTTGCCAGCGTGTCGAGTGAGTCGATAGACAGGAGTTTGAGGATACAAAAACTCAAAGATGCGTCACTTCTTGCGACCACTTTACTATGAATGAAATAGGGAAAAATGACTGGCGGGCATCCGCGGCCTTGCATTCAAAAAACTTCAGAAATGAATGTTATTTGATTTTCAATTAGTTAGAAAACAATCACTTGTTAAATACGCCAGGCGGCAAAGGAGCTTTTAAACGCAAACGCTCCATAAAAACTCAGACATTCCTCGGCATTTCTCGTGGTCCAACGGTAGCAAATGAAGTCCCTTCATCTCACGAACTCTTGATAAAAAGCCACGTAAATCCAGTTCCCGGTATTCCCAACTACGAGTAGGTAGATCACAACTGTTGATAACCAATTTATCGATGGAACGACCCGCCCTGAAGCTTGTGAATTGTTCGTGCGCTTGCACAATTGATCGGAAACTGACGCATTTTCATTGACCGCCACATCCTGATAGTTCCTTTATTAATCTCAGGATAAATCAGAATGTGGAAAAATGCTTTCGCACTGATCTTTTCTGATTTCATCATCGGTTTTAAGTCCATCGAGAATTCTCAATAAGTTGAGAAACGTGGGCACACCAAACGTAATCTTTTCGATGCTCCGATCTCTGTCTCATTGCCACGCGCTTTCTGGTATAATTTCAAGAAAAATGGCGCAGTTAAACATTCAGACGTATGTTGTTGATCTTCATCATTCCCAAATAAGCACCGTGCATATACTCTGATATTCTACAAGGTACCGGTTGCATCAGGTAATCGAATTCCGCCAAGTGATTCAACAATTCTTGTAGTTTTCCTTAGACTCAATGTGTAAAACGGACGATACTCTGTTAAGGCTGTTGCAGAGTTTGGATTCCGAAACGATACTGTCCTCCCTTTCAACGAATCCCATGGCAACCTCACCTCTGATGACCCTCCTCTTATCAGCCAAGAAACCAGCACAAATGGGACCCATTCTAAACATCCAGCTGTTATACTTCCATCCCCAAAGAAGCAACCACGAATCCTTAGTCAGCAAACTCCATCTCTATCGTGACATCCTTTTTCACTCACTGTTTACTACTACGTACTACCTACTTCGTATTACTTTATACGTAGTACGGAGTACATGTACCAAACAATTTACTTACAGTTAATGCCGTATTTCAGACAAAACTAGCTAGAGCTGTAAATGATGCAAAATTATGATTACAGTTTTATTATAATGTTTTCGTTCAAGAACCACGTCTACGTGTGATCTACGTCATTGGTATGTACAATCCACGCCGGAACTCGACGCCTCCGTAGAGCTCTAGCTAGCTACTAGAGCTCTAGAGAGGTCACTTTAAATAATCCTAATTTTTTGTATTACGTATTTATCACCATGTCCTACAATTGGACATCTAACTAAATTGCTGCCACACTTGGTAGTGAGCCGATTTTTATGGCATCTGGTAAAGATTGACTGACTTGAATTGCCCTGTGCTATCACGGAATTCATTGTCACAGCACCCTTCTAAAGATCCTGTAAGCAAAATTGATCCAATGCCTCATTACTACATCATTCACTGTTTCCAAATTAATGTCTCTCAGGCATCCCTGTAAAGCAGGTTTACTGGTTAACCTCTATCATATCCAATAGCCGTCAACCATTCATGCTGTTACAGCAGTTTTGAACATTCGCAAGAAACTGTGTCCTGTCGCAACAATTTTCCCATCTTCTTTCTCCTTTCTCCACCTTTCCAAATAACCTTCAACCATCAAGTCTGTATTATCACTGCAAAATGAGACAAATGCCACACAGCATTGTTTTGCGTTTTCTTCCATTATCGAACGTTTCTCGGTGGCACCGTTTCAGTGTCACATGTAAATATATCATGCACTTCAAACTGTTTTGTATCCAGAAAAAGTCAAGATGGTTGATGACCGGCAGCACACGCTCCTCATTCAATGCCTTTATTTTCTAAGAATCTTCATTTGTTTGAGGCCTTCCCCAACTCAAACTGTTTGTTCCTGGTCTGCGGGCATTGTATTTTGCCAAGAAATCATACTAAAAAATCTATAGTTCCTTGTTACAGCACAGGTAGTTTGCAACTGATGAGTTATAAAATACAAACCCCTCTTCATCCGCTGAAATCTCGCGATTTTCATGATCCTGTCTAAAGAAACTATGAATATTCACGGAATAAAAATCATGAGGGCATTGAAATCTTGCTCCGTTCCTGATGAGATGCGATGCTGTTGGTTCAGCCACATTGTGAGCTTTTGTTGCCATAAAGACTGCACCAAACATACCTTCTTTAACCCTTTGGGACATAACATGGGCAGTACATAATACTGCCACCATCAACCCCTTCAATGACATTGATATTGGGTGTTTGGTGTTCATATGATCACAGATGAATTCGTCTTCCGGGCACCTGAAAAATCATCCTTCTCGCGAAGAGAAAAAACCTTCATTATATCTGGTCCAACTTCATCAAGGTACCGCCTTTAACCAAAGAATAATCTTGATCCATTGTGAATTAATCATATCCGTGGCCATCATGTCTCGTTTTGTAAATAATCCGCTTGCACTGATATGTCCTCTCTGTCAACTGTTGCACTATTCACATCTGTTTACCACTATCATAACTTGCAGCTCCAATTGAAGAAAAGACAATGTTGTGCCAACCAACAACAAACGTTCAAAAAGTTATGATTTTGTCTCACGCTTCATCCTAGTTGTCCTCAATGGAACAATGTCATAACAAAAACCCAATAGGAAAAGCTGGCTTCTCGGAGGACATCAACAAGAAATCCAAATCCGATAACAAAACTTGTGACACGGACAACACCTACCAAAGCTTCTTTGGGACAGAATAGCAAGTGCCTGTCCTCGACTGTCTTCATCTCCAAAAGGACCATGACAATGATACTGCTTGCCTTAGAGGATCCCCCTCACGTGATAGCGAAAGGGACACTTCACACATGGCCTTTGACTGCGTATCCTTTCATTACTACCAGACCTGGTATTAAAAGGAAAATGAAAATCTTATTTGCCAACTGTATTCCAAATGCGTCTCAGTCTGCATGGAAGCAGACAAAAGCCCTTTGTGTCAGAAGGCTTTGAATGGTAGGACGAAAAATTATCTCCCTACAAGAAAGCCCAAGACCTTATTGTGACAGATCCTTGTACACCTGCGGACTATGTCCTCACCGATAACAGCATCGAAACCATCATTAGTGCTATGTGGGAGGGCCCTGATACACAAACTTTTACATTTGGATTCCCAAAGGATACTATCCTCCCTCCTACCAATGAATCCCATGACAACCTCACCACCAATGACCCTACTTCAATCAGTAACACGACACCAACATAGATGGGACCCAGTCTAAACTTGCTGCTGTTGTTCTTCCTTCCCCAAAGAAGCGACCACTACGACGAAATCCTCAATCAGCCAACTCCATCCTATTGTGATACTTCTTCGTTTTCTTGCACTCTCTAGACTACTGCTACCTTAATAGCTTCATAAGATGTTTTGCTTACGACTAGCTCGTGTCTAGTCTACCGCGCGAAATCCTCAATTGAGGGTGCAAAAGTGGTTTTTACCCCAGAACGTCACAACGGAACGGATTGACACTTCAACCACATGCCCCAACACGATACAGACTATGCTGAATGCGATAGTGATAACGGTTTCGCGTAAGTAGTTAATGTAATCCAACCGTTGGCTCGCCAAAACTACCCTCAATTGACGCAAATACCCTCAATTGAGGGTAATGGTAGACTAGACACTAGTAGCTAGCTACTAGAGTAGTATGCCATATATTTTAAACTAATTGATGGAATATTTATTTCATTTTTTAAACTTACAGTTATATCTTATTTTCAATAATTACGACTTACAGTTAGTGATTCTGTAGCTTGGTCGACTGCACACCCTGTGCCACAATTTTGGGGGTGTGCATTATTTTCACCCCGCCAACAATCGTCATCTCTCTCAAATCGTTCCGAGAATTCCATGCTGCTGTCAAAGGGTTGTGAAATTCGTTGCCGTGTTCGGACGCGGTTCTTTTCTTTCGTTTTTTTTTGCCACACCAAAACTTGACCCTCCTCGTCTTTCTCCAACTCACCCTTCCATTCACACAGTCTTATTACAATAATAATTTCTATATCATGATACAATGGAAGCAAAGGCTCTATGCCTTTTTGCTCCGTCGGGTATTAGGTCCTTTGCTGGACTCGTCCGCCGCCCAAAAGCTTCACGATTCGCTGGACGTGTCTCTTCAGGAAGGAGTGTTTGTGTTCAAAGATGTGGTGTTGGATTCAGATTATTTGACGGATCGCTTGACCGACAAGGTTCCAGGTCTGTCGATCCGGAAAGCGTCCATTGACCGATTGGAAATTCACTTGACTCTGCGCGAAAATCACCCGAGTCATGATGCTACCGCTCCTACAGGTTCCAATTCTGCCACAACAACGACACAATCCAGTTTGGCTTGGAGAGCGATGAAACTGGGAACTATGAACGAATCTCTACCGGCTGTTTCATTGATTGCCGATGTCACAATTGATGGAATATCCCTGGAGCTGGTACCTATTGGTCGAGGACGGCGGAAAACTCCCAAATCGGCGGCAGAACAATGCATGAACAAAAATAAATCTTCGCCGACAAACACTGCTACTGCTATTGAAGAACATTCCACCAAAAGTGTGATTGGCTCCTATATCGATGCAGCCCTGGCTTCTTTGGAGTTGAATCTCAAATTGATCAACGTTAATGTCAAACTATGCCACACTCCCAACAACAACGACGACGACGACAGCATGACCAAGGAACATTGGCTCATGTTGAAAGTTTCCGTCCTATCGTATAAGAGCTTGGATGTCCGCAGTCCTGCTGCCGGTAGCAATTCCACCAATGTAAGTTCTGCAACGGAGTCTTCCTATAAAATGGTTGTTCAAAAGTTACTGGAATTTTCCGAGGTTACAATCATCACTGGAGAAGTCACCGGGCCTTCAATGTTATCCCACGGACCTCCACAGCTACCATCAACTTCCACCATCGCTCTGGCCCAAGGAAATGGACAGATATTTTATCGAGTCATTGAATATCATCAGAATTCGACCTCATCCATCCGGAAGGATGGCAATCCACAGCTGCAACAAGACATTGAAGTCAAGCTTAACCAACAACTGAATATATCAGTAGATGTACTATCATTGGGCCGATTACAAACCTTGATACAAGGATACAGGGATATTTCTGAGGCCGACAACGACGTCCAATGTGTGGATAGCGCTACAATTGCGGCAGAAAACTCAATGCGGAAGAACCTTCATATTCTGGACAACACTTTTGAAGCAGAGACGGATCGAGATGATTTAAAAGCTTTGACTGGCATAATGCGACAATATCGTGAAGCATATCACTTGGCAGAACACAATCAGCTTCGAGGTGGTATCTTAGTGCCAAGCAATGCCTTTCTAGACGACGCATACCAGTTGGAAGAAGAGCACGAGGACTCAACAACGTTCGATGTGTTCTTTGATGCCAATGATCAAAGTTTTTACAATGCTACATCTGTTTTGGCAAGGAGTATGCGCCGACCACCAGAAGATTCCGAGAATTACGAGGAGGAAGCTTGCGAGCATATCAGCACCAAGTTGCGGTTCCATTTGCTGAGTGGATGTCTTAAAGTTTTGTTCCTACCTTCCGGTCAACCGTATCGACCATCGAGGCCACAAGAATACATGCTTTGGACGTTGGAAGACATCAGTGTATCCTTATCTTCATCGTATCTATTGTCAGAAGTCACCATGAGCGTGCTCCACTTTGACATAGAAGATGCTCAGTTCACCACCAAGGGGATACCAGTTGAGGGGAATGACTTGCTAGAAAGTTCTGCTGTTCTCGAAAGCCCTTTGGAAATAGGAAAAGTGCTTGGTTTCGGTCCCGAAAGCACAAACTCAGATGATAGCTACGGTGATAATGTTTTATTGTCCAACGCCCCATGTATTGATCTGAACTGGACGAGAACGAAGGATACAGAGACTTGTAACATCACCCTATTGTGTTTGGAGCTTTGTTTTCGCAGTCGCACCGTTTCCAATCTACTACAACTCAAGTCACTGCTTCAAGACAGCTCGTTAGAGCCATTGATATCAACTGTACCAAAAACCTCAAGTTTATCGAAGGATCGTCATAATCGGCGAGCCGTGGAAATGTCTTGCATATGCCCTTCTCTCACCATTTCAATCCCACTCTTGAAGAAAGTATCGACTGAATCCATGTTTCTGCGATCAAGGGAAATAATACCAAATGCGATTATTGCAGAGAGTTCCATCGGTATCTGTTTCGATAG
The DNA here is from genome assembly GCA_019154785.2 of Nitzschia inconspicua. NCBI lineage: Eukaryota > Bacillariophyta > Bacillariophyceae > Bacillariales > Bacillariaceae > Nitzschia > Nitzschia inconspicua. Next base: position 2,214,858 of record JAGRRH010000009.1, on the reverse strand, counting down.
CACTTCATTTGAAGTCATGTCGCAATCTGACCAAGGTTTGGAGCCTGGACAGTCGATCTTTTCTGGAGAATTCGCGTGTCACCAAATTTTCGTGTTTGCCGCGTGTCCAGAGGGAGATAAAGTTTCGTTTGAGTCCAAAATGCTGAGGAAGAACATATTGGCTGCCAGCGGTCGATTGGAAGTCAACCCGTTCATTCCCATATCGTTGACTGTCGCGAAAGTTGTTCCGAACGGGAAAGAGAACAATCCAGGCAGAGAAGCATTTCCCGTTGTGCCAGCAATTACATCGTTCAAGGCCAGACAAGAGGATGACGATGACGACGATTCTAGTGATGCTGCGGATCAGAGTACAAACACCTTTCTGTCCAACTTCAACTCTCGAAAAGATCTCAGGGGGGCGGATCCGCAGATTTCGATGATGGCTGACGCTGAAAAGAGCAATGTTGTGGTGACTATCCATATTCCTGAGATTCTCATGGATGTGTCTTGCAAGGAGTTAATGACTTTCAGCCAAATGGTCGATGCTGCTAAGCCGCCGGTCCTCGTGGTGAATTCTCCAATTAGACCCCCCCCAACGTCCGGCCTCTTGAGATCTGTGGACGTTAGGTGCGTTACGATTATCTGCCAAGACGTCACTTTGTCCGTGTGTGAGGACAGCACAAATTATTCTCCAACTTCCACAAACTTCCTTCGATGTGTCCTTGCAATGGATGAAGTTCGGTTTCACAGCTTACTAATTGGTTCAAGTATGCGGCATTTCAGAGCAATAAGTCACGACCCATGTCTCTATGCGAGTTTGGGCGCGTGCGAGCTTCCAGAAGGAACCAGCTATCGGTTGCTAGATGCGAAGGCCCGAGTGCAAGTCTTGAGAAATAGTATTCGGAATCACTCGCTGAATCCTGGAGTACCGCTGCTCTTTCGTTCCCGCATGTTCACACCAATATCGAATGAAACACCTTCCATCTTGTTTGATGTCATTAATTCATCATCGTCTGGTGAGAAAAACGGGATCAAACAGAAACGAGTTCACTTGACCTTATACCATATCACATACCGGTACGACGTTGAGTCAACATTGATTCCTCGTCTTTCGGGCCTTTTGTCCGACCTTGTTACGCATCAGCATCGACTTGAATCTCAACAAACCACACATGTAATCGCCGAGGACGACTCAGACAATCCTTCTATTACGAGGCTTTTCATTTCGTGTGCGGATGTAAATCTCGATTATGCATCACCGCTATGCTTCGAGAGAGAGTCAAGATCTATAGTTCGAATAGGAGACTTTCGTGTCTCCAGCAATATTATGTCTCCAGGTGGCCCTATCCAAGCATATAGTATCTCGATGGGCGATTTGAACTGTCACATCAGCAATTCCAGAATCTCTTGTAGCGACGAAGACTCAAGATTGTGTCGCGCCTCGTGGTTCAATGTACCACGGAACGACGCTCTCACCGAGAAAACGGCACAGGTCTTTGGGGCGATGCCGGAGGCGATTCTTCGAGAAATCGGTTTTGTGAATGTCATTTCTCTAGATGTGATGGAAGCATTTGTAACAAAGCGCCAACAAAATGTATGCACAGGGAAAAATAGGGGGACGAATGAACCACAACTTTCGACGACCTTGACAATTGGCACGTTGTCGGTGCACGCTTGCAAAGATTCTTTCAAATGCTTTTCGGAAACTGTGGGGGAGCTACAGGCCAAACTGACATCTCTGACAGAAGACGAATTTTCAAGATTGAAAGACGATGCAATCTGTGACGTTTCCAATTTTGATCCACGCTCCTCGGAGGCACCAAGTATGGCTGTATTGATTCAAAAATCCGCGGAAGAACAATTCCTAATTCCAGAAGTCGAATTTTCACAGAAAGAAAAAGAAACTCATAATTCATTTCTGCTGGATGGCTACGAATGGACGACCATAGATCACGATCCCTTAACAAAGCTCGAAATATCCCCTGGCGACGAGCAGCGATCAGGATGGTACAACACGGATAGCAGAGCCGCAGGATCACTTCCAGTTGACATCATACCCCAGCATTTTCCTTTATATGCCATAGCAGATCCTTTGTCAGAAGGAGATATGCATGCAAAGCGATTTGCAGGGAGAAACGCCGTGATTAGTGTGAAATCAAGACTCTTGATTCACAAACTCAACATTAGAATTCGTTTTTTCGATGGGTATGACTGGCCCGACAGTTGTACAGAGAAACAACGTGAAGCAGCGATGAGACCCGGGAAGATGTTCGTGATCGAGCCAGTTCCTCCCTCTGTCTTAAGAGAAGAGAAGAAAAATATGTCTAAGGATGTAAGCGTCGATGGGAAGAACAGTTTGACAAGGAAAGCGGAACTAATGGGAAAGCTGTTAGACATGGAAGAAAAAGTATCTTCTTCGTTTCACGAAGCCCTTCTCCCACAAGAAAGAGCCTTGAAGATGGACCGCGAGAAACACCTTCGCTTGAATTGCCGACAGTCGAATGTTTTCTTTCAGATCTCAATGAATGGAGTCACAATGCGAGTAGATTCTTTCGACAAGTCAACCACCCACCGCTTGCAATCTATACTTGAGCTTGCGGTGTCTAACTTGTTCGTCGCGGAAACTGTCAGTATGTCCAAGCCGATTAAGATGTTTGGCGAATGGTCGAGCGATCAAGAACACCCTCGTGATACGAGGTTTGGAACTGTAATGTTGAACATGGCCACTTGGTCGCCGTTGTCTAAGATCACGACAGCTACCAAACTCGAAAGCGACGAATGCGATATGTCGATTCAACTCCTCCCTATGCGATTATTGCTCGACCAACGTGCGATCACATTCATCAGGGCCTTTGTAAACAACGAGGATAGCAAGGATGTAGAATTAGTTGAGGGCAAGAAATGGTCGGATGGTTTGTATTTGATCCCTCCACCTATATTCAAAGTGTTCAAGATTAAGCCCTGGAAAGTGAAAGTTGACTACAATCCTACCAAAATGGATATTGCGGCGTTGCGAGAAGGAAGCATTGTCGAGCTTGTGAATATCAGTCCTATTCACAGGATGGTCATCACGCTCAGTGAAGTCACAGTCGTCGATTCTCTTGGGCTTGGTCCAGTCTTCAGCCAAGTAGTATCAAGCTGGGTAAAAGAGATCTGTGGAACCCAGCTCCACAAATTTCTTGCCAATGCTCGTCCCTTTGAACCTTTCACGGACGTTGGTCAAGGCCTGACAGATCTCGTAATTCTTCCATATGAGGCTTTTCGACAAGGGGACAGTATCCAAAGAGCAATGAGGAAAGGATTGAAATCGTTAGCAGAGACAGTGATTTTTCAGACATTGACGACATCCTCAGGACTCACTAAATATGCAGCAGATCTCATGGCTGACACCTTGGGTGGAGGGAGACCAAATGATTCTTCGCATCCATTGCCAGCTCGCCCTGTCGCTGTTCCAAAAGGAATCCAAGATGTCAGGAGGCACGCATGCGAAAGCTTGGCGAGGGGCATACAAACTGCAAACTACAAGGTTGTCGTGGTCCCGTACAGAGAATTCACCCGCAATGGAGTGACAGGAGCTGTTTCGAGTGTGATAAGGGGAATTCCGGTGCTTCTTGTAGCACCATTGACTGGTGCTACAGAGGCAGCTTCTTATACCCTTCTTGGAGCTCGCAATGCACTACGGCCGGACATCCGCAAAGAAGAAGAAGCAAGCATGAGCCTACACTAGGCATTTACATCATAAGATTTTTTCTGAATGCTACAAGAAATTTACCAGACTCGAATCCAATCACCGACATTACGGTAAATAATACGTAGTATTTTTTATAGCTACTGCAGTAAAGTAATGTACCTACCCTGTACCAACGCAAGATTTGTCGTCATTGCAAGAAGGATGTACCGATTGTCTGGTGCGAGCTGCCAGTCCATGTTGTAATCATTTTTCTCATTGTTATTATTTAGAGGAAGAATAATGATCACATACTCACAGTCAATATGACAGTAGCTACCGGTAGTACTACGTACCTACTTTATTACGACGTACTCGTAGTAGTCCTAACCGTAAAATCGTCACACATTTCGACTGTGAATCTTCGTCGTCGCCCAAGCTTTCGCACGATGATATTAGTCGACGGCATGAGACATGAGACATTTCCGCTTTTTTCCGTAATCGACAATCAATTTTCACCCCCTAGGAGTAGGCTTCCATGATTCGGTTTGTACTTTCCCCACGTTTTGCACCCAGAGCTGCAGGTGTCGTCCAATTGGGTCGGTTGAGGAGAACGATCGGGTTTTATCGGCACCATCGACATGTCAGGGGGTATCGATTTTCGTCTTTCTCTAGTAGTGGCGAAAATAAAACAGCAAGGTCTGGCAGTGAGAGCGAGAATGAAGTTATCGTCCTTTACAAACGCGATGACAACCGCAACAACCTTCCCAGAATATCATTTCTGGCATCCTCTTTCAATTTTGTATATTGGATTTGGTAGTACGTGAGAAATAGCGAAATCGACTTTTGGTTGAGACGAACATTATTGTTACTAGCTACTCCTTATGCTCTTTCTTCTCCACCCTCTGTTCCAGTGTCTTTGACTTTGTGCCAGCCGTCAATTCAGCCCCTATCCAGGATTTGCACGTGGACCCCGTTTATGGATTTGCCGGCCTTGGGATATCCATTTTGATCCAATCCGCTTTTACGTTGTATCCCACGACGCTAATATCAAAACTTGCCTATCAACCAGCCACCAACAATGTATCGCGCCAACAAGTTTTGGTCTGGAAGCACTTATTGCCGTTTGTACAACCATCCAGGAACCCAACGACCTTTCATCTTGGTGACATTTTTATGGACAAGACGTCCTCCGACACCAGCAAGATTCTAACTGAATACGAGGGTGATATACAGAAGTTTCAGGGTCATTTAGGACTTGGTTTGAAGCATGGGTACATTCCATTGCTACTAGAGATTCGAGACTCACACGAAGTTTGTCAGCCGCAATTGCTGTTGGAAGTCTTGTTGGATCCTCAACGGTTGAAACAAACTTCCAGGAAAGCTATTAGTGGCAACAGTACTAATCATGTCAAAAATGATAGAGCCAGACATGACGCCAAGAAGCGTGGGAATCGAGGCAAGCAGTGGTACTGAGGGTAGATGAATGTCAATCCTTAGTCAACTCATTAACTGTAAGCTTGCGACACTCAAACTGATGATCCCACTACTGGTCTATTGCACGATTTTGTCGCATGTTTGACAGGCTGGACTGCATTCAGCCTCCATAAAGGCTGCATTACTAGAGCACTCTCCATTGGCCCACCAATGGGTGCACTCCGCATGCTTGTTGAGGCATTTCCGTAACGTTTCTACGTTTCGGTCTGCCTCGTAATGTAAATATTCTTGTGTTTCGTACAGTCGCCGCAGAACTAGGTGTCGTGTCTTTTGGTCGGGGGCGATTTGAGGCACGTCGCCGGGATGCAAGGAAATGCACGAAGCGCACGATTTTCGACAATGGGGGAGCATGTAGGCTGGATTTTGTGAGCATTCTCCTCGTGCCGCCCATTCGGGGCATTGTCCATTCTCATCCTCGCAAGGAATTCGAAGAGGCTCGCCGGGAAGGCAGACAAATGTAGAATAATCATCGTCCGTGGCCAAACATTCTGTTTTCGGCTCGATGTCTCCTTCTGCTGACAGTGAAGCCGATGGAAAAGTCATTCCTCCAGTCGGAACAATGAACAACATCACAAGACAGTGGACAAAAGTTCGTGACGATGTCATGGTGATAAAGCACGGGAACTGGACGACTTCCAGCGGAGGAGCTGAGGTTCCTTCTACTAGCTAGAATGGTAGTTTGCTCGTGTGCAAGACGATGGAACGCAAAAAAGAAAAAGGTTTCGTGTTGTGTGATGAGCGACGGTCACACTTTCAACAACTTCTTGACTGTGAACATGATGTCCGGTCATTTAAAACGCAGGTAGACTATCAGTTCGTACCAAGTTGAACGGACTGTAGTACTACCGTACGTACTATTTCTACTACGGTAATAGTACCTACCTAGGTACGTACGTAGTACTTATGAGCTAATTAAGGATGTGGGCAATGTTGTTGTTGTTTTTATCGGCCGGCCGGCGCGAGTAGGAAATTTGAACGATGAACCTTCGAAGAAACACCGTCGACGAGTCGACGAATACTTTTGGCTTTTACTGTTAGCTGGAGTAGTCTACCGCAGTCTGGGTCAGGGAAATACTTGATACATTTTTAGATGGCCACGACGCAAAAAGCAGACAAATCAATCGTTTTCGCTCGGTTGGGTGGTTCCATTTCCTTCTGCTGCGAGAGTAGGCCTGGACATCATTGTACGGAAGAGAAACTCGAGAAAGAGATCTATCTGGAATACATCGTCCAATTTCGCGGCTGGCGCCGTCCAAGGACTCTTAACGGCTATTGGAAATCAATCGCTAACACCAACTTTTGAACCTTTCGTGAAGACAATAGGAGTTGGAAACTATTTTTCGGAAGTCCTATAGTCGCCGATTACTCCAATCAGCCTATTCAATTTCCGTCATGCCCAAAACAAGAAGAGCTCAACCCAAGCGGGGTGCACGGACTGGTGTTGAAACCAATCTACCCGACCAAGACGAAAGCATTGAACAATGGATCGAATCAACCAGGAGTCCTGTCAGAGATGACGGAGGAAAATCTTCATCATCCAATTCCAAATCACCGAGAAAGAAAGCTGCCACACCCAAGAAACCCAAAACGCCAAAGTCACAAGTACGATTGACATTACCGGGAGCGGAAGAGAGCGACATTGAAGGCAGCGATGAGGAGGAGGGTCGTCGAGATTCCTCGGCCAAGAAGTATTCCCGAAAACTCAGAAAGAATGGCGCTCGATCAAGTTTGACAAGTCCATCCGATCTCAGTCGAGTATCAACCGCTCCACCCACTCCCAAAGCGTCACGTGATCTTCCAGTAGACGACGACGATGAAGAGGACGAGGAAGAACTGGAGTATTTCCCCGCTGAAGATCAAGACGACGGTGGCAGCGATATTGAAAATGCTCTGTTGACACAGGAAGATGAAGAAGACAGAAGAGCCTCTAAAGAGCTCACGGTACCCAAACAGGCTACAGCCAAGGACACTTCCGAGAAAGTCGACTTGGAACCGCGGGATGATGATGTTGATTTTGGAAATGGCGGGGGCGACGGTGCTGACAGTGAGGAAGGCGATCCCTTGGCACCTCCCGTGGCAGACGATTCTTCGGACGAGGAAAGAGAAATGCCTGCAGCTGAAAAAGAAGAGACCGCCAAGAAGTCAGACAACATTGATGGTTTGGAGAGCGATCACGAAGATCGGTACGACGACCATGACGAAGGGCCAGGCTACAATTTGGTGCACGACCCAGAGACGCCTCATGCTGTTCGAGAGGCGCGTGCCAAGAAAGAAAAAGAAAATTTTGAAAAAGCAAAAAAGAAAAGGAGAAAATCCGGATCCGATACGGACACTGAGGCGACTGATAGCAGTAAAACGCCCAAACAGAAAAGGAAGAGCAAGAAAGAAAAGAACAGCAAGAAGAGAACTGTTGTTTTCTCGCCACAGGGCATTCCCATTGGCAACAGAGACTATCAAATGATCCCCATTGGAGCCTTCGTGGAAAATTCACCCGAAGGTGAGAGTGGACCGCGAAGATCCAAACGTGCTCGCGTCAAGCCACTCGAGTATTGGAGGGGTGAAAAGATGCAGTTAGGTCCGCATGAGGAGGAAGGGGATCTTGCCGAAGCATTTGGAGACATGCCGGTGGTCAAGGAAATCCAAAAAGCCAACCCCACTCCCTACAAGAAGAAAAAGGTTCCGGATAATGGGGGCGGGGGGATCAAGAAGAGAAAAGCCACTACTGGCAAAAGCAGTGTCGAGGAAGAAGAGTTTGATAGCCGCAAATTACGGAAGAAATTCAAGTATATTGATGGAGAAGACGCATATTTGTGGGACGACTCGAACGAAGACACCGGGGATCAGAGTAAGTCGCTTCAATGGGGTAGCCGCATGGCTTTGTTTCATCGTGGTGTTTTCACTCAAACTAGCTCCTTTTTCGTCGATAGAGGTCGTTTCGTACGCTTCCAGGATGGAGGGAAGCGACTTGCCTCTTTCTAAACACCGAAGTAAGTCGGAAGGTAACGTGACCGGAAAAGCAGCACAGGCGTTCAATGTTCAAAGCAACGACGACGACAACTACGTGGGATACATCATGGGCAATTTGCTACTCCCACCAAAAGGGATCAAGGACAGCGAGTCTGTAGGACCATGCGCCCAGACATTTACTGTGTGCGCTTGCCAACCCAAGGCATTGGAAGTCGCTTACGGTGACCCCGACAGCACTGGGAACGAGTTGGATCCTGATAGCGCACAGCGCTTCTTACTGGGTCCTGGAGATATGTTTCGTGTTCCCCCAGGCAACTCTTACCGATTGGAGAATCATTCGACGAACACCGACTGTCTTCTCACATGGACCATTATTCGACCCAAATCTATTCCTACTGACTAGAAGCTAAAAATGAGTCAATCGATCATGTATAATAGAATATCTCTAGAAGATCAGAGAAGCGGACTAAAAATGGGATATTGAATATTACCTTCTCAATCCTGTTTGTGTTGGAGCAAATGAAAAGATGAACGGCTGTTCCGTTCGACTGCCCATGTTCAATTAACAGGAACCACCATCATTTTAGAGTGAAAGGATCCAACACTTCGCCACCTTTTCATGTATGATCTTTCCCAATTTTCAAATTATTACTTCTTAATCAGAAAAACATACTCGTACTCTCCTCCTACGTACTACCTACCGGTAGATTACTGTCTTCTCGAATGCGCAATCGATGGCAGATGTGAGTTGAGAGTTGCATTTGCGTAGTAAAACAAACGTTAGTGTACCGGCGTACAACACCGTACTCGGAGAACTGTACTACCGGTTGCACATTGAACATTGGAAGTTGGAAATATCGTAAAGGAAGAGAATTCGACTACACCGACCACTCCATGCGACACTCACATTGGACATTCGAATGACGCCGGAGCAGGCCCATGCGTTACTAAATAAAAAACCTTAACCTTAGTTTCGAAAGTTTGAAATTTGGAGAACAGAAAGTTTCTCCGAAAACGAACTGCTCATTAAGGTTGATTCCCCCAAATGCGATCAAAAACTTACTTAAAAATTTTTAAAACTTACTTACAACTTACTTAAAAAATTTCGAAACTTACACTTAAAAATGAAACTTACTTAAAAACTTACTTAAAACTTTAACTCTAACTTGGAAACTTACTTAAAAATTCTAAAAACCTTAACGCTTACTTGAAAACTTACTTAAAAAACATCTAACTTACTTACAAACCTTAACCCTTACATAGAAACTTACTTAAAAATCAAGCAAGCCTTAACTCTTACTGAAAAACTTACTTAAAATCATTTTTGAAATACTTAAATCCTTAACGCTTACTTGAAAAACATTTGGGGCACCCCCTAACTTCCTTCCAATCCTTAACTCTTACTTAAAAACTGACTTAAAAACCAAGTGCCTTAACTCTTACTTAAAAACTTACTTAAAAAATTTTGTGGATAAGCCCTAACTCTTACTTGACATCTTACTAAAAATTTTGGATTATGACATCATGACGAATAACGACGTATTTTGAATGCATCTAATAACGATCCAAAAGATCCGTGGAGTAAAGACATCCTTCTTGCCAGTATTTTAGGAAGCATTTCATTACTTCTCTAGTCATCATCTCGTAAGACATCCTTAACTAGAAAATCGTATAATGGTTTGTCGGTCTCGATTTGGTATTGACAAATGACGCAGATTGCTTCGAAAACTAGCTTGAACCTTTCAAGGGGATGACGAAATCGGCATTCCACAGAGTGAAAAGACTTTATCAAGCCGTTGAATTTCTCATGCCTCTTCAAAGCACGGGATTTGAATCGTCTTGCAGGACGACGATCGTGCGTATTGGGTGTGCTGCACTGATTGACATGTTCCTTTCCGGCATGTCCCCCATCAGCTATACACATCTTTCCCGTAGAACTGAGTTTTGCTTTCAACCCATCTTTTTTGAAGATCCGCAAGTCCCTTCTCCCGGCTGGAAAAGGACGATTCATCAATATGCATAGAGAAGATCTCTTCTAAGCTCTTCGTTTCATCTCCTTCTTCCAGCGCCACATTTCCATCCATAATATACTTATACAACAGCTGACGTGCCTTGCTATTCTTCCACTTAATTGTTGATTCCTTTCGCTGCTTCAACGTTATTTCGGCGTTTTCGATCTGCCGTCTGTTCTTATCGAAAAAGTCCTCTACTTTTCCTTCTGCATCAATGCGAACCATTCGGGAAGAGGCATAGAATGTTCGATGTTCGATCGTCATCTTCGTCGACAGTGAATCGAAAGAAACGTTTGCGACCCTCATAATAATGTTCTTTCAAGAAAACAACACTGCGATGGTCTTTATCTTTCCCTCGAAAGCTATTCATTGGCTTGATGAACAGAGTCATGATAGTCCCTTTGGCACCAACACCGGGGTAAAGCTTCTTGTTTGGCATGTTGCAATAGTTACGATCACCAAATATCGGCCAATGGACCTTTAGGCGAAAAGACATGGACGTCCTGTAAAGAATACAAAGGATAGTGGCAGTCCACCGTAAGAAGCTGTTCTTATAGTGAATTATTGGCCCTAACCCTATTTACAAAACTTACTTAATTTTTTCAAAACTTACTTAAAACTTGAACCCTATTCACAAAACTTACTTAAAAAAATTCCAAACTTACTTTACAACTCTTACTTAAAAAATCTGAGAACTTACTTAAAAAAAATCTTACTTACCCCCCGAATATTCGGGGAGATTCGTAGAACAGTTTTTGAACTTATTAGGGTTACTCCGAAAAAGGTTTTGTTTGGAAAAAATAGAGTTAAAGTTAAAGTGACGCATGGGCCTGGATTTTGGGAAAACAATGAAGATTTGACTTTGAATGACATCTTTCTTTAACATTATTCATTCAAAATGAAATTGAAAGAGTGTAGTCAATTATACTGACGTACGATTTGGTACTTTTCACAATTACAACATGAACGAGCGTACGGAATGTTGCTACGGAAAAGTTGAAAAGACAGCCTCAAGGAAAAAGACAGTAATGACGACACTTTCACGACGGCGGACGCTTTGTCTGATAGTTGTTTCCGGATCACTGATCCTTTGTTGCATGACAAGAACGATAGTTGCATTCACCACCACCACCGTATTGCCGAGTCATTTCATGAACCAAAATGGAGGATCGGTTGGTACTACAAGGAGACAAGCATCTATGGCAACTATTAACTCGCTGGACGACGCAACTTCTATATTGTCTGAATGGGATCGACTGTACAATCCTGACAACAATGTCGAGTCCGCACAGGACGACAACGTAATCCAAGAGAAACGGCTTTCTTTGGCACCTGCTGTGAGATTACTATCGGAAATGGCTACCCAAGAACGCAACGCCGATTCCACCCAAGGTCGTTGTATGTTGGGCATTTGTGCATCGTCGGCCGAAGAAGGAGTCGCCACTTTGAAATCTTGGGTTACGGCACTTAATCTCCCACGGGGTTTACTCCATGGTATGGATAAAGACGGCGTCCCTCTGGACTTGTCAGGTGGAGTTTACATCAAATACAATTCTGGTGGCGTGTATACTTTTGGCGATATTCGCAAAAGTGGCATGGGCTTTGATGCTCTGTGGAAACCGGGCGACGCCCTCTTGGAACCATACGATGGGACCTACCGAGGCGTCTATTTCCAGGTGGAATTGCAAGACGAAGTTTTTCGACAATATCTGGTGCCGTTGGAAATATTTGAAGAAGAAGAGAAAAAGGAAGGAAAGCAATCATGATGAACGACTCGCGACGTTGACACTTCTCTTAGGATATTGGTTCTTGGTTCTACGCTAGGTTGCCTTACTGATAGTACTACGGTAGTCTCTACAACAAGCTGACAATTATTTCATGCTACTCGGAATAAATGATTGCATTAGGTAGCTTCACGCACAGTATAATTTACTGTGAAGAGGTATTGGGGCTGAGGTGGGGCAGTCTACTTGAAGTAGGAATTAAGATAATCGTGATGGGTACAGCAGAAGAACCTTCTTGAATAATAAACTTCCCGGTTTTCCATGCTAAAACAGGTTCTGACTAGAGTGGTCTAGGTAGGTGGTAGTGAATCATTGATGCACAATGCACAACCACGGCAAATTTAACTGTTTCATACTACGTAGTCTACTGAACATGGGAAATATCTCTCTTCTTTTTGATTGTCGGCACTTCCATTTCCATTGTTGACAGCTGCAGCTTTTTAAAGGTTCTCTTGACCATTTCTGCATTCAGCTTCTACTCCACTACTCCACCACAGGAGGAGCAAGACTCGATGATGAGGCCTGACGTGAAACATACTACAGTAGCATACTTACCTACCTATTCCGATGTTTTACGGTGCTAGTACTACCGTAGAGGGTAGTACGAGTAGTACCTACCAACCGGATCGAGTAGAAAACCTCTCGAGGTCTCGAATCGTGCAAATATCATACCGGTGCTGCACTTGTCTCCGGTCATGATGATCTCCCATGTCTGGGGAATGAGGAATGGATATTATTATTATTATTGAGCTTCGCCGTTAACGTCGAAGTCCTATTATACACGTCGCCAACGACAATCGTCATCTCCAATTATAGCTTAAGGAAATTTTAGGGGACAATTAAGGGGTATCAAGAATTCACATGCAAAGAATCGAACGACGGGGTCCCCTTCCGATCCCCTTTAACCACGTCATTAGAATTTGAAATCGATGCATTGGCTCTATACTTATGGTTGGGAAGAACTGAACTTGACGACACAACTAAATAAATCGATGAATTTCTGCATGTAGCATCTGGTGCTGGTATCCATGTTTCGACGTCTCCTTTTTTTAAGGAGGCCGTTAATCGTCGGTTTTCGCACTGCTCGTTCGCCGTTTCTTCGAATGGCCCCGCAGGGACCGGAACAGCATGGACACTTGGTCAGGAATTAGAAGAACTGATGCTCTATTCCACTGGAAAGACACAGCACGAGATATTTTTTTTTATCTGCCTCAGAAAGACCAGCAGCCAGCATCGCGCCACGATAGAGGTAAAGAAAGAAAGCCTTCTGTTGCGACAGCTGCAACGAAAAGTCATGGACAAGGTAAAATTTTTATCATTATTACTTTTGTGTCACCTTCCCGCCTCTCTTCTTTTGTTTTAGTACTGCTTAGTCTTGCTACAGTGGTAGCACCAGCAGAACTACCTTACTTCTTCTATTTCAAACCCAACACAGCAGTACGATTCGCAACATCGGAATTCATCATTTATTTTTCGCTTCGTTTCGATTTCTGCGCTTCCATTTCCTTCTTTTGAGAGCGCGCCCATGCCAGTGAGAATTTCGTGTTCAGATTCTGCATTTCCATTGATCATCAGCAAGGGTTAGCCTTCCATTTTCTACTGGTGCAAAGAGAGTCAGTCACGGACTTGAAGGGGTAGTCCTTGCGACGGTAGTTGTAGAAGTAGTACGCTGGACTGGAGGAGCGAGGGGTTGATTTCGGATTCGCCTTTCCTATCATTAAGAACCAAGAACATAGAATAGGCTACAGAAAAAAAGGTACATCAAAGCTATTCTTCGTTATCAAACTCTTTCTTTATCATGTCCAGCAGCAACCACCATCCGCAATATCTTCTACATCACAACAACGGTGGCGTGACCGCCCCCTCTTCTTACCCCTATGCACAAAGAAGTACAGAGCCAGAAACCGCTGCAGCGCCACTCGAAGATTGTCGAGATTATTTGCGAACGGGACGCTGCAAGTACGGAGCATCATGCAAGTATAATCATCCATCTAATGTACAAAGCGGAGGAGGAATGAAGACGCCTATCGATCCATCTGAACCATTGTATCCCATCCGACCTAACGAACCTGTCTGTCAGTACTTTCTTAAACACGGAACATGCAAGTTTGGACAAGCCTGCAAGTTTCATCATCCTCCACAAATGGCTGGTACAGCCAGCATGATGAACAACAATGCTGTCCTCGTCAGCTTGCCGACTGGAAGAAAACCAGATGGGATGCAAGGAATATGGACCACATCTGTCGGTGCCAATGATTCGGGTGTGCAGATATTACCCCAACGACCTGACGAACCAAACTGCATATACTTTCTCAAGAATGGGCGATGCAAGTATGGGGCAACGTGCAGGTACCACCATCCATTGAACTTTCATGACCGCAGTAATGGAAGAACCGTATACGAAGAGAATGGTAGATCGAGACATACCTTGATGCAACAAGATCATCGTGCAGGAGGGACCAAAGTTCACTATGTCACGACCCTACCTCCTGGTTCCGTGCAACAAGGACACTTTGTCGTTTCTGACGGAACAGTGACTTTCTTGTCCTTGGACGGAGCTACACCGGCTCATGTTGTTTCGGTACCACAACCTGCGGGGAATGTAAAAGACGGTCAATTGTTGTACACGACCACTCCTGGTACGGTCACATCCTCTTCTTCGTCTACCTCCATCGCGTCCTCATACGAAACTGCCATTTCCAATCTGGACGGACAAGACTCCTCAAGTTCTGTTTGGAATCGAAAGCCCGTCCCCTCGAACGGTCACAATGGATACAACCTCTCCAATGATCACGGAAGAAACCACATTCAAGGCAACAGGACGTTGATTATTCAAAATGTGGGAGACGGAGGAGTTCTCGGACTTCCTCGTGTCGTTTCTACTGGAAGTACAAGCGATGGTAGCACCATTTTCTTTGATGCCAACGGACACCCTCAGCCAACGGCATGGAGAAGCTCTCGTTCTTCGTCGTTCGATCAAACAAGATCCCGCGGAGCAAGCTTTCACAGCCAAGGCGATGAGATTCAGCGTAGCATGAGCGTCCACAGTGCTTTGGATGAAGCGGGAAGACCTCGTCCATCAGCTTCCCATTCTCCGATGATGCATTCCAGGTCTCGTCATGGCTCGAGAAACCAGCGACAACCCGGGGAAGTTGACGAAGGTCTGTCACAGATGACATCAGCTCTGCTGACGATGCTCGATACTCCCGAAGAAGCCGCCTCACATCAAGCTCCATACGATTTCCACGAAGATGATGAGCAACAGGCACTGACACCAAGAATGGGTACCCGGTATTCTTCGAGACCAGGGAACGACAGGAATGGGCACCTCCTTCAAACAAACAATGGCTACACCTCTCACCAGCAAGCCGTTCATCATTCCCAACAACCAAAAACTTTTTTGGAGTCTCCTGACTACCAAATCAATGAAGACCGAATTGCAGAGCATCCTACGAGTTGGCTCCCATCATGGCAAGACTCAATAGCCGAAGGCGACGGGAGTGAGAATTCTCAATCCTTGAAAGCTTCGCAATCCTCCAGCTCTCCGCACCACAATTCATCACATGTCGGCCTATACCTACCATAGAGAGACAGATACATCATCACTTCGCAAACACTATCCTCTGGGTCTCAGCGAGACTCTTGTACTTTCATTTCATGCGCGCTATTATCATCCTTTTGTCAAGCAAGTTGTCCAGTATCACCGTATCCCATTAGGAGAAGCCTGTATTTGATCGATAATATTCGTTGGGGAAATCCGCCAAAAATGTCATAATATTTTGAAATTGCTCTTGTGAGAAAACCTGGTTATGTTGGAACGCACGTCGTATTAGACATTGAAAATCTTCGAAGATGGTTTTCGGCATTGATTCCTTGGACAACAAACGGACATGGCGCTAAAAGGCTTAATATATTGAACTGTGTAATTTGTATAGTAGGCAGCCTTGACCACATAATGAACTTATTGTCGTTGCTTGCCTGGGTGTCTCTTGGATTAGTATAGGAGTTTTCCACCGGCAGCACATGCAATTGCAACTCTCGAGTAGATAAATCTAGATCCATCGCTCCAAGTAACTTCGTACCCAACCTTGGCCTTTTTTTGGACCTTTTGCGGGACGATGTCAGACGTTTTCGAAGCCTTGTGGATTGTCACCATGCCACCACCAGTTTCGTCAAATGGGGTGTCATCCACGTCTTGCGCACCAGCCAAAGGTTGGCCAGTCTTAGGATCACGGCTTCGAAGGCTTAGGGGCGTAATACGCTTCTGAAGGGCACCCAATTCTGAGAAGAATCTCACAAGTAGGGACTCTTTGTCCTGAGACAGCTGAATAGTCGCCAAATCGAATTCCTGCTTGTCGATGACCACCGTTCCTTCACTTTGCGGGACTTGGTATGGCAGGCGAAAGAGTTCTCTGGAAACGATCTGGGCTAACTTTTCAAATGCAGATAGCTCATTGCGTGCTTCAGTCGGACGAGACAGGCACAGCGGTATGCCTGTTTCGTTGGCTTCGTTGGCAATTTCAGAAATCGGTAGCTGACAGATGCGTTCGGGATCAAGCTGCTGCTCGTTTCCAAGGTCTGCAGTTGCGACAATTTTGGAGTCTCCAAGAAAGCCCTTTCCAAACGGATAATGTTTCACTCCAGCGTCACATTCAAAGTAGGACATATTTTCGACCACGGCAATGGTGTTGATTCCCAATGCTGAAAACATGGCGATACCTTTCTTTGAGTCGGTAATTGCCAGTTTGGACGGAGTCGTCACACCTACTGCACAGCTGAGATCTACTTCTTGGCACACCGTCAGCTGCACATCTCCTGTTCCAGGGGGTAAATCCAAAATCAGCACGTCCAACGATCCCCAATCGGTTCCTTTCAACAGTTGAGTAGTGACTCTCCCTGCCATGGGGCCGCGAAGGATTGCTGGGGTTCCATCCTTGCCACTTCCTGGAACACCACTATTCGACGAAACAAAGCCCAATGAGAGCATCTTGACCCCTTTGTGTTCGATAGGATACACCATACTGGCACCCAATGGCGACCTGCGAACTGCTAGGTCATCGGGACGGACCAGCACTGGAAGCGAAGGGCCGTAAATATCCACATCAAGGAGGCCGACGCGACCGCCGAGGCGAGCAAGCTCGTATGCAAGATTAACGGCCACTGTTGACTTGCCTACACCGCCCTTGCAACTGTATACTGCTAGAAAATGCGAGACATTTGCCAAACCAGGTCCCAGTCTCGAAGTCACCTCGTCTTGATCTTGCTGTCCCGCTTCCACCAGCCATGGTACCGGGGGCTTAGGTAGAGCTTCGACACCAACACTTATACTACTCTGCTGTGCGAGGTTATGTTGTTTCATCCATATCTCGAGCTCCAATTCTGCCTCTTGGCGCACCTTGTTCTTGAGGTCATCCAATGTTGGATGAAGCAGGGACGGAACATGCAGCAATATCTGAATCGTTTCGCCACCATCTTCGCTTTTGGAGACGGCTAGTCTACGATTCATCCACCCTAATCTTCTCAGGTCATAATTGAGTTCGGGGTCTTTCACATTGGCAGTGACAGCCGACCAAACGCGTTCTTCTAGATCCGCCATTTGTCGAGGCGATGCCCCCGCAATAGCATGGTTGCTTATGATTGCGTTACTATGAAATTTTTGCTTATTACAAGACGAAGGATTATTGACAGCACCGCCAAAGCGGACGAGTGCTGCTGGTGGCCAGCATCGTCCAACAAACGCTACACCTCGATAACTCCGTCGCTGAAATGATTGTTTGGCAACACTTCCTGGAAGACGGAAAAGGCTTTGTTTCATTGCCATAATGTGCACTTCGGTCTATCTCTTTAACTGTACTATAAAACGAAACGATGTGCGTACAAGCCCGAACATTCATACATCAGAACAAACATCACTTCCACCTGATGTTTTGACGTCAGGTTGATAACTCTAAATTCGTTTGTCTCTTATTACTCCTTCGTACGTCGTAAGGGTGTACTCCGATTACGACGTCTCTCACTCCTGACTTGTGAAGGATTTTTTGATGCCGATCACACAGAGGGACTCAACCAGTACCCGACAATCCTCAGTCGTGAATGTCATTTAAGTCACTCTCCATGTTTGCGTTTATTTATGACTGCAACCGTTCATGTCAACTCTCGACTTTCACACTCTCTCCGTTCGAGATATCTACTACACATAGTTCCGACAAAAACAAAGTTGTTTCACAGCTCTACAAACCATTCGCAACACACAACACAGTTGCCACTTCAGGGTTCTCATCCTAGCCTCGATTCACGAAAACGACTTTTTTTAGGGTGACCTCGTGGAAGTACTTGGCACGTGGCATTCACCTGAAATTCTTTGCTGTGAACACGGCGCTACATGCTCGTAATCGGAAAAGCGCACCCGACGAAGAACTCCATAGTGCTGACACACTGAGAACTGAAATTCGTACTTCTGCATTGAAAACATGGGAAAGAAAGAACGCAAATCTGAACAGGCTCCAGTGCTGGCATCACCGTCTCGTCTATTGACACCAAAAGAACGGGGATGGACGAATGAGTTGGAGGCTGCAATTCATAATTCTCGGGAAGATTTTGGCAAACTCTCCGACTTTGAATTGGCGGCACATGCCATCGTCGCCAAGGAAGACACTGAACTTGCCCTGAAACGGATCCGTCGGCTTCAACAATTCAAAAAGACGTGTAACATTTCCAGCGACATGACTGTCTTTCAAGCCATTCAACTGCTGCATCGGTTCGTGCACGCATATCCTGGATTCTTGCAAGCGTTTGGAACTGATACCTACGAACGACACGTGTTTACCTTTCGTTTACAATGCTTGAAATCGCCTCCGCCGTTCAACCATTCCGAAGAAGACCAGTTCGCAGCTCTATATTACATCTTTCACGCCTTACAACCCGATTTGGATTCCATTCGGAAGGGCACGATTTTCGTGGGTGACATCGAGGGTATTACCCGACAATACTTTTCACTCAGTTTGTTCAATGGCGGTCGGAGTCTTACAAAGGAGTCGTATCCCATCAAGGTAAAAGATTTTCCTTGTGTTGGATCACCGCCGCGATTAAGTGCGGTCTACGCCATGTGTTGGCCCTTCTTTTCGACCAAGCTGCGCCAAAAATATGTGGCTTGCACACCGGCACAGTTGCAACAGCACTTTCCACGAAAGTTGCTCCCGCAGCGATTAGGTGGGGTCATGAGTGAGAAAGACTTTATGGAGAAATTGGAGGAGAGCTTGAAGAAACGATTCGAGAATGAAGAATGCTTTCGACTGTGAGAAGAATATTTCACGAGCATGAGAGCACTTTAAGTCGTATAATAGATGTTATATCTGGGGAACAAAGATAATAGTTTCACGAATCAATTGTTGCTGCTGCAATGAAAAGTCTTTGGTGAATCACACTCTGTACTTACAGTTAGCTCCATGGTAAAGCATATTTGTCATTTCGCTTCAACCTATGTCAGATTATCTTTGAAGACGTTTCAAACGCCAAGGACTAGCTGTCGCTTCCAACGGGCAAAATTTTTTTGACTCTGTGACTACGACTGGGTAGGTACCTACGTATTACTACTAACCTTCTGTATCACTTCACCAAAAAATGGCCAGTGCTGTGTTTCTTCGTCGCGTGAATACCGTATTCGCGTTGCATGGTCAAGTGTGTTGGGGGTTGTCGGTCGTTCATGCTCTACTACTGCACATAGTACGGTAGTCTACTACCGTGTAATAGTACGGTTGACTGTTGTAATGTGTATGATAGAGCGTGTTGACAGTGACCTCTTTTTCATTCTTGTCTGCGCTGGGCTTTTGGACTCGAATCTCTCTCTCTGGCTCTCTCCCTCCCTGCCTCTCTGTCACCGTCATTCCCACATCTTCCTCTCAATCCCTCATTTTCATTTTCAATCTTAGACAGACATCATCATTTATTATTATTATTTTATTCGACGCTCCTGATAATAACATTGCTATGATTGGATTACGAGGAACGTTATCGGCGGCAACCACAGCTATTCTAGTTACCATGACCACTTCTGGTGGGATGGTCGGGGCCGTTTCCATTCTCCAAGAGAAAGCTGTTGTCACTCAAAGGTACGACCAGACGACCAAGAACCGCTTACCAAGTGGGTCATGATAGCATTATATTCCATTATTCATCCCACCCCCCACAACGTTACTCATGATGTTCCCTCGTATGTATGCGTTTTCACTCGACAGTTTTCTCTCCAACATCGATTCGGTCCATGAAAGACGATCCCACTTTCACCGTGTCTTGTCCACCATTCGATCTGTGGACGAATGGACGTCGACGCAAGGGAATGACCATGATTTTGACAATTGGAACGCCCCCAGATTTTTGCATGCCGGGTCTTCCTCTACGGGTTCCCATCGAAACTTGGAAGACGTCGAACAGGCAGCATGTGATTCCTCATTCGTCCAGTGCATTCCCAATTCCGTGTGTGTCGAATGCTTTGCCACGTTGGAGACGGAAGATATCGACTGGACCGGAGTTTCTCCTGGCACGGAATGTAAAGGAGTGGTTTCCTTTTTGACTCGGGATGGACATTGCAAAGGTTTGGAAGGAAATACTGTCGCTACCGATCTCTTTTGCAAGACCTTTGACTCTTGTGTGATTTGGAACGAAAACGATGACGATACGTTTGAGCCTGAGGAAGGATGGGTCAATTGTACCGCTCTGACCAAATGCGACTGGGATGGAATACATCGCAACTGGATCGGCGACGGTGTCTGTCACGACAACATGCATGGATGTTACAATACGGCCATTTGCGGCTACGATGGAGGTGACTGCTGCCAAGACACATGCGAAATTACCGAGACAGCAACTTACATGGAGTGTGGACACGATGGGTATGCCTGCAAGGATCCCAAGAGTGCCAACTGTAACAGTGCATTGACTACACGTTGTCCGACCAATGGATCCAAGGGTGGCAATGATCCGTCAAACACAAAGTGTGACCTCGATAAGGCAAAGTATCGTTTGGTCATGTATGATTCCTTCGGTGATGGATGGGATACAACGACATTGACGATCCAACCGGAGGACGGAGGCGAAGTGGTATTTAAGGGTGGTCTGGTTGATGGATTCCAAGGAACCGAATACATTTGTCTCTCCAAGACATCACAATGCTACAATGTCAAGACCGAAGGTGGAGTGTGGGGAGTTGAGGTGTCTTGGGAAATCCGCCCCATGGGCGAGGGATCTCCTGCCAGTAAGTTCAGCTGTCTTGATTGTCCTTTTTCATGCCCTTTTCGATGTTCGTGCCAAATTTGATACTCACACCTTTCTTCGTTATGCCTTTCCCAGTTGCTGGTGGTGGATCACCTTCGGACTGCGACTTTTCAGTTGCCGGCGATGTATGCACCAAGACTTGCGACGGATCCAAGCCAAACGTCGATCCGGAAAGTGACCCAGATTACCAGAGTTTTAAGGATCTTTACACTTGCATCGAAGAAAAGTGCGTCATTCAACTTGGTGCCTGCAAAGACGACCCATCGTGCAAAGATTGTTTCACCGAAGACGCACCCGACTATTGCTATGGAGTCGATACATTCGTGGCTGTAATCGACTGTACAATGTGCTCTTGTACGGACAAGTCGAGCTCAGAGTATTGTAGCGAAAAATCTGGTCCTGGACGGTTTGTCCCCCCAACTCCCATAGATCCTGATGAATCAAAACCCAAGGCCTGCACCCCAAAAGAAACGATGGCTGGAGCTTCGGCGTAAGTTCATTCCGCGTGTTATAATATTACCCCGTAACCAATGATTCAATCAATTAACACACGCTTCTTCTTCTCTTCATTTCTTGCAGCATTATGGATTTCAGCAAATGCTCAGACTTGGACGAAGTTGGAATTCTTATCAGTGACTTCGACCAAAACAACTTTGGGCAGCTCGATGCTTTTGAGACGTGCGCTCACTCTTTCCGTGACGATGCCAACCATGGAGGTCATACTGCAATGGGATGTATGAACATCTTGAAGAGCGCCATTACCAATCCAATCGTAGACTCTAACAGCGACGCACCCAAGGAAGCCATCTCTGCTCTAGCAAAGAACCTTTACGAACATGGCGAATCTTTCTGCGACTGTGCTAGAAAATCTTCGGATGCGTGCCCTCTCTGTCCATCGTTCATGTCTTTCAAGACCATCCTTTACGAATCGATCGACGCTTGTCAGTCCTTGGATGACATCGATTGCGATTCCTGGAACGAATTCTGGAAACCATGCAAAGATAACATGATGACAGAATTTTCCTCATCGGATTTTTCCAGCAAGGACCAGTGTGATTATGTGAAGAAAGATTGTGGTGGAGCTGGAACTTTCCCTGCTTTCCGCAGATTGGATTGCGACGGGGAGATCCCGGACGAAGCATGGACCTTTTACAAGCAATACAGCAAGAGTTGCTTGAAGGGTGCCGATGGAATTCCTCCTGGTGGCAATCCAACTCCCAAGCCATACATTCCCTCTCCTACTTCGGCACCTGATGTGAAGCCAACTTCCGACAACCGACCGACCCCCAAGCCGTATGTTCCCTCCAATGATAAGCCCACCCCCAAGCCTTATGTTCCCTCCGATGATGGTCCCGCCCCTTACGTCCCCTCAGACGCTCAGTCATCCAAAACCAAGAAGAAGTCACATTGGTTCAGAAATCTAGTAATTATTGCGATATTGGGTGGAGCTGGATACTATGTCTACAAGAGACGCAGCGATGGTTTCAATTTCGTCCAATACCGTCGGCGAGTTTTTGGCAACCGTTTTGGCGGTGGCTTTGAATATGGGATGGTCAACACCGGCCCTGCAGAGAGTGAAATGTTCAGCAATTTGAATAGTTCCACGATGTTTGAACCCCCCAGTCTTCCTCCCACCCCTCAAATGATGATGGGTGGAACCGAAATGACGTAATTGGGAATCAACAATCGTAGCACCACTTCGGTTTTGTGGAATGTGAATCAATGCACATATTATTACTATTCTTTATTTTTTATCCTATCAAATTCATATAATCTTTGCTACCTTGTTGAATTGCCCTGTAGTTTATGTAGAAGAGCCACACCAAATACTTAGCACTCCGTAAAGATTTGAAGATAGATTTAGAGAAAGGTCGTGCGGGCATCCATCATGTTGGTGAAGCAGTCTCCACATATCATAGCTACTAGAGTAGTGACGAGTAGACAGATTCCTCAGGCCTCATGTCATGGTGTCTCTTTGCAACCTGACCTGCGCGCGTGCAACACTCCTTTTTACGAGCGAACCTACCGTTACTACGGTAGGTACCTACCGGTACTCCAATTACTGTAGTATGTACTCCGAGTAGTACTTTCGGACTGTAGTAGGTCTCTACCGTACTACAGTGTCGAGGAATAGTACAGTACTTGTATTCTTTTCTTCTTTTTTGGGGGAGATGTCATGAAACAGCTGGTTCAATCAGATGCGGGGTGATCAAACATACATCGAATGCCTCTTGGTACATGTTCCATTACTCCATTTGCTGCACAAATTCCACAACAAACTGTACAAAAGGTGTCGGATGCACGAGACCAGATCGGTGGTAGACGGTCGCTCTTAACTTTGATTGCAGTACACGAAAACGGGGCACGTTAGCATCGAAAGACCGCCGAAACATTATTTTTCAAATTTTTTTCCGCAGTCATCATCTCGTCGCCGTCATGTCATCTTTGTTGTCCTCGTATATGGAGGATTGGGAAGGGTTTTATCAGTATCTCTCGGAATATGGTTTCCACATTACCTTGTGGGCAGTATTGAGTGCGGTCACCATTTACAGACGAGAAATGTCAGTCAATCGCTTTTATCACGAAGACGACGAATTGGTGCAGGATGGACAACGGGAATATAACAACAACCCAGAGATTCTTTCCTCTTCTCCTGCAAGCCATTCTTCTGCTTGTTTGCCCACCTCTCCAGAGAGCCGCAGAATTTCCGAGTTGCGCGACGAAGAGCAAGAAATTGAAACAGAAGAGCTGCTGGAGGGTGCAGCAATGTACTCTTCCCCACTCAAGCCAATGTTAAATCTTGCATCACTAGCTTCCCTATGGATGGATTCATTTCCGGGGGATGACGAAGAACCATCCCTCAAAATGATGAAGACAGACATGACCGCTACCGACTTGTTGGAACGTGTCGGAAGCTACGCGTCCGGAGAACCCATTGCTGCTGCGATTGCCGTCTTCTGTCCCGCCAAGCGGACGAAGGTAGTTGCAGGACAACCATTGCCGCTTGCGGTAGACGTTGGTCTGGACCCGTTCACGAAGAATTTACCTCCAGATGTGCATGTCCACATCGTTTCCTTTTTGCACCCTCGAGACGTGGTAAAACTCCCCTGTGTATCGAAAAAATATCGAAATATCATTGATGATCCCAACAACCTGACCTGTTCCAGTGTTTGGCAGACGCTATGGAAACGAGATTATGAATGGATCGTAAAGGATTGGGATATTGGGAGGTTGGCCTTTCAACGGTCCAATGTTACTCAGTGGGCCTACAACAAAGATTTTTATTTTCGATTCGGCCAGGCTTACCTCAACTATGTTCTGGCTGGAATGAATACACACGATCATTGTCTCGCAGGGATCCACGGCAACATCTACGACCTTACATCCTTTCTACACATCCATCCCGGATCACCAGACACACTTATGGTGCATTCAGGACGAGATGCCACGGCTTTCTTTGAGGATATGGGACACTCGAACGGGGCTCGTCGAATGGCCATGTCTCTCTGTGTAGTGGTTGACAAGGCCACAGAAAATGATGAAAGTTTTGGTCTCTTTCCGACCGCCCACACCATAGTAAACGATGAAAGTCGAATACGACCCAGACTACCTGATGGGGCGGACAATTTGCTACTGCTAGGAAGAATTCACTCCAGGGTTAACAGAACCGGTACATTACTTCGAATTCGTAAGGAATTCAAAGCAGAGACGGAGCATGTTCAAGCAAGGGTAGCTTCTCGCTTTGCTAATGACCCGACCGTCCTTGGCCGCGAAGTGAACACTTACTTCGACCCATTCACGGGACAATGGCGGCTCTGGTATACCGAAAGCAACACCCTCACGACGATTTTCGTACCAGCTTGAGGGGTAGATGAAGGATATGATTGCTACGTACTAATGACGAAAAATGCCGACCGGGTCTTCAAACATGCGTATGGAAGTACATCAATGCGAATCAAATACTACGTGTAATTCTTTGGTCGAGATCGAGATTGTGTGTTCTTTGTGTTGGCCGTTCTCGATAGATTGGGTGAACTTGCTACGAATAGATCGAAAGATAGCTGCTGATAAATGCTATGTATCGATGTATGATTCCTTATTATACTCGATAAAGTGGCGTTGACAAACCTTATAGAATGGGAACGAGGTTGTCGAATAGAAGGATTTTGTTAATCGTATGAATGACCCCGTTACATGCTTGTATGTCAAAGTTCACAATTTCTGGGAGAGCGTTGTCTGCGTTTCCTTTACCCTTTTGGAATCGCGGAACGTGGCGATCGCACAAAGTTCTACTATCTTTGCCTATGGCAGATGGGACAAGGTTTCGCCCAGCCACACAAGGTAGATCGTTCTTGAAAAGTACCGCTGTGTCGGATGTATGGAACAAAATGACATCTTCTAATCTTGATTCCCCACTCGAAAAGACGACATATTCACTCTGCATCAAATCAGTAGGAAATTCGGAGAATGCTTGATTTGTTGGTGCAAATACAGTCCAAGCTCCTGACTGAAAAGCGTTGCGCAAACCAGCAGCTTCAATGACGGCACAAAATTCTGAAAGTTCGTCTGTGCTACAAAGAATATCATCTGTTTCAGATCAAGGGCAAATATGTGTGAGTGAGCTTGACAATGTTGCAGTTTAAAAGGTCAACGTTTCCACCTACAAATAGTGCTGCATCTCTCTTGAGAAGTCGGACTCGAAAATTTGATCACAAACATGTCACTTTCATCACCAATTTTTATTTCGGAATGCCTAGATTGCACGCCATTGCTCAATCCATCAAATCCGTAACCCTTTTGATCTTTCACATCAATCACAAGGTTGTGATTAATCCAAGTTATCACTTCGAGCGGGCGATCCTTTGGTGTCTCGATATCAAATCCGTCCAAAATAACTTCAAGCCCCGGAGGATCAGTACTGAAGTAGATTGATTTTGTTTTTGGCATTATGTCGACTGTAACGGTGCTTGTGACGCCATCCTTGTCGGTTGCTGTCAGAAGTACTTCGAGGTAGCTGTTTGTTGAAGCCTCGAAATCTTCCGGAGAGGGTGCTCCAGGAATAGTGATTTGATTTCCTTTTGTTGGCTCCAAGAATGGATGGTAGTGGGTGTTGTGGTGTTGTCGTACTTCCCAGGTTAGATCTGAATCGGACAGTGGATTTCCGTCGTCATCTTTCGCGGATCCAACCAACGTAAAAACTTCCCCAACGGCAAAGGTTGTCCCGGGTCGTGGCGAATGGATAACTGGAGTTGGAGGGTTCCCAACAACCACGGTCGCATACTTTTTGTCTCCAAACCCTAGCTCGTCCGTGATGGTCAAAGAGACGACGTAGGTACCTGGCCTGCTGTAAGATTTTGTCTTTACTCGAAGCGTCGAAGTGTCACCATCTCCGAAGTCCCACCTATAAACAAGACGATGGTTGTCTGGATCAGAACTTTCACTCCCATCGAACACTATATCCTCTCCAACCCGGTAGTTTCTATCCTCAATTTTGATCGAAGCGTCGGGAGCATTGTTGCTGCTGTCGTCTCCACCTTCGTAAATGACACGGCGGATCGTATACCGTCCATCAGGATCCCACACGCTGAAAGGACAATAAAAATGACGTTGTCAGAAGATGCACGAATGTGTTTCCCAGTTCTCCTGAACAATCTCAGACTTGGCAGCTTTACCTGTAGTACAATGCTTGCGTGTTCTTGTAGGGACCAAAAGTAAGCTGCAATGATGGTAATGGCAAAGTAAGGAGATAGGTAAAGCTATGTTCGCAACATTCTAACTAGCACGTCTTAAAAAAGTACGCACCTGAACAGGCTGACCGATACTGTCTAAACTTCTGAACTCGTTTCTTTCATACTCAGGGCGAGGAGGGTTGCAATTACGACACCAATCCCCGTCTCTTTCTAGGAGGTAGATTTTCTTGAATACAAAATCAGCAAACATGAACTTGTTTCTATACGCTTGTGGCCAACCGATGTCGTTGGGGACAAATGCTCCTCCGGTGACAGCGCCATCTCCATCACTATTGTGTTCGTACCAGTAAAGAGGATCTTCATATTTGTCGTCGGGCTTACAATCGCTTTTACTTCCTCGCTTACAAGGACCTTCGCGATATCTGTACCCGTAGTTCAGGCCTGGTTTTTGAGAAGTAACCTCACTGATTTCTTCCCAAGTAGCTCCGCCGACGTCGCTTACGAATAGCTGAGTGAAGCCTTTCTCGTTGGGATTCATAGCGAATCGAAAGGGATTTCGGAATCCATACGCAAATATTTCAGAACATCTTCGAGAGGAACTTGTCGCACCTTCGCCGCTGCAGGCGCTGTCACTGTCTCCACGGAAAGGATTATCTGGTGGGATACCTCCGCTGTCAGTAATTCGAACGATGGATCCAAGAAGAGTATTCAGCTTTTGTGCATTCGAATACACGTTGGCCTCCCCACCATCGCCTATAGACACGTACAGAAAACCATCATTTCCAAATACCATATCTCCAGCGTTGTGTACTTTTGCTGGAAGTGGTGACGTTTGGAGCAGAATCTTTTCATCAACCATTTTCAAATCTTCCGTGAGCCGAAAGCGTGACACGACGTTAACAGGTCCATTCGTTGTGCTAAATTCGCAATTTCCATGCTTATCATACGTGTAGAAAAGGTATATGTATCGATTTCTCAAAAAATTGGGATGCGGTTGAATCTGAGAAATTCCTCTTTCACCGTCTCGACAGACCTTGTGCTCAATGTCGAGTACTGTGACGGTCTGGCTGTCTGGTGTGTCAGGCTCGAGCATAGCAATGACTTCTCCCTTCCGTTGGCAGATCAACAGCATGTGTGCTCCATTTTCTTTTGGCACAAAACTGAATCCCGTGGTTCCAGATTTGAAGTTGACTCCTTCATCTCGAAATCCTGTTGGTAGGCAAAATGCATTAGGTATCGGTGATATCGACAGAAAGAGCAGCAGAAGTGCAGAAAATGAAGCGAACTTCGTCTTTTTCGTTGACATCCTAGGTAGAGCGTGTTGGTAACCACCGATGAGAGAATTAGCGATCACAACATCATTATGTTTTAAGAAAAACTTTGTGTGTGATGATAACTGTAATAAAGGAGAGAGAGAGAGATCGGTCGGAAGAGAGAGAAGTGGAGTATCATCATCATCAAGAGGATTTCCTTTGTATTATTACTACTACGCTACCTACTCAATACGTCTAAAATTTACTTCGAAGTTTTTTTTTTTGAATGGAGCATGCACCGTCGAATGTTGGAGGCATCAAAAGAGAGTATCAGCATAAAAGAAGAACGGTCTACCGACACATACAATGAACATTTAACCCTTGCCATTATCCCGAACGGTAACGCGACCTGGCTACCGTACTTCATCCGTCGGTACGGAGTATTTTTTATATATTTTTAACGTAAACAAGAAGTGAAGCTTGATACATATTATTGCAGTGTGGGCTAGTAGGAATACCATCACTACCCTCACACTTGTGCTCCGAGTACTGTAGTGCCAGGACGGTAGTCTAGCTAGCTAGCTAGCTACCCACCTACCGTAGTACTAATTAAAACTTGGGGAAATTGCAATATCACCAGACCCCGATAACTTTCTCCACCTTTTTCGTTATTTCACCAGACCAAAACTATTTCACCAGGGCACAAACTTATTTCACCAGGCCCAACCTGCGCGCGTTGTTACTTCACCAGGCACAAACTTGTATCACCAGACCCAACCTGCGCGAATTCTTATTTCACCGGAAACAAACTTATATCACAAGACCCAACTTTCCCAAATTCTTATTTCACCAGAGCACAACAATATTTCACCACTACCACCGATGCAATTTGTTAGACGAATGCTACTACCACCCGTTTTTCTTTGTTGCAGCTATCTATCTCCGTTGCGGCCGTCTCTTAGCTGCGTCTACGCATACGTCTCGTTGTTATCACCGTCGTATTACCAGCTGTTTCTTCTATTTGAGCGGCAGTCTCAGCAGAATTATGTTGCCCCCACCAGGACGTGTTCTACGCACTGGTCCTATCCCATTTGCCAACGATCCATGCCGTTGTTCCCATCTTTCTGTTACGAATGACTTAATATCACCCTTGGCGGGTGCGAACCACCTGTCCAGGATTATCTCCTGCACCTTTCAATATCAATGTCAAGTAACTTGCGAGACGATGTATTGATTGGTTCCTCCAATTCCTTCAGCTACTTTCAGCTCATGAACAAAAAAAATTCAGGCTCCTTGGACCAACACGAGGCCATGAGTGTCAATTCCGCCCGGCTTCAGTATCAACATTACAGCCGCAAACGTTATGAGTTTATTTCCCCTGCTGTAGCCACAACCATTTCTTTGCGGTCAAGGTGATATTTGACATTCAGGACCCTTCCATCTTTTCCGAAGTTTGTGCGTATGATTCATTGCGCAGAACTGGACGCAGAACTGATGCAGTGAATCGCCATTCTCCCCCAGCCCAGTACCTTTGTCAGCTTCAGCTATTTTTTGCACAGTTTTGTTTTGTTGGACTCCCTCAAAGTGAGGTGCTTGCGAAAAACCCTGAGTACATCCTCCGAAATGCAGTATGCCCCATGTCCAGTACAAGAAAATGGACATGACTGTGCCTTGTTTGCTTTTGCATCGGTCCTTCACATAGTCCACGGTCATGCACTTTCTGCTGTCACCTTTACGCAGCAAAATATCACTCAGCTGAGGGATGGTTTGAACACAGTCCTTACCTGTAACACACCTGATGTGAACACTCCAGATCCGAAGAAATTCCTTTCATCTACATTTTTGTGGTCGTTCTTCCCTTGTCTTTTCGGAGAAAGAAAATGACGACGTTTTTCTCAAGTTAGTGTACAAAAAGTCGGAAAACACCTCCCCAGAAGTTCAACAATCCAAACGAAACCCTGCAGAAGGAAAACAAGCTGACGAAGTACTTACAGAAGTCGACTCTGCTTATCGTCCCGTTATTGATGATCCTCAACCAGAAGCTCATCGTGACATTGTATCGGACCCTTCAGTTGCTTGTAGTCTTCCAGGTCCTGCGACAAATATTGTCGAGGTCCCTAGAACGCTGGACGACGTGTTCAGGTCAATGTTTATGGACGTGCCTACTATATTTGAAGACATGTCACAAGTCGACTTGGCCATGGAGAAGTATTAAGAATCATCGGGCGTGAGAGTCATTATTGCAAAATCATACAAGGGGCGATCCAGGCTTTACTTATGTGCCTCGCATGAAGGCTGTTGTTTTCGAGCAAAATTTGGGAGCAAACAAGGTATGGATGACATAATGCTGAAGAACACATTTTGTGTACCTTATCACAGCGGTCCATTTGTTCCTGGAGGAAAGAGACGACGTGCATTTTCCGGATATGAATCCAGGCGATGTTGGGCTGCAATCGAGCAAGTTTCTTCCAAAGGTCGTGCATACTTGGAAGGTATACCCAAAGAACAATGGCAGGGAACTGAATGGATTGAGAATCCATCACTTCCACCCAGATTTGGAATAGTAACAACAAACATGTCCGAGTCCGCCAACTCCATGTTGGAAAAGGCACGTACTGCAAGTTGGTTGGACTGCATCAACAAAATCCTATCAATAATGTTGGAGAGAATTTGTACCCTTCGCGAAAAGCACAGAGGCAGAAGCAGTGTTGTCGACGAGATGCGTGGAATATTGGAAAAACGATGGAACAACTGTGCTGGCTTCCAGGTCTGGGAACTGCTCGAGAACGGAGGCATCTTCAGAGCATGTCGTACCTCAAGGGGTCCAACAGAAACAGAGCGAAATTACGTACTTAATGTCCGAGAACAAACGTGTGAATGTGGAAAATGGCAAGATCACGAGGTTCCATGCATCGATGCAATTGCATACTACAAGAAGATCGAAAAGCAAACACTTCAGTACATCATCGATAATCACATGAGTGGACAATACAAGTTTGAAACAGTAAATGAACTCCTGAAGGATAACATCATCCCAGTATGTCTTGAGACCATCTCTGCAGATGGAATTACATTGCCACCAAATGTAGTGAAAAGACCAAGTGGCTGCCCCAAAAAGGTTCGGTTGAGAAAACGTACTCGTTTTGCACACGACCCTCAGAAATCCAACATTCGGTGTAGCAGGTGCAAGAAAACAGAACACAATGTGAGAACATGCTTGAGGAGGGACGGAGGGGGCAATGCAGATCTTGATCTTTCATGAAGGTAAAATTGTAGGGTCTAATGTGCAAAGCAACAAATTTGAATGAATGTAATATGACATGCACTATACATACATATTGAGAACAACGAGACGTATGCGTAGACGCAGCTAAGAGACGGCCGTAACGGAGATAGATAGCTGCAACAAAGAAAAACGGGTGGTAGTAGCATTCGTCTAACAAATTGCATCGGTGGTAGTGGTGAAATATTGTTGTGCTCTGGTGAAATAAGAATTTGGGAAAGTTGGGTCTTGTGATATAAGTTTGTTTCCGGTGAAATAAGAATTCGCGCAGGTTGGGTCTGGTGATACAAGTTTGTGCCTGGTGAAGTAACAACGCGCGCAGGTTGGGCCTGGTGAAATAAGTTTGTGCCCTGGTGAAATAGTTTTGGTCTGGTGAAATAACGAAAAAGGTGGAGAAAGTTATCGGGGTCTGGTGATATTGCAATTTCCCCTTAAAACTTCTGTTCTGTTTAGTTCTACTCGTACCTTAATTGAAGCACTACTACCGGTAGTTTACATCATAATAATATTATTATTTTATTTTAGTGTATCTTTAAAAATCCCGTAACGACGTGCTGACTGTGAAGACTACTACCGGTAGCTTATTGAAGAAACGACATGGTATGAGTAGTATGAAGTAATTTTTTTCTTTTCTGTCTGATTTTGTTTTTTATATGTATTTTAAAAATCGTGAAACGATTGGGAACGACCATACCACCATGACAGCACCGCTTCCCGTCCGCTCAGTGAAGTAAGCATGTTCGGGCCTGGTTAGTACTACGGTGGGGGACCACGTTGGAATCCCAGGTGTTGTTCTTACATTACAGTTGACAGCGCTTTTAGTTCTACTGTCTTTACAGTGGTTGGGTCGGTCCTGGTAGGTCCCAGGTATTGATCAGTTCTCTCTTAAGTTGTTCTCTTTTTGCATCAAAATTGATAGCGCTTGACAAGATTTATACTCGGAGTAGAAGATTTATAAATGGCATCGTCTCACACGTTTTGAGTCACGGTTTTGACGTCACGACAGATTGAAGATCCGCACATATGGATCCGCCACAAAGACTGAGGTGGCGGCAAATATGTAGGAGCCTCCCCACCAATTGTGCCCAGTCAAATGTTGAGAGCACCCTCAGAAGTAGGGCGAAGAAGAAGTTGGTGCAAGACTTTGCTGATGACAGCATCTAAAATTTTCCATGTAAGTGCACATCCAAGGGGTTGCCAAAGGTGGTACCAAAGAAGGACACTAGTGTCAACAGTCACACCGAGCAAAGCAGTCAATGAAACAATTTTGGCTCTTCCAGAGATGTCTATGGGGGCACTGTCAGATACTAGTTTGGTTGGTGCTCCCCATGGTCGTACGTTGTCTTCAAGTAAGTTGACAAACGGTGTGCTGGTTTGACGTGGGTTTACATTAGCGACATCCATGGTCATCCCTACAAACACTTGGCATGGTGTTGCTCCACATTCAACAGTTGGGGTATCACTGAACAATTCATCCGTGGCAACTGGCTCTCCATGTTGGATCACATTCAAAGCTGGGTTATGCGATCGGTACACTTTCTTTAGAAGGGTACCAGTAGTAGTCCTTGCCAATTGAGTAGTGTGTTGAAGGGTCTTGTTGGTCATATCAACGGCGATCCATCCACACATGGGTCGGAGTTTGTCGTAGGCTGGTGTTGAATTGCTGGATATCCTGGGAGTGGACGGCACTACCAGAGGACTAGTCTCCTTGACAGAGTGACTCTGGGCATCAAAGAGGAAGAGTTCACATTCACAATTGACGTGGACAATGCATTGATCAATCAAGTGCTCTTTAGGGTCACTGGAAGGGCAACAGAGTGTACCCGATAGTTGTACAGTGATGTCTCGGCGATAGTTTCCATACTCATCAAATAGTTCGGAGTAGGGATGTGCCTCCTTATGTTTGATAATATCAAACCGTTGGTCATCTTCTTCCTCATGGTCAAAGTCAAGAGCAGAAGGGTCCCATGTGGTATCAGAAGTCATCACGATGTGTGGGAGAGTGTTGAGTTCCTTGTCTGTAGGAGGTCTCATCCGGATAGAAGGTAGACCATGTATCATTGCTATAGGGATGGTGTAGCCATCAGCTGTCTTGATCCGTTGAAGTCCACCAACATGCACGGACTTATCCCAGACGGAGTGCTTAAACCATTCCAACTGTTCTGGTGAATGGATGAAATGTCCTCTCCCCACAAGAGCATACTTGTGTAGGATGAGGATGACAGGTCCTTTATGGCTGACAGCATATACTCCTGCAGTACTACTTGAAATAGAGCTCAACTGATAGTTGTCCATTCCCTGGGCATCCCCAGTGCGGTCAGACACATAGGTAACTTTGCAGTCTTGACATGCAATACCTACATTGGCTGTTATGTCGACAGGGGACTGGTTGGATTTCACAGAGGTGGAAGAAACCCTATGGATAACTGATCTTGTTGTGATACACATGTTGGCTTGGCAAATAGGTGCACTCTTGTCTTTGGCTAAAAATGTTGCCCAAATGGAAGGTTGCAGTTGCGGAGCTTTGTGATCCTGGAGCTTGTCATTACACTGCTCTGTCTCAACAGGGGAATCAGCTGAAGCGTCTTGGAGCTCCTCCATGTCTTCACCTTGCTTTTGTTGGTGAAGTTGGACGATTCGAGGATTGTTAGTAGGTTTGATCTTGGCAAGGATCATTTTTCTGTCTGCTTCAGGTAGGGTGTCCCATGCTAACTTTCCTTCATCGCTGAAAGCATGCCATATCTCTGTTGGCAGCAGGATCCTCTGGTTCCTTCGATGGTCTGGACTCCCCATGGATTGGCTTCTCTGCCTTCGTAGTGTATACACGTGGGCTTTAGCCTCAAGATCATATACTGGAGTATCAATGTCAAAAGAATCTCCAGGGTCCCAAGGATCGTCCTCATGAGTCAAGGAGTCGTCAAATTGAACTGCAGCAGCAGACACGAGTCTATAATGATGCTGGAAGTCAATGGGATTAACCTTTACAACCTCCCCAAAAACGGAACCATTTCCTGTTAGATTCCCATAGGGCTTCAACTGCTTGGTCCAGTTAGTTCGAAACTCGGATGCAGTTCCTTTGAACTTCCCATCACTAATGGTAGCGATGATGATGTTTCCCTTCCTGGCTTCAATGTCCGCAGCAGTTGACTTCTTGTGGTGTTCCACGAGGTCCGTATAAGCTGCTGGAGAATCCTTGGTGGCTTCGTGCTTCTGCACTGCCTCCTTCCCTTTGGCTGTTTGCACCTTGGGTTCTAATACAGCATCCATGAAGGTCTGGATGGGCTGGGAAACTTCTTTCTCATCTGGTGTGGAAGGCGAGTACTTGCTGTCCAGAATGTGGGCAACACCCTGTGCATGGGCCTGGATCTCAAAAGTTCTGTGCCAGGAGTCATTAAGTGGCTCGGATTTGGGGGTAGGGAAATGGCTCTGGTCCCTCTTGATACCTTTCTGGAACATCATGACAGCTGATGATGCTGTGCCAGTAACTTGCGCCGGTGTGCTTGGGGCTGGCGAGTTGCTCACAGGTTTGAAGACAGGTACACCGTCTTTGGCCAAGAGCCTTGCCCTAAGATAACTGGTGTTGGTCCTGAACTGGTTGAAATCATCCTTCTCGATCTCGGTCCATTTGCCATCAATGGAATCGCCGGTTTCCTCTTTGTAGAAGAGGTAATCCAAGAAAACGTTGATAATTTGTCCCTTTCCCCATGGGATTGGTACTCTTTTCTTGACGCCATTGACCTCGTCGACGTAAGTCAGTTTGTCGACGTCATCTCCCTGCATGATGATGAGTTCGTAGATGCTGGTGATGCCATGATACTTCAGCGACTCCCTTAGAAGATCGTCACCGTCCAAGTCGAACACGTTCTTGAGTACGTATTCGAGAGCCTGTATTTTCGTGAGCGGCATCGTATCGTCGCTCTCACCTCCTGTCCGTTTCCAAACCTTGATGGATCGAAGGTGATAGTGGGTTGAGCACGATGAGCTTTCGTTATTTGATCACAATTGACTATTGTTCGCTCGAGAGTCAACTGCGACTGTTAATCTGTCAAGATTCTGCCAAGATTTGGAGTCTTGGTTCTTCGCTAGGAGTGAGCAAAACTCCGGCAGAGACGATAGGGCTAACGGTGATAACGATTACTTGAAAGAAAGACCAGGGATATCTCCAGAAGGGAGCCGGTCTAAGAATATCCTGCTTGATGCTTCCACTACATCAAGATCTCAGGGTCAGAGATCTTAGCAGGCTTACAGAAACTGATGAAAGTTGCGTGTAAACTTAAGATATTCCAATTATAATGAATGCTACAGGAGAGTAATTTCTTTCTCCAACATGATTGTGTTTCCAATGAAAATACACGTGAACAGAGTACTGAATTCTACGTAGAGGACCACCATCTTTTCAAAACTTATCTTTTCGAAATTTGATGACCCTCCAAATGACGGAACCAAATGTACCACTCAAATGTCTCAAGGCATCCAGCACATAAGGGACTCCGTTATCAATGACAAGAGAGATACTATTGTACCTCTGATTTGCCCCATACAAACAACCAAAGAAATCAGGGTTCATCTTGTTGTTGCTGTCAATCATGGTGGATACTACAAAGCATGGCTGATAGCTGACGGACATCTAACTGATGATCACCTAGAATCAGTCGACTACGGTGTGGTATCAATGAGAAGTTTCCAAGTAGTCATGTTTCTTGCTGAACTCAATGGTCTTGAGTTTTGGTCAACGGATATTGGCAATGCCCATCTGGAATCTTATCCGGATCAGGAAAACCATATCCCCATCATCTCTAGAGCCCCCCATGGTCAGAGAGCCCTCTATGATCTAGAATTGAGTGGACAGGGGTGGCATGATGAGATGCACAATTGCCTTGTGGCACTAGGATTGTTGCCATGCAGAGCAAAGCCCGACATTTGGATAAGGAAGAATGGGGAGCCCAAAGTTTGGAAATACGTTGTTTTGTATATTGGTGATTTACCAATTGCCATGCAGCATCCCGGGGTACCCATTGGCAGAATGACTCCAAAACTTTTTGAATTCAAATTGAAAGGTATCGGAAAGATTTCTCATCATTTGCGAATGCAGTTAAGCCAGGAGGAGGACGGCACGCTACGTTTGAGACAAAAGAAGTATCCAAAGAAGATGACTGAAGGATATGTCTGCTTCTTTGGCCCTAAGTCCAGAACAAATTCCTGTGTTCCTCTTGAGAGGGGAGACCACCCAGAGACGAACCTACGGTCTTTCCTGGACAAAGAAAAGACCAAGTTATATCAATCACTCATTGGTGCACTCCAATGGATTATCACCATTGGCTGGTTTAACATCTTCCCTATCCTGAACACCATGTCATTTATTCAGGACACCCCTAAATACAGACACTTGGAGAAGATCACGAGGATCCACTCTTGCCTAGGCTTTGTTGTCTAAATGGGGGTGATACTGCCGGAACAGATCAAAACCGCAACGCATCTACATGAATCGACGATGTGGGGAGTGACAAGATTTATAGAAGATTTATAAATGGCATCGTCTCACACGTTTTGAGTCACGGTTTTGACGTCACGACAGATTGAAGATCCGCACATATGGATCCGCCACAAAGACTGAGGTGGCGGCAAATGACAGAAGATACAAGGAAATTCTACGCTTGTCTACGTAGAATTCAGTACTCTGTTCACGTGTATTTTCATTGGAAACACAATCATGTTGGAGAAAGAAATTACTCTCCTGTAGCATTCATTATAATTGGAATATCTTAAGTTTACACGCAACTTTCATCAGTTTCTGTAAGCCTGCTAAGATCTCTGACCCTGAGATCTTGATGTAGTGGAAGCATCAAGCAGGATATTCTTAGACCGGCTCCCTTCTGGAGATATCCCTGGTCTTTCTTTCAAGTAATCGTTATCACCGTTAGCCCTATCGTCTCTGCAGGAGTTTTGCTCACTCCTAGCGAAGAACCAAGACTCCAAATCTTGGCAGAATCTTGACAGCGCTTTTAGTTCTGCTGTCTTTACAGTGGTTAGGTCGGTCCTAGGTCCCAGGTATTGATCAGTTCTCTCTTATGAATTTTTCTTCGAGTGTTGTTGGTTCTGCTGTCTGTAGTGCATTGAACATTGGATGGATCAGTAAGAGGTTGCTACTGCCATGGTAGTAGATTCGAGATCATTACTTTGTGCCTATCATTTTTATTCACAGTCATTTTGTTTCAGCAACTCCTCCAACTTGGAGATTAGATTGTGTTGAATGCGATGATGCTTATAGCAATTTCGAGCAAATCCTTCCTTGGTCAAGGCCTCGTCTGTTTTCACCAAACCTTTCTCATCCTGCAAGTGGGAAAATCCAATTGGGCAGTCCTTTTTCTTCTCGTCCAAAGTGCTTCGACAGTATCGGTCCCATCCTTTTGTGTCAATCGGATAGGTCGTCTTGGTATGTAGCATAAACCCTTCCGTCAGTTCGTCCACTCGCCTTTCAAAGGGATGTCGCTGGATGAAGGGCGGAGATATCTCCTGAGGATAGTCTCTCAGCCGAGAAGTTACAGTGGAGTAATGTACAAAGTGGTTCAAAACATAGTCAGGTCGGTAAATTTGTTTCTTGGCCCTCCATGCCCATTCTGGTTTGGGTAAGGGAGTCCTTTCGCAATCGTACGCTTGCAGGAATGTTACATTCCTTCTTTTGGTGAGGCATGTCGCTGAACCTGCAAAATGCTTGCACTCCTTATCATCAACGTACGGTTCCATGAATTCGTAGTTTGGGACAGCTCGGGTTTGAAAGAAACTTAAGATGTGGGTCGCTCTCTCAGTTTCTTCAGACAATATCAATTTTTTCAGCCAAGATCGAATGTTAGTCCAATTTCCTACTGGGATGAGATACTCGTCCACATCTAGCTGCGCTCAACAAGAGGTGAAATGAAATCAGACTTTGAATTAACTTTGAGATACCAACACAAGATAGTGAAAACGACTGTACCTGAGCGATCCACTCAGTGGATGGACCATATCGCAAACGACAGCTTGTTTCCGCTGCGTATTGACTGCTCCTTTCTCCGGAATTCATGTGCATGGGACGATTGTTGTTGCATACGCGATGCTTCCAAGGTATTCGCGTCACTCGATCTTTCGGAAACAAGTCAAGGATAGATTCCAGCGTAACGTTTTGAGAATGGGCCTGCGAATTATCGTAGATGTAGACATGATCAAACCTGGCAATATACAAGTGATAGACCAGCCACTCCAATAATCGCTGAGAAATCGAGTCATCGACAGAAGATGCGTCCCCACGGGTAGAAAAAGCTGCCGATACCCATACACATCCAATGAGAAAATA
Source organism: Nitzschia inconspicua (assembly GCA_019154785.2). Taxonomy (NCBI): domain Eukaryota; phylum Bacillariophyta; class Bacillariophyceae; order Bacillariales; family Bacillariaceae; genus Nitzschia; species Nitzschia inconspicua. The sequence goes on along the minus strand of JAGRRH010000009.1, from coordinate 2,176,126 downwards.
TTTCTTTGTTGTGCCGATGTTCCTTTGCGTCTCTGTCCGCAATTCTGGTGGCCTACACACTGGAATGTTGGACCACCGACCACTTTTCTCGACTGGAGGAAGAAGGTGGTTCTTTCCCCATTCCATTATGGGATCAAATAGTGATTCCACATTTGGATTATAGCCCTCGCGTGTTTCGCGGGCTGGAGTGCGAATGGGAACTAGGTCGACGTAGATGGAAGGAATGTCGTTGATCACCGACGATCCTTGAGCAACAATTGATTGCAACTGTTCTGGAATAGGGCATCGAAAGTGAAGCACGCTGTTCCAAATTTGCTCATTATGCGCTCCACGCACATCATCGTGGTCCTTGGGCCGAGTCAGCATGGGCTTGGAATTCTTTTTCTGAAAATTGGCGTGTTCGTAATTGTATGGAAATATACTGAGCGTTTCGCCCAAAATTTCTTGCTCCTCATTATTTATTGAACGGAACTGGCAAATGAAACGGGTTTCACGACCATCCTCATCTGCGTCCGTGAGTGAGGATAGTTGATATTGAAATGATCCATTCGAACTGAATCCGGTCCGTCTCACAGATACGCTCTGCATGATAGCCACCTGGGGCTCCAGATTCCTTAAATCTTCTGCAAATGCTGGAGATGTCCGACACCGACGTTTGTTGTGGGCCACAAACTCCAAATATTTGCCATCTTGGGACGGAAAGATATCGTGTAACCAAGGAAGAAACGGATCGGCATCAACTGGACAGATTGAGGCGTATTCTTCTCGGAGAGGATACATCGGCTGCAGCTCTCCTACAGTAGATCCAAATTTGTCATCCATATCCACACCATGATCTACTGGCAAGTTGTTTTGTAGATCTTTGCAGGACTGAATTTTCGGAAAAACAACTTTAGACAAGCGAGGATTCGTTCGTACAGGCAGTGGCCTGCCTTGTTTCAGAGGCTCTTCCAAATAAGCCTCCAACGGAAGCATCTTAGTTGGAAGTGGGTGTAACAGGTTTTCCATCAGAAGAGCCGGCGAGAGATCCGCATCTTGAATCTTCCAGGCTAAAAATACGAAGAAAACGACTGAAGTGACTCCGAAACATAAACTTGACCCCACTATCATTTTGGCCGAGACTCTCAAAGGCCTCTGTTGGCGCCTTGGTTTTCCGGTTATCTTCATCTCCTCCTACATGTCATGACGGTCAAACCTTTGAGCTGCAAAGATCTAGAAAAACAAAGAACGTCGTGTAAGTCATCAATGAATTACATTGCATGCTCCTTATCAACTACCTACTCCGAGTACGGGTACGACTACGGTACTACCGTAGACCGGATAGAGAGAGTATTGTTGGCGTACCGAAGTCGGAAATGTTGGTCGAAAATAGTCATCGAAAAAAAATGGAAAAAATACGGAAGGAGGAAGACTGACTGTGATGCCTGTTTCAAAAGTGAGAAAAAGCGATCGGCAACTAACAGTTACTGCTAGCTAGTAGCTACTTACTGTTAGTCGTAGTCCCATCTTCAATCTGTGTAAAACATGAGATTTTCATTTCGTATAAAATAATGGTTTTACGGCGCTGTAACATAATTATTGATACTGCAATATAATATGACTTATGTCATACTTTTGAAACGGCTAATTGCCGTCGCCTTTCTCCTCCTCCACCATCGACAACTCGGATCGTTCGTTCAAAAGCTGGGATCTTCTCAAAATATGCGCTACCGTGGACCTACGCTTATTCTTCTTGATATCTTGTTTTCGACGAATCGTTGCTTCTTGGATGACATCACAGATTGTGGACATGGACGGTCGCTTGCGTGGATTTTCGCACCAGCCTTGAATGATAGTGTCTTGGAGTTTGTCACACGTCTTTATTTTCTTCCCATTTGGTCGCTCCCCACCTAGAACGACGTGTTTCATTTGTTTTTTCAGGTCGTATTTACCATATGGTAGATCCAAAGTTACGACGTAGTAGAACAGCAGGCTATAGGAATACACATCGCTGCTTAATCCATAGAGTTTGCAACAGCACACTTCCGGTGCCATCCATCGACGAGACCCTGTCAAGCCGGTGCAGTCGTATCCATCGGGTGCTTCACGTAAAAGATCTTTATTGATTTTTGGTAACGAAGAAGAGGTAAGCGATTGAAAATACACAGATAATGTATGGGATACTGTTTGTCATCCGACTGAACATACGAACCTTTTCTCAATTCTTTCGACAAGCCAAAGTCGAAAATCTTATAATCCCCTCTCACATCGCATCCAATACTTCTACAAGTTGAGAAGAGCGAGATGAGATTTTCATGGAAGTTACAACTCACGGAATTTCATTCCCTCACACCTACTCTGGTTTCAAGTCCCGATATAAAATCTTCATGCTGTGCAGATGCTTGAATGCTCGGGCGATGTCGTACATGCATACCAATCGTTCCGTTTTGGCTTTGTAATCATCCACCTTCTTGAACATTCGCAAACCAAAGGGACCTCGCGCCGCTCGAGCTTCTGCTTGCCATTGCTGAATTTTCTTGCTCAAAATGGCATATAGTCGATCCAGCACAATCATGAAAGAATCGTATCCTGGTTGGCTGACCGTGCCACGCAACTTGATAATGTTGCTATGATCGATGGAGGCTAAAAACGTGGCTTCAACGGCCAAATCAATGGCAGAGTTTTCCTTTTCTTCGTCCATCAAATCCAACCGTACTCGTTTGACGGCAAATCGAGGTGCGCCATCTCGTAGAGCGTCGTTACGCATGTAGATTTTCGTATCATCCCTGTCGAGCATTTTTGGAAATTCGTCGTCTTCGCCTCTGATGTTAGATGATCTCGTTGCTGTCAAAATTGAATTTGATGTTTTTGTCTTTTGTAAATGAAACCCATTCACCTCGAATACCATTCCAAATTGTCCATTTCCAATGATTTGTCCCAGTTGAAGTTCATCTTCTTGAAAGGTCGGCACTAGTTTGGGTGGATGATTCTCAAAAAAGTGACTACCTCGTTGTAAGCATTCCACTGTCTGTCGTGTCTCAGCCACAATCCAACTCGTCTGTTGATCGATCGGTGTTTGTGCGGGACACGCCGACTCTCGCCGCACTGCGTGTATCGACCTGGAGAGTTCGTCCAAGATGTGAAATTTGGGGATGGACGACGATGACGACAAGGTCGCCATCACAGAATTGGGTGTCTGGGACGAAGAAGCCGACTTGGACATGTTCTTTCGTGGATGGCTACTGTTGCCAATTTCAGCTGACGAGGAGGATATCATAGAATCATAGTGATCGATGATCCATGCAGGGTGTAAAAAACAGTTTCGTGGAATAATATTATGTCTACGAAAAACAAAAAATGTTTCCTTGAGAGACATCCGCCCGAATGGGTCACTGGAACTTACAGATAGAGCTTTTAAAGTATGCCTCGGATTTCATTAGAAAGATACGCACGGAAATTCTAAAAAAACTGCACAGAATCCTTTTACGACTACACGTATGATACTCCGCTATAAAGTACTTCGAGTATGACTTAAGATTCAAGCAATCTGGCGCTCGCCCGCCCATTCATCCGAAATCAAAATTCCCCGAAGAACAAAGCCATCACATCCTTTTCGAGTCCTCGCTTCTCGCTTCCGTTTTTGACCTTCGCCCGCAACAACGCAACAACGACGAAGAACCATCTAATCGAATTCGTTAATCCAGTCCTAAAAAGGAATAGTAGTTATTCATCGGAGTGGTAGTCTACTAGCTAGTAATGAATAATGGGAAGCGGTCAGCATATCATTGAATCATCACGAGAACAACGACAAATAATTGTTAGTACCATTGCAGTGCCATCATGAAGTTATCATCGCTGTCAACAGCCATTTTCATAGCCGCTGCGTCCGTCCACCATGTTACAGAATCCTTCCTCGCTTCTTCTCCATTCAGTGAGTCCAACGGGTGTGGAAGGCAGCTGATTTCAACGATCTCGCCGGATAATGATATAGAATCGCCCCTCCCATTTTCACGCAGCAGCGACGACTCTTTTTCAGAATCGTCGTCTTGGTCTGTCGCTGACGACTGGTCATCCTTATCCAAAACAGCGTGCAGTTCCAACACAGACAGTAGTATCGTCTTTGACGACGCATATACTGCTGAGGTCGCCAGAAATATGGTCCAAGCATCACCTCAGCTACCGCCCTTGTCTGAAGAAGATATCTGGATACGCGATATTGTGGATGAATTTCATAACTCATTTTCCACCTTGGACGAGTCACCCTTGTACGACACATCCTTTGACGAACCCACCGTCAGCTTGGAAGATGCTATTCAAAATGGCATGGACGATGAAATCGCCATGTTGATTCGCTGCAACGAACAGCCCGAGAACGTTTTGATTGCTGAAGGACGGGCCTTGCCGCCACTTACGGAATCGGAAAAGAACAACGTGACACAACTCATTGAGATGGTATCCAAAGATGACGAAGGAGCAACGTTTCAGGCCACTGACTTTTTGAAATCGGCCGTTTCCAACATCTTTCGTCAACATGCCACGCCCAGTGTTTTTGATGGGGTCTTATCTCTGGATCGAGCGGGCATTGCATCTTGGATGACAAGATGCTTACAGGAAGATGGAGAAGGAAAGGTCAGTCCTCATGATCGACGTGTTATTAAGACCATGTCGGATTTCAGCAGCTACGGTTCCGGACGATTGGTCGATGCTGACTTCCAAGAATTATACTTGTCAACAATTGTTGGTGATTTGTCCAATCTCCGGTCCGTCTCTATCGAACGGCATTTCCAATTACGAAAGGCATTCATTGATGCCGTTTGGAGGGACATTCGAGCCCATGGAATTCTCTCTCCAGTGGAAGAGGAGCGACTAATGTTGCAAAATAAGATTCGAATGGAAAATCAAGCAGGAACGTTGGCCAGTACTGGTGTCCCCAGTAGCAACGCTGACATTGTTGATGAATGTGAAATATTAGAGTGGAATGGTGGCAGTGTTCCCGAGGGAAATGCTGTTTTATTGTCTGATCGAGAAAAATCTAGCAAGCGAAGGTCGAGCAAAGGATTGAGTAGCCATAAACTACTAGAAATGGCAGGTGACGGAAACACACCTTTGAGGATGAGGGATGGAGATTTTGGTAAGCACCTACTCGTCTGTGGTACCGTCGCTTTGGGCTTGTCCAAGCTCTAACTGACTATGTCGGTGTCGATACAGTTTTCATTGATGAGGAATCTTGTATTGGCTGCATGATGTGTGCCAATGTTGCTCCTGCAGGTAAGTCCTACGATATTATTCATTTGGAGCTTCTCCGCATGTAACTTTTTCACACTCTTTCTCCGCTTCTTTAGCCTTTGTTATGTTAGATTCGGGTCGCGCCCGGACTTTCCACCAACGAAGTGGACCAGATGTGGACCAAGCAGTGGCATCGTGCCCTGTATCCTGTATGCATCCCGTGTCGTATCATGAATTGGAAGAGTTTGAAACGGCAAGAGACGAAGGTGACGGTCGAACTGATCACCGTCATTTGGGACACAGACGTGGACACACACCATTGCATGTTGCTGGAATTGACAGCGACAACAACCACCGTACTTCCTGGTATCATACTTTGAAAGAGAAATGCCTGGTGAGCTCGGATTGTCCCAAGAGGGGGTGCTATGACTGTCCAAAATACAGCACTCCCGGCACCAACCCATACTTTGTTGCCCAACACAAAAAGGCCGAACACATTCGGGCGCAGCACTTCATCGAGCATGGGGATGTGGACGTATTTCGAAAAACAGCAGACCTTTAGGTCATGGAACTTGTTTCAGGTCGCAATGTTGGAATTAAACGACGTGCAACAAGTCGTTTTATCCATTGGTGCTAATGTATAAGTACTGCAAGACAGCTCTATTTGGCGTTTTAGAGCTGATTTTTGTTTCCCAGTTCGGACCTCACTCATATGAAGACTTGCCATTTCCAATTCATTTCCAGATGCAGTGGTGGTATGAAATAATTATTTTATTAATATTATTTGCGTTATTTTATATTATGATGATAAAAAAATTAATAATTTTTATTAATATATTATTGTATTATTATAACTGTAATACACACAATATAAACATTACATTATTATTTTTTATTTTTTTCGCACGTCGATCACCACAGTCGAAAGATCCGAACGCCGGACAGGCAAGAGGGTGACCCATGATGACGATGGTAAGGGAGTTCGACGGCATCTGGAGCGTAACCGCATCTCCATCATCTCACGATGCGATTGACGTTGTTCGCGACGCAAAGTACCAGTCATGAAGAGAGTCTTCTAGGTAGTTGCTGCATGGTTTGACATTGATAGTCTCTATCTTTCTCACCATGTCGTCCATGGATTTCGACATTGAGGTAGAGAAAATTGAGAGCCGACCGTCGCTTGATAAAGTCAACGGAAACCAAGAGGATGGCGCCGCTACTAGGGGGAAAGTCATAACGCAGCCGCTATCATGTGCAAATGGGAGTGGTGGGTCTGTTGCAGCAGCAGTCAAGAGTGACACTCCTTCGTCGCCATCCAGGAAACGGATCCGGCTGTCCCTCAAAGGCAGGCCGGTTGCGACCGTCTCAGTCGTTCGATCTACTGAAGACCATCGTCCTTTAGTAGTGGAACGGCAAACTCTACCAGGGAGCGATACAACGGGGAAGCAATTCAAAGTTGAGCAAGGGATCGAATCTAGTAATGGTGAGCCCACCAAATCGTTTGCAGCAACCGAGCCAACCAGAAACGAGTCTGCTACAATTGTAAATTCGGAAGATACGTTTCCCTCTCCGCCCAATAAGAAGATCAAAGTTGAAACTGAGGACATCCAGGGGAAACCAGAAGGGAGAGTAAAGGATACATCTCTGACTCAAGAGTTCAAGGCCGTCAAAACAGAGCTAGATCGAAATGCTACTGATGGCACCAAGTCTAGTGAAGCAAGTCCCGACGCTCAAGATGCAATGGTACTTGAAAACGGTGCAACTGGCGAAGACGACGCCGTTGCAGCAGTAGTTGAGGAGCCTCCAAAACATGAGAAATCCGTCAAGCCTAAGGTTGCGGCACCGGGACCGACAAAAAAGGGGCCGACTGCAGTCCCGCAACATTCTGCCGTGCTCGGAGAGAAGAAACGCAATGCTGCAGCGTTGCGGTCGATACGCATGCCCCCCATGTCGTCTCCTGGGCTGCTAATTCCTCCTGGGATATACCGCGGCCCGACTGATGCAAATGGTTTGGTTTCTCCCAACGCCGTCTTTACCGAGGCCATGGAAACGGCGGGGTACAACTACGCTACAAGATCCAGCGATCCCCATCGAGGATCCAGCGTACAGCGTGTGGTTGATGACATGTATGACAGCGACGTCAAGTTGTGTTTGAATTTCCCAGAACTTATACCACGAAAGTACCTGCAGAAGCAGGAGGATTCTACCGCGATATCAAGGTCGGAAACTGCGTCTGGCTCTGAACAATCATCAAATGAGAAACCCGATGAAGTACATCCTGCTAAAATTGATCAGAATGCACCGCCAAAGCCAACCTTGATGCTCAGTGTGGCAGAACGTCTGATGAGAATCTTTTCTTCAAATCCAGCAAAGAGCACCCACGACTCTTCGAATATACAAGGAAATCGACCCGGGAAACGAAGCCGTGTGCGACTATTCTCTGAGATGGTCCCAGTTTCTCTTAGTTTACCCTACCCTGAAGAGTACATCATAAATCGGCTTGAATACGTGAAATTGGTGAATGAAAGAGAAAAGACGATTGTTGCGCGGCAACAAGAGGAAGAAAACATAGAAATGCAGCAAAAAAAGTGCGAGGCGCTTGGCGAAGAGTATGACGGTCCAACCCAGCCACAAATTGCCGTTCCTCCTATTCCGGTACCGCCGGATCCTCCAAAATTAAGCGAATTGCAAGGAATGAACACCGACATCTACTGCAACCAAGATCATCCCATTTACAAGCCAAAAGAAGACTTTGCGGAGCATCTCGACTCTCGGTGCTTTCATATCTCTGAGGGTCGTTACTTTGGACTGACAAGTTGTGGTTTAGCTGATCAACATTTCGTCGGTCCAAATGCTCCGGGCATCGGTGGTCTCCACTTATCATCTGTATCAGGTCTCGCAACTTCCGCCACCAGTGGGGCTGGCAACGGGGTTCCTGTATTCAATCCACCTTCTACTTTAGCGGGTCCGAAAGTTTCCGTAGCGTTGGGAATTGTCTCCGCGAAGACAAGTGTGAAAAGCGTCCCATCAAAGTTAGGATCCGTTTCGCACACGAAAGATGACGTCAACAGTAAAGTTCTCATTCCCATCGCAAGTAAAGGAGAACCACCACAGAAATCCTTTGGCCCTGCCAAGAATGGACCGACAGTAACTGGAACAAGACATCATTTGAAATTAATCATGGAGAATGGAGGAGAGGAGGCAGAGAATATGAGAATGGTTATTATCAAGGCTGCTGTACACGCTGTTCGAGCTGGGAAATCTATGGATCGATCCTTCCGAGCCTCCGATCGGAGGGTTTACCCGGATGTCGGCAAGGCTTTCTCTACTCATTCTGGGCTCAAACCCTGTGCAAAATGCAAGAGCAATAAACAAGGGACGTTTCACTGCCGCCTGCGACGAAAACATACTGAACCTGACTATGATGGTGGCGATAGTTGGCAAATTCTTTGCCCTTTTTTCGACACTTCCTTGGCCGACTTGCTCATTAAACCGCTCAAAAAGAAGGAAAATTCTTCTGAAAATCCAGATGACGCAGCTACGAGCTAGCAATAGGTAGAGCAATCAATGAATTCTCTTCTTGTACTGTAAAAATAGGGTCGCTTTGATGCATTTTTTTGAATAAAAAAGTTTTTGCTGTAACCCAGTGCCCTCTTCTTAACTTCGAGTCCAACAAAGCAAAATAATAATACGTTGTAATATTTTATGTTATGGTAAACTGTAAAAAAAAAATCTGAAAAAAATGAATTTTTTCTTTTCCACGTCTCGGATTTCACAGTCAGTTCGACGCACAACGACCACGAACGTCGTGCGCCATGATGATGATGCTATGATAACGCCTCCACGCCACCATCCTCTCACAGGCAACTCGTCATCCGTCATCATCTTCGAATCTACTCTATCAAAACACGCAACGTGTTTACAGTTACGACGACTTCGTCGTACTGTGGTATTACCCGAAAGATACAACAACTTCTTTTCAGCAATCTTCTCGCAATACAGCAAGGGCGAGATGACGGTTCTTAAGAGAAGGACTGTGCTAGCACCAGCAGTGAACATCCTGCTTCTCTTCTTTTGCAATCTACACTGCGGGCGGTGTTTCTTTCCTTCACCCATGTGGACAACAGCCACACGAAATTCTATCGCAAATTTGGGCATTCGAACACCGTTACACCCACAGAGCAAGCAGCGTGATGACATTGATGAAGCAGAAGATCCGGTGGATGCCTTTCGTGCGGAACAAGAAGCCGCTCAAAAAGTTGGCAAGAGGTTAATGATGCCTCGTGTCATTTTGACATCGATCAGTCAGACCATCACGGCTTTTGGTTGGACATTTCTTATTGTAACGTTCATTCTCCAAGCGCTGGGATACGCGTTGGTAATGGATGATTCCACGGGGCTGAGAATAGACACCCTCGATGCGCAAAAATTTCAGCAAGAAGTTACAAAGAGCATGCAGGAATTAACCCGATGACGCGTACTGTATGACACTTTGTCATGAAGAACCAGTTGCTGGGAGCCCCAGTGCTTGTTTGACATAGTCATATAAAAGTAATTGACTCGTGATGATCACACCAACATGAAAAATCCTGGCAGTGAGGCCGGAATAGAACCCTTTGAACCCTTGGCGGTCATAGATGACTTTGGTGACATTGGAAAATGATAACGGTACCGTTCCTCGTTCACTGTACGTATCTGTCAATATCACATCTCCAGGTTGTGAAAGCAGACATGCGGAAATAGAAGCGATGAATGCTGATACAAAGGACACCTCCAGCTTTGTCAACGGATTGCTTGGATCAGAGACAATTGAGTAGAGGTACTTAGCAACTTCATCAAAGGAAACTTGTTTTCCAAAAGTGTACGGAACTTGCTTCGAAAGCATTGCTGGACATCCCCAAAATAGACTTGTTATTCCGGATTCTTTGATAAGCAGAGGTATACCAGTAAGCAAATTTGAGGCAAAGTTTGGATCCGTCACCAAACGGATTCGCGTTCGTTCTAGCGGACACAGCATAATCGAAGCAGCCGCTCCTGCAATAACACTCGCTATCAGATAGGGGATAGCAAGGTTCTCGAGATCAAGTAGACGTGACATTGCCGGTTTCAGACTTTCATAGAACCCAAATTTGGCGGCACCCTCGATTCCATATCCTACAACTGTCGGGCCCAGCCCCTTGAGTAGGGCCTTTGCTCCTTCCTCTTGTAAAATAATCTTTGCTGCATCTAAGACGCCCGCTCCATACTTTTCTGTGTCCACCTGTTGACGAGTCTTGATGACATCAATGGGTGTAGTTATTCCATGAGAAAACGCTGCACAGATCCCACCCGCTAGAAAGAATCGAAGGTCGGCATCACCAAATACGGTCGAAGACAGCAAAATGTCGGATCCAAGATCCGCAGCATAAACTGGATGAAGCTGAAGGCTTAGAAAGAGGGAAGCTAGACCACACGAAGAAAAAACACTAACAAGATGCTGCTTTCTCCTTCGATTCTTCTTGTCGTCGTCAAACACAGAAAGAGGTGGCTGAATGGAATTAGACGAGGCAAGATTCCTCACTGTATTGCGATCTATGGGATCGAGCCCTAAAGGCGAAACGACAATGGGTACGAACGCCAGCAACATGAGCTGCATTCTCTTCCTATGTCCATGCATTGACAACATTGTAGCATTGTAGCATTCTTGCTTGAAATTGGATAAGATGGGATTGACAACAATTCACGTTGACTGTGAGCACAGCGATATTTCATTCCACGTGTCGAACGTTGCCTGTCACGACGTCGCCCGGCTCGAAACAGTTCCCTATCCCTAATAAGCTGGAAATGTACCTGAAACACGAATCCTACCGTAGTCTGACGTACGTCGTAGTGTGAGAGAAATGCCTTGCACCGTGGTATGAGCCAACAATAGTGTCGTATCTGCCGTCAACTAACAGTAAGTAAACTTTGCAACCTACGATAAAGAAATTCATAGCTACAGTAATAGACACCCTAAGGTTGAAGGAATCACAAATGACACATTCTGTGCGTCATTGCGACGTCCTCCAAAAATTGTAGTAACGCTTCATTCACAGCGTCTTTGGCTTCCACCTGAATCCAATGGCCAACATCTTTGATAAATATTGGTTTCCGGGTCATGGATGTCATATTTCCATTAAGTCGGTGAATAATTTTGTCCCTTCCACCGTATAGGTCGACGAGACTGTCATCTTCGCCAATGATAAACAATGATGGTGGCGAGATTTTGTCATCCAGACTTCCATCCGAACGCCGCAAGGCGGCATTCACTGCTTCAAAGTTCAGCTTCATGGCTCTGTACCATGACAAGCCGCCATGAAATCCCGCCTGCTCATACTCTTTGGTGAGATACTCGGGGTCTTCTTCTTTCAACCAGTTTGGCAGCGTCTTGGCTCTAGGAAGTCGCTTCCACATCCCTGGAGCCACGGTGGCATCCAATACGTCTATTTCATCCAACGTTTTGCGGCCAGTCGTATCAAACATGTTACCGTGAATATCATACTCGGGAGTTCCTTGGACCGTCTCGCATCCCTTGCGGTTAGTGTAAATCCTGTAAAGGAACTCTCTACCATTCTTGTCGTATTCCTCCGTGCTTTTCGCCAGACAATGATGAAGCATGTAATGAAACAAACATTTTCGTTCTCTTTCCTTGGCGGGTATGGATTCATCCAGACAAGGGCCATACTTGGATTGCAAAAAGGACAGCATGTCTATCCTGGGAGTTCCGGTGTAAGGTGCCGACATTCCCAGGACACCCAAGACGTGCTGAGGGTATAGTAAGGACACTGACCATGCCGCTTGACATCCCCAGTCGTGTCCTACCACTATGAACTCGTTGTATCCCAACGCTTTGGCGATTTCCACCACATCCTTGGCGATGACAGTTTGGGTGTAATCTTCCGTTCGTCGCGGTTGCGACGTCGCACCAAATCCTCTCATGTCGGGTGCCACCGGAAGATACGGCCGATCTCGAAGCAACAATAGCTGATATCTCCACGAATACCAAGACTCAGGAAAACCATGGAGGAACAACACTAGTTCATGTCCCTGTTGTCTAGCCAACGGACCGCTAATTGTCAGGTTGGGTCTGGTGGATGCCACACGGTGGCGTATGCCATTGACATTATCCAGAAAGGTAAAGTGGATTCCTTTCAGGAAAGTCGTCGATATAATGGGAGTTTGAGACATTTCAACTTGATCCTGTAGCGCAGTAGCTTGGTAGGGTGGTAGATGCGACGGCTGCCATACTTGTTTTGAAATTCGAAGTTCACATCGTACAGAGTGAAAGAGGATGAACACTTCGAACCGCAATTACTACGAGTATGACTACGGTAAAAGGAAATACGTCGTAGTCATGTAGTCACTATAATAATGATAATACTCCGTACGTAGTAATAATAAATACTACTTACCTAATAATATTATGATATTACTACTATTATAAGTATAAAATACATATTACAGTATGTATTTTGCTGTGATTTTTTTGTGGAGGGTTTTCCCTTCTAGTAATACACACAGTTAATTGGTCAACTCGAATCCATTCGAAAGTTCAAGATTCTGGCCCGAAGCAGATACTTCAGTATCTATAATAAATAACTGGAAATGACAGGATAACTTTTTTCCTGAACAGGGTTTTAACAAAAATCTTCCCTCGATTACCATCTCGTACAAAGATCTACCGTAGTTCCCTAACATGATGTACGCTTGGTTCTCAACATCAATCCTGCTCTTTTGAAAATGGCGTGGATCTCGTCAAGCCTCTTTTGTTCAGCTTTGCTTCTCTGAGAGAGCATTTGTTCCACATACGAGGCGTTTGTACCGCTAACCCGTTTGGGGGGGGCTGTTGCGGAAACATCTGTTGGTGACAACGGTGAAGCGGATGTCGGCTCCGTCAGAGCTGACACATCAACATCCTTCGATTTCCCAAATACATCATAGTGGTTTCCCTTCTTTGAAGTGGCTGCCTTTTCCTCTACAGCCTTTTCGTCGTCTGCAGCGAACTCGTCCATAGTAGTTGTTGAAGGCATCGGCGAGTGGTCAAGCTCTTCAGCTGGGACCTTGCCCACAATGGAATTCATTTCATCGATGTCAACGGACGTCACTCCTGCCTCTTCAAGAACTGCATTATTTGTGTTTCCGTTTGACATGAAGAGCTGCTGTTTCCGTGCAGCTATAATACCACCGTTACGAGAAAAAGGAGGCCGATTGCCCACAAGACCTTGATTTTGCAAACTATTTTTGTCAGGGACTCTTTCTTCCGATGATTTCGAATGCTTGACGTCCTGTTTAGGTGCTGAAGTTGGATGGTGTGTTCGCTTCTTCAGTTGCCACGGGCCAATAGTGGTGGTATTCGATGGTGGTGGGGGTGGGGTTACAGGATGACTTTTGTTGCTTGTAGATGCAATTGGAGTCGAGTCTGGCTCGTCCGATGGATTTGTTGCAATGGAATTATTGATGAAACTATCACTTTCCTTCTTCTCTTCGTGGTAATTTGAACGGTCGCTGGAAGCTTTGTTCATGACCTGCACAGGAGTAATACTTGCCTCTTCCTTTTTCCTGGCCTCTGCCTTCAATGCCATTCTCTTGCGACGGAATTCGAGCTCAGCCAGTTCCGCGGCTTGCACCTCTTGCCTCCGCTTCTGTTCCGCTTCTCGCGCCATGGCTTCACGTTCTTTTTCCTTTCGACGTTGTTCAATTTCAGACCTCTCCCGGTTGCTTTCATTGGGATTCTTGTCCCGTTTTTGTGCCACAACGTTTTGAGACGTTTGGATTGCAAGCTGGGGCTGATTCGATTGTGCATGCTTGATTGCGGAGCTGGCGTCTCTATTGCTGGACATTTGTGAGTTTCTCGACGATCTTTGGTCAAAAAAGAACCCACGGGCGTTCTTTTTCTCAGATTGTTCTTTCTGCGGAATTTCTTGTTCACGCACAGCCGCATTCATAACCTTAGGAGCATGTGGAGCCGAGATTATATCCTCCTGTTCTGATTCTGGAGTAAGTGTCTTCCTCATGTATTCAATATGAGGCAAATACGATGGCGATAATCCATTTTTAGCTTCCACAGGCTTTCTCGGAGGAGTGGATTGAAAGGTTAGTTGTTGCCTAGAACTTCTTCTGTGATTTCTTGAAGGAGTTTCGTTGAGCTTCTGCGACCGCCTAAAAGTTTTTTGGTGGTGAGCCGTCAACCATGACCAAATGAGTCTCCGAGTGATCCAACCACGCGCAACACTCTGGATAAGGAGAATGTCTTCGTATGTCCGAAGAAATTTCATTTCGCAAGAGAAGCTCCTCCACTGCGCCTGAATCATCGTCGCTGCGATGTTATACACTTGTCTTTCCGATGAGGAGGACCCCAGACGCTTTCTCACCAAACAGCCACGCAGAAAACTTTGAATTCGAACGATACTGTACAATTTGGTTATCGAAGCATCAACGGCAAGCCAGCCACGGTAGATCTTTTGAATCATAGTAGCACAATAGTTGTCAACAGCGAGGCAATCTCGAACCCACCAACCTCGGAAGATAGCTTGTATACGAATTGCAGCCAAAGTATAGAAATCAAGAGCTGCATCCTTCCTAGGGAGTTGTTTCTGTTTTGTGGCGGTCCTCGCTTTCTGGATGATGACAGGTGACCTATTTTGCTGCGCATATGGCATCGCCTCGCTGTTTTCGTATCTACTTTCTTGGTTATAAAGTTGTTGTTGTTGCCTCGCTTCCTCAACCTTGATTCTTGCTAGAAGCTGTCGCACTTTTGTCTGAATAACGACCGCAGCCACAGCCTCTATGAAGTCAACGTAGGAACTGGAAAGCTGTTCCTCGCTTTCACCCTGAAAAGCGATTCCATGATTATTTGAAATGGCGGGTTCATAGTACAGTGGTGCTCTGTCAAAACTGTTGTTTCGATGCGACCCGGCCCATTCCGCCATCGTTTTTACAACATCGTGTTCTGTACTAGGACTTTCAGCTAATATAGGAGAAACAGTCCGTCCATTTCCGTCGATGAATTCAAGTGGGCTGAAAGGTCGCCCAAAGTTGTCATCTGGTGGTTGAGGATCGCTTATTCGTTGCGGATCATTGCCAGACCTCTTTGGAGATTTGGAAGGCGACTCGTCAGAGGGACATTCCTTCCCATCATCGAAAGGAGAAAAAACTTTCGCGTCATTTCTTCGCGAAGATCCATCGACACGACCCGAGCCCTTTTTCAGGATCGACTTTGGCTTTGACCGCGAGATACACCGAATTTCGTCCGTTGCAAAAGGATCAAGTCTCGCTGACTCTGGGGAAACGAATTGGTGCTCAAACAGATTTTCACTCCAACGCACACCCGTCGCATTGCTGTATGGGAAATCAGCAACTGAAGTTGGCGAGGACTTCTTCCCGATCGCAGGTTTTGTGTCCGGTGAAAAAAGATCACGAGAATACCCCGACTTGGGAGTGAAGTTCGCGTAAGATGGTCGATTGGGGCTTGTCTTCCTCGAGGGAGGGTAATCTTCGATAATCGCCCCGATATGTGAATTGCGAGATGCTGCACTATTACTATGATTCGAAGCTTTTCCGGTCATGAAATTCGGATTTTCCATGAAATTGTCGAAGTCGTCACTGATTGGGTTTCCTTCTAGCAAAGATGCTTTTGCGCCAGATTTGGACTCACCAGATGCCGGTGCCACCTTTCCAGAATGAACACTTGGGGGATCGCGAGGATACTTCATTCGAGTGGACGCAGATGCCGCTGGCGGGTCTTGCCTTCGAGCCCTGCCAGGTGATGATGTTTCCGACTTTGGCTTTGAGACCATCGACGGTATAATTTTCCATCGTCTCCCTGAGGAGGAGGCGTCATTTCGTTGTCGTCTCACCTGTTTGTAGCAAAACAATCAGAAATGAGTAACACCAAACCGAGCAAAGTTGGTTCCGATATTCCATATCCTTACACTCACCATCAGTCCTCTAACACCCCTTGCGTTGGAAGAGCCAATTTTTTCTGTTCCCTCGTTCCGGTTTTCGTCGTTCCTTGGTCCACTTGATATCCCACGTCCACTTCCAACACCCTTTGATGTCTCATACGAGATACCAGCAAGTCCACCATCTTCGAATGGCTTTTGCATCGCCGAAGAAGCAAGTTTCAGAGTAGTTCCGGTGGTAGTTACCTGTTCCACTGTCCTCTTTTCTCGACCCATGTCTTGATACGACCTCGATGGATATTGCTCTTCTTCTTCTTGTTCTTGTTGTTGTACCTGGTGGTGTTGACGACTAGATTGCGTCGGAAAGAGATTCGACGGCAACTGAACGACGCGGTTATGTTTTTGCTGCTGGCGTTTTTCTCTCCGCTTTTGCCAAGTCTCTTCGCGTCGCTTTCTCTGTAAGAGTTCTTCTTGACTGAGCCCAGTACTGGCACTGGGCGCGTCTTGCAATCCTTCGCCGTACATGATAAAATTTTCCTTTGCGTAATCATTGTATTGCAACTCTCGGGTATAATACAGAGATCCCTGTCTAGGAGGACGTGGATCTGCCGTTCGCTGATACGCATTAGGGATTCCATACAAGGCACCCGGGCTCGTTTCGGGTCTTTCTCGATACGAGGCGTGGCGGTACGCATTCCCTCTAGCGTTCATCGGTGTTGTGGACCGTCCGTCGTTGGCAGCAACCATGTGCCCCATGGCTCGTTGTCGACTAGAAACATAGGCCATCATAGCATCATTGCCATCCGTCAGAAAGGCAGCACCCGTGTCGGACGCAGGAGCAGCTGCCATAGGAAGATTGAACCGTTCTGATGGATAATACCGCACGCCTTCATCGTCATTGTGTTGTCCCATAGGAGAGCTAAGGACGGTAGAGGGTGGAATCATTATCCCTTCTTGGGTGGTCGCGCCACCATCACCAGGATAAAACATGTTTGGCAAACAGGTGGCTCGATTCTTGCTGCTACTGTTGGTGGATACGGATGCCGGACCGGAAACCTCGTGCTTATGGACAGGCCTGGAATGGTCGGCCTCGCTGGGACGACGGTGGTCGGTCGTATATTCTGGAGGCATTTCAGGAGAAAACTCTTCGGATGGATAATGGTCAAAACGCTCTCGTGTACGTCCCTTTCGCTTGTAATGAGCGTCCCAAGAGGGATTGTTTGCAGATGACGAAGAGACAGCAGAAGAGGGTGCTGCTGAATGTGCCGTTGAATTCCCCGTTACCATTCGTTGCGACGCTCGGTGATAGTAGTCGTCGTGGTCCATGTTGGCGTCGCGTAAATGAGTTTGAAACTACTCCGACTAGTAGGTATCAAACACACTACACACACCTTCCAAGACAGACTACTTCTTTGCAAGAGGAGATTCGAACAGTTACCTGCTTATCTGCAAATGCGAAATAGAGGTGCAAGACGACTGCAGTGGTAGTTGACAAAGCAACGTGCACCCTAACCGAAGAGGAGTGACAGAGGTAGGATGATGATTTTTCAGAGATAATAATCATAACAGTAATAACAAGTAAAAACGCGTCGTAATAATAAAAACGATCGGTGAACGGGAGCCATTGCGGCCGGTTGCCAAGAATCAGATGCCGACAAATCCAAGTGTGCGTTGAGAATAAACCTTTCACATGCTTCGTTCAAATCTCCAACAGTAGAATGCCCGTAGGAGAGGATGGCGATCTTTTAAAGACTACAACATGACATAATTCTTCTAATCGTTAACCTCAATTCGAAACAAAAATTTTGAGAAATTCCGGTACCTACTTTCCGCAGCTGAGTTTCATTCTACTCATTGTTTTGATTTTTCGGTCTTCCTTCCTACGCAGGATTTCGCAAATGATATACTTAGGCAAGGTCGAAGTGCCCCCCTGAGTGGATCACCTTGTCGTGGTAGGGGGCTTAACCCAGGTTTGTCAGAGCCTGGTGGGGAACTCAGAATCCACAGACAGTCTATCGGTGCAACGGGAGAGATTGTCCCAGCGGTAGTACAAACTACTGCTGTCTTGTGCATGGCATCATACAGAACCAGTGACCGACCGGAAAGATCGTGTTTCACTTATTTAGTCGGAAAGGGGCGAAGGGAGAGGAGGAAAAATGTTTATGCATGATTCCTGATAGAGTTGTGATGGGCACTGACATTTCTGTGGAAGAAATGGCATCATAACTCAGCCGAGGGTCTAGTTCAGAGGGACGGTATTATTTCATTGGAAATTCTACTGGTGCTTGATATGAAAGTTTTTTTTACACGTACAATCCGCCCTATTGGGTTGCAACAGGTGAAAGATATCAACACACCCAAAACAATTTATGTGGTTAATTGCTGCCTTCCCAGCATTGTTTGTGGAAGACCACGCCATATCTGACACTCACTGGTTTGGAATTTTCCTCATTCGTGAGGTTTTTCGCCTTTCCAGTTCTAAGTGGTGGGCAACAGGGTACTGAATCGATGGGAAGGTGTTGCATGGTTTGCCCCGCCTGAGCCAACTTCTCAGATGTGGAATCGAGGGCAGCTGGCAGTTGGTGTTGCCTTAAAACATAGATTTTCTATTATAGGCAAGGTCGAAGTGCATCAGGTTACTCACATCTAGAGTCGCGTCCTCAACCAACTCAAAATGTCATTCTTAATTTCATCAAACAAGGGAGACGGTTCACACAGCAGACCATGCAGGGCTGGATAATTCTTTTTGGTCTTGTCTGTTGACGCACTCATTTCATAAAAGTCGTCGGAACCTTCGTTCTTCACCACAACATCTTCATCCGCAATCAACAGCAAATATGGATTCGCAATAGAAGCAAAGTTGTTGCGCAACTGCAACGTCACATCGACACATGTCAAGGCCGATGACACTCGCAATTTGGCTCCAGACACCGTCAATTCATCATCCTGGCATTCTTTTCGTTTGGTTTCATCACGGTATTGTTTAGAGGCGTCGGTGGCACTACTGGGAATCAACTGTGCTGTTGGTGCCAAAAAATCCAAACATTGTAGTGCTGTCCGTTCCAACGATGACACATTCAATTTGAGCATGGGCGCCATCAAAATCAACAATGGGTCCTTCCCACTGTAGCTGCTGTCACCCCCCTTCAGTTTGTGCGCCACGGAAAGGGCAATCGCTCCACCCATACTCGATCCGCATAGAACCAACGGAAGACCTGCACTTTCCTTGTATAAGGAAAGTGCATGCTGCGTCTGTGCCACACCGTCTTCAACCAACTCATCCGCGTTTCTCAAATATCCACGCATTCCTTCCGATTTGCCGTGTCCTGGAAAGTCAGTGGCGACCACAGCATATCCAGCCTCGGCCAAAAATTCGGCAGCGTACCGTACCGTTGGATAAGCTCCATGTGCCAAAAATCCGTGAAAGATGACCACCACGGCCTTGGGAGAAGACGAGGAGGAAGGGTTGTTGTTTGGATGCCAACGATGGACCATGCAGTTCGTACCGCGAATGGAGACCACGGTCTCGTCGTACGTGCTGTCGGAAGTTGACGTTGTCATGACGGTGATGATGGGAGTAGGCGTGTTACCAGTGAGCAGTGTCGGGAGCCTGCCGATGGATCCGGGATAAAATTAGGAGTGTCGTCGTAGTATCATAATAATATGATGCCGCACGATACATGAGATGAGATCTCGATCTGCATTTTATCGTATTTTTCTCGTTGGTTTCAAAAGAGACTAGCTCGAAGGTATCTACCTACTGTATGTGTATACTGATGACAACATAGTAGAGTAGGTGTTTGCAGTAGAGTCGAGTGAGTCCATAGATCCTTCTCAGCTACTACTCAGAGTACATACTAACTGTAAGTACAGTACGACGCAGTGTTGTTCGCGTACCTACGGTACTCCAGCTACGGTACATAGCTGGCAGTCATCTCGAAGATTGAAGAGATAGAGAGTAGTACGAAGTAGTGTATTGACCGAAAAAGCATCATGATGAGGACAAATAATAAAAGGACAGAAAATCATCAGTGTCATTAGGAAAAACGTACATCGAGCATTAGGGAACGCATGAAGGACAACAGCGTACATTAGTTCTAATAAGGTTGTTCAATCTAATCTTGTTCTGCTGTGCGCATGTGAATCGGAAATAATCTCAAACGAAAGCAATGAATGTCCATTTCCTAGTCTCCTACTACATTATATTTTCAGAAAGGGGTAGGTTGTAGCTACCTCAAAAGATAAGTTTCTTTTCAGAGGCAGGATCATCTCGAAGAAGGAACCAGCAACTTGAAACTGATGAACTGATCTGTGTGGTTCCATTTCATGCATCAGTGAGAAGATGGAATCAGCAATTTGTACCTGATGAACTGTCCATTTCATACTTCTATGTCATCTGAATAAAATGTTCCGACAAAGAGGAGTTGAAGGCTGTGAAGGAGATAATAGCAGCGCAGCTGGAGAACTCGACGAAACAACAAAAAGCTCGACTAGGAGAAAGTAGCCAAACACAAAAGTGGTATCAAAGTCGTACATCGAATGAATAGATACAACAAGTAAAAGTATTCGAGTGTATAATTCAACCTTAAAAACGCTGTCACGCTACAATATTTCCGATGACGGCTCTTTGAGTTCATTCAATTCTTCGTTCTTCTCTTGGATTCGTTTCTCAGCAGTGCGCCGGATGAGGCAAGCAGCAATGCCCAAAATCAGCAGCATCAATATAGCAGCGGTCAACCCAATCGCCGCAGCTTTGTTGTCATCATTGAAATCTACTGTCACTTGATTAAAAAACTCGATGCAGGGCTCGGCGCCCTCCAAATAGCCTCCGGTGAATGGACTATTGATACCACCAACTTGCTTGCAAGAAACCTTCAAACAATGGTAGTTCTTTTCCAGCGCTCGCTTGACAGCGTAAAAATCGACTTTGGGATTCGCTTGTACTTTCAAATTGTCATGTATCACATTTGCAGAATCTGGGTCACATTGATGTACTAGAGGGAGCACTGACGAAGCGAAAGCAGCAGCTTCAGCACCGTATAGGCTCCAGTACTTCTCTTCGTTTGCCAGCAAATGTGCATACCGTAAAGTTCCTTGGATCAAAGGGATTGTCATCAATGCCACAATAGAGTCTTTCAAATCTTTGACACCTTCGCAATCTCCGTTCATGATCATCCTTTGTGCTCCACGGAAATTATCAAAAATCTCAATGTTTACCAGAGACTCCCCTACTGCTGACGTTCCACTGAGTGAGCATGTTGAAAATTGGCTGCATTGTTCATTTGCTAGGGTGTATAGCAAATTTCCTGAAGTTGTTGAGTTTTCAGTGGTCGATAAAGATCCCGTATAATAAGCTACAGCTCTGTCCCAAGCATGGAGGCCAGGCATCTGTCCACCTGTTGAACGTAAAAATAACAACAGTAATCAAAAATAAAGGAGATGAGTCTAGCTCTCAATAGAAATTTGATCACAGAAAAACGAGTCGACACACGTACAGAATAGATCCTCAGCCGGGCAGGAAGTTGAACCTTCGCAAATGTCGATGGCAAAGTTCATCTGCCGAATTATCCACATCCAAAGATTCATAGTAACTATTGCCCTCTCAATGTATTCTGGTGCAAAATTTCGGGGTTAGTGCTGGAATCGTTCAAATTCGACGCATGCAGAAAAAACGTCATCGTCGAAATCGTACCTGCCCGAGCAACATTTCCAAAAAGACCAAAATCCATGTTGCCGTTTCCTAAAAAAGTACTTGAACCATCAAATGCTGCGGAAATGAGGTTGTCACCATAGTCATAGACACCATAGTAGTCATAGAACTTCTGAAATTCTGCGTAAGGACAGTTGCCCTCGCACTCGCCCATGAAATCTTGGGCAAACACGCTGAAGCCCTCAAATGATCGGAATAGAAAGTTGTCACTTTGAGGATTGTATGTATAGGTAAGTGTCAATTGAAATTCAGGAACAGTGAGCGCCCCTGAATCAACAAAGCACCCCTGCATAGTGGGAACAGGGTTTGCTCCGACTAGACATCCAGCATACTGCAAGAAACAAAGGATGAGACCCAGCTAAATGAAGGTTTTCTGAAATCAGAGCCACTCCAGTCTTTGTTGTCTTACATTCAGTTGATCAGCATAGATGGCATACTCCACAAACAATTCAGTGGACTCTTTCGGCGAAAAGTCTCTTGTTCTGGCTTCAATTACCCCTCCCGACGACGACAATGCCAAGCCTGACACTCTTGTCCCTGCTGGAATGTCCTCAGGCAGTGGGGAGTCCAGTTGTAACCTGGCAACAGGATGACTAAAGGCTCCTTCCCTGTATATCCACTCTGCATTTCCCATAGCAACTTTCGTTCCGACTTCAAACTGATCTTTGATTGCCGCCAAATCGAGATCCATGGCTGCCTATTTTCCCGTCCACAGAAAGAAGAAAAAATGCATGAGGATGTTTCTGATCCCACAGCTGCAAATTTACTGCCGCATTAAATCACTCGCAATCACCCATCTCATACGCACATTATCTGTTACCAACGTCTCGGGTTGATACGTCTGAATAGTTGAATAACGTTGCAAACGTCTGTGTGTAGAAGCGTTCTCGACGGCTTCGGAAGATGCCTTGGTCATGATGCTCGTTCGAAGTGTTAGTACCAACAGAGCGGTCCATTCTAAAGAAAGCATCATTTCTGCACAATTGAAGACTTGGCTTCTCCTGACATGAGATAGAAGCAAAGGAGAAACTACTGTACTGGTATCGATTTCCTCGTTGTAATGTTTAGAGTCGGTCGGAGATCGATCGAAAGAGTGCAATGTCAACGGTCGGAGATGGTTGCGACGGGAAAAAAAATAATATTCTTCACGTTTACGTCGTCATGTCGTTATGTGCATTTTTTATTCACAGAGTCAACTTCATTTTTGGAGTCCTACGTACCTTTGGGCGCGTACAGGGTCCACGTCGAGTCGGAGTAGAACTGCTGTGGAAGTGGTGTTTTCCTACTATGAAATACTAGAGCCTAACGCGGGCAGCCTACCTACCGGTACGGTAGTCGCGCTAACGCTAGCTACCGACTGTCGTAGACAAAAAAAGCCAATGGTCGCAAGACTCGACGGACGCTGCTTTAGGGAGTATGATGTGTCCATGTATTCTTATTGCAATATATTAACTACTACGTAATATACTTCGTATAATACACTTCTTACTATTATACTGTATGTCATATTACTAGCGCATCCAGCCCTTATTCTGTTTCGGAGATGCCAGCTTCACCTGGTCATGTGGGTGACAGTCAAAATGAAAGAGTTTTCACATTATTGTCGAATGTCACACAAAGTGCTTGGCATGATGGTTGCGCATGCTGACGAGTATTGCCGTAGTTACATCCTGATGCCATGGCCATTTCCAAGCCCCACCACCTTCACCAGAGAGAAAACCAATCAATTGTTTGTGCTGGTCGCTCACTGTTCCAAGTTTTTGTTTCACATCATCATAACCTGCTTCTTTTCGGAAGTGAAGGCTCCCTGGGAAAGTGTCTAGCTGGTGGAGGGTTTGCAAGTTACTTTTGCACTTTATTAAGTAAGAATTTTGCTAGACTACACTACAAGCGTTGTAATGAAAGGCTCCCACAAAACCCAAAACACCAACGCCTCGGCGAAACACAAGGAGTTCCGATCAGCACATGTATGTATTCCAGATGTTGTAAGTCTCACCATTCAAGCGAGCTCTCACCATTCCAGGGCTTGGTGAAACTGGGATCTCCTTACCTACCCAAGGAACCAATGTAAATGACACATATACAATGGTTGGCCTATTTGTTGTCATGTAGACACCCAGTACGGCTGTTTGAACCATAGCTGCAATCATGCCTTAGCAAAAATTTCTTTAACAGCAAATCATTGGTGTATAGTGAAGGGCATTTCCATCGCCAACTGCAAGGATTTGTCACCCTTCTTCCGCTGATTTCAAGTCAAGTACAAGCATGTCCAGCACTACCTCGAGGGAAGGGAGTGTGTAGTGGGAATCAAGGGACTGACTAATCATATAGCTGAGCCTTTAAGGCTTAAATGCAGGAAGTAGACCCATCACAAACCCACTCCACTGCAGCTGGCCACACTGCACCATGCACATGGGGGGGGGCTTCTCTGGCATCAATGTTTTTATTTTGTCACTGGGTTCTTTCAAATTTTCTTTGCTTGCCAGTGAAACATCAGCGTTATCTTTCTGCCACAAGGCTGTGGGGCTTCATCCCAAGAATCACCAGATTCGGATGCCTTATCACATACTTTGCTAACCTGTGTTTCATCATTGAGTAACTCATCCTCCCAGTTGTCGTTGGTTTCTTCTTCTGGTTTACTGTCAAGTATATAGTCATTTTGGAGTCATGTTTTGAACTCTAGATCCAGAAACACTTCAAGATGTTCTTGCACAGGTAATCATTCTCTTTATAATTGAGGGAGCTGCCCAAAATTGGTTCATGAAGGGGCGTTTCAAACACATTCTCACAGGCAGAGGGTGCATTAGGACCCCTTACCTGGTGGAAGCAGGAACCACTGTTTCATGGTGCAGGAAATTGTCTTCCTGTGGTAGCGGTTGGGAGCATTGGGGTGGCAGTCAGAGGTATCGGATTCAGTACAGGAGCAGATGGAGAGTTAGGACGTGATGCGTCATGTCCCACAGAAGCAGGTAGAGTTACATTAACTATAGCGGTGCTACCCGAAACAGATGCGAGTGTTGGTAGCAGTTCAGATGGGGGCGTGCCTTGGACATATACTTGTATGTTATGGAGGTGGTGCCTAACTTACTTATCGCTGGGTGGACAGCAGGGACATGATGGGACACAAATTCGCGAAAGTCTATTTCTTTGCGCTGGGTGGGGGCGGACTTTTTGCATATTGACGATGGACATCTGTCGCATTGACATGAATGGGATGAGAGGGATCGATGGAGTTATTATCGTCTGTACTGTTGACGGAAGTTACCGTAGTGTCGTTGAGAGCGTTTTGGTTAGGAAAGACAGTGCTGTGATTTTGTGGGAGGCTGCAACTTCAGTTGCTGTCGGAAGGACTTGTATGTACTAGTAGTAACGACGGGTAACAGAGGGGGGCAGATGAAAGAAAAAAAGATTTGGGAGTCTCGGCAGCATGTTTCGGTAATTATGCCCGGAACATTATTCTTACTCGTTGTTGATTTGTCATTGTTGGTAATTCATTTTCTATAAGAGCTCTAATTGGCTACAGCCCACTGATTTTGTGTTCGTCAACTACAGTAATAAAGAAGACCGTTACTTACAGTTAATCTGCAATCATGCAATTTGAAATTGTGCGGGATTCGTTTTTGCTTGATGTGTCGAAAGCAAAAAGGAACTGACTGTGAGATGAGAACTGGTAGAACCAGAAGACTACTGCTGTGTGGTACTACGTAAATGACTTTTTGCCCGTCTTCAAAACATTTTTTTTGTCAAACATCATCCAAAAACATGGAATTGACATGTGAACAGTTAATCACCCCAAGAAGGGAGAGAACTACTAGAGTACTTGAACAGCATCACTGTAAACTGTAAACGAAACGCAATTTGCGGCCGCCCCCGAGACATATTTTGCCTTACGTTTCTTTTGAAATGCTATGGAAGATGGAAGACTCAAATGGAAACCTTTGCGACAACGCGATTATGGCGATCACAAGGAATCCATCATCGACGTTTCTACCGAACGCAACGGAGATCTTGCCATATCCGGCTGCTTCTAATGTGCCATGTGAAACTGCAGATTTTCGTCTTAGCGATGAAGCCATTTTGATGGTAATTTGTACTGCTAGCATGCTCATTATTTTCTTGTGCTTGCCCTTTTGTATCACAAAGTCGCGCCGGGATCTTTGTTGGAGGCGCATCAAAGAGCGACAATGGATTCCCGACGCTAGAGATGATTCGTACACCGCTGCTCTTCGAAGACAGCAGGAGCAACGACAACAGCAATTGCGGGAAGAACAACTCCATTTTAGTACCAGTCGAACGCAAGAGGATGACATTCGAGAAATATTCTTATTGCAGTGTATGGAAAACTATACGATGGTACGTGATCACTGAATGTGTGTAGAGACACTCAATTTCTGAATGTTTTTTTGCTTGATTTTACTTACTTTTGATGCAGTCTCTATCGAGAAAGGACATTCATGAGATGGAAGAGACGCACTCCCGAGCTGGTAGTATTAAGTCTTTGGGGAGTCGCCAGAGCTTTAGGTACAGCAAGAAAAATTCATTGAACCGAGATATGTCTGAATCAGGGACTGTCGCACTTGATTTAGAAGCCCAGATTGTTGGCGACGAAAACAAAGTGAAAGAAAAGAGACCTGATAGTCTCGCAGACGATGAGGAGGAACAAGCGGTGTTGGCGTTTGCTTTCGATGAAGGTTGTCGAAAAGTGTATGTTCCACTTCCTGGACAAACGGCAGTGGGTTCGGAAGAAACAGTACTGTCGCCCAGCGCAAGAAGAATGGTGAACAGTGGCTGTGCCATTTGCTTGTGCACTTTTGATACTGGAGAAAAAATCACGTGGTCTGCTACTCCCGAATGTCCTCACATTTTCCACAGCGACTGCATTCTTCAATGGTACTTGGCTGTTGGGCGGAAAATGCAGAGGAAGCACATTCGTCAACACCCTGACATGTCAAATGAAGAGATGCTCGCCAAAATCTGTGATTTTCCTATAAATTGCCCCTGCTGTCGTCAGAGATTTTGCCAGGATATCCAGAAGCTAGATGTTTCTGCATCATCTTCACGCACGCAAGCTGAAAGCGACAGTGACAGTAACGAGGAAATGCAGCAAGCTAGAGAAAGGAGGACAGCATAGAGGTAGGAAAATAGATGGGATTGGAACGAATCGAAAATGCCATTGATGGCATATTTGGATGAAGGAATGAGGGAGCCTAAACAAAGATGATTATTATGAATCCGGCACGAATTGTTTGTTTTCAGTTAGCAGGTGCAACTCAAATAAAGTATAGGAAACACTTACTTACTGTTAAGTCGTAGGAGAGACGAGGCGAGGACGTGACCGGAGCCTAACCATGGGAGGGGGTGTCTTTGGCGTATAAAAACTCCTGCGAGAGGAGAATAATCCACCCGACCTTAGATACAGCAGAACTTGTCGGTAGCTAGTAGACTACCGGTAGGTAGTTGTTGTCACGGCCGCACATGGAATTTCTTTTCCATTACAGTATGACTTAGTAGGCTTTTCCATTTCGCGGCAAGAATAGCACCATCCTGAGGAGACGATAACAGAGTTGAAGAACCCTCATTGTGACAAGCTAGTTGTTATCTGTTATGAGTTTCTTCTCCAGGTAACCGCAAAGAGACTCCAATTCGTTGATCTCCTTCTTTTGACGATCCAACTTGAACTACAATCCGACGGCAAAAAGTGCCAACAAGAAAGAAAAAAGGCAGTTAGGTTCAAACTGCGAAAAACAAAAAATCACGTTCGATCGTATTATCATTACAAATGATGAAATCACGGAAGAGACGTACCTCCACGTTTTGACAGTACTGCCGAGTCATGACATCAAGCTGTACTGGATGAGAAAGCGCTTGATTATTACCCATACCAGGGTTGGGAGTATTGTCTCGAAACCAATAGCCATCCATATCCAATCGCTTGCCACTGGTCTGTAAAATTTTAAACGCCGCATAATATTCCTCTAGCTTCTTTTTGACTGCTATGTTTTCCGCATCATTCGTTGTGCTAGCACTTGAAGTGAGCAATCGCAAGGGAGAGTTGGTGGGTGTGAAACCACGATAAGGAGATGAAGTCCCCGACGCGGAGGCTTCAATGACGGCATCCAACTCGGTCAATCGTTGACGGAGTCGCATTCGCCGTTCGGCTGACTTGGCAGGAGTGAGCTCAAATTGATGAATGACCATGTCTTCGGGAGTAGTTTGTCGTCGCAGGACTTGCCGTCCCAAAGCAACCAATGCCCGGGACGGAGTAGGAGATGACAATGAGAGGGGTGTGCCAAATGCAGATTCGGGCGTCTTTCCTTCGTTGTGATCGTGTCTAGTATCTTCCTGGCTGTCGGCAAAACGCACGTGCCGTCGGGGTGTGTCGACCGTCAGCTCCAGGTGGTTTCCACCGTTCATCATGGCAGTCGCACCGGCCTGTGCAGCATTGGCCTTGAGCATGTGAATTTCTTCTAATGCTTTTTGCAATTGCTCTTCCAACTGATCTCGTTGATCGGAACTATCCTTGGCCAGATCAAGAGCCAGCTGAGCATCTTCTTCGGCGGCTTGTAACCGCAGTCGGCCCATGGTAACCTCTTGCTGCAACTGAGATAGTTGTTGCGTAGATTGTCGGCGCTCAGTTTCCAAATCCTGCAAAAGTTTATGATTTTGTGCTTCCAACGAGGAAGTTTTGGCATGCATGGACGCCAACGCAGTTTTGCATTCTTGATGCATCCGTTGCTCTGATTTAAGTTCCTGTTTGATCCGTTCGAGTTCTAATGAAAGTTGCAACATGTCGTCCGCGTGATGTTGGGCTATCCGTTCCACGGAGGAAGGAGTGTGAAACCCCCTGCTTTTTCTGTTGTTATTGACGGTTGTGGAACTGGATGCTTTGGTTGGCATTGTATCGTCCTCCTTGGATGAGACAACATGTTTCTTGCCATTTTGAGGCGTTTGGTCATTTTTGCCCGAGGGTGTTTTGAGATCGGTAGCAATAGCTATAATGACATTATCATTGTCCCCATCCTGGTAAGATTGTGGCTCATCGAGTTGCAAATTAAGTGGCTTCATTTTGGGAGGCTTTGGACGAGGCGTCACTGCAGTTGTTGCACCATTATCACTGGTGGATGAACCATGAGCGATTTTGGAGGAATAGGGTGTGCTGCCGCTTGTCTTTCGAGTGGAGAGAGCCAATACGGTAATATCTTCAAAGGAAGACTTGGTCTTGGGATAAGATCGATTTTGGTACCGTCGGGCAATCTCATGGGCGGCTCGGGCATTCCGTCGAGCACTTTCTGCATCCCGAGCCGCATCGGCAGCAAAGCTAGACATCTCTGTGTGGGCAATGTCGAGCGATTGAATCAAAGTGGCAGCCGCTTTTAGTGGCGATTCCGAGGTCAGCGCTGTAGACATGGAAGTTGACATCATTCCTCTAGATGAAATAGATGCTTTGATGGAGGGAAAAGACCCAGCAGGCGATAAAGACAAAGAGGTCAATGCGTTGTTGTGACCACCAGATTCACCGTTTTCGTGCACTAAGGGTTCTCGTGGCACCGACGGTGGAGATTTGGTGCTCTGCAAGCCTGAAGGAGTCGTGTGAGGACGCGGTGGTGGCGAAGGGAGGCTTTGGCGAGGCGGAGACGATGGCATTTCTTCACTAGAGAACAAGATGGGCGGCAAAACCAGTGCCGATGCATGGTGAGGTGCAGTGGGAAATGACAATCGACGACCATGACCACCATAAAGTTTCGTCCGTCAGTCTCAAGGCTGCCCTCCATCGATTCTTTCATGATGATTGTATGTTCCCCCGAAGCACTTTGTTTCCCTCTTTTTTTCCAACTCCCCTGAATGACCTCCATGGTCGCGCTTACGTTCCAATGCCAGACAAAAATATGCCCCAGTCGTGCCCAAGATATCTCCAAGATTTCTACTTCTCGATAATATTATTCAATATTCACAGTCAATGTGATCATACTTTCTCTTTTTCTTCTTTTTTTCTTATAATATTATTATGTACTACGTATTTCACAATCAACTTCACAAACCATCTTCGTTCTTCATCCAACATGTCTATGTCAGACGACAGCAACACCATCAAACCCGGCGACTTGTTATGGGGACAGGTCAAGAAATCCAAAAATGCGGACGAAGATACGGGCATCAAGCTCTGTGAACGCAACAGCAAACTATGGGTGATTCGTATTCAAGATGGTAGTCTCTTTCATAAGTGGACGCCTCTACAAGCCGGAGATCAACTCTTGGCCGTCAATGATCGAAACGTCGACGGCATGTCGGTCGATGCGGTCCATCGTATCTTTCAAACCGAACAGCATATCAAAATCAAGGCACTGCGAGCGCAATATGGATTGTACGACTCCGCCTTGTCTACCCATGGCTCGCCGGAACAATCCGATTCTTCGATTGAATATTAGTGTAGCGCGAATACTGACCTGGTATGGCTCCAGGGCACGCGCTTGCTACACTCGGTTTGGAGCTGGATGATTGTTGCTGCAAGGTCGTGGACGACTAGTATGGAGGCACCACCATTCCTCGCCAAGAATTTGGATGTCGACCAAAAGAGAGAGGAGACAATACCGGTTTGTTCTACTAAACGTTTGAGAAATATATTATACTACTAGGATCTCATCGTTGTCGACTCTTTTCTCGTCAACAGAATTGGAATACTAACATAGAAGTCTGTTTCGTAATAGTCTCTGGTCGTTCAGAAATTAGAAAATAGTGCCTACATAATTAGAGATAGGGGTTTTGAACATTGTATGCCTCCTTCTTACTGTTAAACTGTTAATATTTCTGTCGTGTATCTTCTCTCGAATTATCAACCATCTCGCAGTCAGTCATCTGCTTCTTTCTCTTTGTCGCCCAACCGGTCGTCAATGTCCGCCAACCAACCACAACGTATCCACCCTATCTGTTGGACGTCTCTAACAGCCCGCCATTCAATTTTCCAATGCCCTTCTCCGATCTGCCTGATACCCTCGTGAAGAATGTTGCCAGTTTTTTGCCGCCACGAGATCTCTGTCGCTTCGAAATGGTTGATCGATGGACACACCAACTTGATACGGACGAACTATGGAAAACTATCTGTGAAAATCGTTGGAAACAATTGCCACGATATCGGTTGACGCCGGCGCGATTGGAATGGATCCGAGAGAACTTGCCTTCTATGAATTGGAAGCGTAGATTCGTTTGGGTGGAGGACGATGCCACAAGAACAAGAATCACGTGGGAGGAGATGGAAGCCCACACTTGGTATTTTAACTTCACTCCTGAAGCAGGAGGACGAGGCAGCGATACACTCCAAACCTGTCGATTTTCTCAAGGGTTTTTGTTTCTGAGCCAATATCTTCCCATGCCCTACCGTCTGGAGGTATTGGATGGCGTTCAGTACCTTCGAATCTACCACTTTCCTCCTCATCGTGTCGATCGATTGCCAAATGCGGAGTGGCTCATCACAAACATCAATGTTACCTTTGTAAGCTGTGGAGAAAACGAGGCATTGGCATTTAGGGAAAGAGGATTCCAAGGAAATCATGTAGAAAGAGGGCAAACTACTTGAATTGATTGATCTCAGGCACCCTTCACACGCTGTTTATGGCCGTTTGACAAGGCCCCATCCAAGCCGAAGAACATTGTCAAATTGATGCACTAGAAGGAAGACAGCATAAGGACCAATGGTTACAGTTTGCCTATGGCATTATGCTATGGGAGCACATTTTGGATGAAGTTTTGAGAAACCGTAGAAATTGCATCCTGCAACGATAAGCCTTTCTCCACTGTTCATCTTCTTTTCGAAAATGCGCGACGCCTCTGTGAAGCTCTTCATCATTAACCCGATATTTCCCTCTTGCAAATGAATGTTCCCGATGAGATTTAAAGTCTTCGCAATCGACAATTCATTCCCGTTATGCTTTCTTTCAATGTCAAGTGATTCTTCAAAGTACTTCAAAGCATCTTCAACATGTCCTGCCTGCTGCAGAACCTGTCCCATATGCTGTAATGTCAAAACTACATCAGGATGGTTTGGCCCAAGGGCAGCACGCTCTACCCTCAGGGTCTCTTTGTATATTTTGATGGCAAGGTCTTCATTTCCGGTTTCAAAATAAATTGTTGCAATATTGTACCAGAGAATGGCAACGTCCTGGTGATCCTTCCCAAGCAATTTTGTTCTAATTCTCAAGCTCTCCTGAAAACATTTCCTTGCTAGGTCAAACAGATTTTGCTTGAAGAGAACCAGACCAATGGAATTCAGTGTAGATGCAATGTCAGGTGTATCGTCAGTACCAAAGTATTCTCTGCGAAGTCGGAGTGCCTCTTGGTATGATTCAAATGCCCCTGCATACTGCTTCAAGTGATACTGAACGAGACCAATGCTTGATAGGGTAACTGCAAGTGAAATTGTATCCACGCAAGAGTTTTGCTGCTTTTCATAAACTTGGAGGTAGGCCTGGAGTGCGGCTGCATAATTTTGTCGTTGTTTCTGAAGAGACCAGTATGAAGAGAGATTTAGTTTGAGATTCACATCGGGTATGAAGGATGAAATGCCTTCAACATCCTTTTCTGATACTCACCTCAATATGTGCAATGTTGGTCAGTGTGATGATGATATGTGGATGTAATGGCTCTAAGATGGCATTCTCAATCTCTAAGCCTTCTTGATAGTACTCCAGAGCTGACTCATTGTCTTGCATTTCATAACAAAGGTTACCAAGTCTGTTGAGTGTCGATGCAACTTCTTGGTTGAACTTTCCAATTGACTGCTTTTCTGCCTTTAGTGCATCTTTGAAGGCACCCAATGCTCGTTTCATATCGTTCTTCTGTTGGTAAATCTCTCCAATTCTCAAGTATACAATGGCAGCATCTCGAGAGGACGCGTCGCCATTCTTCTGCAGCAAACCAAGAAAGCTTTCGTAATTTTGCATAGCCTTCTCCAGTTGTCCTAGCTGATGATTGCACTGGCCTGTGTTGTACACCGTTGCAGCAACATCAATGGAATCTTCTCCAAGGACGCGTACTCGAATGGCAAGTGACTCTGTGTATGCATCCATCGCTTCCTTGAAGTCGGACCGGAGATAGTGGATGCGTCCAATATTGTTGAGGACTGTCGCAACTTCTCTTGAAAAATCACCAAATCGTTCTCGGTAGATGCGCAAGCTTTGTTTCAACATCTGCATAGCTGCAGCAGACTTTTCTGGATAATAATGAAAGTGGACAACAGCAAGGCAATTCAAACATGCTGCAACAGCAACTTCGTCCATCGCCGAATCCATGGCAAGCTCCAATGCGCTTTGAAAATGGCAGGCAGCTTCTTCACCGTTTCCCACGCTGAAGTTACAGAACCCAAGTTTATGAAAGACACGAAACCGATAGATACTCTCTTTTTCACTCATTGATTCAGCTTTTTGAAGCGACATTTCCAAAATAGATAGAGCGTCGTCGCACTTCCCTCGAGCAATCTTGCACAAACCGATGTTGTAATACAGGCGCGAAGAAACGGCATCAGCCCCGAACGAATCATTGAATGATTCTGGCCCATGGAATATGTTCATACCCTCGTCATACTTGGAGGTTTTTATGATCTCGTGGGATTGTACCAACGAGCATACGTCGCTTTTGCATTGTTTTTCATCACAGACCCTTCTTCTTCCGGATAAGGCGTTGGGGCTGAACGAGCAAGTTGCCGAATTGTTGATTTGACGAAGAGCTCGTGTGTAACATGTTTCCGCTTCTGTGTAGTCTCCTTGTTGGAAGGCGTAGTTCCCACTCTTATTCAAAGTTCCTGCAGTAGCGACTGTGCAACAAGGAGCCGTTGTCCGAACCCGTTTTGGCGGCCTTGCTATCTCCCCAGTTTCATGCCCAGCGTTGGCATGTCGTGAAGTGGAGGATACAGGGTTCATGATGGAGAGTTAATTTCAGAAATTGTGAAAAACACGTGATAGATGATGTTGATGTGATGAAGATGCCGGCTTAGAGATGCGTTTCCAATGAAAAACGATTGTTGTAATGAGAAAATGGCACAGAGGAAACAGTCTGTCTCAACTTTT
Source organism: Nitzschia inconspicua (assembly GCA_019154785.2). Lineage (NCBI taxonomy): Eukaryota > Bacillariophyta > Bacillariophyceae > Bacillariales > Bacillariaceae > Nitzschia > Nitzschia inconspicua. The sequence goes on along the minus strand of JAGRRH010000009.1, from coordinate 2,142,236 downwards.
TCGTCATCGGATAAAAACCAATTGGGACCGACGGCATCTGGATCCTTATCCACATAATAAGCCTTCATTGGATGGATTTACGTTATTTATTCTTTCTTGAGATCATTATTTCCTCGACCCTCTGGGAGTGATAATCCGCTCTATTTGTACGATTGATGAATCGTGAGACCGCCAAATAGCGTCGACATAGGGAGAAAGGAAAAGCAATTTCCCGATGGAAAACTTGATGGATAATAAATATGTCCGTTGCTCCCAAGCCACCGAAAAAATGGAGTAATCGTCGAATTTTGAGGGCCTTTTACTCCTACTGTTTCGGAGAAATTGGCCCTCATGACTCATTGCGTTCTGTACTACGACGTAACTGTAAAAATCTTACGGCAAACGGAGGGTACGACGTACGAGTACTGCCATTGTGGTCTACCGGTAGTAGATTACCGGTAGTATTTTATGACTGAAATACTACTACTAGCTAGACTAGACTACGGTACCTACGGTACCTAGTCGTACTGGTAATAATGCCACCTACCGACCCCTGGTTCTACGTACTTACCTATTACCAAGTACTTGCGAGTAATACCGGTAGGTACGTCCTACGTACCGGCAGGTAACGTAGCTATCGTATTTTACGCGGTTCATGTTGAAGCAAAAATCAAGTTTTGCGGCATCGGTTTTCTGCTCTCCTCACCGTCTACTCCGACTTTGAGCAATGCGGCTGTAAGCCTTTTCTAGCTCCCCCTTAGCTTCGCATTTTGGGAAATTCTCGAGATCAAAGTAGTGAGGAGCTAGTTCGACCAGCCAGTCAACATTAGTAACAGTGACAGTGCGGATGTGGTTTTTGGTCGTTAATGCAAATTCTTCAAATATAACCCACTCCGGACGATTATTGACAACCGAACTGGGATGGATGTAGACGTGCTGATTGTCCTTCACAGTCAAATATTCCCCCGATCGCTGCCTATACGCAACTTGCATAAACATTCCTGCTGTCAGTGCTTTTCGAATATCCACGGACGAAAAAGATCCATCTCCCTTGATGTCAGAAGAGACTACTTGGATGTCCAACCGCTTCATGATTCCCAACAGCTGATTCCTCACATTGACGGAACTAATCATTGATCGTTCGCTGATGAAGTTGTCCCAACACCATTGCTTCCTCTCCTTGTCCGGGATCATAGCATATTCATTGTAAGCTCGCAACAACGTCAAGTGATCACTTTCATGATGGGTGAATTGTGCCTTGGCCTCATCTGCTTGTTTCGCCGACTCTCGCGGTCTCAGAAAGATTTGTGGGACGCTCAAAGACGCCACGATGGACACGATTTCCGAAGAGCATCCATAGTCTGGGCTGACTAGTATAAGCTTTGCCAATTGCGGATCCAGGGGTAACTCGCTCATTTGATATCCTAGTTCTGTCATCTCTCCTTCGTCGTCTAGAGCTCCCAAGTAGTTCAGTAGTTCCAATGCTCTCATCAATGTCTCGGGAGCTGGAGGATCCAAAAAGTCAAAGTGCACCAAATCATCAATGCCCAATTTCTTTAGGGTCAATACGACATTGCTCATTTTGGAACGTAGGATTTCGGGATAGGTCGTCTCTTGGAGATCATCGTGAAAGCTCTTTTCAGTGTAGAGACGAAAACACTTTCCTGGGCGGGTACGTCCAGCACGACCACTTCGTTGCTTGGCACTGGCTCGAGAAATCGGCGAAACCAATAGTGATTCGACTCGAATGCGCGGATTGTACACCTTCTGTTTTGAGAATCCAGGATCAACCACGTAAACGATTCCATCAATGGTCAAAGACGTCTCGGCAATGTTGGTCGACACAACAACTTTTCGTCCAGGTGGGCCACCGGGAGTTCGAGGTCCGGGTGCTTCGCTAAAGATTTTTCGCTGTTGCTCCGGAGACAATGATGAATACAGCGGATAAACCACCAGTTCTGCATCCATCGATCGCGACTTTTCTCTTAATTCTTCACAAGCTTGTTCGATTTCTTGCTCTCCTGTCAAGAACACTAAAATGTCGCCGGGAGCTTCACATTGATGGATATGCAGTGTTGTACGAACGGCAGCTTCCACATAATTCCGTTCCGGTTTAGCAGTATAGAATATTTCCACAGGAAACGTTCGACCGGGTACTTTGAGAAGTGGAGCATTATGAAAGTACTCCTGGAACTTTTCGGCATCGAGTGTCGCACTCATCACCACCACCTTGAGCTCTCCGTGTTCAGATCCTTTCTTTCGTTTGGGCAAAATTTCCATAAGCAGCCCCATAATCACATCAGTCGCCAGCGTACGTTCATGACACTCGTCCAGAACGATGGCACTGTATCGCATCAACAATGGATCGTGCATGGCCTCTCGCAATAGCATACCGTCGGTCAAGAATTTGAGAACAGTGGTGTGCGGATCACTGACGTCTTCAAAACGAATCGTATATCCCACTTCGCTGCCCAGTTGAACGTCCATTTCATCGGCCACGCGTTGTGCAATGGACGTGGCGGCCACTCGACGCGGTTGGGTACACGCAACGCATGTTTCCCCTTGGGTTGCCAGGCCTGCTTCCAGCAGAAATTGCGGAATTTGTGTTGTCTTTCCAGAACCCGTCTCTCCCTCAACAACGATAGATTGATTTTCCAATACTTTGGCAATCAGTTCGTCTTTGAACTGATAGACAGGTAGCTTGATGCGCTTTTCGAGAATATTGTAGTATCGTTGCGAATAGGGAGCGCCCGTCCATGGATTTACATCTTGTTTGTTGCGTTTGCTGTTGCCATTGTCATCGCTGCTTCCCAGATCGATCTTTCGGCGTCGGTCTGACATGGTGTTGAACCTTGGAGTTGAAAGGGAAGTGGATGGATGTTATGGATTTGTCGTCGTTTCAGATAATGGATTATCGAATGACTTCGGTCAAAAGAGCGAAGAGAAGATGCATACGACGTAATCAACATTCACAGTCAAATACAGGTTTTCACGTGAGTTTTGAGTGGCTCGGAACATTCACGAAAACTTTAGGGTTAGGGACTGTGGTCACGGTGACAAGCCAGACGCAGTGAATTACCACTCTCTAGTAGAGTAGCTAGCTAGCTAGAGTGGCTACTAGCTAGAGAGTAGAGAGAGTCGTACAGTTAATTCCGTCTTCCCCTTCTCTCCTCGATTTTCTCTGCTTGTTGCGTCATCGAAAAAGTTTTTTATTATTATTACGACTAGTATGATACAAAAAACCCTTTTCGTTATTCAATTCATTTTGCTTCGCCTCCATTGTTATTTTTTGACGAGCCGACGAGTTGGTCCATTTTCTTGATGGGTTGTATCGACACCACCAATGCATCCCAAATCACCAGAAACGCTACCGATTTACTACCAAGCATCTACCGAGCTTACAGTAAGGTGGAAGTGATAGAATTTCACAATGGCAGGGTCCATCAGAATATCTCGTTTTCCTTTTGTTCTTCATCGATTGGACTGTCGTTTGAGTGGCAGACTGCCAATAGAAAGTTCTCGGACTGTTGCACTGGGACGGCAGATATTCCCTTTCACTCACTCATATACATCTTCGCTACAACTATGCTGCAATATCCAACGCAGATTATATGCAATACATCTATCAACGCTGTTTGGATCGTCACAACTAGTTTTTGACCAATCCATCAATCGACTGAGTCAACTACGGAGATTACGACTGAAACGGAACTCAGAGGACGCTCATTCCTCTTCCGCATGTACAGCTCTATTAATTGCATGTAGCTCTACCATGGAAACCCACAAAACAATTTTCGAAAGACTATTGGAATGGCTGCGACTGTGTTGGCGACGGATAGGACGCGTGTGGTTGGTCACGGCTCGATCGACCGAAGTTGTTCTGAGATTATCTCCCCTGATTATACTATCTCCTTTCGCTTTGGTGTCATCACATATCTTCCAATCAACGCTGGGATCTGATTTGGCTTGGAACTATACCATCAAGGCGATACAGTCTATGGGACCGGTAGCCATCAAATTCTGTCAATGGGCTGCTACCCGACGAGACATTTTCCCACCATTTTTATGCGATCGGTTGTCAGTATTGCACGATCGAGGATACCCCCATTCGGATGATTGGACGGATCAAGTCTTGACCGAGGCATTTGGGGATTACCGGAGCAAGGGATTGATCCTCGACGATGTGATTGGCTGCGGTTCTGCAGCTCAAGTTTATCGAGGAAAGTTGACAACAAAACCAATAAAGAAGGGAAGTCCCCACAAAAATGATTCTTGTCAAGGAAACCTTTACAGAGAGGTGGCTGTCAAGGTGCTGCATCCAAGATTTCAAAGTTCCGTCGATCGTGATTTGTTCTTCATCGAAATAATGGCTGATTTTCTCGATTCACTTCCCATTGAACGCATCAAAATGCTGAATTTGCCGCGAGTGGTAGAAGAATTCAGCGTCGTCTTACGAGATCAAGCGGATTTGACAATTGAAGCCAAGAATCTGAGACGGTTTCGATTCAATTTTTATCAAGATTCCGAAAAGAGAGAAATAGAGTCTTCCATTGTTTTCCCTCAGCCTGTGGAAGGTTGGACGTCCTCTCAAGTCATGGTAGAGGACTATGTGAACGATGCCGTTCCAATTGCCTCTTTCCTGAAAGATTCGAGTCCTGAAGGAATGGAAATCCGAAAAGAACTTGCTGGGCCACTTCTTCGTGCGTTTTTGAAAATGGTCTTCACAGACAACTACATTCATTGTGATTTGCACCCCGTGAGTCGTGGAAGTGATCTTGTCTGGTGTACAAAAGACTCAGTGTTGATTTTCTGACAATATTGTTGTATTGGTCGGGCTTGGTATAGGGAAATGTTCTAGTCAAGACTGCACTGGTGTCTAAATCGCCGTCGCTCTGGAATTCTTTGTTTCGAGGTGACGACAGCAACGAGCTAGAGGACGAGCAAATCAAGAGATCAATTGTCTTTTTGGATGCTGGTATTTCCACGTCGCTAAGTCCAAACGATCAGAAGAACCTTGTTGACCTGTTCCGGGCAGTAATTTTCAATGATGGCAACCGCGCTGGTCGTCTCATGATTGAACGTGCAAAACATGAACGATGTAGTGAAATGGAAGGATGTGTGGATGCGTTTGCCGACGGAATTCAAGATATCGTCTCTGAATTTCACGACCGACGTAAAGAAGGTCTCACATTGGGGGCTGTCCGTATTGGGGTGTTACTTAGCCGAGTCTTAGACCTATGTCGCGTTTACGGTGTCGAGATTGACCCAGCCATGGCTAATGTCGTTATCAGTACGTTGGTTCTAGAAGGTCTTGGAAGATCTTTGTCACCTGACCTGGATCTCTTGACCTTTGCCAAGCCATTCGTATTAGGACGAGGAAAAGTGTGATGCTGGCTAGTTATGGGATCAATCTTGCTTGATTGCTTAAGTTTTCGGTCATGTGGTCATGTGTATACGACATTTACTGTTAATTTCTTACAATTATTTGTGGTATTAAAATAACTAGTAGACTAGTCCCACGTCGCGTTGCAATTTCATTTTCCACTTTAAGGAACCTCGATCTGTTCGAACGTCCTTCTTCATTCATTCAATCATTCGGACAAAACCATTTTCTTTTGAATGCAAAAATGTAGACAGCTGATTAGGATGCAACTGTGTTTTAACAGAATCCCCGATTTGAAAGATCAATGGTTTTCAATCTTGTATGCTTGAAAAGGTGATAACTGAAGCCAAAGGGATAATCAACTGGGTGCTTGGTTCCGGCAACACAATGCTTTATAAGCTAGCTAGTTGTTGAAACGGTTGAAAATCAAAACCCCGTCCAAACTAACTGGAAAAGGACGGTAGGAGTACCGTAGTAGGAGCCTTCTGCTACCAGTACCGGGTACTTTTGGCATCCACGTCTGAAGAACGGCTGTCCTTCGACAGATTTTATCATGAACTCTAACGTATTCGCTAGTGAGTCACCTACTCGGAGTACTTCGCACCGCAAAATTTTCGAGGCTAGCTAGGTACGGTACTCCGACGATGCGACAGTACAAACTATTGCAATTTCGACGACAGCCGACTGAACGAAGAAAAAAGCACATTGTTGATCCGATTTGCCCCATCACCATACCTTACAACTTCGAGAGCAACGAAATAAATATACATTTACCATGATTCTTCCAAGTATTTCACGATCGGTTCTTCGTCAGCACTCCAAGGCAGCGGCTCGCTATGCGACAAACATTCACGCCTCCCGAACGATGTCGACATCGTCGAGTCCCTGGTCGCAGTTTGAAATGGCCCCGACGGATCCGATTGTTGGATTGAATGAGATTTACAACAAGGATGATTTTCCTTCCAAGGTCATTGTGGGTGTGGGAGCATACCGGGATGATCTCGGAAAACCGTATGTTCTCCCATGCGTAAGAGAAGCCGAACAGATCTTGATGGACAAGAATTTGGATATGGAATATACTGGAATTGTGAGTGAATTCCGAATTGGAGATGCATGACGAGAGCCAATGCTCATGACTGCTTTTTGCTCTTGTACAGGCTGGTGAACCGAAGTTTGTTGACTTGGCGCTCAAGTTTGTGTACGGGGAAGATTCTGTCCCGATCCAAGAAAATCGAGTCCATGGAGTACAGGCTCTGTCGGGTACCGGTGGACTTCGTGTCTTTGGAGAGTTGATGGCCAAGCACGGGCATAAACATATCTACGTACCCAACCCAACTTGGGGGAATCACATTCCAATTTTCACGAACTCGGGCTTGGAGGTTCGCAAATATCGCTACTATGACGCAGAATCATCCGATCTGGATTTCACCAACATGATGAAAGATATCAAGGACATACCAAAAGGATCTCTTATTCTTATGCATGCATGTAAGTGCGAATGAAAATAATGCGGTGAAAAAGAAGTGAGCAAACGTATCTAATAAAAATCGTTATTCTGTGACCAGGTGCACACAACCCTACTGGAATGGACCCAACCATGGAACAGTGGAAAGAAATGAGCGAAACTATCAAAAAGCAGGGATTGGTTCCGTTCTTTGACTGGTAAGCACAAGATGTGATGAATGGAAAACTTTTTTATGAGAAAATCATGCAATCCTAACCCTGTTCGTTTCCTGTAGTGCCTACCAAGGATTTGCCTCGGGCGATCCAGTCAAAGACGCCTCTTCTGTTCGCATGTTTGTAGAAGATGGGCATCTCATTTCCATGGTACAAAGTTTTTCGAAGAATTTTGGGCTATATGGTCAGAGAATTGGTGCCTTGTCAGTTGTTGGAGCGGACGAAGATGAAGCCAAGCGTGTCGTATCTCAAATGAAAATGGTCATCAGACCTATGTATTCCAACCCTCCACGACAAGGCGCCAGAATCGTGACAACAATCCTGGAGGATCCTAGATTGACGCAAGACTTTCTGGATCAATGCAGGGGAATGGCAGATAGAATCAATCTGATGCGTACACTGTTGCAGGATAAGCTTGCCGAGGCGGGATCCACGAAGAATTGGGATCACATTACCAAGCAAATTGGAATGTTTGCTTACAGCGGATTGAACAAGGACCAAGTGATGGAAATGAGAGAGAAACATCATGTGTACTGCACTGCTGATGGTCGAATCAGCATGGCCGGAGTGACGTCTGGCAATGTCGACTACATTGCCAATGCTATCCATGATGTATCCAAATAGAACGTTGTAGTACGTAGTAACTCATAGATTAATGAACCCATCTACTACGATAACCTATTTTCAATTTCCTTCTCCTAAAATGATGGTTGAATCCGTTGAATGACCCCACATGATTGGCAAGAGACTGGCCACATGCCTTCCACTAGGAATCGCTCATTCTTTATGGTTTGGCTGCGGTCTGAACCGAAGACACCTGCAATGGTCGAATCCGTATACCGATGCAGGTGACAATTCCCGGCAACGGCTTGTTGTAATGGGTCCAAAAGCTGCTGTTGAAGCTCGAGGAAGCGGTATGGTTCGTTTGGTAGCACAGCAGTGTGCTCCGTGTACCCCAAGCAGCCCCCATCAGGTCTCAGAAGACGCCGTATTTCTGTCAGGGCAGCTACCTGATCATCGACGGAACACAGTGTCAAAGTGCAAACGATACAATCAAAGAAACCATCAGCAAAATCCAGCGGATTTGAAATGCTCCCTTGCACAAATTTGAAGTCTGTAGATATTTTGTACTTGGTGTCAAATTTCTTCAGAACGTCTTGGCACGCATCCAACGTCGCTTGTGGAGGCGATTTAATGTCCACGCCTACCAAAGCAAGTTCTGAAACCTTCCCCATGGCTGAAATGTCTTCATATGCCCGTTGATACAGTTTTCTTCGTATCACCCGACATTCCTTTCCAATCCCGACCTCTAGAACTCGCAGTGGTCGATTCATCTTGGAAGAGGATGGGATCGAATTCACCATCGCGCTGGCAATGGTGGAAGACACTCGTTGTTCGTGCGCCTCTGGATAGACCAATTCGCCCCGAGAAATTTTTTGAACTGCATTCGATACCATTTTCCCGTAAACCACGGCACCCCCGATGCCGATGGGCCACACCAGCAGATCTCGTCGAGTCTGTCCATTTTTGGAAGAGGATGTATCGCCTGGCAGTAGCCCCTCCGCAAATCTCAAACAAGTCCAAAGCAACAGTAGGAGTGACAATGAGAAGCCAGTATGCTTGGTCATCCTGTCTTCAACTTTTTGCTGTAGTCGTAATGCTTTGGGATGGTTGTCATCCTGACACCATCGATTTGTCGACAGTAGTAGAGAGATGATGAAAAGATTTTCACAGTATACAGAGCGATCAATTTTGGGTCAAATCAAGGCTACGTACTCTATTAAATGGGAAAAGGACTCGTAAATTTCATACCGAGCGCAGTCTACTACGTTAGTATCACACTAACGTAGTAGACAAATAGGTACTACGTACTGGAGTAAATAATTGTGTTTGACTGTGAGTTGTAGTACAAGAGATTTATTTTGATTTCTTCATGATGCATTACTATAATATTATTATGTATGTTTCTTCTTGTGAAAGGCAGTTTAAAAAGTTGTTCATTATGACAGCGTCAATCATGTTGTCCCCCAAAACAACAAGACCACAATCTGTTAACCAGTCGATCATGATCGCAAGAGGGTCATCCATCCTAGCCCTGTCCCCAGCTTCCCTGTGGAGCGTATGAGGAGTAAGGGCCGGGTACACCAGGTGGACCGGATCCGTCCATGGGCTGGCCGTATTGATCGTATCCCATCATTGCACCCGGATAGCCTCCCATCATGCCACCCATAGAATAGGCTCCAGCCCCATATAGACCTGGCTGGCCATCCATGGGTTGGCCATAAATATTTCCGTAATGCATACTAGCGGCACTTTCAGGCATTCCATATCCACCCATCCCCATGCCGTATCCGGAGAAGTCGGAATAACCTCCGTAGCCGCCCATTGCTGCTGGTGCTCCCATGCTGTAGCCCGAAGGATCGTATCCTCCAGGGCTACCATACATGGGAGCAATACCTGGATAACTTTGTTGTGAAGGAGGACCACCGCGATCCATGGAACTAGCGGCGCCAAGAGGAGGATAAGATACTGGAGGAGCCTTCAACTCGTTTCTCATTTTGGATTCTTGACGGGCGTTGTACGACGCCATTTCAGTCTTATAACGCTCTGTGTCCTCTGCTGCCATTTCGGAGAATTTGGAAAGACGGTCTGGGTCGATATTTTTCCAACGTTGACCAATGATCCTAACCAGGCGAAACGCGAGCAGAAAAAACGGTAAGAGAATGGAATACCAAAAAAAACACTACGGGCACTCTATTCCCCAGGAGACAATTCCTTTGATACGTACTTTCCCATTTCTTCAAAAGAGACCTTTCCTCCTTCCTTTTTGAGACGACCAATCGCTTCGGTGTCAAGGTAATCTTCAGCCTCGGGATCCTTGTCCTTTTGTGCCTCCATCGGATCGTCCGCATTTACTACCTTCAAAATCTTTTCTCTTTCTTCTTTAAAGAAGAAATTGTAGGCACTCAAGGGACGTTTAGGCTTATCCTTTGGCTGTATTATATAACAATGACGATGAGGATATGCGGGGGCGACGGTGAGACACAACAGGGTCGGGAGCACATGGAAAATTCAAATAATAAAGAAAAAATCAACCTTTAATCGTGCGAATGGTGCACAAATGCACCTCTCTAGCTACAGTTCTCTACTAGTGGCGTACCTTCTTTTTGGTGGGACGCTTGGCGGCATGGATCTTATCCTTGGTCTTCATTTCGGCAAAGCCGATTTCTGACTTGATTGTTGTCACCATGGTGTTGTTTTGTTCTACTGTTTTCTTCTATCGTGACAACACGGAACACGAACACGTGCAGAAACAAGAACAAAATAGCAGCGAAATTAAGTGTCAGTACGCGATCATGGTAAAGCGAAAGATAGCTCCAAACAAGTGCCCTATGGTGTTGTGACAATTGAGTGGTTTACTCATCATCACATCATCGTCATGGTGCGGATACATTGGCTAGAAGAGATAGATAGATCATCGGGTGGGGTACTCACCAGGTGTAGCGTGTTTACGGATGATTGGAACTCTGATACGATAGTAGGAGTCACAACGAATATTGAGCGATGTAATTGTGAGAGTTAGTTAGCGACGACCTCCTAACTGTAAATCGTTTGCAGGCGGTTCGCACTCGCCTCCATTCAAATCGATTTCTGCGCGAGGCGAGATTTCGGGTCTTACCAAAAAAACAAACAGTTGTTGGTCATCCGGAAGAACGCACGTGACGAACACAAGTTGAAAGTAGACCAAGCTCTCTAATAAATACCGTACTAACAGTAAGTCTACTCCGTGGGTATTTACAGTTAGTCCGAGTACGACGTAATAATTATCGTGATATTTTATACGTAGAGTAGTAGTATCAGTACGTACGAGGTACTCTGGACTACGGACTGGATTTCCTACAGTCAAGTATCGTATTGGAGTTCGTACCGACTACGAAGTAGTATACTACAAAATTATAATGAATATAAATGATGTTATTTCTGTAGTCTAATGAGAAAAATAATGTAATGAAATAAAATTACCTCGAAGTAACAGCATCCTTCTTTCGCGGAATGCAAGAAATGGCACGACTACCTCGATTGCGACAACGTGTATGATACATACATAACGACGGGAATAAACGCAACATTCAAAAACCGCCGCTTGACATGCATGAGAAACTTCCAACTTCTGCTACCGTAGCTACAGTACTTGGTGCGGCTTTCGGATCGATTGCTTCCATGGATTGCCTTTTGTTTGAGAAGCTCTTCTCTTTTTTTCGCATCATAGTACATTTCTTCATAACATCAACACTATCATGGATAGTATGATTGAAATGAAGGACCTTCAGGAAGGAGCATCACTGGACGGTCACGACGAAGAGTTTGGAGTTGTCGAAATGCAACCGAGATCCTATCTCCCTGTGCACGGGGATGATGCAGCGGACGGACCAGCTGAATCAGGGGTATGGTCGCAACGGCGATTTGGAAAACAGAATCGATGCATGGTCCTTTTAATGGGAACTCTCCTTTTGGCAGCCATCATTTATGTTGTTGGGATGGTGTACCTGTCAGACGATGATATGGATGCCTTGGTTCAGCCCTTTGAGCGAGAAAGTGGCATCGTGGAGGATGGAATGGAGAATGAGAAGGAACAAGAAGCTTTTGATAGTATCAATACGGGCAATCGGAGTCCCATCAACGCGAAAAAGCACCAGCATTTTGGTGGACATGACAATCCATTTGCTAGCAAAGTCAACTCAGTGTATTTCCGTCCAGAGGATCAGCAGCAACAGCAGGGACAAACTTCTAAAGGAAGCGGCGGTCGCAATGGGAACCTTGGAGAGCATCTCGGAAAAATCGGACAAAACGGACACATTGACGGCAACAGGCCAGGAGCTTTCTCACAGCATGCCAGCAATGGCAGTGGCGGTACATCTGCAAGCACCGGAAATCAAAACATGGATTCTCAAAGCAATCTTTCCAACAATGACGGCCACAGCGATACTGCTTCTTCACAGGCCAAGTCACAGGACGTTGTCGATGAGAAGGATGTGTACTGTGAAGACCTGACTAGGTACCAAATCTGGTACGACGCCACAATCACCAAAGCGGACGGTCCACAGTTCCGAGTCGTACATCAAATGCAGCACGACCACAAAGCGTTTACGTACGTTGCTTGAATTGGTTTTGTTTGCTCTAACTGCGGTTGAAATTGTATGAAAATATCATGTTTGCTCGAGTCCTTACCTCGCTCTCTCTCTCTCTCTTTCAGACAAGGACTCACCTACGCTCGAGGCCAGCTGTTCGAAAGCACTGGCCTATACGGCCAATCCACAATCCGGATTCTAGATCCCGATACAGCCAACGTGCTTAAAACAGTACCAATGGACAACAGATTATTTGGGGAAGGAATGGCATACTACAAAGACACTCTGGTACAAATCACATGGAAATCCCAAAAGGGATTCATTTACAACATGACCACGTTGGAAACCATTCATGAGTACCAATTCGCTTCAACCAGGAATGAAGGGTGGGGCATCACATGGGATCGATGCAAAGATGAGCTGATTATCACTGACGGAAGCGAGTTCCTGCATTTCTGGGACCCCAACACCATGACAGAAAAGAGGAAAGTCTCCGTGACAAGGCAAAACGGAAAAAAAGCACTCGAGATGAACGAGATTGAATTTTGGCGCGGCCGTGTGTTGGCCAATGTGTGGTATGAAGACGTCCTTTTGGTTGTCGATCCAGAAACAGGCACCGTGGAGAAAGAGTACGGTATGTAGAAAAGATGCGTCTGTCTGTTGAAAGGGTTGGTTTCGTATTCTTATCTTTATGTCTAAATGCATTATATGTGTTGGTAGATTTTTCAACACTCTGGCCGGCAAAAGATAGATCGGCAGAGGGCGCCGATGTCTTAAATGGTATATCCGTCTCAAAGGATCCAGATATTTTGTACGTCACTGGAAAAAATTGGAACAGGATGTTCACGGTGGAGCTTCTACCAAGTTTATCATGAAAACGGCGTCAACATAGTCGGAAGACGTGTGATCTCTAGTAGTGCCTTACACAGTTCCAGCTTTATTCTATCATCTATTTCGCAACGTAACCACGATTTTTTTCTGATCTTGCCCCAACTTAATCCTTGTCCACCAATCGCTTGTCTATGAGACAATATGTGATCACTTTTTGCTTCGGTGGAAGGGCATAGTCAGAGGCATCCTGATACGTCTGTGGACCATTGTTATTGTGGTTGTTGGACTTGTGGCTATGTCGATGACTCTGTCCGATCCTCTTGTACCGAAATCGTCGACCCCTTAGTTTATCTCGTAATGCCAAGCACGTGGAGAAGCAAAAGAAGATAGACAACACGACGACGGACACAATCAAGCTCTTGGGCATGTAAAGCTTTTCCCCTGTTTTAAATGCAAAGAAAATCGATGTTGGAGATCACAAAATTTCGTGTGCACACGTACAAGACATAAAATACTTACAACCAAAGCTTGTTTCCTCTTCGCTAACCGACTCGCCTTCGTAAAAGCCAGCATGAGCAAGACATGAAGGACCAGTATAATGTTTCCCACAGACACAAAAGCCTAGCGATGAACATTCTCCTTGAGCATGACCGCCACAGTCCTTGTTAGTATGGCACTCTGCTCCACCAGCAGTGACAGGTTGCAGAGGAGCTTTCTCGCCTATATCCATGTATCTCTTTCTATGCCCCTTTATGAACAGATTCGTCGGTCTGTTCTTTGGCGAACAGCCAAGGGTGTGCTTATCTTCTCCAACAGCTTGATACACCCTCACGTAGTCAATGTCGAAGAAAGCGGGGAAGTTCTCACAGTATCCTGTAGGTAAAGAGCATGCACAATCAGAGTTTCCACATTCGAAGCATTCGCATGTGCAGCCTTCGGGACATGGAGCTGGAAATCCCCAACTTGATGCTACCGCTGTGTTCATCAAAAGATACATTGCCTCGCTGGGTATTTCAGTTCCAGTGATATTCAGATTGGAGCCCGAGATTCCATACACAAAAACGTCATCGGTGTACCATCGAATATATCCTCCGGTGCCACTTTCCTCTGGAGGCTCCCATTCTACACGGTAAATGTGTTGTTTCGTATAATGTGAAGAATTCAGTCCCAGATTTGCGGATAAAGCGTCCGCTTGGTAAGTGTAAGCTTTCGGTTCATGGACCAAGGTGACACCATAAAAGAATGGATTGAGTTCTGATTTTGTTAAGTTGTGGTTGTTGTATTCCATGCCAGTATACCAATGTCCCTCTTTCGGCGTCAAGCCCAGAACGGGTCGGTCACGCTCTACACCAGGCGCAACTTGAAAGGAAGCCGATTGGTACGGCCTTCGAATGTTCGTGTTCGGTAGTTTTTCTGGATCCCCCTGCATTGCTTCAATGACATCAATTTCCGGCGCTCCACGGCCTCGGAATGCTTCCAATCCATAATGATTCACTTTCAAACACGCGCTGATCTCTTGACTGAGCCTGTTTGACGGATCACACTGATTGTAGCTATACGGCCAGATGTAGTTGGAAGAACCGACATAGGTGGCTCGAGCCAGATTTCCCAGCATCCAGACTAAAAGTGGTTTGTATCAAAAAAGGTTAGACGACGAAGAAAAGATGACCCAACGAACATTCTAAAAGTACATACGTGCAGGCCAAAGTCCACCGACCCTTGGACTTCCGGGCAGTTTGGCAGAAAACTCTACAATGCCTCCAGTAAAGCAAAACTTGTTCCATGATTGCATCATGGCTGATTGTATATACTTTTTATCCGCGTAAAATTTCTTGGTCTTTTCGTTGAAAGCTCGGTAGACGTTTTCCTTGCGTTCTGTTGATATCCTAAGAACGCCATCTTCTGTTTTGGCATTCTGGTTACTGTAAAAGTGGAGAGCAAGATTGGTATCTGGCCATATTGAAGGAAGGAACAGATGATGAGCTTCAGGACTTGTATCTAACCTGCGCAAAAACTTTCACTATTCAACTCACAATCATTCTTGTGAATTGCTGTCCACCGAGGATCGCTCCCATCCTGAAAGGTTCGGCCCTCCTGTTCAAACTCGTCAGAAAACACGAGTTGGTAGGGCCTGGAGTCTTTACTGTATAACGATCTTGTTGTTTGTGCATGTATTGACGTGTCCGGATCTACCCAAGATGCCTGTAGTATTGGAGGAGCTAGAAAAGCGAGGAAGAAAATAAACTTCATCCTCGAGCTCTTCTTCATCATCTGCACAATTGCTGTTATATCAAATTCTGGTCTCGTAGAGACTGTGCTAGTTAGTAGACACGCTGCTTCCTCGTTTCGAGAGCTGATGGTTCAATCGTTCGCAGATTTTTCCTTTTGTGATGTCGCCAGATTGAAGATACAGATTACAAGTTGTCGTGCAACAATCGACGTGTTTTGTAGATTGGCTTGTGGTGTTGCTTTGGATCTCTGCTATCTACCGGTAAGGGTAGTGCGAAGGGTTCTTGTCCAGCTGTTCGGCTGGGGCACCTCGCAGAATTATTACTTTTTGCAAAAAAAACGAGTAAGAAAAAGTACGTGCGCGCGCCCGACAAG
Organism: Nitzschia inconspicua; assembly: GCA_019154785.2. Classification (NCBI taxonomy): domain Eukaryota; phylum Bacillariophyta; class Bacillariophyceae; order Bacillariales; family Bacillariaceae; genus Nitzschia; species Nitzschia inconspicua. The sequence goes on along the minus strand of JAGRRH010000009.1, from coordinate 2,126,633 downwards.
CAAATGTAAATGAGAGATTGCTACGATTCGTAATTCTGTAGTACGGAATGACACGTCATCTTCGACGTATATCTTCGAATCTTTGCAGAGAGATGCAACAAAAATTGTCCCTGTGATGAAATGAAACGCCCTTTCATCAGAATTGTCCAAAATCGAAAGTATATGCCAAAGCACCAACAATCCTCAAGGTAAAAGAACCACCCTATAGATATCTATGATGCGACGGCTTTTTCTTCTCTTCTTTTTTTCTTTTTGGTTGGGGAAAAATTCCAGCGCCTTTTTAACATCAGGACCCGAACAACGAACAAACTCATGTTCGAAAAATGTCGTCGTCCACCAGTCGCGGGCAAAAACAGCTCTGCATGCTGTACCCACAACAAAACAAAACTTGTTGAACAGCCTTGATGATTCCCAAGGATTCAACAGTGCTACAAAGGAGCGAACTAAGCTCGTAGAAGAACTGACCAAGACCAACCCAACGCCGAAGCCTGGGTCTAAAGAAGCATTCTCTCGATTCGCCGTAGGGACATGGAAGATTGTGTATGCTCCCCACATTTCCACCATGGGATCGTTGGCTGGCGGATCCTTTGATCCTGTCGTGTATATAATGCACCCGGACGGATTAATGACATCGCATGCTCGGTTTTCTTTTCCACTGATCGGAAGTGGTTGGTTGTCAGTCAGCGGAACTTACGGGAGCAACGATGACGATCGGGTATGTCGCGTCGACTTTGACAAAGCTTGGTTATCCATCGACAGCCATGATACCAATTCGGAAAGTGCACCAATCGCAACCTTCGATGATGTTCCAGAGAGTTTATCCAAGATTATCATTCAAACCTTGGGCCAAATTGGATTCGTCAAATCTGTATCCGTGTTCCCCGTCAGCTATTTGGACCATGACACTATTGTCTTCGATTTTGAACTTTTGGGGACGAGGATATGTGCTCGAAAGGTTGCCTCTATGGAGCACAAGACATTCTTATAGGCTTTTTCCAAGCATGATAGATACAACTGTTAGGAGCAAGAAGCTAGCGACGTCCTTAGGGATCTCAGTATTATGCAACCATGCTCACCCTTCTGAGTTTGGGCCCCTTTGAAGTGAAATTGTTGATCATCTACTAGACTACCATCTTTTGGAACTCTACTCTAGCTCTAGCAACTGGCCAACTACCGTACGTTAGGTACCGATATTTACTGTACGACGTACTACGGTACGCAAATTTTGCCCACCCCTTATGATTTTGTAGAAATTCCGTTGACGCGCGCCTCCCTCGTTTCAAATTTTTTAACGAACAACATCAACAATATCCCATCGTCTCACTACAACATCATCGACTGGAAGTCTGGGTCCGATACTAACTGTAAGTCGTACGGTTCTATAGCTCTGGAAAGTGGAAAGACATTTTGTTATTGTTTGCCCGGCGCATTTTCCGTGTGCCTAGTCTAGTGTTGTCCTCTCTCCAGCAGAAAAAAGAATTAAACATGATCCGCTTCCCGCTTCTCGCATGGTTGCTGCAGTTGATGGTGTGTGTGTCAGCGAGAGAATCTGTCCAAAGTACTTCTAATGACATGTATTACAACACTCTCATCCAGCGACACTTGGAAGACGGGGGCAACAATAATGCTTACTTTGAATACGACCTCAACGATTTCAGTTTGCGTTTCGATCACTGTCAATATGTGAAAATGTTCGATGAAGAATTGGCGGGAGATGAAGACGCCGATACCCCTCTAGCGGTTCGATACTTTGTTGTCTTCCGACTTTGTCCTACGGACGAGTGCTCCACATGCAACTCGATCTACGGAAAATACGTCATGGAAGTGGACGAATATTTACAAGCAACGGTGCAAGAACAAGCAAATCAAGTCGAATACATTTGTGGAAATTGCCAAGAAGAATGTGACGAAGATGGCAGGGAATGCACGGGATGTGGAATATATTGCTCCGAATATCAGAATATGGAGGCAAACGGTTACGTCAACGCTGCCAACTATCTAGAATGCCAACAAGTTCAGATGAATAGTAATAACAATGACAATGAAGATGATAATGAGCATGGGAACGATGCAGAAAATCAGCAAAGATATGACGATCAGATTCAACTGTTCATTGGACCTCGTTGCAGTAGCAACGGCGACCGCATCATGCTGGGACTTTTTGAAGATGAATACTGCTTGATTCCGTACACAGCATTGTCTGCAGAGGATGTGTTGGGATACAATATCTCATATCAACTTTTGTCCCATACATATGATGCAGATGGAACCAACTGCCTCAGCTGCAAAGAAAATGTGGACCGAGATGAGGAAGCCAACAACCAAGCAGATGGCAATGATCAACAGGATGCTGACGATGTCAATGAAATGTGCGAACAAGTATATAATCGAGCAGCCAAGTGCGAATCGATTTATGGCATTGACGGGTTTGTCCAGTCGGATCGAGAAGACAAAAACCTTGGAAACCAAGCCATGAATGAAGTGGTCGTATGCGAGTACATCGATTCTCTACTGGCCAACTCTTACACGGAGACTGGTGATATTGTCCTCGTCGGAGATTCGGTAGTCATGTTCAAGGATGTCACCCCCCTGCAAAAGACGACGTTTTGGTTGCTGTCTGCGTCGATGGTGTGTTTAATGGTTGTGGCATTTCTCCTTCAGAGGCAGATTGACAGGACGTACCCTCAAATAGACTTGGCATGTCAGAGTGACGTACATCTGACATAAGAATCCTTCGTCTATCGCCGTTGTGTTATTTTTAAAGATGTATATTTGTAGGAGTATTAGCATTGAATTTTCATACGACTATAAATCCATAGAATTATAAACAGTGGGTAGGACAAACAAAAGAAATTACTGACGTTATGCTCGTTCCAAATTCAAACGATGAGAGTCCGAAGGCTTCCACCGTTTTCGTTGCAAGCCTAAAAGCTTTTTTACATGGCAATACCAACACCATACTTGAAGGTGGAAAAGTCAGAGACGGCGGCAGATCCACTTGCGGTCAATGTGACCTTGGGGGCAATGTCCTTGATGAAGGCAGCGGAAACCACGCCTCCGGCACTGTACTTGGCCTTGATGGTTCCAAAGTCGGCCTTGTACGAGCCACCAATACCGTTGACATCGCATATCTTGTCGCTCGAGTGAGAGGTCAAAGAAGCAAGGGTAATAGCGGGGTTAACCTGGTAGGTAAGTCCAAGAGTGACGGAGGAGAATTTACTCGAACTGGTGGCACTAGCAAAGATGGGACCGTGAGCGTACGAAGCACCAACATTCAATGCAGTGAGGCCAGTCTTTCCGGAAAGGCCGTAGGTGGCATCTCCTCCAGCCTTGATACCTGATGGGAGACTGATGCAAGCACTGGTGCTGAACTTGCTCATTTCAATGACATCCAAGACTCCAGTAGCATAAAAGTTTCCTTGAGTATAATCAATTCCAAGATCGGCACCCTTTCCAGCCTTGAAGGAAAGCTTCATGTTGGGGGCAACATTCAAGGAAGTTTCCAACACATGTCCTCCGTTGGCAGTGGCTTGGGCCTTGTCGACATTGAACTTGGCATAGGCAAATTTGGTGCCAATTTTCGAGCTGAGAGCACCTCCCTCACCTCGTTCGGTCTCGATGGTGACAGCTACAGGTCCAGCATTCTTCTTGCACTTGAGAGTTTGCTTGGTGGTGTAGTCGTCATTCAAAAGGTCTGCGATTGATCCACGCGAGAGAAAAACGTCCACGACGAGAAACGAGTGTCAGTCAAGAAAAGGAATGACATTAAATAATATTGCATTTCAAGCGAGGTGGCTGTACAAAACATTCAGTACTGCTTATGGTCTGGCAGAGTCAGAGAGGGAAACACACTGTTTTCACCACGCAGGAAGTCACCATGATGTCATTGTTGGTGATGGACTTTTTTCCCTGTTGACGCCGAATCTTGTGGTCGGTCGTTTTATTTTTTGGGATGCTCTTCGCGCGATGACGTAAATGATCGCAAATATGACACCCATCAAATTGCCGAAGACAAATGTGGAGGTTTTGTGACCATGGTCCTATCGCTGATTGGATTGTTGGTTTACTCACCCTTGGGGGCCTTGGCAATGTCAGCAAATTTGGTAGCCATGTTGATTGTAGGTTGATTCTTTGAAAGTAGTAGAGTCAGAACTATGAATTAACAAATTTGGGATCGCCAAGCTGTGTTGATTTTTATGTGGTGAATTTCGGCCAAGAGTTTGAACGTTTGAAAATACTGACTGATGCATTTTGTTGTTGTGAGATGGTGTCAAACGAGCGAAGGTCTGCGTAGGCAAACTTGATTTTCTCTTCATATCTATTATACGTAATAGCTTACGGTGTTACCATACTATAGAGTCTGTGCTTTGTCTGGCATCTTGAAATCTACGGCTTGCAAAGTTCAACGCCTACGGAGTTTGTGTATGATACGAAGACGAGACTTCAATGAGTTCGCTTACGTGGTGCGTCGATTTTCCCATTATTTATCGTATTGCACATAAGAGTTACCTCTGCTTAACAGTTATTGCTTTTTGCAACCCGCTATCCCGTGTGCCGTTAAGACCCACAGCTGCTGGACGTCGTTCGAACCGGTACTCTACCATAGAGTTAGGTAATTAGACAGTTGCAAAATCGAACGGAACTCTGAACTCTCACCTCTTCGTTTCATTGGACCTCAGCAAAGGGTTCTGAAACAGATTGTCCTCGGTGAGGACAGATGATGGATGCATTGACCATCGTGCAGTAGGAAAAAAAAACTGGCAAAAACGCTGACTTGCAGACCTGCAGTGTTCATCTACATCGTAAACGACCAGAGATTGCAAGTAATAATAAGATGATAGAATCCCCCATATCCATTGTTGCCTGGCTCGCGGTTGTCATTGTCCAGGCTGTAATTCACTTTGTGGTGTTTGGAGCGAGGAGAGAGAGACTTCAGAAGGAAGAAGAAGCCTTGTTCGAGACGTTGAGTTTGTCCACAAGTGCAAGTTTTTCGGATCAGGATGCTGCTATCTTTCATAATAACGAGCAATCTGCCCATAGGTTTGAAACACAAGTGGTGGCGTTGGCAGCCGCAGCTACATCCTCTTCTTCATTGCTCGATGATTTGGAAGAAGACGAAGACGAAATTTTCTTCCTGGAAAGAAGTGCTGCTTCCGAACCCTTATTAAATTGCTCGCCGCAGTTCGATGATGACGACGATCTGGTTATGGAAGAACCGCCATCGTACTTGTTGATGCAAACTGGCAAGGATATTCTCCGAGTAAGTTCAGGCCCTTGGCATTAGACTTTTTTGGTTTTGGGGAATAGCCATGGCGGCAATTGTCCTCACCAAGTCCTGAAATTTTCCTTTTGACTGCCAATCATTTAGCGTGGCTCCTTGGAAAAAGTAGTCGAGGAACAAATCCGAGCGATACCTCAGTGATTCCAAAAACAATGAGTTGTCTGTACATGTACGAGTATATTGTCTCTAGAACAGTCCCCTTGCTGCAATGGACTGCTGATATCAAATCACGGTGCCCCCCCCGCCACATCCAACACTGCCAAATCACTTTTTCTTTACTCGAGCAATTAAGTGTGGCAAAACGATGATCACGGATTGGGATTTATTTGTTTCACTTTTTTACTTTCTCCGTTTCAACTGCGTTACGATCAACAAGTTCCTCGAGAAACGCTTCAATCGGGCTATGTGCAATCACGACAGCGTCCACAGAACCTTTTCAGCTACTCTTCACCGCGGTGCAAAGCAGCACCTCTGAAATTCTTTCGGGAGATCCCGATTCTCTGAACATCGACAATGCCATATTGCCCCATGCTGTGACAGTCACATCCTTGTGTATACTACTTCAACTACTTCCAAAAGTGAACGAACACTTCTGTAATTTTATACTAAGCACTATTGTAACATGCGAGCAAAACCAATGAAACATGTCTTGATTTGTTCACATGTCTGGAAAATGTGATTTGTTTAAATTTATTTCGAGGCTATTTCATTGAAATGTCAGGTTAGATTAGGTGCGGTCGTATAAAAACAATGCCGGGAAAGCAGCAAGGAACACATCATCAATATGTTGGCTGTGTTGATATATTCTGCCTTTTTCAACCCAATAGGGTAGATTGTAGGTGTAAAAGAAATCACACACACATACACATTTGACAGTTGACACATGGCTGAGTTATGATGCCATTCCTATCCGCACCAAATTTAAGTGCACACCACAACTCTGTCAGGAATCATGCAAGGGCATTCTTCCTCCTCTCACTCAGCCCCCCTTCTGACTTAACAAAAAGAATACCAATATATACGGTCGGACACTGGGAATGGACAAGGGCATGATATGCCACCGTTGGGATGTTGGGATGATCTTTTCCAAAATGATTGCGCTGGTACATCATTTATGGGTTCTTCGTTCCCAAGGCTCTGAAAAACTGGGTTAACCCCCCCCCCCCCCCCCCCCCCCCCCCCCCCCCCACACACACACACACACACACACACACACACACACACACACACACACACACACACACACCACCACCACCACCACCACCACGACAAGTGATCAACTTCGGGCATGGGATCTAAGTCTCAACATCATTGGTTGTACCTAGCGAATGATCTACCGTAGAATGGGCCAATCATATTATCTTTCAAACGGCCTGCATACCTTGCACTGACTGTGAGAGCCGGATCTGTCTGAACGACGATGACTACCGCACCAGTTACCTTCTGCCTGCTATTACATAGCGGAACCATACATCAAGAATAGAACACACAAAATTTTCAGGCTGCTGGTCGTATTCAACGGCGAATGTTTTGCAATAATTTGTTTTGTTGCGTTTGTTTTTCTTTCTACTGGAGAATCCATTACACTGCATATTTTTAGAGTTAACTGACTGTTAGTTACAGTTAGTTCACCGAAACATTACGACTACTACCGGTAGTAGCTAGGTACGGAGTACCGTAGTAATACGGTAGCTAAATAGCTGTTACTCCGTACAGTAATGTAGCCAAGCTAACCAGTAGTTTTCTCGTCTACGATACTACCGTAACTACCGGTACGTAGTCGTAATAGAAGTGTATCATACACCTCTTGTTGAAAGGAGAAAGAATCGTTGTGTGGAAACTTGACACAGAGGTGATTTCTGCTGACGTCGTCGGTATCTGTTCCTGAGCATCCTGCTGTCCTTACGCATTCATTCAGTTTTTTCCCCGAAAATATAGATGTACAGACAGACACAAAATAGCAGGGGGAAAACAAACAATAATCTTCCTTCCTCGACAAATGGGAAGAAAATTCAGCTCTCCCAAAGATTTTGCATTCCAACCGCAACTGGATTTTGTTTCGAGCCATATTAAAGAGTAGACTAGTTGTGTCAAAAAAAAATTAAATTTCTTTCGCTGCATCACGGCATAGGGTTTCGCTGCTTGATTACAATTTTCTTTTGCTAGTTTACCATGAGAGCTCCTACGACAATTGCGATTTTTTGTTTCGTGTCTTTCGTCGGATATTCAATGGCATTTGTCGGTTCGAAATCATCATCGACACGGATCGGTTCCAGGCTTCACATCTTGCCGTCGCTGCAGAAGTTTACCGACAAGGGTGAATATAACAAGGTGGTCGAAGGGTTGATGTTGACACAAGGAATTTCTCGCGAACAAGCGGAGAAGGAATATGATGGTACGTTGTTGTAATTTATCTTGAATGATTCTGTAATGAAGGATGTCATTCTGAACAATGAACTATTTCACTTTTCAGCCTATCTTGATAACCCAACCAACTATGCACTCGAAAAGGTACGCATGTGTGCTGATTTTTACGGTAGCCCAACCAGAACATTTTCCGTATCTCACCCTATGCACTTCTTCCTTTGAAAAGGGAGAGGCGTATTACAAGAGTCTCGGCTACAAAACGTTGATGGAAGGAGTCATTGGTGAGGCCGAAAAGGAGGGCAGGGGCGAGGAAGTACGTGCAAGAATCGAAAAGTTTCAAAAAGAGTCGAAGATGAAGGGACTTGCCACAATCAGCGTCGCTATTGCTTTCTTTTTTTATCTCCGCATTACCAATCCATACGTCCCTCCTGGATCATTTTAAGCTACTTCTCATAGGAAACAACCTTGTGCGAGAATGAAAAGCCAACAATTGATCAAGTCTCGCTCAGGTCCCCGACACATTTGCGGTAGGCAGTGCAAGGACAAAATTCCGTCAAGTGGCAGCAAACGTTTCCCGAATGCGCGAGGCTGCCGATTGGACATCCGCTACGGTGACATAGATAGAATTGTCAAAGAATACATAGACCTCTTTGTCGCCTTTTCCGTAGGCATACACCCAGCCATATGATATGCATGTGCATATCTCAAGAGGACTATCGGGGTCGCATTCGAGTTTCCTCGACATTTCATTGATCATATCGTCAAAAGCAAGGCACACATCTAACGGAAACCTCGAGGCCAACGAATGCCGGCAATCAAGGCCTAGAGCCGACCACTCCGTCGCTAGAATATCATTTAACTGATATTTGTTGAACGTGTCTTCTTTCTTTCTCGGTCCAAATCCCAGATATCGTCGCGAACTAATTGTAAATTTCTTGTCGGACTTTCGAAATCTCGTATCGTGACGAGTTGATTTAGTCACGGGATCAGGGAGTAGGACCATTTTATGCCTCTTCCTTTCCAATAGAATAATGGCTTGTCCAGGACCATTGGTCCATTCCATCACTCTTTTATTAGAAGCTGCTGCGTTTGAGCCATCGTCGTTGAGGGCCATGAGTACAGCTTCGGATATCTCCTCCTCCAATTTCATCAACAAAAGACGGGAATTGTCAAGTGACACATCGGTTGGTGATTGGAAACTCAAAAGTACCAAGAAGCTGAATTGTAGGAACTGAAATAAGACCATATGGACACTGGTGGAAGACGACTCTTGTGAGGCTGACGAGGTCGTTGGTAAATGAACACGTGGTGCCCATATGCTTCGCAAGTCATCCCCAAACCCGATGCTGTGGATATGTTGAGAGGCACTCAACATGAAGGAAGGAGGGGTCGAAAGGAATTGACCCCGTTGCTTAAGGTCCTCATTTGGCGGACGGCTGGATTGATCCGTCAAAATTTTGTCCTTTGTTAGAGGAGCAGCCATGGATCCAATAGAACGCGTGAGGTGTCGAATGCCTGATTGGGCTGCAGAGAATGATCCTGATGACTTTGTTGTATGGGGGATGGAGTGGCGACATCCTGCCATGTTGCTCATTTTCGATCTGTACGATGCCATGTATGCCATCAACAAATTTGCGGAGGCACTTGAAACCACGATGCTGCTTTGTGTTGATGAAACGCAATGTAAAGGTTGGCCTTCGTGAAACGTAAACATAGCTAGAATACCTGGTGAATCGTCTTTGTTGGGAGGGTGTCTGTACAATGATTGGTGCAAGCCCTCTTTCATTGACTGCATGGTGTTTGAGCTAAGGAAGGAAGGGGGCAACTGAACCGTGTGACCTCCAGAATCTTGTGCGATAGGCACTGGCAAAACTTCAACTAGACATCGTCCAGCTCCCCCATTTCGACTTGCAACGAGCGAAAATTCGCTGAGATATTCTTCATAGTGCACGTCTAGTTGATTTCGGATAGATTGTATGGTCAATCGTTTTCGAAGGTTTCGAACGTCATCAACAATTGTTTTTATGCGGGAGGTCATCTTCGCATATTTTTCGTCTCTGTTGTCTATCCTATGTTGCTCTTCCTTGGCCTTTCGTAGATCCTTCAATAAGTGGTACAATCGATCCATGCCTTCGTAGGGGCAAGGGTCTCCGTTCAATCGATGAAGAATACCTCCTCCATTCAGCATGCAGAATAGCTGATGGCTGCGTTCGATTGATGCTCGTATTGCGAGTGGATTGCCACTTCCTGTGTTTGATACGCACTCGCCTTTGGACGTTCGTGCTACTTGCACGATAGTTAAAAGATCCGCCGAAGCTTCCAATGGAATGAAGATAAGTGTTGATTCTTCGAAGTGAATTTCTTTCGTCTTGTCTTCGCCTGTGTTACTGACTGAAGTAGCTGTACTGACACCATTCATAGATGGAGCCAAAGATGAAGGCATTGAATACAAGGCACTACATAATCCAAGAAATTGAACGGCTTCTTTCATCGAATTCTCCGGGTTCGGGGGGTTGACGTTGTCGTTGCCAGAGGCTGCAGCAGAAGTGATCGGAAGATCCCGATGATAGTACAAAATTTGCTCTGAAAGCTCTTCCAACGAAGCACCTTCACCGAGAGATTCTCCATTTTTCATGCACCTTTCGTAGAGATTCAAATGAATCACCAAAATTCGTTGTATCGGAGACGGTAATTGTGGTTTTCCATTGTCATCTCCATCGCTGTGGGAACTCATTTGCTCACAACGGAGGGAACGGCGTCCAATCACCCAAAACAGGCATATCTTCTTTTGCTGACAATCCTGGCAATGTTATTCTGATGAACAGGTGTCGATGAGTGTATATTTTCTCACAATCAGTATTGGAAGAAGTCCCGCAAGAACTGATGCATCCAGCGTACCGAAATGGAGCAATTGATACGACTTATACGATTGTACCGGTAGTACCTCGTGCTACCGTACGGTACCTAGGTATTACCGTACCGTAGAAATCCGACGGGGATAACAAATCTGCGATGATGAACATAAAAACAGCCGTTTGCGCCTGCCGACTGCCGACACACACAATTTCCAGTCGGACACTATCATAGAGCTACTCTACTACCTACTCGGAGTAGCTAGCTACCAGCTAGACTACCGGTACTTCTTCGTTTTTCGTTTTTCGTTTTTCGCATCATTTTATTTCATTGTCGTTTCATTTTTCTCGTCGCTCGACATCATGATGTTTCCAAAAAATCAAAAGTAATATCCCCTCTCCACATATCTCGTCGAAAGCTCATTATGAAATCATGCAAGCATGGATAATCCTCGCTTGATTTTACCCATATGCCTAGCATGTGTGGCAGTAGTGCTGCCTATTGTGGGATATTTCTGGATTCGATGGCAGCTGAACGACGAGGAGCCGGATGGCCATGACAGAACAGGAACGATAAAGGAATACAGTGGGAAATATCCTCCTGATCTGACGGAATTTGGATCTGGAGGGACCGAGTCCATGGATCCGGAAGAAGGGGTAGAAAATTATCTCCCGTCAAATGGGGAGCGTGATGATGACATTGAAGCACAGAAACCTAAACAACAAGAGAAACAAGACTCTTCGTCGAGATCACGTCAGAGGCGATTAGTTGATGAATCAGTCTGCCGCTCGATGGCTTCTCGGAACAATCTATTGCATATTTCCAGTGTCGATTCTTTCTGCGGAAACTATTTACACAAACAATTCAATGAAAGGTTGAATGAAATTTCTGCATCAAAAATCACATCATGTTCAGCATCCGCTGCACCCGACAAGGTAAAATTAGAGAAGAAAAGGAAGCAGAGAATGGCAGAAGTAGATGTCCATTCTTGTATCTCGAAAACGTGTGAGATGTGTCGGTGTGAAGAGCAACAGCAGCAGATTCAATTTGTTTCAGCTCAGCGCTTGGACTCAAATATGGTACAGAAGCTCAAGCATGTTCCGGAATCGGCTCGCTGGTGGGAGATGGGGGAGTCCTTCCACGACTTGTACCATCAGGCACAGCGAAGAACAGCTGAAAAGTTCCGGAACTATTATCGTTCCAGTCCTCGACGATCCTATCAAGAGAGCAAGAAATACATTACAGCATAGATATCGGTCTGTTCCGTTACCGTCTAAGGAAAAAACAGCAGTTGAGGGAAAATTGACAAGAAAAAATGTACCATGCCACGTCATCTGTCTCGTACTTGCAACGCTCTTTGGTTGGATGTGCTGGAGTTTTGTATCTCTCGCGATGTATGAAGAAGAAAAAAATGACAATGTACGCCGTCGCATTTGAGTCTTTTCATATGCTTACTGATAGCAGGAGCTTGCATTCTGGCTATCTAAACGGATTTTTTTTTTGGCAAATCGGCCTTCCAAGGAGCTATCATTATCACAGGACAGAAAAAGACAAGGAGCTCATCGAGAATAATTACCCGGGGATTGTCATCAGTCATAATTGCAGGCTATTGATAGTTACCAATATAGTGGGATCCTATGGTTACAATGTATCTGAATCGTCGTCTTTTGTGTTATTTGAAGACCCATCACATTTTCCAATATTATACAGATATAGATTGCAAGGTATGTATCAGTTGTACAGCCAAAGAATGGACAGAGTGAAAAATCGACCAATTTTCTAGTTTTGGCCATTCCTTTACAGTATAGCAAAGGAAGAGCAGCAACAATTGGAGCAGCAATTGTTTGTGGTTGATGAGGTATGGTATATAAAATGGCTTTCCTACTCCGAGTACTTCGTAGTGTAGATCACTTGAGTGTTGTCGAATCTCTTGGTGTGAAAATGGGAGCTATCGAGAGTGGAGGGTAACTTCATCGGAGGATTCAACAGATGAGAGTTCTATTGTATGTATTTGCTTCACCTAGCTAGTTGGAGGTTGGATATTGCAAATAAATCTCACAACAGAGAAGAAAATAAAATTCGATCGAGTTCCACAAAATCCAGATCAAAATCTAAACTCGATCGGGTAACCGGGGGTTTCGGCTATTCCGGCTGTAGCTCAAGGGGGTCTGGGGGGGGCACTTTGAAATATCCGAGCATCGAGCAGGTTCGGTTTATTTAGAAGACGTTTAGGAAAAACTTGGCCACATCGACTTTTTCGGAGATCGGATGGGATACTTATTGTCAGAAAATACATGTATGTATAATTGTATAATCGAACATTTATGGCAATTTTACTCGTGAGTTAGAAAATGAAAAGCAAATTTTCCCGTGTAGCAACGTGACATTTTTTCAGTCACGATTTAAAATCGCCTGCCCTTCCTCATCGTTTTGGTCACGCGACAAAACAAAGATAGAATTCTCAGCCAGCTTATACATTTGTATCCGTACCAATATACGAACATGACAATCATTTACTTAATAAAATCTAACGCTAATAACCCCTCAAAAACTTGTTTAGAAACGAAATTAACTGTAATATTTTGGCGTTGAGAGCATGTCGAGTTTTTTTGTCGCCTTCTCTTCCTCATTTCTTTCATCGCCAACCCTACTAGAGACATTTTTGGAGCACGAATATATCTTCTATGTATATTTCTGAATATAACTAGAAACACGAAATATTTACTGCTTCAAAACGCTATTTTACCGTCATCTTCAATTCTTAGGGAAAATTTAACGATATTGACAGACATTGCGCTTATGCGTTACGCATGACGTTTTTCCTCATTTTTCAGTTCAAAATTTAGTTTCGGTGTGTATCTATTTTTGATCTAAAATTTAGACGAATTTCCCAAATTTAGCCATAAAAATGATATACCTGTATTATTATAATATTTTCTTTTATTATTAAACTTCTCTCATACTCCTCATGAATGTTCGTACCTCATCTGACATACCTCTTGTTTTACTCGGATTCAAAGGCTCACGTAGAAATAGACCTTTCATACTTGTACAGCGTGAAAGACAAACATAAATCCAGTTGCCAGTGTAGTCCCAAGCACTCACAACAAGGTGTTTTATTGATCGACCTTGTAATTTGTGAACAGTTCTGGCATTAGCACAATTAATTGGAAATTGTTCGAAACTGATACGCCTTTGTGTTCTCATGCTTTTCTTGGTAATTGGTCCAGGTATTTTTTGTGTTGGTCCTTCACATGAGCCTCTCCCACAGCAGCATAAATTATATCCTGTGCTTGCGTTTCCATGAGGCGATATTCACGACGTGTTCCTCGTACATGAAATCGTAGATTACCTGCTTTGATGCATAGTGTGTGCATTGGTGGATCAATTTCTGGAACCTTAAAGTGTGTTTGTACTAAATGTTTTGCAAAAATGGCATCGTTGATTGCCATCCTATCGATATTTGTCTTGGTTGCATAAACAGCATCAAAAGGAATACTTCGTTCCTTTGGACCGTTTGGAGTACCAACCACTCGTGTGTTGATTAACGCTACTTCATCAGTGGTTAAACCAATGTCGCGAAATTTCCCCAACAGCTTGCCCCAATTTGGATCTCCATTGAACCGATGATTGTTTTTTAATTCCATAAAAACATTCACAAAATCTCTCCACACAACCCCGTTGTCTTCATTATATAGGGGGATCCCCCCAACAGGTGAAAGCTGAGCGAAATCTCCGCAGAACACAATAGGCACTCCTCCAAAAGGTTGCAATGGTTTGTCCAAGATCTCTTTCATTTTGTCATTCAGCAGTTCCATATCTTCAATAGAAGCAAAAGAAATTTCATCAACAACAACCAAATAAGTATTTCTAAACTCATCAAGTTCATCCTGTACTTTCCTTTTCAATGCAAAGGCTTTTGCTGTTGTCTCCCCATTAATAGAAACAGCAGCTGCACCTGTGAGTGCTGTTACAACAATCGTCCGTTTATCAAACACCACATGAAGGGCTTGGCATAATTTCTGTGCATACAGACATACTGTCCTTATGACATGACTTTTACCAGTCCCTCCTGCACCAGAGAGAAAACCAATCAATTGTTTGTGACCAGTCGCCAGTTCGATCTTGTCTCTTGCATTACTAAATCTCCTTCTTTTGGAAGTTGATTGCTTATCAGTGTGAAATTTGCAAGTTTCTTCTGCACATTGTTCACTTTGCTTGTAAAGCTGATTGATAAATGCACAAGTTATAATCTCGAACGATTTTTTCTGATAAACATCATCAGAAAAAGACATGTCAGCAAATTGACGAACATTTTCCAATGTCCCATTGACCTCCATATCAATCGTATTGCCATTTTTATCAATAATTCTCTTCACAACTTTTAGCGCCAACGCATTCAATGCACAAGTATGCAACATCTCATTTGTGGTTCTCATGACAATATCACGTTCGTTTTCACTTGTTTCAGTCATTATTTGTTCTCCCGGTGTTTCAATCACTATCACCTGCTCACTACTTGATACATTTGGACACACAACCAAATTCTTTCCACACATAAGGCTTCCATGACATGTTGTTAAAATTGATTGGCACTGGAAATGGCCATCTTTGTCACGGAATTCATAACCACTTTCCATTTTAGCCGATGCACAGAACAATAATTCATCAATGGCTTCATTCATTGCATCATCGGTATTTTCTTCCGCCAAATCAA
The DNA here is from genome assembly GCA_019154785.2 of Nitzschia inconspicua. Classification (NCBI taxonomy): domain Eukaryota; phylum Bacillariophyta; class Bacillariophyceae; order Bacillariales; family Bacillariaceae; genus Nitzschia; species Nitzschia inconspicua. The sequence goes on along the minus strand of JAGRRH010000009.1, from coordinate 2,111,415 downwards.
TTGCTTCAGTGCTTTTGGAAGGAATAGAAGGCTTGAAAGAAAACCGTTCGATCATGTCTAGTGGGCGTCCACCATTCAAACTGTTTTTACATTCTTGAACATTTGATAGCACATCTTCATGATATTTTGAAATTCTCCCATCCCATTTTTCTTTTCTCCATTTCAGCAAATAAGACCCATTCAATTTTAGATCCAAATGAACATTACGAAAAGGTAGAAATAATACGACTAGTAGACAGCACTTTCTTGCTTGTTCCTCCATATAAGCACGTTCTTCAATAGATATTTCTTCGATATTGGAAGAAAAAATGTCATGGCCGTTGAAATTTTTTGTATCTACAAAATCCAAGAAATTTACCACAGGTACACATTCTCTTTTCAATAGCTTCATCTTCAAATGGTTTTTGCTGGGGTGAGGCGCAGCCCAGTTATAACTCTTTTTTGTCGGTTTCCGTGCACTGTATTTCGCAAAGAAATCATACACGCATGTATTTTCTAATTCCTTTGGCCGATACAAATAGTTTGCAACAGATGATTTAAAAAGAACACCACCTTTTCCGTTAGATGAAATATTGAAGTCTTCATGCACATCTTTGAAAAAACTGCCAATATTCACATAGGAAAAACTGTGAGAATAATGAAACCTTGAAGTATTCCTGATAAGAAATGAAGCCATGGGTGCAGCAATTTTGTGACCTTTTGTTGCCATTAAAACAGCACCAATCATACTTTTCAAACCAATTGATGAAGCCTCTTCTTCTTCTTCCACATTCTCTATCACCATCTTCTCCTCCATTTTTTTTTGCATTTTTTTTGCCATATTTTTGGCAGCTAGCGCAAAATGGTCGCTATCCTCTTTTTCTGTACTTTTCGAAATGTAACAAGTACAGTACATAACACCACCACCATCTACTCCTGCAATAACATTGTTATTGCATCCAAAAATAGTGCTCGTAAATTGATTGTGAACGTTGACAAAAGCATCAGCATGTGCCCTTTTCGGTACACAAATGGACAATGGCCTAGAAATATCATTCCCTTTCCAGTCAAACCATTTTGTTGATTTGTCATCAAACAATACTAATGTTTCAAATGTGCCTGAAGATGGAATTTTCATTCGACATTCCCAGCCTTTCTTGAAACAAGAAGTGTGATGTTTGCTCTTGTGCAAATTTCTCAATGCAGATACAATGAATTTGATTTCAGAGGATGGGTTGTATCTCCTAGTATTTAGTTGAAAATCAGATCTTGGGGGGAGAAGTTCATGTACAAGTTTCATCTCCATCAATAAACGACTTTTTGACATAGACTGTGATGATGACCATAATTTGTCATTTTCATCTATTGCAGCATCTCCATAATAACTTCTCAACGTTTGTAGCACCAAATTTTCACTCGATGCTTTTGCATGACAGGAAGGACACTGTAACAAGTTTTTTTTTCCAAAACTTGTTTCCCCATCTTTCGTTCGCAACTCTCGAAAATCTTGAATTGAACATTGAAGATACTTTTCAATACCAACACTAAGACTTTGGCAACCATTTTCACAAACATTTGGTATATATCGTGGATTTTTTCCATGCATATGTGTGGACATAACTGCATCAACATATGCTCGCAGTTTTCTTTCAAAATTTTGTTGCCCTTTGATTGTATCTAAGCCTTGAAACATCGTCTTCCAATCTTTCACCCAAAGCAGAAAATGAGCATGCAAAGTTTTTCTCCCTTGCTCCTCAACAGCAAACGTCCAACCATCCAAATCCCCAAAAAAAACACACCCTGGTATATTAGACCTCTTTTTACAGTCCCATCCAAGAAAATATTTTATTGTGATCCGAATCACATTTTCAAAATCGACAGCACAAAGTCCAGGGTACTCTACTCTGATAGCTTGACACTCCGATAGAAATTTTCTCAACGTTTCTTCACTTGAACTCATACCTGGAGGCTTTTCGCATCCTGTGTCACCACCAGCCATCACTTTGACCCTAAAATTGATTCCATCTTCAGGAGTAATAGTAAACAATACACAGGGTAAACCAAGAGATGCAATCATTGCAAACATTTTTTGTCTGGCTTTCATTGCTGTCTCCATACCATGCGCCATCGACCCAGTCACTGCTCGCATTCTTTTTAAAAATATATCTGCAGGACTGTTACCACATATTTTATTTGAAAACCTCTTCATTGCATCAGTCATATCTTCACTTGAAATATCACAAAACAATTCTCTCTCTTCCTCTGTTGTTTTCAAATATGATGCTGAAATCATTCGTTGGCGTTCCAATATGTTATATATCACACACACCCAATTTGCTCGATGAAAATTTGGATGAGACAAAGAGCACAAATGCTTCAGATATCTCCTTCCAACCCTATAAACGCCATCCGCATCCTTTGATCCGATCCCATAAGGAAACTGTATAGGGTACGCCAATAACAAGTTATCGCCTTGATAATCACGTAGAATATTTCTTGTTGGCCTTAAAATCAAAGTGGCATCCCTTCTACCATCACGTGATAACAAACATTCTATAGTCAATTCCTTCAACTCTCCTGAATTAACACATCCTCCATTCGTAGAACATGGAACATGCCTGTCTGGGAAAATTGCAAAGACTTCGTACACTTCTTCAATATTATTGTTGAGAATACCTTACGAATTAAACTCGTGCCGTAGAGGAACGAATTCGCATCGGTACACTACGCATACTAACGATATCAAATCGCTTTCACTAGTAGATTTCTGAGAGAAAGTGAGATCATTCACTTTCTCTCCTTATTGCGGACTACATCTGCATATGATCGGAAACTCGCCATCTTTGCTGGATGCGATGTTGCTGCAGCTTCAACTTCAGTTCTCGTCATTGGTGCAGCTTCAACTTCAACTATATCGGGTGACTCAGAACTGGACTGGCACACTCGTGATTGGCCAGTCTTTGTTTGGCTCATTCGATTAGTTTCGATATCGTTATCCTTAACACACTCCTGTGGCGATGAGTTGATCATATCGTCGTCGATGTTCAGTATCTGCTTCAACATCTTTCGGAAGGGTGATCCCTGAAGGGGCTTCGTGAAGTAGTCAGCAATCATATCACCCGTGGGACAATATTCGATGGATAGCCGTCCCTGGTTAACGTTATCTGTGACGAAGAAATATCGGACATTAAGATGACGAGTGCGTTTAGTGGACGAATGCCGTCCGTTCTTCTCCAATAGAATTGCACTCTCATTGTCTTGGTATACGACATTCTTCTCAACGATGTATCCTTGTGCCTCTAGGAAGTGTCTTGTCCAAAGTATGAGGGACATCGCGTCGTTGACCCCTACCAGCTCGGCCTCAGTTGAACTACGAGTGTTCAGTTTTTGTCGTGTCGACATTGAGTACACAGACCCTTTCCCAAGAGTCATTGTTGCACCAGTGTGACTCCTCATATCTGGATGTACCGCATATGAAGCGTCTACCCACCAACGGATGTTTCGGATGCAGTTCGCTTCGAGCACCAGTGGAAAATGTGCAGTGCGGCGGAGATATCGCACACACCGTCCCAGTTTCTTCATGTCATCCGTGTCAGGAGAGGCCACCCTGGTAGTCAAGAATGCCACTGCGGTCTGCAGATCCGGGCGTGCTCTTTTACATAGATACAGTAGTTGTGTCGTCAAGCGATGCAATAGATCAGAATCTTGCATGGATAGCTTTGCAGCTTTGTTGTTTACCTCGAATAGATGGTTTGCCGCTGGTGTTGTACTCGGCCCTGTCGCCATGGTTGGAGGTAGCTGCGCAACAATCTCATCCACCAAAGATGGCATTGTAAACTGTACTTTGCCGTCTACTGAGAAATCGATCCTCATTCCTAGGTAGTTGTGCACCTTCCCTCGCGTTACGGAAAGAGGTGCCTCCTTCCCAAACTCTTCTTGAAGCTTAGCAAAAATCTCCTCTACCACTTCAGGGTCCACGTGTGACAGTTTTAGGTCATCGACATACCAAGCTATCGTGAACTGCTTACCGTTAATGATTTTGTTAGCCACGCACGCATCGTACGGGTTGATCTCGAAGCCAAGTTTCTCGACTACGAACGCACTTAACTTCTTCCAGAACAATAGTGCGCTCTGCACGGCCCCGTAAAGAGCCTTGTCCAGTTGTGCATATAGCACCTTTTTTCCGTTCTCATAGGTGACAAACTGATGATAGGATGGTTCCATGCGAAGCAGGATCTCCAATATCGTACCGTCCAATTTCAAATGTAGAAGTTCATCCATGTCTGCTTGCATGAATGCTCCAGGAATGTCACAAGTGAGTACGCATCGTCTCTCATATGCATCGATAACACAGCTTAAGAGAAGTGCCTCAATGCTTAGTGCTGGCGAACTGGTCTCTTCTTTCGATTTGTAAAGGCGCTGTTTGCGTCCATCAGCGCAACCTCGACCCTTGATCGTTCCGCACCTTTTCTCTTTCAGGAACATGAGGTACCGTAGTGCCGCTCGGCGTTGTTCTTGTGTGAGCTCCTGACTGTGTACCCCGTGCATCACATTTCGTGTCAGTAGTTGACGTAGCTCCTTCTCGATGGCTTCCTCTCCTGCTTTTCCGAAGATTTTTACTCCTTTGTTGGCTGTCATCTGTGCAGTGACAAGACAGAAGAGAGTTTGGTGCGTCTCCGGTTTGAATGTGTCGACAATTGCAGTCAATAATGCATGTTCACTTCGGGGAGCCTGTCCACGCCGTCGTTGAGTTCGTGACCGTGTGTTTGGGCTTGTATTTCCTGGTTCAAATGCTGCCCTTCGGCCCCGCTCCTCGGCCCTTTGGAAGTCATCGCTCATTGTGTATCCATCCGGAATATCCTCGTCCGTGCTCTCTGCACCCGCGTTCTCAACCTCGTCCAGGTTCACGTTTCTGTCCACTCCTGTGCTTTTGTCATTGTTCACGTCCATTTCCGCGTCATTCTCATCCAGTCCTGATCTTTCATCGGGTACGTCATCCACTCCTGAGCTTTCATCATCATCGGATACGTCATCCACTCCTGAGCTTTCATTATCGTCATCCACTCCTGAGCTTTCGTCGGACATGTCATCCGCGTTTAGTAGGTCTTGACCTATGTCCGTCACTCCTGTGGCGGCAGGGAACGGGGGAGGCGTAGTGGCGTCGATGGCGGGATCTGCCGTCAGGGCGGGTGGATCATCATGGTAGTCGGAAGCTGCGAAGGAAATGTCATCACGAGATTCGGAGGCAGAGGAATGATAAGAATAGGTGCTGTCGTCATCGGAGATATCAGGGTGAGGGTCCTCGACCACATCTGCAACTTGGTCCATAATTTCAGCGCCGTGACGGTTGGAGAACGCAAGGGTGGACGGCATGCCCTGTCGCCTGCCGATTTGAGACACCCGAGCAATTGCCTCCTCTGGCATGGGAAGTGGGGTCCAGCGGTGTCGGATGATACGTTCACCGGACGTGAGGCTCATGAAGTAGTGTCCTCCCTGCGAGTTACCCGTGGGCCCCAGGCAGATAGCACCGAGAGTGCGTTGGCGCATGTCATTAGTATGGTCCTCATGTGTTTGGACATAGGACCCAAATTCAAGTCGAACGTGTTTATCGTAGGTAAGTTCCCTGCCGACGAGAAGGTAGCGGGGGGAATGGATGTCGGACACGCTATCAGGCGCCGGGAGGGCATTCCACCAAAGCACCGCATTGGCTACCAGACGTTTGACCATCAGTCGTGGAAGGTGTCTGTATGGCAGGGTAACGTAGACGCTGCGGATCCGGTCCTTGATTGTACGGATCATGCGTTCAACTTCAGGAACGTGTTCATCGGCGCTGCACGGGTTCAGGTAAGGAAAGGTGGGTCGAAGGTCCTCGAACTCTGGATCGCATAGTAGGCTGGTGACGTTGAAGCCGCGATGTTCATAAAGGCGAACGACTTTCAGTAACTCCTGTTCAACGGTGGGAAGCTGCCGGTTTGGGAGGTCACAGACGGTGACAAAACGAAGGTCACGAGAAACGGTAAGAAGAAATGGTATCTTGTTGACGAACAGTATATCGGTAGCCAGGGTGACATCACGATGACGTTCAAGGATCTCTGGGGGAACGGGATCGGTATTAGTCTGTACGTGAGGGGACGGGCGATGGACTGTCTTACCCTTCAGACTCCCAAGGTTTGGTCCAAAAACGTCGGACGCAATCTGGATCGAGCGCTTGGTGACGGGGCACCCGCGTAGGTGATGTATGGCAACATCTGACAACTGTCGATCGCTTGGATGCATGATGATGTTTTGCATACGGCGCGCTGTTGTAGCTTCAGCGAGTTGACGTTTAGTGTAACGGCTTGCTTGTTCTTTAACGGTGGTCACAAGGGCCCATGTAGCAGGTGTCGCAGCGAAGTTACCGGCGTCTGTGTAATATAGGCCAGTATCCGACGGAAGAAAATCGATTGTTGTCCCATCGCATTTGTGAAGGCGTAGACCATTGTGTAAACTACTGTCCATGCTGATGCGGTAGTGTCTCGTAAGATTCCGTAGGCTCAGTATGTTCGCAATTCCGTCCGGGTAGTACCATACCGGGTCTGGGTATCCTTCTAGGTAGCCCTGATGTGTGAGGGTGACGGAACCCGCGTTGCAGTGTAAGACAAGGGGAGTTTTCGCTTCATGTATGTCATGGAGGAGGTCGGGGTTCGAGACGATGTCCACTGACGAGCAGCTGTCGGCCAGCATCCACGATTTCGGAAGTCTGCCGTAACGCTGAGTGAAAACTTGTGCTAGCCTAGTGCGCACCGGGAGTCGATCACGCTTTGAGGAACGAGTGATGGTGGAAGGAACTGCGGTGGTACTACTAGGGTGAGCGGCCGGGTACTCCTCAGAAGACGACTTATTATTGTTATTATCTGCATCAGCATTAGTCCTTGAAGCGTCGCCATCTCCTCGCCCACGGCCGCCGCGACCTCTGCCACCGTTTCCTCCTCGTCCTGCTTCAGTCCTGCCATTCTGCGCAAACGACATCCCCTGACGGGTCCTGTTGTGTGGATGTCTGTTGCGCTGCACGGTAGTGGCATCAACATAATTAACGAGCATTTCATAGGCTTTCGTAAGAGTCTTCGGGTATCCGTCAACACCTCGAGTGTAGGAGTTCTCGACGTCCGCGAGCAGCCCAGCATAGCGATTTGGGTCGCTGCATCGAATAAGCCGGATGCCTAAGAACTCCTCCCTTGCCGCCTTCTCTGCGTCCTTTAGTTCCTGGTATGTCACGTTGGTCGGATCCTTGGGCTTGAGGAATGGTTGAAGCCCCGCAAGGCTGTGGCCCGTGCCACCGCCGAGATGCTCATATGCTTCATAGAGGCTCTTGAAGGTCTCGAAGTAGGTATTGACGTTCATGTGCCCTGCCTGGCGGAAGAGCATGAAACGGTCCTGAGCTTCCTGCAGACTGTGGGTGTGTTGCTTGGATGTCGACCGGGTATAGAGCGACTTGCGAATCAGCTTCAGCAGCTGCAGTACGTCAGAACTCTCGTCAATGCTTTCCCACTCTTCACTGGACTCCAACCTGTCGGTCACTGCCATCGAGCATTGTCCAAGGATGATGGAGAATGCCTGCTTCTTTGCTTCCTCCCTGGCTCGCATCTTTTCACGACATTCTTTCAGGTCGATTCTCCAGATGTCTACCAGGGTAGTGTCCTGTTTCTGTTTCTCCGTAAGCGTTGGGATGACAAGCTCCTCGAACTTAAGGACGTCTGGTTTGAGTGCACGGCGAAACTCTCCCGCATCCTTGACGTTCGTGGCGATGTAGTTGGCGATCTTCATAGTGATTCGGTTGAAATTTTCGGCGCTTTCCTTCTTGTCACCGATGTCGTACACATACTTTTCAAGGCCATCGGTACTGCCGGTGAAACGAGACGCATTAACTTCTCCAGTGGCCATGCCGTTGTCCCTACGATTGGACCGTTGGCGGCGTTGGTCATTAACGTTGGCACTGATGTTGTTTTTGGCTTCATTTGGAGAGCCGTCGCCCTCTCCTTTCTCATTCATCTTGGATGAATCCTTTCTCTCAGAAATCTACTAGTGAAAGCGATTTGATATCGTTAGTATGCGTAGTGTACCGATGCGAATTCGTTCCTCTACGGCACGAGTTTAATTCGTAAGGTATTCGTGCCGTAGAGGAACGAATTCGCATCGGTACACTACGCATACTAACGATATCAAATCGCTTTCACTAGTAGATTTCTGAGAGAAAGTGAGATCATTCACTTTCTCTCCTTATTGCGGACTACATCTGCATATGATCGGAAACTCGCCATCTTTGCTGGATGCGATGTTGCTGCAGCTTCAACTTCAGTTCTCGTCATTGGTGCAGCTTCAACTTCAACTATATCGGGTGCAGTATCCATCGCTCAGTCACGATTCATTCACGAGTCTACTGCAAACGTCACAATCTCCAGGTTACTTTATGTTTGTATTCATTTGAATCGAATTCTTGAAATTGAAGAAATCTAGTATCTTCTATCTTTGCAGGATTCCAAAAAGATGATTCCTTGTTTTTGAAATGTTTTCATCTTTGGCTTTGAAAGGTTTTATATAGTTTTTTATCCGTTACTTAGTATCACTCTCAACAAAATATCAATTTCACCGCCGTGAGCTACGGCATGTTGATCAACGCCTAGCTTAATACATCAAAAGTCGCTGTAGCAAGCCAAAACCGTCCTACTAGTAAACAATCCCAGTAACCACCAACAAGTCAAAGTATATCCACCAAGTCAAAACATGTTCCGTCAACACCGTCATTTTAACCAACGTAATCAAGCTAACAACCAACGCCGCAAGTCAGCGGTTCCTCAAGGTCCAAGGGTCGTTATCCCCTTGAAGCCGGACTTCTCCCTGTCGGAGTCCCGCACAGTAAAATTCTCGATCTCCCTGCCGGTCGAAGACGAAGAAGGAGCCTACGAAAAGACAGTCGTAGAAGTTCCCAAACTCACAGACGATGCAACACCAATGCAAGCTCTCAACTTTGTAAGGGAGTTCTTTTCTGCATGCGAAACGATGTCCTGGACAACAGGAGCGAAACGTTTCGAGAAGATTAAGCAAGTTCTCGAAGGAAAACACAAGGCTGTGTTACTCACCTACATGAACGAAGAGAATAGTCGAAGTGTCGACTCATTTCAAGCTGCCATGGACACTATCCTGGCAGAGTTCTTCGAAGAAACAGTGGACTACGAAGATCAAATGGTGTACCTTCGTACAGGCCTCAAGAAACCAAGCACCATGTCTCCCAAGGAATTCGCAACTCTTCTTGAGATGGCAAATGAGTATGTCAAACTCATTCCTGGAGCCCCAGATAATTCAGCAGGTCTTACATCCAATGAAATGTGCCGCGTGTACCTCAATGCCATGCCAATTCAATGGCAACGAAACTTCAACAACGCTGGTAAGAATGTCTTCACTGAGACGATTCAATCAATGCGTACCTACTTCGAAGCACAAGCAGTTCAAGATCCTTACACCCCAAGAAGACAACCTGGTGATGGTAACAGTCAAGAAGAGAGAGGCAACCGCAACAGTAACGGACGCAACGGCAACCGCAATACCAATCACAACAACCGTAACCAAGGACGCAATAATAACAACTACCGTGGAAACAATGCCAACAACAACAGTAACAATCAAGGACGCCTCGATGCCAACTCACCATGCCCTTTGCCTAACCATCGTGGACATACAATCGGTCAATGTCGCACTCTCGGCCATGCCGTCGGAAACAACACCAGGAACAACAATAATAACAACGGATCAAGCAACAGCAACGGAAACAACAGATACAACTACCGTCCCCGTAATCACGAATCCAATGTTGTTGAAAACCAAGGAAATCAAGGTAACCCGCAGCAGCCACCAAACGGAGAATCTCATCTTATGGAATTTCAAGACGATCCTCAAGACAACTTTGCCATCCTTGAAACGTATGAAGCTGAGATTGAAGAATTGGAACCGGAATACTACGACAACGAAACAGTAAAGTCTACCAACACCTCATTCAAGCGAGTCACCCAAGAAGAATCACTCCCCTTGCTTCTAGTTGTTACAAAAGGAGTCAATGAAGCACCGCACAAACTCATCCTTCGCGCTCTGGCAGACTCTGGTGGAAGCCACTGTCTCGTAAAATCCGACAAGATTCCATCAAGTGTCGAAATCATCAAGGAACCTGGACGTCGATTCAACACAACGCAAGGTAACTTTAATCCCATCGGTTATGTCAACCTCAAGGACGTCTCTTTCCCTGAATTCAGTCACACCCGTCGCCTCCCGAATGTCAAGTGCTACGTTTTCGATGCACCATGCCGCTATGATCTCATCATTGGCCGCGATACTCTTCGTGACTGCGGAATGATGATTGATTTTGGACATGAGCAACTCTCGTGGTTTGAGAACACTGTCGCCTTTCGTACCCTAAGTCAATTCATGGATAACGCAACAGTTCGTACAGCGCTCGAAGTCCCTCCGTACCAAGTCCGAATTGCAGAGAGCAACTCTACGGAAAGTTTTTACAACGTCGCAGGTCCTCTAAAGGCTTCAGACTACCGTAAAGTTGAAATCGGAACAATAGTCTCCAAGCAAACTCATCTCGACATGGCCCAACAAACGGATCTCCTGAAGATGCTCAAGCAGTTTGATCAGTTATTTAGCGAAAAAATTGGCCATTATACCAAGAGGAAATTTCACATTGACCTCGTCGAAGATGCAACGCCGTTCCACTGCAAGCAGCCATATCCTGTCCCTCTTGTCGATCGCGAAACCGTCAAGGCAGAACTTGAACGTCAAGTCGACCTTGGTCTCCTTGAACGTGTCTATGAAAGCGAATGGGGAATGCCAATGTTCGCAACCAAGAAGAGTGATGGCTCTATCCGTACCGTCGATGATCTCCGCCAACTTAACAAGGTTATCAAGAGAGTTCATTACACCTTACCAAAGATTCGAGATATCTTTGAACGACGCAAAGGATACCGCTTTCTAACCAAGCTCGATATCAGTATGCAGTACTATTGTTTTCATCTTGACGAACAATCCTCCTGGTACTGTGTTATCGTAACACCTTTCGGCAAATTCCGTCGCCTCGTTTTACCAATGGGTCTCGCGAACTCTCCAGATTGGGCTCAAGCAACCATGGAAGAAGTCCTCCAAGATGTGCTCCAAGACATTGAAATTTACATCGATGACATCGCCATTTTCAGCAAAAATTGGGAAGACCACATCCAACTTGTCTCCAAGGTCCTACGATTGCTCCAAGACAACGGTTTCACTGTCAAGCCTGAAAAGTGTGAATGGGCAGTTCAAGAAACAAACTTCTTAGGTTTTTGGTTCACACCAGACGGCCTCAAACAATGGCATAAGAAGATCGAAGCAATCCAGAAGCTCGCCAAGCCGAAGACACTCAAGCAACTACGTGCTTTCGTCGGCGTAGTAAACTTCTACAAGTTGTTTTATCACCGTCGTGCCCACATCATGGGTCCTCTAACCAATCTTAATGGCCTCGATAAGTATGAAGGACAGCGCAACTTCTCCAAGTATTGGACTCAAGACCATGACAAGGCTTTTGAAGACACCAAACGTATGGTCGCCAAGGAAGTACTACTATCGTACCCGGATCCTAACAAGCCGTTTACAATTGAAACCGATGCATCCGATACACAAATTGGCGCAGTAATTCTACAAGACAACAAACCCGTCGCCTTTCATTCTCGTAAACTCACTGGTGCTCAAAGCCGTTATCCGATTCCAGATAAGGAAGCACTTGCCATCGTCGAAGTTCTAACAGTTTTTCGTTCCATGCTACTCGGTGCAAAGCTACATATCAAGACCGACCACATGAATCTTACTCGAGATGATATCAAGTCCCAACGTCTACTCAACTGGCGCCTACTCATTGAGGAGTATGCCCCAACAATCACCTACGTCTCGGGCGAGGAAAATGTCGGCGCAGATTTTCTTTCGCGCTACCCGCTTCAATCATCCGCTGAGGAGGAGCAGGAAATCGCTCTCATACCGGATTCGCGCGCTTTGGAAGACAGCAAGCTGTCGGAAGTTATGTTGTACTATCCTGAAGAAATCGAAACATTTCCGTTACGTTTTGAAACACTTCACAACAGCCAACTTCAAGACGCCTCAGTTCAGCAACTTAGTGACCAAGAAGGATATGCCATGGAAGAATTCTACGGATTCCAGTTTGTATGTAAGACAGATCCAGAACAAGATCCAAGAATTGTCATACCGGAAGCTCTTGTCAACGATGCAATCAAATGGTACCACTACGTCGGTGGACATGTCGGTTCAACACGTCTTTACCAAACTTTGTCTACGCATTTCTACTTCAAAGGTTTGAAACAAAGAGTCGAGGAGTACGTATCCACATGTGACTCATGCCAAAGAAACAAGAATCCAGGAAGAGGAGTTGGAGAATTACCACCACGCCAAGCAACCGAACTACCTTTCGAGCAAGTCGCAGTCGATTCCATCGGTCCATGGGAAATTACAATCCAAGGAATTGGAGTTATCAAGTTTAAGGCACTCACTATCATTGATACAGCCACACTGCTAGTTGAAGCAGGACGTGTGGAAAACAGTTCATCAGCTCAAGCCGCACTTGTTTTTGAAAACCAATGGCTCGCACGCTACCCAAGACCACTTACTTGTATCTTTGACCAAGGTACTGAATTCGAAGGTGCATTTCTTCGATGTCTTCATCGCAACGGTATCCAAGCAGTTCCAACCACTGTCAAGAATCCACAAGCCAACGCAATTTGTGAACGTATGCACTCAACGCTCGGTGATATCTTACGAACACTTCTACGAGAACAACCACCAGCAACAATCGTCGATGCATATGGGATTATTGACAACGCCCTTGCATCTGTAATCTTTGCTCTCCGATCATCTATCAACAGAACGTTTGGAGTCTCACCAGGAGCTCTTGTTTTCCAACGGGATATGTTCCATCCAATTCCGTTGATGATAGGATACAATCAGATCCGCACTGAACGCCAACGAATTATCGATGACAACAACCGACGAGCAAATCTTCGTCGTCGTTATCATGATTATCAACCTGATGATCAAGTCCTGATTCTGAAGTACAATCCATCCAAGCTGGACGAACGAGCTCAAGGTCCTTTTCGCATTCACAGTGTTCACACCAATGGCACTGTAACGATCGAAAGACGCCCCAATGTATTGGAAAGAATCAATATTCGTCGCATCCGTCCTTACCGAACGAACGAACACTTACACAACAATACATGATGTATTTTCCAGAGGAGAAGCTGAATGCAGTATCCATCGCTCAGTCACGATTCATTCACGAGTCTACTGCAAACGTCACAATCTCCAGGTTACTTTATGTTTGTATTCATTTGAATCGAATTCTTGAAATTGAAGAAATCTAGTATCTTCTATCTTTGCAGGATTCCAAAAAGATGATTCCTTGTTTTTGAAATGTTTTCATCTTTGGCTTTGAAAGGTTTTATATAGTTTTTTATCCGTTACTTAGTATCACTCTCAACAAAATATCAATTTCACCGCCGTGAGCTACGGCATCGGGTGACTCAGAACTGGACTGGCACACTCGTGATTGGCCAGTCTTTGTTTGGCTCATTCGATTAGTTTCGATATCGTTATCCTTAACAATTATTATTCACAGACAAGGCCCCTTCACTTTCATTTACTGTTTCTAGATATATCAGAGATGTACTGTCGCGACAGACACATCCCATGTTTTCGACTTTAAAGACATTACAACGTAGAACAACGTTTCTCGATTCATTAACAACCCAACCATGTTTACCTGTTAGTAGAACAGTTCTCATTCGCTCGCATCTCCTTAAAGAATAAGAACGTGCTTTTCTACTACCGGTACCTACGGTGCTTCGAGTACGGTACTACGTTCTACGCACTACGTAGTATGTATTTACTGTTTACTACTGTTAGGCAGCTTATTACGGGATTATTTTTTTATTTATATTCACAGTCAATAATAAGTTCACTATTAATGACTCCCCGAAACAACCCACGCCGGAACTCGACGGGCCCCCTCGGCAGAGGCTAATAATACTAGCTAGCTAATAACAGTACCGTAATAAGGAACTTGCCCTACTGCCCTACTACTAACTGTACGACGTAAGTCTCTGATTTTAGCACCACGAGTAGTACGTAGTATAAGTATGACAATACCTTCCTGGTAATTCCGCTCCGTTCGTTGACCTTCCACGTGTCGCGCACAGTCCTACGAGACACAACAACAACATTACTACTCGAAGTATTAGGTATTTTATTTGACGGAACATGGAGCATACAGCTTCCTCCATTATTTTTTCTTCGTCGAAAAAGAAGGACCTGTCACTACATTGGTAATCTTACAAAGCGTTGCGACCGCTCTACCTTGTATCAATCGGCAAAGCGTTTGCATTAACAACAATTTCAAGAAAAATATACAATCATGTCGTTAGCAACGAGCGGAGGAATCGGAGGCATGGGAGGTGGTGCCGGAGCAGGTGGTTTGTCCATGGCGCATTCGGCCCACGCCATGGCCCAGCCAATGCAAGCCAATGTCCCTCCTCCATCGGCGGAAATCCCCGCTGGTATGGCGCCCCCGTCCAATCTAGCTGCACTAGGTGCTGACATTGTTGACAAAAGCCAACAGCTGTCCCTCAAGCAGGTCCGAGATTTATCTGAAATGCCTATTGTGGCAATAGACTTATATTCGACCGAGCCGGTGGTGGCGTCTGTCCCTCCCAAGCCAAAAGATCCAGCGGCAGAGGATGTCAAAGCATCAGTCCTTGGCAAAATGAAGGACAAGATTTTCTTAAAATCAACAGAAGCCGCGCACAAAACCCTCCGAAAATGGCTCTCCAAAAGCAAAGGATACGACGATTTACGGTCAGATGTATTCGCCTCTCCTGATGACACGTCAGCCGTCGTCATTGAGAACCCTGAGCTATGGCTTGGTCTCCGGCGCTTGGAAGATGGTCCAGCCTATTTGAAAAAGATGGTGACTCATGTTGATGACACGGATTCTCTTGCCATCGCCGAAGAAGCGGCGCAGGGAGTTGGAGTGTCCCTGGCCAATGGGACGTTGGATGGATCCGTCCCTCAGGGAGACGATTTTGATCGAGTGGTGTGCAAAGTCCGACTCCATGAGTCCAAGAAAGCTCTTACCATTCTACCAGAAGAAATCCTGCAGCTTATTTTGAACCAGGCGCAGTATTATGTGGCTCGCAAGAACGGCGCCACGGGCGACAACAAGGACGGAGAGGACGTAGACGATATCACCAGCTATCCTTGCGCGATTGCGGTCCCGGCGCCATATTGCAACGACCAATCTGTGGAAGCGCTCTTAGATGCGACTGGAAATACTGGAGTTGTGTTTCAACGCAGCGTCTGCGCACTGGCGGGAGCGTTGGTGCCATCTGTTAATAAGGAAAAACCAAATTTGCTCCTAGTGCATCTCCAAAAAGTCCTCCAGGAACGACAAAAGGAATTTCAAAAGGAACAGATCCAGAATCCTGATGCTACTTTCGATGACAGTATTTTGCTGTTGATGGCAGGCATGACCAAGGATACTGCTGAATGTACCGCAATTCAAATTAGCTCCAAACAAGAAAGCATGTTTTCGTGTTTATATGGGAACTTTCAAGTCATGTGCAGTGTTTCTTACCGTCACGAAAACCCCGAATCGATTTTGGAAAAATGCGTTACTGAGCTCTTTGAGGCTTTGGATACTATTGCACCCGAGGCGGATGCACCATTCGGCATCATATCGTTTGGTACTGGTGCTGAGCAAAAGACCGTCCAAACCAAGTGGGAAAAGCTAAAGAAGGGATTAGAAGACTGGGAACAAGTTCCACACTTTTTCACAAAGGCTGACTGTGTTGCCACCGGTACGGGCATCCTTGGAGCAGTCAGCCATGGGCGACTTTCAACGATCGTTCAAATTCCTGGAAAGAAGAGGCCCAAAACGCAGCTCGGCATTCAAGTTCAGAATGTGGCACCGGTTGCTGTGGGAGTCACTATGAATTATCATGGAGGCGCAAAAGACAGGTGGACTCCGGTCAAAACTATATTTGACTTTGATCGGCGTGTTCCTGCTGGTCCTTACGGTATTGAGTTGAGTGCAGCCGAGTGTACTTTGCACCGAGAGGGCAAAGCTTCGGAACTATCGGAGGAGGCTTTCGTCAAGGCGATCAAAGATAGAGAAGCGGCCAAACACATCCCCGAGAGAGAAAAGGCAGCGCTGGACTTACGTGTACAGGTAGTCCAGAAATTCACTCGTGATGGCTCTTGGACCAAGATTGGTGATGTCATGAGCCCACTGACGGTTGTTGAGAAGGATGAATCCAAGACCGCATGTGAAAAGATCACGCTCGAACTAGGCCTGGGTATTTCCGGTCTCATCACAAATGCTTTGGTTGGAGATAGGTGAGTGGAAGTGTGTGCCCGACATTTTATGGCAGTATGTAGCAATTACTCATCAACCTTTCAATAACATTCCTTAGGGCTTCCGTCGTTCAAGCCACCAAATCCGCCAGAATATCGGCCATTCAATGGTATTTGGGAATAGGATTCGCGATTCTTTTCTTCGGTGGATTCCTGGTCAAGTCTTACTGGGAAGAACACGTCTTTGAGCGAGACACACGCAGGCTGCTTGCTTACTACAAGCACGTCGTACCCGGTTCCATGTCGGACGGAGACTTGCAGGTTAGTACCGTTGGTGGAAGTGGATGTTATAATCAATTGGCCTGTGCTCAGTTTCGCTCCTGCTGTCGCTTTGAACTAGAATGCTCGCTATTTAGTGTGGAAATATCGCTACAAGAAACAAAAGCTCTGGAAGAATCTTGAAAAGAAGTACGGAGAACCTGTTCTCGAGGAGCATGAATGGTCAGACGAGGATGGAGCGGACGAGAAAGCAGACGGTGATGACCACCATGATCTGGACGGAGGAGACACTGAATCTGGTGATACCAAAGACGAGCCAGATCTTTAGTCGGTTTGATGTATGTAATGATGAAGGAATCTAATGATAAAAAAGATGATTTGTATTCCAACGCGCTTGATTGCTTATAGTTTATGAAAATTACAAAGGTTCTGAAGGTGCAATAGCTGTTTGTACGGATTTTCGTCCGCTGCAAACATGGGATGTCGTGGTAGTAGCCAAGGTGTCGCTTCCAAAATCAAGTGTGCTGTGAAATGGTACTGTTCGTAGAGTATGAAAAAGCACAATCGTGGGGTGGAGCTGCCGTTGTACATGACGCTAGCTAGATGGGAAAACTAGTCCATCCCATATTGGTCTTGTTCGAGCTTTGTAGATTCTGAAATACTTGGTTTCGTTTGCCATCTGTCATCGGAGCGGCACAGGGCACTTGCGAGGCGCTGTTGGCCGCATAGAGTTCTTGTGTGGGTGTGATGTTAATGTGGAAGCCCCAAGAATCGGGAGATGCGTATCCACCCGTGCTTGGATCCGCAGGTGGAGCATTGAGTACACTGTGCAACGGTGCTCCTCCTCTCGGCATGACTAAACCCTTACTCCCACCTTTCATATTAGGAATGTATCTGGTTGCTCCATTCGATGACGAAGCCGTGGAATTGGACGAGCCCCTGTGAGACGATGACAATGTAGAGGAGAGGCTGTGTTGACCACTGGCTCGTTTCAGCCCTCCATTTGTACTTTCAAAATCCGCTGTTTTCCGGACAACAGCACTAGCATACGGACTAGGCTGTTCTGGACCGTATCGGTGCTGCTGATGGTTACTATGAGAACTTGCTGACTGCCCCATGATAATATAAAAGGCACTGTACACTATAGTGCACGAACTACAACGACAATGCACCTACAGAACGCCTGCAAGAGATAGCAACTCTTTTGAGTTGCAGCAACACAGAAGCCGCAGCTTATGGGCACACTTCACAAGGAAGATATTCTGGCGTTCAAGTGTAGCGGATGGATGCAGAAATTATTCGCCTTCGTACGAATGATGGTTGTCGATTGATGTCGATGATGATGTTTTCGTCTCAACCGACATTAACAAAAAGCTATCAATCCATCACCGCCTCAGAATTCACGCGAATGACCTGCAATCGGAAAAAGTGAGACTGAGAGTGTCAACGAGAATCTAGCAGAAAGACGGCGTCATGACGCCGAGCTTGGCATCTCATGTGTCGAGTAGGGTTCAAACTATCGTCGACGCGAATAATAACAGGCGAACTCTGACGTTGAAGTTGTTCTAAGCGACTCGTCCACTCGCTATCATACTCTTCTACTCTACCTACTAGTAGGGTACTCGAAGTACTACCGTAGATAGCAGCTGGTAGAGTACCGGTACCTAGTCTTACAAGAATCTGGTGTACAACACTACGGTACTTCCAAATTCCAATGGGCGAGACAAATACGACTAAATTGGTAATGACTGCTACTGTAGGCTAGTAGGTAGCTCGCTACCGCTGGGTAATACGGTAGTCGTTAGTAGTAGAAAGTAAACACTCTAATGGTAGGGAAGATGTTGTGTATCCTAAACTACCGGGAAATAGCCAAGACGTCAAGTAACCTACCAAATACCATAGTAGGGTTTCAAAGGACTAGTTATACAAAAGGATCACAATGACAGTACAAAATGGAGATGTAGCTTTGTTGGTATGGAGTGAATGCGAGAAGCATAGGTTGTTGCTTCAGATAGATAGCATGGTACACATGGTGGTTGTGAGATTCGATGGACCGCTGTTATTTTTGCTCAAATGGGGACACTGGTCCATCCCATATTAGGGGTCACTGAGCTTTGCAAGTTTTGAAAAACAGTGTTTTTGGGTCGTCGTCCACTACCAGCCGAGATGGATGGTGGTGGGTTGACAGCGGACGATACAAACGGAAAGTTCGGGGCACCGACAGGATCCGTTCTAGTCAGCTTACTAGCCGAGAAAGAACTGCTGTTGTGGTACATCTCTGGTGTGGGTGGAGTCGTGTTGATGTACCATCCCCATTCGGGAGATACATATCCATTTGAAAGAGCTGGGCTGCCTCCTGCGTTACCGCCGGATAAGGAAGGCATGATCATGCCGGCTCCTTTCATCTTAGGAATGAATCGTTTGGAATTTGAGCCTGGGGCGGTGGCAGAAGGGTCTTTTCCTGTGTTACACATCTTTTTCAAGGCTGACTTGCTAGGCTTTGATGGATGAATTCGTGGCCCGTGTGGTAAGCTCTGCAAGTTAAACAATGCGTATATAAACAAACAAGGTGTGAGTGTTTTTGTTGGAATAATACGTGAGTTCACTACTACGAAATGGCATACCCCAAGAGTCCTACCTCATCATCGTATTCCACCAGCCGAAGACCAACCGAATCACTCCAACTCATCTTTTTGGATCTTTTGAGTCCATCACCATCCGCCGATTCCGCTTCATCGATGTCGTTGTCCGACACAATCCTATTCGACGGAGATGTGGATGATGAATCATCTAATGGTGCTACATTGGTGGTAGTGGCATCGATGTTATCCAATGACGTAACTAAAGAGGAGCAGTCCATGGCGTCGTCATCATAGGTGCTATCCATTCGGGATGGTCTTGCCAAGGCAGCATCTATCATGCCATCCAGGTCATCGTCGTCGTCAACATTGGATCCATTCCTGACGCCGAGAACCCCGCCTAATATCATTAAAGGGATCTTGACGAATGAAGTCAGCAGATTGAAGTCAGAATCTCCTATCTGATCTGCTTCAATATTCATGTCAAACGCCATGGTGATGAAGATAGGGGAAAGCTTTGTTCCTAGAAATGCAGAGAGGTGCCTCTCAGGCGATTGTGCTGGGTAGTAGCGGACACAATGAAAAATGAGAGAAGGCCTCTTTTGTCTCTGTTACAGACAAGCTTTCACTTTGTTTTTGACTGCGGTGCGTGATGCTGTATCAGCACAGTTCACATCTACCGAAAACAACGCAACAATGTGTGCAGTGCTGTTGCGAAAGTACCACGTGTATTATCTACCAGATGTTTGGGTCGTACTACTATCATCTACGATGGTCGCCGCACAAGACATGCAGCAGAGCTACCTGTAGGTAGATGCAGCAACGGCGGTACCCAATTAGACAATTCACGGTGGAGAACAGTTGAAGGTACAAGTTGCCCGATCCAACCAGAAAAAGCCTTCTTCTTCTCCCTGCAGCACTTTTGACTATGAAAATTTAACTCCGAAAAATGCCTCGGCCTGCGCAGAGTTTGGAAAATCTACCAATGCTGATGACTTCATCCTTAAGTAGATACTTAAGGATAGAAGAGTAGTGTCAAAGAGGCGTCTCATCGAATGAGTGAAGCAACGATCGCCGAAAAAGGTACGGAGTATGGGAATTGCAACCCGCACACCATTTTTGGACCTTAGTGTTCAGGTTTTGGACGTGGCGGGCTCGTAGGCACGTGCCCTTTAGGCATGCCTGCGCGCCATTTGTCTTTCTTCCTCGGGTGCAGTTTCCCATGATTTTTGCATGGAGTTTTTTCTCTCTATCTTTTTTCAACGAGTGCACTTTTCTCTCTCTTTTTTCTCGTTCATTTTCATCCCTCATAAATTTCAAATTTCAAAAAAAACTTCATTTCACTTTCCTTCCATTGACGGATACACAGTTACATAGTCATCGACGATGGAGATACCAAACGCCGTATATTTACAAGGATCGTCATCGAATGCTGTATCCGAAGAAGCCGCCTCAATGGAGACGGTCTTGGCGGACACCGTGGTCTTGATGGCAGACGAAGAAGCGATGGAGACTATGAGGAGACCGGCGCACTGGTAAACCACGATCTATGCCGCTATCTCTCAGAGAGGAGGGAATTTCAATTTCCTGCTGAGCAGGTACAGAAGCACAGGTTCGAGACAAAGTCAGCGCCAACCTGTGACACCAATGGGCTCAACAATGACTCTCCGAAGCAGCAATCGCCCCAGGCACGGAAAAAGTCAGTACCCGGAGGCACCTGGATGATTCTAATCTCTGCCCATTCCGCCTCAGCATCTTCATGATTAGTGAGGCATCTTCCACTGACGGAGGCAGATGGTTCCTGTCAACGCCAAAGGGGGCACCAACGTCTACTTGTGGATGTCATTCGGGACACATCCAGATGGATCCATCTTTGTTGCACAACTACATTTCCGGATTGTTGTCAAGAGATAAACAACTCGCAAAGCAATGCGCACATCTTGGACGGTAACAACAAAGCCTTCAATTGTGGGAGGGCCTACATCCCAAGCGGTCAAGCATGGGTGTTCTCCTATATCTTTAAACACGTTCTACCAGAATTCTGGGGCGAGCCTATCACGAGCAGACTTTCGCTTATGTCCACGGACGGATGTGCGCAGGAGTATCAGGCTTTCATCCGAAACACTGGCAAGGGCAACACATTCCCCAATGCTGTGCACTCCTTGTGCTCCTTTCACCTTGCGATTCTGGGGTTCAATGCAAACGTCTCTTGCCCAGCGGCGTTGTCGGCAGGAGAGCAGACCAAAAAGGCACTCAAGATTGCACTTGACTTTGTGCGTTCCTGGGCCTACTACACTTAAACATTGGCAGAGTACCAACACAGCCGATCATCCCTTACTACGTGGCTGGAAGGGATGAAAATTTTGGGAATTCTACCAAACTACACCATCGCATCCTTCGAGACTTGGATCGTCACGAAGTTGGACCATATACAGACGATGTGGCTGAACCATGAGAAGCTGCATGTTTGTACGATGGGCCTTAGAACAACATCAGTGAGTGAGTCGATGCATTCATCCATGAAATCGGGGTTTGATGCAGTGAGGGCCTCCATGAATACAGACGTGGCGGCAAATACAATGGTCGACAAATCGGAACGCAGGCTCCACGACAGGGAACGGGAAAACGCAAAACAAGAGAAGACAAGCAAGAAGTGGTCGGAATTGCCTGTTGCGGCATTGATCACTAAGTACTGCCTCCAGGGACTCTTTCGTGGTTGTTAAGGTGGCGAGTGACGAGTGGCGGGTGCATCAACCACACATCGGTGTCGGTGGACAGTCAGCGCCGCCAAAATATACCAGGCTCCGCAAGGTCCAGCTGGTAAGCCGACGATTCCTCTGGTGCTCCTGTGGCTTGCCGTGTCGAATGAAGTTTCCGTGTCGATATCGGCGAGCAACCAGATGAAAGCGGAGGAGCCTTCGATCTGGAATGCCATGTTCCGGAAGTTATCCGGAATATACAGCTATCTCAACAAAACGCGATAACTTCTCATGGACAAGAAAAAGAGGCAGAGAAAGAGAGTCGGTAGGAGATGTATCGGGATTGTGAACGAATCGCAAATGGAAACAGAGATTTGGAACGGACTATTGCGGCCGTGCTGAAGGATTTGCACCAAAAACTGACCGAAAAAGCTGCAGCAGCGAAAGAGAGGGGGGGGGGGGGGAATCGCACTCATGTTTCCTCGTTTGCCTTCCCAGAGACGGGAAGAACAAAGAAACGTGTCGAGAAACGAAAGAAAAGCGTCGGGGAATACTGTTCCAGGAGGAAAAAGACGACAAAATGAATCACGGCGGGAGATGGACACCAGTGAAGCACAACAAAAGCGACAAACGGCATTGGCAATGAAGCACAACAAAAGCGACAAACGGCGTTGGTGGGGACGGACTGGCTGAATTTTTGAGCGCTTTGATACAACACCTTTTTGCGTGAGGGACTTGGAGAATATTGGAACTTCGTTGCAAAACCGACGAAGAATTTTGGAGCAATTCGGTCCGCGCCAAAAGGAAAACGACAATGGAACTGCAATAGACTCTAAATCCGCGCTAAAAAAAAGGATAATTATTTCGAATGGATCATTTGAAAATAGCTAAGTATCTGGTCGCGCGCACCGGATGGTTTTAGGGTTAACCATCGGTTTACCAGCCCCACTGTAGCCAAACAAAGTGAAAAGGTACCGGTAAAAACATTCCAGTAGTAGCGGTAGTAGAGTAGAACCTACGGTACGTACCTACCGTATTCACAGAGTACCTATGATACCTTCCGGTAGCTACCTAGGTATTTTGTATTTTGCTTCTGGCTCTAGGTAGGCTACCGACTAGTAGTCAACTGATCACTTCTATCATACCGTATACGATGTACGAAGTACGGTACTTCGTACTACTGTATCAAGTACCCGGTACGAAGTATTACGTACGGTAGCACTCTCTCTACCATGGTATCGGTAGATAAGTACGGTAGACGGTAGTAACCAGAGTCTTACCCAAAATTTCCATCAACTCAAACTTCCGTATTTTTGCAGAAACAACTTCGCATGCCTTCCATTTTTTGGCTTGGTCAAAACTACTGGATGATATTGTTCCACAAAATCCATCAGCCTGACCCAATATGATGTCCATCGGGTCAAAAACGACCTCTGCTGTCAGTCAAAGATCAATGTCATCGCTGCATCAACCTTTTCCCACGACGCTGTCTCTGCGTCGTCTTTTCTCCGCCCGTCACAGCCGACCAATCAATAACACAATGATATCAGCATGGTCGAGCAGCAGTATCAGCGCCCGTCAAACCACAAGACAGTTTTCCAAGACGACAACAGATAAAGCAGCAAAGGAAACCATATCAAAGATGAAAGAAACATCAGATTCGACTTCTTCGTTATCCAGTTTTTGGAAATGGTATCTTGGTCCCCGGGAAATGCCGCCGAGGTGGACTCTACCTTGGTATAGGGAAATTGTATTGATCTGCACAGTGTTTGCTATCACTGGTTCTTCCACAATGGTGTTGGTACGAGTATCAATTGAAAAAGGTATCTTGTCCTCAGGAGGTTGAATTCTGTCTCAACTCTAATTTTCACACGCCATTTTCTCCTCTGATCTACAGGTGCGCCCGGCCGTGTCCAAAGGCCTGGGCTTGAAGGGCAGTCTGAAGGATGGACCTTGGTCGTATAGGATTTGTTCCATTGTGGTCATGACGCCAATCTACGCAACGCTATTGGTAGTGGTTGGAACTATCTTTGGACGACACCACTACTTTCGGCATTTTTCTGTCAAGATGTGGTCCAGGTTTGGAATTCCACCGGAAATGCTTGACGAGACATATCACATCACAAAAAAGAACTTTCGAAAGTGGTAGGCTATCAAGAATTCGTCATGGAGAAAAGAATATTCACCACACTGCAGCCGGCAGCCATACGTTGTTGTTAGATTGCCATTACCATCGTTCGGATTCATCAGGCTCATCCAGCTGACATGACATGAAAACTTTTCTTCATCATGATATCTGCAAAGATCGGTTTCGATTACTAATATCTACTCATCAGACTAGTTTTTTTTTTCTTTTCTATTAGTACCGGTAGCTACTAGCCTATAACGTTTCTCCGTTACGACTTCTACTAGATAGTACTCCTAGTACATTTTTTTTGACACACCATACTCGTAGTCTGTAGTAGTACCAGTGCGTCTGACTCACTCTAGACTACCGGTAGACTACCGGTAGTAGAGAGGTAGAGGAGCAGGCTATCTGTATCTTCTACGGTAATGTTAGAATAGTAGTTAGGGTTTGGGTTGTGTGGTATGAAGTACGGCATACCGGTATTCTACCGTACTACAAGTACGGTAGAAGTGAAGACCCCAACAAGTATCATACCGTATACCTAACATACGGTACTACCGTACGTCGTACATTCAATACGGAGTTGAAATGAAATACTACCGTAGCTAACTACCGGTAGCTACCGATAGCTAGTAGTCTAGTAAAAAATAAAAAATAGTTTCATATCTTGCTCATTTACCTGTGGGCTAGCTAGCGGGCAGGTCCATATTTCTGCCACCATTCCGTGTTATTTCATTTGTATCGTTACAATCAGGATGCGTTGTGGAAAAGTCAGCACGTTTCATCGGATCCAATGGAATACTCATGGACCCAAACATGAGCAGCATAAAGCTCGCCCTCGACTACTGGAAGTTGCTCGCTCTGCATTGTCGAAATCGGTTTGACGGATTCGCCGTCGACATGGATGTTGGGCCACACCAAAATTTCCGGATTCTCCACTAGCAACCAATTGAGAGATGGAAAGCCAAAGTTGCCTCCCTTGTCGGCTCTTTGCAGGACAAGGTAAAGACTCAAGACACGGATTCCACTGGACTTCCAAGTGTCATGAAGTCGATAATCCGCGTGACTAGCGTGTCGCTCTCCGCGCTGGTATCGAACAAACTCCACTTCCAAGTTCTGCTGAGGAACATTCAGTGTATTGGATATCCTAGCAACAAGGGCTTGATACGGCGCTTTCTCATTCATCTGGTGGGACGCGGTCAAAATTTGGCCAGACCTGTCTGGCGGATTGTTACCATCAAATGATATAGCGGCAATGTCATTGTGGTCGACAGTATCCACCCATTCCATCTCATCCGCTGTCAGCATTTGCATCAAGTCCGCAGTGGTACTGGAAACTGCTGCTTCTGTTCCCCAAAGATCGCTCCATTTGAGGGAAACGATCCACTCGGCAACATTTCCATCTTGCGTCGGATTATCGGCTGCGCAAGATCCTTCCAAAAGGTTAGAGGCGTCCTTCAAGTTGGTCATGAGATGTCTGCGAACCGAGTCAACATCATGGAATGGTTCAATAGATTCCGTCCGCTTCTTTTGTCGGCAGGTGTGATACTGTTCCACGACATGGCAGTACTTGCAGACCAACGAGCAATAGGAAATCATGAAATCGATGTTACTTTCACAATTCGTGGATGTGTCTGTAGCCCACTTTGCACAGTCATGATATTGGTTGTTGCAGGCTGTTCCACGCCCTAACCTGTTCTCTTGATGAAGTTTTCGGATGTACAGTCCCATTTCTTTGATCCGCATTCGAACTGTATCTTCATTGCTGTCTTTGGGTATGGATTGCCACAGTCCCAAATCTGTTTCGGTGAACTTTTGTTTCAGGCGAATTTCGTCCTCTGTAAGACCTTGTTTCCTGAGGTCCTTGGGATTTAAGCACAGTCCACACGAAGCAGGACAGGCTCCGGACATGTAAGCTGGGTTGGCATAACACTCCATTTCGTCGGACCATCTCTCACAGTTAGAATGCTTATCGAAACATGAGTCATCTTCTTGATCCCAGTCGTTTTCGTTGTCCTGACAGAGGCCGCAAGACCGACGACAGTTGATGTTCATGTACCCTGGACTTGCAAAGCATTCCCCTGCAACGAGCAACGAGATAATTTATGAGATTTCTATTTTTTTCTTGCAGAACAGATTTCTGGAACGTGTCGCTTTATGTCGGACTTGCCCAGTCTTGCATACGTGGCGCACTGTTCATCGTCGTCTCGGCATTTTGACGAGGACAATGCGGCATTGCCTCTACTTCCATAATCGCAATTTCCATCGTTGCATTCGTGATACCATTCTCCCATTCCACTTGCTGCCAACGGCCGAATGATGCTTGATAATATAATTAGAGAGAGGAAATTCTGTTTTATCGAAAGATATGTTGCATCTCGCCTTGATTTCTTTTGCCAGGACGGAGATTTTTGCTCGGTATCCAGTGACATGTACATGTGTGAATACAAGCCAATTTCGTTTGGGGGTTTGCTAAACATTCTATTCATAGCTGTTCTCCTACGGTAGAAAAATGGTGCTTGATACGAAAATGATGCTTGATACAGTTAGTGATCGTAGTCCGATTATAACCACAAGGGATTTGCTGTTCACCAACTGTAAGTCGTAGTGATGCTACTACTAGAGTAGAGAGGTACTACGGAACTGTAATAGTGGTATGAGTTTTGGTAATAACAGTAAGATCCATAATTAGGTATGCGTTATCGATACAGTTACAGGAGGATGCGCGAAAATGTACTAAAGCGCGATACGTTTAACTCGCGTGTCATAACGTCTGAAAGACTACCGTTAACTTATTTAGAATGATGTATGTGTACTATAATTTGTCCCATGGCAGAGTCGATTTTGTACTACTCCGAGTATAAAGTTATAGTCATAGTACAAATTATAGTACATTTTATAGAACATTTTATAGTACAAATTATCGTATTATACATTTTATAGTACAATTCATGGTACACTTTCCAGGGTATGTTCCTACGTATTGTAGGTAGTAGGAAAATCATAGCGACACGACACCAAACACAACAAAGCATCAAAATTGTTCCGTGTACTGTAGTACGACAGTATTAGATACATCCATCACCTCTCGTCTTTCGCAATCTGTTACTACAGTGATACAGATTAGTTCGTATTTCATGCACGAATCCAGCGGATGCGATGACTACGTTTTTCCGATTGTGATACTCTCGTAGGTGTTTGCTGTCTTCCTTCCGCCGCCGTTTTTCTTAAAGTCTGCATCTCTCTAGCTAGCCCTCGAATTAATCGTCGCGCTACTAGATATTCCAGACAAAAAGATATAAAAAACTCGCTTCTACGTAGTACTATGTACTTATAGTTGAAAATTCAAGTCTAATAATCTAGCTAGCGGACGGCGAAAGACGAGGTGATGGATGCAATGATGATAATATTGTGTCGTTGTGTCTTGTTGGATGATTGTCCCAGTACATACTCTAGGTATTACTACGTAGTACATATTTTACGTATTGATGTACCGGTACGTAGGTACCTAATACTGGGAACACACATTGTACCGTGTACGATAAATTGTACTATGATTTGTGCTATAAATTGTACTATAAAATTGTACTATAATTTGTGCTATCTCTCTATGGTGGTTTGAACTATGACTCCTGGGAATTTGTACTATAATCGGAGTTGACGGGGCGATCTGTTAAAGACAGGCGTAACGGTTTGCGAACGCCGGATAACCGTTGAGGGAGTTTCAAAGCGCATTATCCCATACCCGATTTGGCTGGTACAACAAAATGCAACGAGACAATTCGGAACAGGAGGGTCTCCCAGACAATCGGCCATTAAGTAAAATGCATTTATTGGTACCAAAAGACGAAAATTATTCTACCATGTGGTGGCGCCTCTTAATAAAATCATTTAATGGTTTCATCCAGACAATTCGATCGAGTTCCACGATTTTTAATCAGTTTAAAAATCGGTACGGTTCGGGTAAAGCTTTAGCTGAGGGGAGGTATGGAGGGGTGATCCGTTCAAAACTGGCCTTTAGAGCAGGTTCGGTTTACTTAGACGACACTTAGGAAAACCCTGGCATTGCCGGCAACACGCTGCGACATAAGAACTTCCATTTTCTACATGTATGGATATGTGTGAAAAAAATTATTTAGGAAAATTTACATGTGTTTGCGCACGACCCACGGAAATTTTCACCCCTTGGTATCGTGGCAATTTTTCGGTCCCGGATGGTGCGAGCCTTCCCACCCTCACCTTTTTGATCACGCAAGAAATCACAGACATATGCTGCCGCATTCCTATATACCTCATAATCATGTATCCATATAAATAAAAGCAAAAATTACATATGATTTTTTAACGACATTTACCCTCCAAAAATATTTCTTAAGAGAAAAAATAACGTTTCCTGCCAAGCGTTACCAGAGCCAGCCACGCCTCTTAACTTCACCCGGACAGACTAAAAATTAAACCCGATCAAGTTCATTTGTCATTTGGACGAACAAACAAATATATGGAATAAACTTTCAGAACGAATGGATCAACCCCTTTGTCTATTTTGACTAGGTACACTACAACTACCAGTGCGCGCTATCAAATCACTTATTACACAGTACTTCCACACGACGAACGAAGGGTGCGCGCTGGTGCAGTAGATTGGAAGAAGAAATAAAATTAACAGTAAGTCGTGGCTACTGCGGCCAGAATGATACTTACGACTTTACTAGCTAGTAGTAATAGCATATCTACTTCAGAGGAAGTCTTGAGATGAAACAAAATTTGTCACTCTTTCCTAAAGATCTTCTCTGTGAAGATGCACACGGTCGTATTGCTGTATTTCTCTCATACTCTTCATAAATGCCTTAACCTCCTCTGACATGCCTTTGGTTTTGTTCGGGTTTAATGGTTCACGCAAAAATAGCCCGTGTAGAGTTGTGCATCGGGACAGACAAACATAAATCCAGTTGCCAGTATAATCCCATGCGCTTACCACCAGATTTTTTATCGACCGCCCTTGCAACTTGTGAACTGTTCTTGCATTGGCACAATTAATGGGGAATTGATCAAAACTGATTCTTCTTGAAGTTCTCATACTTTTCTTGGTGATTGGCCCAAGACATGGTACTGGAAACCTAGCTAAAGCGTAAATAGTTTTGGGGTTCAGCTCAATTATGTGTTCTCCTTCTTCTCCTGCATTGCCATCCAACATTTTTAAAAGTAAGGATTCAACTTGTGTCAAAGATACGCAATTGACATAATAGCCATCAATTACAATTGTTTCAAACTGATCCATTGAAGCACCTAGCTTCAATTTCACGCCTCTGAACTCACACATGGCACCGTTTGCTATGCAACTTGAAACATCTTCATTCTGATTAATACATAATGGACGTCCAAGATACAACTTCAAGAGGGGATCATGGTACTTTTTACATTTGTCTGATACATGCGCCTCTCCTACCGCTGCATACATGACATCTTGTGCTTTGTTCTCCATTACACGATATTCCTTCCTTGTTCCTGTTAGATGAAATCTTGGATTACCAGCTTTCATACACAATGTGTGCATTGGTGGCTGCCTGTTTGGATCAGTAAAGTGTGTTTTCTCCAAATGTTTTACAAATATGGCATCATTTATGGCCATCCTATCAACATTTGTCTTCGTTGCATATACTGCATCTGAGGGAACATTTTTTTCCAATGGACCATTACGAGCACCAACAACTCTTGCATTATTGTAGCAACTTCATCAGTGGTTGGACCATGATCACGAAACCTTCCCAGCAGTTTCCCCCAAACCAGGTCTTTACCAAATCTGTGATTAGTTTTCAGTTCCATAAACACGTTGATCGATTGCCTCCATTCAGCACCTTCATCTCGTCTGTAAAGAGGGATCCCCCCCCACTGGCAATAACTGAGTGAAGTCACCAGAGAAGATGACTGGCACAACTCCAAAAGGTGCCATTGTAATGTCCAGTATTTGCTTCATTTTTTGGTTTAATACGTCAATATCCTCCACTGATGCAAAGGAAATTTCATCAACAATAACCAAGTAAGCATGTTTGAATTCTTCGAGTTCATTTCTTACTTCTCTTTTGAACGCGACTAATGCCATCACGTCGTCTCCTTTTTGACTCTCTATGAGAATAATCCTGTAGACATTCACTTTCTCTGATTGCTGTTGCAGTATTTTCAGCCTCCTTATACAGCTTGTCAATAAATGCACAGATAATTATTTCGAATGATCTCATCTGCTCCATATCATGGCAGAAGTGAAGTTCAGCAAACTCACGTACATTTTCCAATGTACCATTGACTCCCATATCAATAGCTCTCCCATTCTTATCTACAACTCTAGTGACAACTTTTAGTGCCAGTTCATTCAACGCTTTGACATTCAAATGTCGGTTGCACGTTGAAAAATCTGTTTCATTTGTTTCGCTGGGCCTTGTTTCAGTTGCCTCAACCACAATGAACCTCTCACTGCTTGTACATTAGGACAAACAACCAGATTCTTGCCACATCTGTGGCTTCCATGGCATCTTGTTAAAATTGATTGACGCTGAAACCTTCCCCTACTGTCCCTAAACTCATTATCATATCCCAATTCCAATGATTCGGAAAGGAAAAATTGATCCATGGCCTCATTCAGGATATCATCCCCATCCTCTTCTTCCACATCATATCCGTCGTTGTATCTACTTGTAACTGGTTTCACTGTCAACCTCTCTATCATGTCTACTGGACGCCCCCCATTCATACTGTTCCGGCAGTCTTGGATATTCATCAGAAATTGTTCATGTTTTTTGGACAATTTCCCATCTTGATACACCTTTCTCCACCTTTCCAGATAGCACCCATTCAACTTTAGATCAGCAACATTCCAAAAAGGAACAAATAATACGCAACAAGCTTTTGCATGCTGTTCCATTGAAGAGAGTTTCTCAGGAGGAATCTCTTCTGTTTTGCAGCAAAATATATCATTACCATCAAATTCTTTCGTACTCACAAAGTCAAGATAACTGATCACAGGTATGCGCTCCATACTCAACTGCCTTACTTTCAAGTGATCATTGTTGGGGTGAGGTACTGCCCATTCTAAACTTCCTGTTACCGGTTTACAGGCAACGTATTGCGACTCTAAGTCGTAAACACACACCTCCTCTAATTCCTTGGGGCGGCACAGGTAATTTGAGACAGATGACTTTAACAAAACAGAACCATCCTCATCTGCTGAAATGTTGAGATCTTCTTGGATGGCTTTGAAGAAACTACCAATGTCAACATAGGAAAAATTGTGCGAAAAGTGGAATCTGGACCCATTTCTGATAAGATATGATGCCATAGGTGCAGCCACTTTATGAACCTTGGTTGCCATGAGAGCTGCGCCAATCATACCTTTTAAACCAACTGAAGACGCCTCTTCTTCCAATTCTAAATCCAACAATTCCTTCCGTTCTGCCATCTGCTGTTGCATGTTCTTCACCATGTGCTTTGCTGCATCTGCAAAATGTTTGTTATCCTCTTTTTCTGTATTTTTGGACACGTAACATGTTCAGTACATCACACTGCTGCCATCTACACCTGTGATGACATTGGTATTACATCCAAATACAATGCTAGCAAATTCACTGTGAACATTGACATATGCATCTGCATGTGCCCTTTTTGGGACACAAATTGACAGTGATCGAGAAATATCATTTCCTCTCCAGTCAAACCAACTGGTGACTTTATCATCAAACATCACCAATGTCTCAGTTGAGGGATAGGCTGGAAGTTTCATTCTACACTCAGATCCCTTTTTGAAACATGATGGAGAATGATCACTTTTATGTAGATTTCTCAACGCTGCCACAATGAACTTCAACCTTGCAGAAGGCGTGAATCTCTCCATATTAATCTGTGACACGCCACAATAACTATGATTATGCCTGCCGATTCATTCTTTGTGGCCCAGCTAACATAGTTGCTGTCCTCAAGATGGAACAATGTTATCACAAAGAACCGAATGGAAAAGCTGGATTTTCTGAGGACATCAACAAAAAATACAATCCGACAAGGAAAGTAGTGAAAACAACGGCACCTACGAAAGCTTCTTTGGAGTGGATTGGCAAGTGCCAGTCCTTGATGGTGTACACTTCAGAGAGGACCATGAGAATGATACCCCTTGCCAAAGAGGATTCCTCTCTCGTGACAGGGAAGGAACACTCCGCACATGGCCATGGACCGCTCATCCCTTCATCGCTGCCCAGACTGGTCTTATCAACAGTGAGAATGACACCCTCATCCAACAGCTTCATTCTAAATGCGTCTCAATCTGCATGGAAGCAGACAGAAACCCTTCACGCCAAAGGGCTTTGAATGGTATGACAAAGAATTATCTGCCCTATCGGAAAAGCCGTGACCTTCTTGTCACAGAACCTTCTACACCTGCAGACCATGTCCTGACAGATCACAGCATCAACACCATCATAAGTGCCATGTGGCAAGGCCCTGATTACACCAATTTCTACAATGATATCGGGGAAGATGAGGCGAAATTTTTCTTCTCTCGTCACGATAATGGGACTTACTCTGACATGGCTGTTGCTGAGTTCGGTTTCCCAAACGATACGAAACTCCCTCCCAGTGCATCCCATCAGAAACTTACCTCTAATGACCCTTCTCGTATCACCACAAACACCGACAAAGAGGGGATCCAGTCTAAACGTCCTGCAGTTATACTTCCTTCCCCAAATAAGAGAGCAAGGATTCTCACTCTGCCATCTTCATCCCTATCTTGACACTTCTTCACTTTCGTTCCCTACTACCTGTTATCTGCTTATCCGTTGCTGTTGGTACTGTATCCGTTAACGTCTTTTGGCAAAACCTACTCCATAAATGTAACTTTTCACCCTTTAACATCAATGTTACTCCTGACTTAACCGTTATTTCGATTACACTCTCGAAATCAATAGGACACAAACCTGGATGATCGAAACGTTTATTTTCACTTACACTTATAACCTTACGAATTGTTTCCTCATCTACCCCAAAATTGGGTGGGGTTTCACTACCTTTTTCACCCTTAAACATCATTGTTGTTCCTGAAGATGGTAGACATACTATTTTATTACTCTATTAAATAACAGTAAAGTATATATATTACCGTAGTAAAAGTTTAAGTCGTAAACTTCTCCAAACGACCCACGCCGGAACTCGACGCCCCCCTCGGCAGAGGCCCTAATTTTAAAGCGAACAGTTCATTTAGGTGCGATGACGCTTTGCTACAACATGCATCATTTCGTACTACGTCGTATCGGTATCATAACTGCTACTTCGAAGTATCTCTCACTGTGAAGTTCAAAAATATTTTATCTGATTTTCTCACACTTTCACACTTGCCAGTTAAAACTGTCACCACATTCACAAATGTCAAGCAGTGTCAGTAACTACTCCGGGTAGCGTCGTTCTCACCATTCATTTACACTCCTTTCAAGCCATTGACGATGTCATTTTCAACTCCTGCCTTCCTGTCAACATGTCATCAAGCACCAACATGTCTCCAAACAACTCATCTAACAATCAAGGCATCATCGATCCAAGCACTTTGCACACGTTTGGAGAGGTTTGCCCGATTTCGACAAGCAGAGATCGTCAATCAGCTCTACAATGAAAATATGAGAGCGAATACCGCAAGATCTTACGAACCAAGGGTGGAGGAATTCAAGGCGTATTGCGACGTCGTGTTTTCTGGTCTAGGTCCTGAACGCAGGTATACTGTCACACATGAAAAGATATATCCATTCATGTTCTACCAGTGTTTCCGAGAGAAGAAAGCGCCTGCGTCACGAGGTGCTAAAATTCCACGTTTCAACCATGATGATTATATTGCCATCCACAGCAAATATTCTTCTTTGACCCCGGACCAAAGTCTGTCTTGGTTTGGAGTCGATAATGAGCTACAAGGCAGCTCTTCAAAAGTTTCATGCTGATCAACGTGATGACAATATAAACAACTGTTCATGGCAGGATCATGTTTGGTTGGCCAAATGTGAGAAGCTGATGAAGGTCGTAAAAGGTCGGAAACAGCGCGTTAAGAGGGCAAACTATGATGAAAAGGTTGACCACGAAATGTCGCCGTACGGCGCACTTGATCACTTTGACCAAATCGAAAATGCTCTCTTTCAAATGGGGTGCGTTTCCGACAGT
The DNA here is from genome assembly GCA_019154785.2 of Nitzschia inconspicua. Classification (NCBI taxonomy): domain Eukaryota; phylum Bacillariophyta; class Bacillariophyceae; order Bacillariales; family Bacillariaceae; genus Nitzschia; species Nitzschia inconspicua. The sequence continues at coordinate 2,077,156 of JAGRRH010000009.1, read as the reverse complement.
AGGTCTATCCTTTCCAGCCTCCGAAATCGTTTCACATTTCTCTTCACTACAGGTGGTATCCTACGTGGCGAATCGGTCTACATGGCAGAACTGTCGGACCTGCTTCATGCCACGGTTCAGAGAACCTGGGATCCTCACCCTGTAACTGTAATGATTCTACAGATGGCCACTGGAAAGACCAACAAAGATCTCAAGCTGTATGGAAGGGTGGCCAGACACAAAAATGTGAACCTGTGCTCCATTGGTGCTCTTTGTTTCTATCTCATGTACCGTTTCCACTATACTGGTGAGTGGGATAATCCTCCTGACTTTTTGGATAACAAGTCATGGTTTGATACGAATTTGTTGATTGCCAGTGACTCCCGACGAGGGTCCCAACTGAATCATACCCAACGAATATCTGACAAGTCCTACGCCAAAGCGATCAAGAAAGTGTGCAAATCAGTAGGTATTACTACTAGGCACTTTGTGCACATTGGCCGTGTTCTTGGTAACAAGGAATCAGAAATCATGGAAGACGATGACAACCTTAGACGGACACTTGGCAACTGAGATCCCAAACAGAACGAGAAGGCATACTCGAATAAGCTTCCCATGGAGATTATTCGACAGAAGGCCGGATTTCGTGAAGCTGAGGGACTGCATTATAATCCCAGAGTTGCAGTCATACCCCCTACATCATTGACGGAGAAAGTATCCCCTTGTTTGAGTAACACTTTCCAGGCTTTTACTGGACTATCCGAGATTTCACCAGAAGACGATAAGGTCACAGCAAGCAGATTTCTACATTTCATGAAGGTCCTGAGTGAAGTTGTTATTCAAGATGCCGCTGTCATCGTTGTTGAACACCCCAATCGCATCCACCATCCTCTCTTTTCCAGCGTGGAAGTGTTCCAGTCCAATGAATTCCAGTCCTATGTTGAACTGATGCGTGCTTCATTGACTCACGCAACAAGCCCATACAATGCATCTCTGGAAACTGTACTTCCTGGACTGAATGCACGGTTTGACACTCTTCAACAAGTACAGCAACAATTGCACCAAAATCAGCAGTACGCAATACAACGTATTGATGAACGCATGGATGATCTCTGTCAACTTTTTCTCTCAAGTAATCATCTCTACCAAAATATTTTCGTGGGGATGTGTAATGCTGCTGCAGGCTACGCCAATGTTAGGCTACAACAGTTACCTGTACACAATGGCGGCCCCGCAGAAGTGCATTCTCCAAGTGTTGTAATGTCACCTGATCCCCCCCAAACTACCCAATCTGTATTACCATATCCTGGCTACAACCATCCACTGCCTGGTGAGTATGTCTCGGTTATGGAAATGTTTGATGAGTGGAACGGAACCGGTAACAACTACAACATCCCAATTGCAAGTGGTATTGCAGAATTGAATAGACGATACAAGTCGCAGTGGAGGAGAAGATATACAGGCGCCCAAAAGACCCTCTTTTCCCGTGTCCAACGCATTTGTCAGTCAATACTGGACCGAATTGGAAAAGGAGAAAGCAAGGACAGTATTCTTCAGCAATACAATGGTTTCTACATAAATGACGCAAAAGGGACACCTTCCCTCCTTGTTTTAGTTCTCCAAGCTCGAGGTATCCTGCCTAAGCAACAGAGGAACCGAAATCCTATTGCTGTGGATGGTGGTTCACAAGAGCATTCAAAATTTAGTGGATATTAGATGACCGAATCTTTGAAGTCTGCTTTGAACATTGATAGCTTTCTTCCGTTGATGTCGTTCAGAGAATTGCCGTTCACCATATCCGTTGCCACCATCAATGATCGAGAACTAAACCGGCATGAGTTGGTATTCTTCCTCTTCTACGACGGAGGTGTGATTGTTATCGATTAACTACCGGTAGTATTTTTTGACTTTCCATTTTTTCCGTAGTTGCTGATACTTCCAATGTTGCTGGTGTTTTTGTTGTCGTTTCAACCCCAAGCCTAGTTGTCATCATGCGGAGGGGTGCCGAACCGGGCGGGCTGGCACGCTTGATATGTGATCGCGTTTGCGTCGTATCGAACGGGAGTTGTCCAAGACAATATTGTCGCGTAGGGCACGTAAAATGTGTACCGGAAAAGTTGTCCTCGAGCCAAATATCGGGGGGTGATATCCCCATAGTACATTCTCGCGCATCCTCCAGTTGACTGTGACTGTGAATACAACGACGTATCATACCATCATACCACTACTCCGTACATACAACAAAGTACACGTACATATGTACGGTCGTACGGTAGGTATCATACCAGGAGGTATCCGTGTTTGTTTTGGAAGAAAGCGATAGCCGCTGGATGTGATTGTATTTGCACGGTGTCTTATCCTTGCAACATTATGTCACAGTCAATTTCGAGGTCGCGGCGAAGCAACTCTTAGCGGATCTTTTGCACCCGCGGGAGAGCGCGAACCCGTCACGTCCAAATTCTACTCGGTTGTCATCGTTGTCTCCTCCATTCCAACTTCCTCACGAAACGACGGAAATAGAAAGAAGTAATGTATCTGGACGGTCTTTTGCATACCCACGCCCATATCTTCGTCGAAACAACATTGTAATCAACCACCATACTGTTGTTGCTGTTTGAGCAAAAATAAAAGTCGTCTACGAAGGAGCCTGAATCTCGACTTCCAAGTTTCATTCGATTCGATTCTTCTTTCGAAAGGATTCGCTCTTGCTTGTCGAAAAATGGCCCCCAACGCAAGATCTCGTCTCTTGTACGAAAACGATGACCTGGAGCGGGTCAATACCTTTGAAAAACAAGGTGTGTTTGATCTAGATGTGGAAATCTCCGCGTACTGGTGACTCCGTTCCTGGACTCCTCCCCGATCCAGGCAAGACAGAACCTCACTTTTTGACTGTTCCATCGTTTTCATCAGGGTATCGAACCTCTCCCATTCTGTACGTGAACGGGAGTCGAGTTCCAGATGATGTTGCCACCAAGGCAAGATCCAACCAGACACTTTTGTCGTTCCTTCGCGATGAGATGAAATTGAAGGGATCCAAACTGGGATGTGCGGAAGGTGGTTGCGGTGCTTGCACTGTTATGTAAGTGTTGGTCGACAAGACCAAGAAGCATCACCCAAAGCATTCTGCGACGGACGATAAGGTTCGCTCATTCGTTTTTTTTTGTTTTCTGCGTATCTACAGGATCTCGAAAAAGGATAAGGAAAGCGGGGAGTTGAAGCACATTGCGGTCAATGCATGTTTGATGCCAGCCTTGGCTGCCGATGGTTGTCATGTCACTACTGTGGAAGGTGTTGGAAGTGTGAAGGGCGACAACCTCCATCCCATCCAAAAGGCCATGGTGGAAATGCACGGCTCTCAGTGTGGATTCTGCACTCCTGGAATTATTGTCGCCATCTATTCTCTCTATGCCAATAAGTGCAATACCAAGGAAATTGAGGAACACATGGATGGCAACCTTTGTCGTTGTACCGGCTACCGTCCTATTTGGGACGCTGCGAGATCTTTGTGCGACGATGCAGAAGAGTTAGTACGCGGTCCATGTGGAATTCCCTGCCGAGAGTGTAACGAACGAGACGTGTGCGAACAAGATTGCAACCTCGAAGACAAGCAAAAGGAAACAGTGATTATTACCTCGTCGAAGGACAAGATGAAGATGAAGGAGTCATTGACGGCGTCCACTCCCGACTGGATGGACCAACCAAAGAATATGTTCCCAGATGACCTTTTGGATGCTTCTTCTGCTGACAGTTTGGCGTTGGCCAAGCCTTTGATGGTGGTAGACAATACAGAATTCCATGGTGCGGGAACCTGGTTCAAGCCAACTACTCTTACGGGACTCCTCAAGTTGCTAAAGGAGTTTGGAGATCCTGTGGGTGGTGGCTACAAGATTGTCGTGGGAAACACTGAAGTTGGAATTGGTAAGTAATTGGAATAACAGTTCTTTCGTTTGTGGGCATGAGTTGCTCTTTCAGCTGTTACTCACGGTTCTTTTCATGGATTGGATTTTCAGAAACTCGATTCAAGAACTCGGTGTACCCTCGCCTCATTTACCCTGGAGAAACGGTTGAGTCGATTTATCAGGTCACGGCAATGGCAGACACAGTAGTATTTGGCGGATGCGCTCCTTTGAGTTACATCCAGCATGAGTCGGAAAGGTTGTCGAGGGCAGATTCCTCCTACACCAGAACGCTCATGCCGATTCACGACATGCTTAGATGGTTTGCTTCAACTCAGATCAGGAACGTTGCATGCTTGGGAGGCAATTTGGTTACTGCAAGCCCGATCTCGGACATGAATCCCATGTTGGCTTCAATGGGCGCCACGCTTGTTTTGTCGAAGCTTGGAGATGACTTGTCGACCATTGAGAGACGGCATGTCCCCGTATCGGAATTCTTTTTGCGATACCGAACCGTGGATATCCAAAGCTCAGAGTTTGTTGAAAGAATCGAAGTACCGGTTCTAAGCAAATTCTTTGAGTACGTCAAGCCGTTTAAGCAAGCTCGTCGACGCGAAGACGACATCAGTATCGTGACATCTGGAATGCATATCAAACTTGCTCCGACAGATGGAACATTTGTGATCGAGCATGCTGCCCTAGCATTTGGTGGTATGGCACCAACGACAGTAATGGCGCCCAAGACAGCACAGGTATTGGTTGGCTCGCCATTCACCCGTGAAACATTCGACAGGGCGTCCGATGTCCTTTTTGAAGAGTTAAAATTGCCGGAAAATGTTCCTGGAGGCCAGGCGGCTTTTCGCATGGCGCTTGCCAACTCTTTCCTTTACAAGTTCTTCTTGTCAGTAGTCGAAGAACTTCGCAGTGACGTTGAGGCCATTGAAGCTAGCCCAGGTGATTTTTCTCTCCCTTTGCCCGGCATTCCAGAGGTTGACGAAGCTGAACTTTCCGGGGCTTCAAGTTTTGTGAGTGCAGAGAAGCCCAGTGTGTCTGGTGTGCAGACTTTTCCCGCACCAAAGGTAGCTTCAGGCTTGGAGGACAAGCTTCTTCCGAACACGGATGCTGCAAAACAAAAAGGAGCTGTCGACGTTGTGGGAAAACCATCGACACACCAATCCGGCCCTCTCCACTGTACCGGGGAAGCAACTTATTGCGATGATATCATTGCACCCACAGGAACCCTTCATGCGTCCCTTATCCTTGCACGTGAGGCCGGTGTTATTTTCGAGGATATCGACAGAGAGGCGGCTCTTAATACTCCTGGAGTGGTTGGTGTCTTTGGAGCTGAAGACATCGAAATGCTCGGAGGGGAGAATATGAATGGTCCGGTTGCGAAGGACGAATATTTCTTCCTTCCGATTGGTGAAAGAATCGGATATGTAGGACAAGTTCTCGGGGTATCAATCGGCGAAACATTGGATAGTGCCGAAGCAGGCGCAAAAGCTGCCAAGATCAAATATGGTCCTTCAAATGGAATTGTTCCCGTGTCCATCGAAGACGCCATTGCATGCAATAGCTTTTATGAGATGACCCGTCACACTATTGCTCGAGGAGATAAGTTTGCCTTGGATGCTTTGAAGAACGTCGAAGATACCTCTGGAGATGTCAAAGTCGGCGATCTCGTAAAAGTGTCTGGCTCCTTCCGCTCTGGCGCTCAAGAACATTTCTACCTCGAAACACAGTCGACGCTTGTTGTTCCTACCGAGGGCGATACAAATCTCACCGTTTACAGCTCTACTCAAGCTGCCACACACACACAAGAAAGTTGCGCATCAGCCACTGGCACACCTCAGTCCAAAGTTGTGGTGCGTGTGAAACGTATGGGAGGTGGTTTCGGTGGCAAAGAGACCCGCAATTGCTTTGCCTCAGGTGCCGCTGCTGTAGCAGCGAAGAGACTGAATAAGCCTGTCTTGCTTACTCTTCCACGCGATGTGGATATGCTAACTACCGGTCATCGTCACTGTTTTATGTCCAAGTACCATGCAACTGCACGAATCACGGAGGATGGTGCAAAGTTGGAATCCATGTATCTTGAGCTCTATTCGAACGGAGGCTGGGGGATGGACCTTTCTGGTCCTATTGTAGACAGAGCCATCCTCCATTCGGACGGTGTCTACTATTTTCCCAATATGGAAGTGCATGGTGTTGCATGCAAGACAGCGCAAGCACCACATACCGCGTATCGTGGGTTTGGAGGTCCGCAAGGAATCGCTGCCTGCGAACATGTTATCGAACATCTAGCTGTGGCATGCAATGTCCACAAAGATGATCTGCGCCGCGCGAACATGTATACCGCTGATCAGTCAACTCATTTCGGAATGTTAGTTGGGCAGACGAGTGGAAAATGGAACGTCCCTTCTATCTGGGATCGCATGGTCACAGAATTGAAAATTCCCCACCGCAGAAGAGAAATTGATAAATTTAACACGAAACATAAATGGTTGAAGCGCGGAGCTGCTCTTATCCCAACAAAGTTTGGAATTGCGTTTACGGCACCACACATGAACCAGGGCGGAGCACTCGTTCATTTGTACACCGATGGTACCGTTTTGGTATCCCACGGAGGAACGGAAATGGGTCAAGGACTTCATACAAAAGTTTGTCAAGTCGCTGCTCAAGCCTTCGGCATTCCAATCGAGCGAGTGTACGTGAACGATACAAGTACCGACAAAGTCGCAAATACCATTGCCTCGGCGGCAAGCATGTCAACTGACTTGTACGGTATGTGTACGCTTGATGCGTGTCGTCAAATAATGGGTCGACTGAAACCCTACCGGGAGAAGCTTGGACCTGATGCAAGTCTCGCCGATATTGCGCACGCAGCCCACTTCGATCGGGTTGACTTGAGTGCCCACGGGTTTTATGCACCGGATAGTTCCATGTGCAACTTCAACATGGCAAAGGAAAAGCCTGATGACTTCCCCCTCGACAAGCCCGAAAATTCATGGAAAGGACGTCCTTTTAACTACTTCACTCAGGGTGTGGCGTACGCGGAAGTTGAAATCGATGTTTTGACGGGAAACCATCGCACCTTACGGGCTGATGTCGTAGTCGATGTAGGATCGAGTATCAACCCCGCCATTGACATTGGCCAAATCGAAGGCGCCTTTTTTCAAGGCATGGGATGGAGCACCATCGAAGAAATCATCTATTCAGACGATGATCACACTTGGTTTGGAAAACGTAGCAACCTTTTTACTCAAGGTCCTGGAACTTACAAGATTCCTGGTACGTCAGAAATGTCTTTTTTTTCTTCCGATTGATTGCAGCCAGCTCTTACATTTCCTTTGTTATTTTATTTCGCAGCTTTTAACGACCACCCCGAAGTCTTCAACGTCTCGCTCTTGGAAGACGTGGACAATCCTCTTGCTGTTCACAGTAGCAAGGCCATTGGCGAACCGCCTTTCTTCTTGGGCAGCTCCGTTTTCTATGCCATCAAAGATGCTGTAGGTCATGCGAGGAAGGAAGTGATGGGTAAAGACTCGTACTTTGAATTTCGAATGCCCGGTACAAGCGAACGTATTCGTATGCAAACAAACGATGCTATCGGCATGAAGGCAAAGACGGCAATCCTTGGAGATGAGAAGGCAGCTGAGACCTATCAAACACAAGGAAGCTATTGATTTTTCGTTTGCTCATTTGCCGTTGTTATTATCTAGGAAGCGAGAAGATAATCGCAGAAATAGTATATATGAAAGTAGTTGTGTAGTCATTTCTACGGAGTAGTAACTTGCATAGTGTCTTTTCTTTCATTGCCTACTAGCTACTACCGTACTATGTATTGGAGGTACATATGGGTAGATCTCTGTTCGGACTGTTTTCGACTGGTATCATAGTACCGTAGAGCAAGGAGGATAGTATCCGGGCCTAATAGTACCCCCCCCCCCTACGTATGTACAAAATGTACCAGTTCCCAAAATAATAATCTCACTCTTCCGAATCGTGTTACCAAAAACCAATGTTCAGGATTCCGTCCGAGCGCTCCGCGCCGGTCATAGTTCGACGATCGGCGTCACCACAGCTGCCCCTTCTGGGAAAAACTGAATATAATATTATTATTATTTAATTTCGAGTGCCATGACAACAACAACTTCCTCCAGCGCTTCTGTTGCCATTTTTGGTGTTAGCAGCCCCGATTTTGGTTGTTCTTGCGAACACCATTCAAGCTGCGGATCTAACATTGACTATGATACTGTTGTCCGTTTGAAAAAGACTGTTGTCGAATCTAGTACGTCCAATTTGTTGTCCCTTAATTTGTTGTCCATTTTTTTTTCATTTTTTTCATCACATCACTATCGTCCTGTCCTTCTGCATTTTAGCTTCGGGGGGATACGCTGCTATTATTGCTGCTGTGTGGGTGACTGAAGGCATTGACCGATGTATTGTTGGACGTGTGAACCCTGCTGCCATGAAGCACTCAGAGAGGTTGGTATATGGTAGGCGATGATGTATTGAATGCATTCGTTGAGAGATGTGATTCCGATGAAGAAAGTAACTAGAAATTTTACTCTAGATAGATAAATATTTGGATGTTTGTTTTTCCATCTCAATAAATATTTTGTTTTGGTTGATCGTCTATTCAGCCGCATCAGCAACAGCAACATCAGCAACCTCAGCATCGGCAAAATCAACATCAGCAATCTCAGCATCGGCGTCCTCAGAATCGTCAACATCAGCAGGAAACCAACTGAATCCACTCTTTCTCCAGCTGTTTTTAAGAATGCTCTGCGGAAGGTTCCTCCAACGTTCCGCCACCCAAGCGGCACAGTCGGCGCGTGAGGCATTGGTCGTGACTGGTGCCTCTGCGTCTTGTTGCATCATCCACTCGATCCATTTCTGTCTCACCCGATCTTTGAATGGCTTTCCAACGCCGACATCAATGGGTTGAACGAGTCCAGTGCATCCTGGAGGGATCGCTCTCAAGGACGCCCTGTGTCTGCAGTTTTGCCTTTGTAGATGCGCTGAAATGGGCAGTGAATGCATCAAGGTACAGGATTGCTGCAGCGCCTTGGCCATAAGCATGGGCTTTAATTTCAGGCCACTTGCTGACACAGCTAATGACGCTGTAACTCGGTTGGTGGAGTTTGATGTGTTCCTTCCATTGACTGTCGTTTCTCCTCTCAAATTGAGTGTTCGCTTTGGTTGCATGGAGAGAAAGACAGGAGTCTGGTCCATGTTGAGGACCACATCAAGGTTGACTCCAGGGGCACCAACGATTGGTCTCTCAACTACAAGGAACTCCAAAGCCTCATCAGCAACATCTTGTGGTCGCCGTTGAGATTGGTGTGTGCCCTGATTTGTAGCAAGGCATAGGTGACAGGAATGCCCTCGGCTCGTTTATCGAGGCACCAACCAATTAAGGGTTGTTCAAGATGCTTGAGTGCTGACACCCTTCCTTTGCAAATGGACTTTTTCTTTCGTGGGCATTGTTGCATTACTGGTCGGTTGTGAGTCCACTTCCGAATTTGGATCGGCTGCACACCCAAAGACGCTGCAGCCTTGCGTCGGCTGTAGCCTTGCTGCCGCAATGTCTCAAACTCATCCAACAACTGGAGTTTCTGGCCGATGTTGTAGCGTTTTCTGGCCATTTCGACTCTGCAAATAGATTGATGTTGTCGAAAACAAAAAAAGAATAATTGTGTTGTTGTCGAAAATTGATTGCGATGTGATTGTCGTCGATGAGGGAAGTTGCGATGGTCATTGGAAAGGGTTGGCACGCGCATATGGAATCCAATGAATTTGAAATTTGATTTAAAATTTCGTCGTACGAAATTTGTGTACAATTTGTACAGGGAATTTTGAATCCAAGCGAGTCCCGCAACAGTACAAATCCAGGGTACTATCCTCCTTGTAGCATTTGGCTGGAACAAGGCGGGAAAAAGTCCGCTACATCAAAACTACAAGTAGTCTACCGTACTGATAGTAGGTAGTGCCGTGGTAATACCGGTAGTGGAACGACGTACGTACGCAGTACGGTAGGTAGTAACTGTGAACACCGGTACAACTGATACTGAACCTTTTACGTGTATTCTATCTACCGTAGTCGTATGATGCGACGTAATAATATCCGAGAGGCGAGAGGCAGTCGTCATTCATTCTCATCGTGCAACATCAGCAGGAAATAAAATGCAGCGATGGGGACCAACACTTCCGAGATCAGCGTGTGTCTTCCTTTTTCATCACTCTGATCTGATCTTGAAAATAAAATTTTGTCCTACGGAGTAGTTTACAGTTGCCGCTATATTTTTGAGGCAGTTTTTGAAGAATTTTTGTCTGCACAAAGAGAATGATGAACAGCAAACCGATTAACGAAGAAATCAATACGGTTGTGACGATAGTAGAAGAAGGCGTCGACATTGATGTGAGTTCAAGGAGATCGATGATTCTGTTGTCCCTTTATTGAACCTCTCTCACCAAAGAACTGTACATTTCGATAGACGGCATTGGAAGGTTTTTTTGTAAGAAGCAGTCGAATGATGTTAACAAGCCCCTTCAGCGACGGGATGAAGATGACCCGTCAATCTGACCGTCGCTGTAGTGCACTAGAATCTGATTCAAAATGGATGAACCACATCTCCGATGGACTTGGCAAACCACAAAGACCTTCCGCTGTTCAAAAAAACTCACCAGAATACGATCAGATTCTGGGTGATTCACAGCAGCAGTGGTATTCTTCACCGAGATCTATTTCTGATAATAACTGTGTAACACATTTTGGCAACAATTTCGGTGATGAGTTGGATGGGACCTTTTTCACCTCATCTCCGACCCGCTTTTTGTCCATTGAAATCAATGAAGATGACTGTCATGGGTCATCTTTGGATCGTACCCTCTCCAAGTTCTCAGCACCTCACTTCAACAGTGAAATCTCTGTCACGAACAGATCTTGCTAGTGGTCCGACTTATGAAAAGTGCGGCCGAGGACTTTCATATCTTTCCCGTTTCTCTTCCCAAGATTTCTTTCTCTTTTTGAGTCCACATCGGACATTTTTTATTGCACGACAACAAATCTTGTGGTTTCATTTACATCTTCGTGTCCCCTGATTTTCTTTTTGGTTGTCCAGTTTTCTTTTGGAACTATGATTTTCCTGCACATTTCTCAAAACATTGAGCATAGATGGCGGTAACTGTTATGAAAGTTTCCCCTTCTCGAGAAGAATATTTTCGCAATTTGATGGCATCTTATTTAAATTTTCTACTCATTGTCTTCTAGTCTAAACCGCTGAAACGTGTAGAATGATGAACACCCTTGCTTCAGTTTCCCTTCGTAATTGTACAGCCTACTGATCTTGGAACATATCAGCTCCGGTAAGGCCATTGCATCGTCATCATCGCTCTGGTTCTCCGCAAGCGAAGCGGCATTGTTTTCGTTTGCCCCCGAAATTATACCTTCAGACCTTTGGAATACGCTAAATTCGGTGAGGAAAGGTCTTTTCAGCGCTCGAGACGTTGGACCTGCGGACGGGTCAAAATTTAGATAGCGTGGGACTTGTACCGCACAAGAACCAATCAAGAATCCAACTGAATCGTGCTGAGACCAATCAATGTAAACCATCCTTTCCTCTTTGGGTATCCGCCGGGACAAACTCTCGTCGACACATACGTTACCAGCTAGGGACTTGGTGAATGTGGCCTCCAAAGGACTCCCCAGCGCCTTTCCAACATCAACCACTTGGCGAATCTCTTCTCCAAAGTTCCACATAAACCTCCAGGCTATTTTTTGAACACCAACGGCCCAGCTTCCAAACGGCCTTATCACTTTCGATTTCCACGAATCTTTGTCACTTGCCACTCCTTGAGGACTTGCGAACCCTCGCCCAGGTTCTGTAGGGGAGCTAGAAACTCCAGGTACATCACGAATAATGGCATCGCCAAGCCAAACACCAGAGCTGATTTCCAACAAGGATACATCATGTAGGGCGAGGTCTTGGGACCCTTCCGATGATTCAACAATTTCACTCAGCCGACTTAACGCTGATGAATTTTCTTCACTATTGCAATCGCCGAAGTCAGTGCTTGGTGCTGCTGGAGAAGGAGAAAGTGGCATTGATGATAGTGTCGTCGAGGGACTTTCGTCATCACCTGGATTCATCCTCGAGACGATCTTGTCAACCAGCCGATCTACATCATTCTGCATTTCCAGCAAATCCTTTGCGGTGAAGTCGTTATCCATATTGCCAGCCCCATTGGTGCGTCTATTGTTGCCCTGCATCCTTTCTTCATTCGAAATTACCACTCGAACCAAAGATTCGTCCTCTCCGTACAGGGCAAAGCATCTTGATCTTCTGTTTTCGCCAGTGGCGATGCAGTGTTCAATCAGAAAGACACACGGCTTTTTCGTTCCAGATAGAATGAATGGAAAATCGCTCAAGGTTGTCGTGTCCAACGAGTAGCTGGCATCAACCGCGTCCACATCGAAATCCGTGCCTTGCATCGGAATCGTTCTGAAGGTCAGTTTGTTGTTGTCTTCCCAACTGATAGTTTCAGAAAGTGAGAATTCCTGCTTGTCTGTCATGGCAAGTTTGACAGTGATATTGTATTCTGGAGACACCTTACGCTGGACCACGCCCGCGGCAATGTCTGGAGTGACTGTGAAAGAATTTGCTCTTCCTCTCCACCCCCCACTGTGGAAATTGGACAGGCTCTGAATGGCCTCAAAAGCTTGTTCTTCCTCCGACGTTGACGGTATTTTCGAAAGCAGCAGTAGATCACACCGATGATGCTGTTCTATGTGCTTACAGTTAATACGAGACATTTTAGACTGATGTTGTAAGAATGCAGATGCCGACGACAAAAGGAAACAAAGGATCAGGCGTAGCTGTTGGAGCAGGCGCGAGCATGCCGACTACAAATGATGATGTCGACACAGAGGACGATGTTGACGTCACTCATGCTCTGATGGTTGAAGGCAAAGGATTCTTTCGAGCAGACGAGGAGAAAGAATCCGCTCAGCAGGTCAAAGAGAAAGAATTCTCTCAGACACACCAATGCCGATCTTATTCGGATGTTGTAAAAAGTAAATCGTTTCCTCAAAGAAGTTGCCAACACTTCTAGTGTTGATGAGCTCACTTTTTTGAGGAAACTACGTTAAAGTAATGTTTTAATGAAAACAACCAATTGTCTCAATTAGTTGTTCCAACATTTCCTCAAAAAAGGCACAACCTCTATTCACCTTCAACCTTGGTAGTAGCGTGATCCGTTTCCCTTAACGAGAACGGAGCATCAAAACTGTACCAAGAAGTTGTACAGGTGACTTTCAATCTCGTCAGGCTCGCAGCAACGCTCGCCGACAGAAACAATCTCGCCAGGCTTAGAAGCAGAGCTCGCCGGCAGATATGTCCAACGCTGCCGACATGGGCGGCCACGAAGGCTTCGAGAAGACCCCCGAAGACAAGACAAACGTCCAAGGCGATGATCGAAAGCCCTCCAGGCGCAACAGAGGAGGAGTTCGCGGGCAACAGCCCGTCCCATCAAGCAAGTTCAAAGGGAAATGCGATGACATCGCTGACTTTGTTTTCGACATTGGTCTGCCCAGCTCAACGCAGGACATGTTCTCCACGGTGCTCAAGGAGATCGCCGAGTACGTTGGTCGCAGCTACGAAAAGGCGGGCGACCTGCGGAACTGTTTGATCGAGATGGACATCCCGGACATACAAGAACCAACCGAGCCTGACGCAAATGCCAGTATTGGGAAAACAAAGATGTACGAGTTGCAGCTCAAGGTGTACGTGGAAAAAACGATACGCTGGGAAGAACAACTGCAGCGGATCTTTGCTCTAATCCTTGGACAATGCTCCCAGACATTGCGGGACAGGCTCGAAGCGGGCCCAAGCTGGAAGAAGATAAACGCCGATTCTGACGTTATCGGTCTACTCAAGAACATCCGCAGTCAACTTCATGAAGGCGAAAGCACTGCTACGGTGCCAGGAGTCAGTTTCCTACAAGCGGAGCGGGCCCTTAGCTGTTTCACACAGGGCCGCCACATGAGGAACACGGACTTCATGAAGAAGCTGCGAAGCCTCATGGATGTATTCGAGGCAGCAGGAGGTCACATCGAACGTACCGCATCATCTTTCCTCAAGAATTCCAGCTCACCGCCCAGTAGTTCCGAAGTCGAAGAAGCTCGATCCCTCGCCCGTGAAGAGTATGGTACCCTGGCAATGATCACACGCAGCGATCCCAGACGATACCAAGAGCTGATCAACCAGTTGCACAACAACAACCTATCAGGTCACGACGGCTACCCAAAAACGATGGCACAGGCGTTGGACATGCTGAACAACTTCAGGGGTTCCAATCGAGTGTATCCAGGATGTGAGGTGGCTTTCACGACCCAAGACCACAACGGCAACAACCGCAGCAACACCCGCGGTGGCCGTGGTGGTAGAGGCGGCCGCGGTGGTAGAGGACTTGGACGTGGAGAAGATGGCAACAACAACGACGGTAAAACACAGGTCGACGTAGAAGCTAGTAGCTCCAATAAATCTAGCGCCAAGTCAGCTTCTTATACTGCATTCTCCATGATGGCGTGTGAATGGTTTGATTCACTTACCGAACCAGCTATGACGGCATCCCAATTCATGAACATGCTCCCGGCAATATGGCTCCTGTTGGATAGCTGCTCCACTGTCGATATCATCAGCGACAAGACACTTCTACACAATATCCATACCGCGGAACACCCTATTGACGTCTACTGCAACGCTGGGAAAGTCACCCTCACGCAACAGGGATACCTCGGGGACTATCCACAGCCTGTCTGGTACAATCCAAATGGCATAGCCAATATTCTTTCGCTGAACAACGTCATCAAATATTTTCACGTGACGATGGACACCTCCCGCGACAACGGCATCTACGTGCATCGATCCGATGGATCCACCATCTATTTTGAGCCATCACATCGTGGTGTTTACAAGCATGAGATCACCAGCACCTCCATCAACAATTTGTGGGACTTCACCCTTATTAACACGGTTGCAGATTGCGCTGAGAAATATACGCCACAAGAGCTAACTCGCGCCAAAGAAGCCCGTCGGCTGCAAAACATAATCATGCGCCCCGGCTCCCGTTATTTCAAGGACATGGCCATCCAACATTTACATGGCTACCCCATCACATCTCGCGATGTCACCATTGCTGACAATGTCTATGGACCCAATCTCGGATCATTGAAAGGCAAGACAACCAGACGGCCCGTCCCTTCTGTCTCCAACAGGAACGACCCTGTGCCTCCTCCCATTCTTGCCACACACGATCACCTAGGCCTGTCGACCGACATTTTCTTCATCAATAAGATGACATTTCTTTCGACATATTCCCGCAACCTTCGTTTCCGAACGGTCGTCACCCTGGCCAATCGTCAACTCCCACATGTTCGAGATCACCTTCAAGCCACCTTGCGCCTCTACCATTCCCGCGGTTTTCGAATCTCTGCCATCTATGCTGACCCTGAATTTGAGGGACTCCGCGCCTGGTTCCCACAACTAGAGACATGCGGGGCCGACGATCACATCGGTGATGTCGAACGAAGCATTCGCACTATCAAAGATCGCGTCCGCAGCACGTATCGCATGCTTCCTTTCCGGCAAATCCCTCGCATTATCCTTGGACACCTTGTACACAACGTAGTGTTTTGGCTCAACTCTTTCCCTTCTGGGACCGGCCCGACTACTCACCACTCGCCTGCCTACCTCATGACCGGTCGCCAGGTCACATATAAAGCTCATGCCCAACTGGAATTTGGCGAATATGTACAAACACACGAGGAACATTCCAACGACATGCGAGAACGCACCGCTGGTGCTATCTGTCTTGGTCCGACCGGAAATGCACAGGGTACACATTTCTTCATGTCGCTTGCCACTGGCTCCCTCATTCGTCGTACACGTTGGACTCGCCTGCCTATGCCGCTCTAGGTTATCCACCGCGTAAACCAACTCGGACGGGCCCAGAACATGCCACCAAATCTTGCTTTCGGCGACCGTCATGGAGTGGAAATCGGTGACGACCTGGATGACATCGTCGATGATCCCAACGATGATGATTTTACCCCTCTTGATCCTGCCACCGCCGACGACACTCTGTTCTACGACGACGATCTCAGTGCTACAGAGCTCGGACACCCCGAATTTCCTGACGATCCTTCTTTCACCGACTTACACAGTGTTTCCAGTCAAGACGATGCTTCCGTTGTCTCCGACCCCAAAACCACAGGAGTGAGGATGGAAACTGACAACGAAAGTTGCGACGGTGACAATTATATTGACGAAGATGATGACGATTCGAACAACACCGAAAGCACAGGAGTGGAAGACACAAGATACTGTGAAAACACAGGAGTGGAAGACACAAGATCCTGTGAAAACACAGGAGTGGAAGACACAAGATCCATCGACGACGAAAGCTCAGGAGCGGACGACGATAAACCTTCAAACATGTGCGACGAAATCAGGTCAGCCGAGGAGGCTGGAAGAATCGCAGCCATCAACGACGAACAGTTGCCCAAACGCACACAAAAACCATACAGCAAACACATGAATATGATGAACATGGTCGCTGAATACATCCATACAACCTTTGAAGATATGGAACCCGAAGTTATCTTCACCTTGTTGGCTGGCAAGGACATGCAGTCACAACTGACTCTTTTAACGACGCAGATGTCAGCCAAGGCAGGACTCAAACAATTTGGACAGGCTGGAGCGGATGCAATAATGAAAGAATTGGAACAACTCTTATACAGGAAAGTCATGCAAGGAAAGAGAGCAAACACTTTAACACGGGATCAAAAGAAGGCCGCATTACACTACCTGATGTTCCTGAAACAGAAACGATGCGGAAAGATCAAAGCAAGAGGATGCGCTGACGGACGGAAACAGCGATTATACAAGACAAAGGAAGAGACGAGCTCCCCGACAGTGTCCATCGAAGGTTTATTCCTGACATGCATCATCGACGTACTGGAAAAGCGGGATGTAGCCACAGTCGACATCCCGGGAGCATTCATGCAAGCGGACATCGATGAGCTCATTCATGTAAAGCTCGAAGGGGAAACGGCAATACTCCTCGTGCGAATTGACCCAACATATCAACAATTTTTGACATATGAAAATGGGAAGCCTGTGATCTATGCAGAGCTGACGAAAGCTTTGTATGGAACCGTCCAAGCCGCAATGCTCTTCTGGAAGAACCTCACAAACTTCCTGGTCAACGAGCTAGGTTTTGTGATCAACCCATACGACTTCTGCGTGGCCAACAAGGACATCGATGGAAAACAATGCACGATTGCATGGCACGTGGACGACCTCAAGATTTCCCATGCGTCAAGTAAGGTGGTTGATTCAATCATTCATTCCCTCAGCGATCGTTATGGAAAGGAAACCCCACTATCGGTGACACGAGGAAAAGTGCACGAATATTTGGGTATGACCATTGATTTCAGCAACACAGAATTTGTACAATTCTACATGCATGATTTCGTAAATGGTATCCTTGAGGAGACCCCAGCCGAGCTATTGAAAGGAATCCCCACTACACCCGCAGCAACACATCTTTTCGATATCGATGACAATGCCGAGAAATTGGATTCCGAACAGGCGATAACATTCCATCATTTGGTAGCAAAGCTACTGTACCTATGCAAGAGAGCCCGACCTGACTTACAGCTTGCCGTGGCTTTTCTCACGACGAGAGTGCAGGGACCTGATGTCGACGATTGGAAGAAACTGGGTCGATGCCTGACATATTTGCGAGAGACCAAAGATGAAAAGCTGACACTGGGAGCTGACGACCTAGGTGTGATCAAGTGGTGGATTGACGCATCGTTTGCAGTACACAAGGATTATAAAAGTCACACTGGAGCAACAATGAGTCTCGGTCGAGGACATCCCATCAGCATGTCTTCCAAGCAAAAAATCAACACGAGAAGCTCAACAGAGGCCGAACTGGTTGGCGTAAATGATGCCATGTCATTGGTTTTATGGGTTCGAATGTTTCTTCTGGAACAAGGTTTCGAAGTGAAGGACAACGTCATATTCCAGGATAACCAAAGCACAATCCTGTTGGCACGGAACGGAAGACAATCTAGTGGAAAGAAGACACGTCATATCGAAATTTGATATTATTTCATCACTGATAACATTTCGCGGGGAACATGTTCCGTCCAATATTGCCCAACTGAACAGATGATTGCGGATTTCTTCACAAAGCCACTGCAGGGATCTTTGTTTCGCTGGATGCGGGACAAGATTCTTGGTAAGCATCACATTGGTGTGACTGATAGCCAGGAGTGTGTTGGAGCAGGCGCGAGCATGCCGACTACAAATGATGATGTCGACACAGAGGACGATGTTGACGTCACTCATGCTCTGATGGTTGAAGGCAAAGGATTCTTTCGAGCAGACGAGGAGAAAGAATCCGCTCAGCAGGTCAAAGAGAAAGAATTCTCTCAGACACACCAATGCCGATCTTATTCGGATGTTGTAAAAAGTAAGTCGTTTCCTCAAAGAAGTTGCCAACACTTCTAGTGTTGATGAGCTCACTTTTTTGAGGAAACTACGTTAAAGTAATGTTTTAATGAAAACAACCAATTGTCTCAATTAGTTGTTCCAACAGTAGCAAGATCTTTGTCCAACATGAAGACCGAGACATGAGGTTTTGCTCTGTTCGAAACATTCTATTGGGTTCTCCTTGAGATCTTTTTCTTCTTCTTACGATTAGTATGATGTTGATACCATCTAAGCCGGTCGACAAAGCTGACTTTTTTTTCAGACAGGAGACAGCGATAGTACTACTACCGGTACTACCGGTAGAGTAGACTACCGTAGGTAGTAGTAGTTGAAATATACCGGGGTAATCTACAGAATGTTCGATGCACGGTACTACTACCTACGGTAGGTAGTAGAGCATTTGATAAAACATAAAAACATGAACAGTAACATGATATCCTTCCACGTGGCATTAAATTCCGTTCTGCCTGGCGTTCAAGAACTACGGGTCTCAACTTCCGCTCTACAGTTCCGTGATTTCGAACTGCTGTCGTAGCACTCCGTGGTACTTTTCGCATTGACTGTGAGAAGATCATTTTGTCGGCACCTATAAATACTACTCCGGGTAGTACAGTAGTAGCTAAAGATCTTCTAAGTTGTCCAAGTTGAGGGTTGTTCTTCCGAAGAATGGGTGCCGCTCAATAATTTAAACAGTACTTCGAAGTAGAATATAATATCAATGAAACAAGTTACTTCATAAATTCACCTTTACAAGTTGGAACCCTCCCATGGTACATGCCCCAGGATACGATCGTCATCATGCTGCTGCAGCAGGGGGATGAGCATAGACTGTCTTTAGGATGTTCTCGAAAAAGCCATCAAATTCGAAAATGTGATCTTTTTCACCAGCTTCCACCAGAAACATGATGGTCGAAAGCAAATGCTGGAAACACTGCACCGAGTAATGATTGTTGCCCAGGATCTTGTGGATGTGACCGACGTTGCTCATGATAATCATGGTTGGTGTCAATGTCATGTCGATACCCTCTTGCATTTGAATAGCATATGCCATTTCGTACATTTGCAGTGCCTTTCGAAGTAGACCAGCGTCCATGTTGTTTAGGATGCCGCTGCGATGATTGCAAATTGCCAAATTGAAAAGTGCAATCAGAGTGAGAGACTTGCGCATCTTTGTCTTCGGTAACTGTCCTTCGATTTTGATGGGGTTTAGGAAGATGAAAAGATCATTGGTAGGAGTCTCCCATTTGTCGCTTCTGCCGAACTGTGGTTGGAATGGAGGTGAATAGGTAGATTCCACAAAGTTGTCTTCGATCTCATCCCAGTATTCAATCTGATTGGTTAGAGTAAACGCGTCAGCAAATGCGACGATTGCTTGTTGGAGATATCCATTCTCGTAAAGATCGACACCCAAATTGATGCTCTTGGTGGCAAAGGATTCCGCTGATGGTGATTCCCGACAGTGCCGAGTATAGTAGCCCGAATTGGTGCTCATGGCCATGGTGCTGCTCATGTTGACAGTTATTGCGGAGCAATTTCTTATATACTTGTCGGTTCACGTGAAGAGTGGCCGTCTGGTTGTCGGTGTGTCGAATTTGTGGGTAAATCTATCAAGAGCGACGAAGAAGGGCGACCAGCAAGTCGGAGGCGGAGGGTAGTCATGAAATGGAGGGGGGCTATGTTGAGAGGGTAGTCGTAATTTTTTTATTTCCGAGTAGACAAGAGTGGAGGCACTTTCAAGCTGGATGTGATTCTTCTCTGATTCGGTTAAGTGTTAGAAAGTTGCTAAATAATGTTCTGGGATACTTCTACTAGTTGCTTGATCCGGAACAAACAGTCATTTTAGAGATGACGAATTTTTCGGAGAGATCACATTGACTGTGATGTCAATGACCCCACCGTGATTCACAGTCACAACTACATGATATATCGGAGGAAAGTCTCGCAATGCGATTGCTTGACTACTTGTTCTTAATTTTCACTTACACACGAAAAATGGCATAACAAAACTAATGAATCACAAAATAAGCCCAGTGACTTTTCATGTTGCGGATGGGTTCGTTCTGCACGTTGTACATAGTAGGACAACTATCAAATTTGCATGTGCGGATAGTTGTTAGAAACAATTACAATTAACTGTAAGTGATTTCCATTGCCACACGGGAACGTAATCGTAGATGTTACATGACGACTTTTTGAAAACCGGTTCTTCTACTACCATGGTTCCATCTTCTTCGTCTCCGATTGTACGAGTAATAAATGTCATGCTTGTGATGCTCTCACCAGCTTACATCAACGTTTGGTACCGCCTGTGTACTACCCTACCGTGGAATACCGTAGTAGAATAGCTGCTCAAGTGCTGTTCTTTTTGTTGTTCATGAACGAGATGATAAAATAATTTTGAAATCAGGCCTTAACAGTTAGTGGTGAGGCTTTCTGGTCGTAAAAGAATGATTCATATTGTGGGTTCATCTCGCAAAGGTAACTATTTCTGTGTTGCTGCGCTTTTTCTACCGGTAGGCCAGTGTCATAATGGGTACGCATATGGGGGAATTTACTTTGTAGGAAGAGAAGTTAAGCTTAGCACATCTTTGTGCTCGAGATTTGGAGATCAGTTCCCGCTGCTCTTTATCAGATGAGCGATCATTCACATCCACAGTACTTCTACTGTAGTACAGATAATGAAATCTATTTTCTGGCTATGCCAACTACTAGCTACCGGCAGTTCCGTATCTAAGAAGTTGACTCACCCGCCTGGCCCCCAAGGGGCGGGGCAAGTTATGCAACAGCTTTCCCTCCACGCAGTACCCTGTTGCCCACCACTCAGTACTGGAAAGGCAAAAAACCTCACGAATGAGGAAAAGTCCAAACCAGTGATTGGCAGATATGGCATGGTCTTCCGAAAACAATGCTGGGAAGGCAGCAATTGACCACATAAATTGTGTCGGGTGTGTTGATATCTTTTACCTGTTGCAACCCAATAGGGCGGATTGTACGTGTAAAAGAAGCCTTCCATGCCAAGCACCAGTAATATTTCCAATGAAATAGTACCGTCCCTCTGCACTTGACACTCGGCTGAGTTATTTTGCCATTTCTTCCACAGAAATGTCACTGCCCATCACAACTCTATCAGGAATCATGCATTTAGCACTCTTCCTCCTCTCCCTTAGCCCCCTTCCGACTAAATAAGAAAAACACAATCTTTCCGGTCGGCCGCCCGTTCTGCATGATGCCATGCACAAGACAGCAGTAGTTTGTACTACCGCTGGGACGATCTCTTCCGTTGCACTGATAGATCCTCTGTGGATTCTTAGTTCCCCAGGCTCTGACAAACCTGGGTTAAGCCCCCTACCACGACAAGGTGATCCACTCAGGGGGGAGTACTTCTACTGTAGTACTCGCCTACTACTACGAGTACACGTAGTATAATCTGGTTGAGCCTTCATCCATTTTATATTCTTCAGTATAAAATATTTTAGAAAAAGTATTCTAATGCCGAAGCAAATGCGGAATAGCTAGCTCTCTAGTAGCTACTCTAGAGAGAGAGAGTATAAAAATATTACTTTACCACTCTCCCACCGGTAGTATGATCCCTCCTGACTGTGAGAAGAAAAGTCTAATGATTGATTCATGAATATGACGTCATCTTCTATTTTGAATTGAGGGTAGGTAGGTACTGTCTTAGTCTACGATGTAGTACGTGAATGCTTCTACGAGGTAGATACCGTATGTACCTACCGGTACTCTCTCTCTGGTAGCTATCATACGGTACTACTCTAGTACGACTTATTTACGTCGTATTAACAGTGAAGTACGGTAGTAATGTAGTAGAGAGAAACTGTCGGGATTACGGATTACTCGTAGAGTTTAACGGAAGTTCTTCGACGTTACCGTATGTTAATACACAATGCACATCACACCATAGGACGTACCGTAGTGTACCTCATAGCGAAAGCCATCAAAAAAAAAAAAATCACCAGTCTTCATAGTCACGATAAAATTCAAGTCGTTAACGAAAAATTCGACTTTGGTTGTCTCGAATATAACGAAGACGGTGCAGCATCTGTGATCTATTTCTGGTCTTTCGTCTTTCCATCTTCCTTCTTCATTACAATATTCCCAGAAGCGACAAACCTCTTTCAACTATTCCCTGCATCTTTCTCCTATATTGCCATTTTCAAAAGTCAGTTTGAAAGATGACAACAGATCCAAGGATCTCAAGGAGAGCAATCACAACGAGTCAGTTGGTGGCGCTCTCGTATACATATCGGATTGTGTTATGGATTCTTTTCGCTGGACCGCTCCTTATGCTTGCAACTCAGTTGATTTATATGCTATCGTTCTTTTTCTTGGACGCAATCACCAACCAACACACTATCGTAACTCTATTGGCCACTGCCGCTACCTCGTACAAGATCCAAAATCAGATCGTCAAGGCAGCACCAACCGAAGCTCAAGCCAATGAAACGGCAAAAAAGCTACAATACTGGTTGCCTGCCATGATGTTATTTCCCTGTATTTTATTCGTTCGATACATCGTCACGCCAGTTGAGAGGGTGCTGCAGGTAAAAACAATGTCGATCTTGTCTCTTCCGATTGTCCCTTTTGCGGTGACCCTTCAAGTTGCCATCGGCTCTGTCCTATTGGGTTGTTCTATATGCGCTCGTTATATTGGACCACCCTCTATCGGTACGTAAGTGGCTATCAAGCCTCTTTTGCGCAAACAGTCTTCTTGTCTGATATCATACCTCAACCTGTTTTACTGCCGTTTGATGTTTGATCTAGTCCGCTGCTCGTCATCACCGTTGGCCATGCATCCAGTCGCAGCAACTATCCGATCGGTGACCACTAATAAGGAAGCTCTACTGCGGGTTTTGGCAGGTAAAAGCCAGGACACTGCCGTAGATAAAAAAGGAGACCAAACTCCGCCGCCCCGACGATTTCAATGGCCGAAACTCCGATACGGTTTCTCTCAAATGATTATTACAATAGTATTTTCCATTGCTGCGACATTTACATCGGTACTTCCACTCACGCACGATGGAATTCACGGGGACACACCTATGAAGAACGCCATCATCACAGTAGCAATTGTCACCAACCTTGCGCATCTCTTTCAAGCGACATTGGATGGGACTAGTCACGAGTTGAATCCACTGCGCCATGGAATCAAATCCGGCTGGGAAGCCAAGTTCTGGTCGGTTTCGGATTCTTATTTCCGCTCTTTTTGGGCCCCTGGCATCGTCATTCTTGTCGTCTCCTATTTCGGAACTACAGACTGGAAGGACATGCTCATCTGCATTTTGACTGCCATAGTGATGACTGTTCATGCGATTGTATTTGATTCCATCTTGAAGGCTTCCCTCTGTGCCACACCACCAGACATCATGAAGTCTATTGAAGTATCCGCAAGCGATGGAAGTCCGGAGGTCTTTCTTTGCGTCGTCTTACAGAGCCTTTGCCATTCCAACAACGAACTGGCCAAGAATTTGAGCAATATTTCCACAACTGCGATATGGCTGGACCTGGAGAAAGAGGAGAAAAAGCGAAACGAGCTTGCTATCTCCACCATGGCTACGGCATTGTTGTACAAATCACCTTTAGATGAGTCTGGTCCGCATTTGGAAGAAGACGTCTTGCGTTATGCACTGGTTTCTTCCATTGGCAGTTGGTCTTGCGATGGTGGTGTTGAAGAATGGAAATCTTTGAAAGAGCCATACTTTGTTCCCATATGTCGAGGACTTTGTGCCTATTTCGGTGGATTGGGTGAAGCTTTGGTCCAATGTACATCTGACAAGCAGAGTCTCTCCGATCAATGGTTGCTCCCTCCCGGGAGTGTTGTTGTGGCGGAATGCTCGGTTCAAGGAGCAACCCATTGCCTCCTCTCCGCTATCTCCAGCAACATAAGCACATGGAGAAACTCTCATCTTGCCACACTAGTTCCTGCACTTTTGACTTCTTTGTTTCGACTGGAAACTGGTATGTTACGGTACGCGCAGAAAATTGGTCAAATCCCTCCTAAAGACGTCCCGGAAAGCGAGAAGATCAGCCTTTTCCGTAACTACTGCCCCCAGCTTCTAGCACTCTTTTCCATGGTCAACAGGTGCAGCAGAAACATCTTGCAAAAAATATCTCAAGAAACGCGACGATCAGAAGTCCTGGCTTGTTGCGACCGCGAGATGCTGCAATGGTGTGATGCCAAATTGGATTCCATCGAGCATCCGGGCTGACTCCACAGCATCTTGAGTAGACCGAGTGAACTTAACTGGACAAGGACAGAATGCGGGGAATTGCACGCTTCCAGATCAGATAATAAAAGGATATACTACAGTAGAAGTTTGAAATGATTGAAGTGTGAACGCTTTTTTCTTTCAATCATCGTCTTCCTCACAGTGAATCAACTACCGTAGTAAAAAAAGAGAAAAGAAGATATTATGATACAGGGTACGGTACTTTACGTCGTATTGCGTACCCGTAGTCTACAAAATGAAGGCTACGACTGTACGTACCGAAAATACATAACAATATTATACGAAGGTAATAATTACTCTATAGTACAATTAGTTTTGTGTATTCATTAAACTTCTGGTATAGACCTTTGGAGCGACGAGCGACGAGTGACTTGATTGTCTATCCGCAGTCCAACATTGTCATTTTCGAGAACCGACAGATACAACCCACCTTTTGTCATTCAAATCTACTTGCACAGAATGTCATTACTTATCCGCAACCCCCCACCGCTTACAGATCGACAACGAAAGGATTTGTGTCGTCTTTGGAAAGTTCAGAATCGAGAATTCCAAGATGTTCGAGTGGAGGATCGACAACTCACATCAGAATTGCCATTGGAACTTACGAATCATGACTGTCTTCACAAGATCACTCGGCTCCACCATTTTGTGTTGAAAACCTTAAAGATGTATCTGGGAGATACAACAGCTGTCGATGATGAGAGAGACAGAGAATCCAGCAGCACAACAAGAGCGACAATCTTTGGAACATTAAGTTCCTTGGAACCTTTTTTGACATTGTTTGTCGAAAACAACAAAACGCTACGATTGCGAAGTGGAAGACGAGTCTTGACAATCAATTACGAGCAGTTCATGTCCGAGCTAAACTTGTTTGAGTTTGGAAAAAATATTTCCCAAGGCGATCCCCAAGTCAAGCAATGTTTTGGTGCCTTTTTGTATCATCATCCAGTATTGGGGACCATGGTACTCAATGCAACTCTTGCCCTGGCTGTGGTAACACTCTGGAGGTCCATGAACGAACGTTTGTTTCAAAGTCCCCAACAAAATGAGAATGACAGCCTCACAGAACCAAACAATCCTGGTCATTCGCGTGATTCGGCTGTAAGCATGTCCAAGGTCAACAGTTTTCTGGATTCTTGTCAACTTATTGTAAGACTCATACATGTAACGCCACAAGTTGCCATGGCCGATGTCAAGACAGGTTTGGTCAACAAATTCATTTCCGTCAAAGGACACGTCGTCAAAGCACGACCCCGGCGATTGCGGGTGGCAACCGCCGACTTTGTCTGTCCCAAATGTGCGGCCATTCTCTGTCACGAATTTGACAAGGGCAAGTTTTCTGTTCCCACTCGGTGTTCCAGCAAGGAATGCAAATCCAAAACCTTTACTCTCATGAGATCCACTGCCAGATACACCAATGTGCAAGAACTACGACTGCAAGAATCGCAGGAGGAAAGCACCAGCCATGCTGGCCGGACACCTCGACAACTAGAAGTGGAGTTGACACATGACCTCATCGATACTTGTCGACCAGGCGATATTGTACTGGTAGCATGCCATGTGGATGCCGTCAACTCGGCCGTAGCCGCTGGTCGAGCAGGAAAACGAGCCAAGGAAACTAGCACATACAAAATATTCCTTCAGGCCCATTCTATCATGACACTGAGTGAAACCAATCAGCAAAGTGGCAACAACAAATCGTCGTCCACGGAAGGTTTGCAAATCACCTACACACAACAACAACTGGAGAATATCACGCAACTTTGTCATGCTGATCATCGATATTTTGGAGGACCTGAACGACGAGCCTTTCCTTTCGATTTGCTGGTGCGCTCACTGTGCCCTTCGATCATTGGCCATCACACTGTCAAGGCGGGCATCCTCTTGTGCCTGCTGGGTGGCACGCCTCCAGCCTCACAGCAAATGGATCGAGGAAGTACGATTCGAAACAATTCTCACATTCTTATTGTTGGAGATCCGGGTATGGGAAAGAGTCAGATGCTCTTGGCAGCCACTCAGTTGGCGGCACGGTCTGTGTATGTCGGTGGTAATACAGCATCTACCACTGGACTGACAGTGACTCTGACGAAGGAAGAAGGAGGAGAGACAGGAATTGAAGCAGGTGCACTGGTCTTGGCGGATCAAGGTGTGGCATGCATTGATGAACTCGACAAGTGTAAACATTTAGAAGGTCTATTGGAAGCGATGGAGCAGCAATGCGTTTCCATCGCCAAGGCTGGAGTGGTAGCCAGCCTGCCAGCTCGATGTAGTATCATTGCTGCTGCCAACCCCAAGCACGGAAGCTACAACATGAGCAAAAGCGTTGCAGAGAATTTGAACATGGCTCGTCCTATCTTGTCTCGATTTGATTTGGTTTTTATATTGCGTGATCGTGCCGATGAGGAACAAGATCGAATGGTGTCTAGCAACATTATGAATTTATATCGAAAGAATGGTGGTGGTACCGGAATGGGGATGTTAGCTGCAGGGGATCAAGCAGGAAATGAAATGCTATTGCTGGAAAATGAGAACGCACCAGAATCGACGGAAGACCAATCTGAGGAGCCACGGTTTCCATTGGAGAAGCGACTGGCTTGGGTTGCAAGTTTTAATGAGCCTCTTCCGGCTAGTTTAGTACGTGACTACATTGCCTATGCCCGAGAATACTGTAAACCAAAACTGACCAAAGAAGCTGCTATAGTGCTGAAAAGGTACTTTATGGAGCTCCGCTACCCGAGCAATGTCAAATCCAATCGGTACGAGTCTATTCCCATCACCACCCGACAGTTGGAGGCATTGATTCGATTGGCACAAGCGCGCGCCAAGGCTTGTTTACGCGAGTTTGTGTTGAAGGAAGATGCTTTGGACGTCGTTGAGTTGTTGAAAAAATCTGTCGAGCAAGTTCACACAGACGAGCATGGATTGGTGGACCGTCATCGAATTGGCGCGGGGGGGTTGAGCAACCGCAAGATGCGATTGGAATTTGAAAAGCACCTGCGGGAGGTAGTTGGAGGAGGCGAATGTACGTATCAAGATTTGGTGCGTTTGTCGTCGCGATTCGATTGTCCCTACAGTATGTTGGAACCGTTGATTGATGGCATGAGAAGCGACGGATTTCTCTTGAAGAAACCCAATGGGAAGTTCTCGATCACTATGATGTGAGCTTTTTTTGTTACTTGAGCAGTCCAAAGCACCAGCAAGGAGTTAGAAACCTAGGCTAGACACATGATTATCTGCCAAGAAGCAAGCTACGGTAGACTGTCACTGACCGCTGCGATTCTAGGTGCCGGTAGTTACTGCAATAATATATGTATGTACGACGTATCACGACGTATGATGTAAAGTCCGACTCACTGGACTTTCAGTTGTACGACGGGTATGATATCCGTTGAAGACTCGCCGGAGCGAGCGCAACAGTCTACGAACTATAGTAGTATTTTCACTGGTCGCTACTCTATCATAGTAGCTAGCCTATGTCATCATGCATCCATGCATCCAACAGTGTTCCTTACTGTTAATTCATTTTCTCTTTTCAATCCTTGTTCGTTTCTAACAACACCAACAACTGTAACAGCTACCTGATACTCTCCTATTATGACAAACAGAGAACTATGATGGTAGGCAGTCTGTGGTTGAGTAGCCCCAAGAAGCGGCATTCCGTCGAGCGATTACGGGTGGTTTACACGGACTTGTTGCAACACATTGATGCCGACCACAGCCCTCACGGGTTGGAGCCACGGCGACGCGCCTCGGCAGAGGATATAGAATGTCACAAAAAGGCACATCGATTCTCGTTTCGACGGAATATCATTCCTGTGGTGCCAAGTCGAGCCAATAATGGGCAGCGATCCAACCGCAGTGGCAGTCAAGAGTCGCCCACTCAATCTACTGTGAGAGATGCTACAGATCCGTTGTTTGACAGGGACGTCCACCAAGATGGAAATAACGGCAATGAAGCCGTCGTCGAAAGCGAATCAAGGGATGTTCCCAACAGTGGCGACAATCTTATTCGCCGAACAGCATTATCCGTGAGAAACGACCAAACCTTTTCGGACTTGGCAGGAGCTTTTCGTTTTCTGGCCGCGTCGCGGTCCTATAACAAGGATGGAGAACACTTTGGTGGAGTGGAGACAGATGAAGATGGAACCGTCTGTGGCATTCAACGCGCCAAAGCGTTGGAGAGGCGAGTTGTGGAACTGATCGCATTGATTGGTGACATTGTAGTGAATGGAAGCAACTGCCCTGTGGCCTCCAATAGAACTGCATCCTCATTTATGCAAAGTGTGCGGACCGATTCGGTGTTTGAGTACTTTTGCGAAAAGTGTATTCTGTCCTTGCTGGTTGATATTGCCAAGGAAAAGCGGTACACCACAATCACAGACTGCTCCCATAGCATGGAATCTGTGGAATCGCCAGTCCACGGAGTGGTATGGAGTGGACTGGTCAAAGCCCAAGTCTACGAAACTGTGTCACTCTTAGTTTCGGACGTCCGGAATCAATCCATCATTTATTATCTACTGTCTAACAACTACATCAATGATCTTATTGCGTGCATGCAACCGATACAGCAATGGACCGAACCAGCTATTGCCACCATGCTTCCCGCCTACGTGGACCTACTCAAAAATCTCACTTTGCAGCTGGCCGACGATCCCCATCTGTTTCCTTTTTTGACCGTGGAAACGCAGGATGGTGCCACTGCTACTGTGCAGTTTCCGCTATTCAGTGCTGCATTGGAGACCGCGAGCTCATACTACACACAATCGGATGCTCAAATTTATGCAACCTGTTTCGCAATTATTATCAACCTTTTGCAAATCCCACACCGGCCTATTCAAGACTGGTTGAATCGATCCACTCTCTCACAGCGAGTACTATCGGATCATTTGTGTGAATGCCTGTTGAATAGATTCAACCGGATCACTTACCTGACAACTGGACCAGTGGTGGACGGGCCACGACACAATGCAATTGCTTCTCAATTACTGAATTTGAAAGATCACATGGGAATGGTGCATGAGGTCGTTTGGAGTGGAGTGCGGGGATTGGATGTGCGGCTCTGCGAGTCGCTCCTTCAAAAGGTTGTATTGGTCCTGCTCCAAAGTTTGTCGTCCAATCGGCCATTCTTGGTTGTGGGATTGGTGGACGCAGACGTGATTCCTGAATCAGAGGCCTTGGCGCAAGTCTCCACCACTGTATTTTCTTACATGTTCTCCAATCTCGCCTATGTGCCGCTACAGCGAATGCTGGCAGTAGCCCTGCTGCATACCAAATCGACACCCCTTTGGACATCAAAGAACTGGATGAAACAAATGGAATCGTTCGATTCGTACGTGTTCATGCCAGCTTTGAGTGATATTGTGAACGAGGAAGAATCGCGAGAGACATGTCCAAACCCATTTCTTGAAGAAATCCTAAAAACGTTGCAGGGAGATTACGGAGAGTGGAGAACGACATCAGTCGCTTGTATGTTGCAAAGCATTCTCAGCGCGGATGCAATGGACGCCGAGTCGCTTACCATGTTGGAGATTATTTCTGCTTCTAAGAACAAATCAACGTCTCTTCAAAACGCCGTGAAAGCCTTTCTTACACGACCCCATCCCGCCTCTGCCATTTCAGCAAAGGCACTTGAATGTGTTGGCATTCTGGGGCTGATGATTTTGAGCAAAGAGTTAATGGTTGCAGTTTTGGAGGCAAAAGAACACGCCACAGAGAGACTGGAACAGGTTGTTCGAGACTCAGTTGTATGGAAGGCTATGGTGATGGCTCGAAACAAGTTCTATGAGAAGGCGTTGGAGTATCGGGGACTCAGTGGTGTTTCGGACCTTTTTCTCGATTTGGTTGAGGCAGCTATCAGAACAAGATATACTCCAAAGTACAGCGATTCGGGATCCACTACTTTCACATGTCTTTTGAATAGAAGAGGACACGTCGATCATGCATTGGATGCAGATTCCTTAGTGCGTGAGATGAAAGGAGTGACCTCCAATGACGTGGAGACCACACGATTTTTGTTGAACATGAGCTTGCAGTTTCGTGCTTTGTGCAAAGTCGTAGATCGACTGTGCCTTGATATCCACAGAAATGTTAAAACACGATCGTGCAAAAACCCATTAGATGGCATCAAATTGGATTGGGTCGACAAGGCTGACGATCTCTGCCGAACAGTTGGGGATCTCCAAGAAAAGCCGAACATCGGAGCGGACTTGGACTTAACAGGAAGAACATTTTTTCCATTCAATTCCTCGACTAAAAGTACTCAGGAGGCTCAGAAAGGGTCAAAGGCTTCCGAATTACCTGGTGAAAAGCTCGTTGGCCTCGAAGGAGTATTCCTTTCCACCTCCAACTTTGTGCTGGTGCTAGATCCAACCGATTTGTTTGTCGTCAAGCCCAGGAAGAAAATGGAAGAAAATAGAGGGACGCTCCTGTTTGCATTGTCGTTAAGAAGCATCATTGCTGCTGCTGCGGATGGTGAATGGCTTCACATTGCTGTGCGCAACCAAGATGTGGGGTTTCTGATAAAGAATGGAAATATGGCTTTGAAATTCGAGAGTCCTGGGACTTGTCTCATTGTGAAGCAATACCTGGATCGGTCTCAAGAAGTTTTGCGGCAGGAGCTCTTGAACAAAATTCCTGACCTTCTTGTCATTCCCAAGAGTTACGCTTCGACGAATCCAGACAATAGAGTGGAGGATAATGAGTGAATAGAAGAATTGCTTTCTGAATATATTATGAATGCCAGTTCTACCGTAGTTTAATATGATGAACTACAAGTTCTTGCTATTGGAGCATCGCAACTCAGTTTCGAGCCATCTTGGTGAAGAACGAACCAGCAATGGCGCAGGCAGCCCCAAATGCAAGTGTTTCAACACTGATCATGCCATTGACTTTTTGGCTGGCCAATATCTGCTGGTGCTGAAGTTCCGCGGATCTGAGGTTTACGGGAGAAAGTTCTGGAATCTTTGGCAACAACTCTCTCTTCAAGACCTCGATGACTTTCTTGACCAGCCCTTGCATTTGGACCGATCTTTTTCCGACAGCTTCGAGGACTTCGGCATGATTGGCAACGGGTACTCCTTCATCTCCTTCCATAATGACCTTGTTAGTAATCAAGGAAAGGCACAGGACTTGCATATTGCAGTGATGGGCAGTCACGACTTCCGGAATGGTGCTCATTCCAACGCAGTCTGCAAAGAACGAAAGAAATAGAAAAATAACTGAGATCAACCCAGAATACCATTTGATGTCGGTCACGTGTTACTAATTGTCTGTCCTACACTTACCTCCACCCAAGGTGCGCAAAAATCGGCATTCGGCCTTGGATTCATACATGGGTCCCGATACAAAGCAGTAGGTTCCGTGTGTCTTCAAAAAGTCAATCCCCATCTCGTCTGCCGCTGTCTTGGCCGATTTTCGCAAATCTTCGTTGTAGGCATTACTGGTAGCCGGAAATCGTGGTCCTAGTTCCTCATCGTTGGGTCCCACCAATGGGTTCTTTCCAGCCAATTGAGGAATGGCCAAGTGGTCACTGACACACACAACATCACCAACCTTGTAGTCCGGATTGAGGCCTCCAGCTGCATTGGTCACAATGACAATCTTGACCTTGAGGCATCTCATGACAGTAACGGGAAGAACGACCGTTTTCATGTCATGACCTTCGTATGAGTGAAATCGTCCACGAAAGCAACAGGCTGGAACGCCGCTCAAATTTCCAAAGACCACCTCTCCCTTGTGTCCGGCGACGGTACAGTGCGCTGGAAATCCAGGAATGTCACTGTATTTGACGGCAAGTGTTTGTCCTTCCAAGGCTTTTGAGAGTTCTGACAATCCCGATCCACAGATGACCCCAACTTGGGGGAAGTCCATGCCTTCATCTTCCAATTTTTTCGACAAGTAAGCCGCAGCGACACGATAGGGGAGAAAGGATTCGTCCATTTTAATGATGATAATATAATTATGGGAAAGAAATGAAGTTCTTTGGAGACGTCTAGCAAAGATAAAAGTTATGTGATGCAAAAACTGGATCCAGTACACTGAAATGTTCTCTTAGATTCGACGACAACAGAAAAAAGAGGCGATCCTTTTGTCTTGTGTCGATTTATTTTTTTCCCTCAAACACCAGTCGACGACAACACCAGTTTGGTCGTCGAAGCTTCGATCCCGAGATAGATACCTTCGCGGTTCGTCGATGGATGTCACGTCGTCCGCAAATGCACCTCGCACTAATAAGCCATGAAAATACAGTGTGACGGCGAGCTTGTGGCTTAGTTCGACTGGCGTGCTCTCGTCGGTCCATTCCACTCGATGAGTCTACGAACAACAATTGTCATAGCTCTACCTAGCAGAGCCAGCTAGACTATGGTAATTGTTCTATACTTTGTCTCAAAGAATTAAAATGGACTCATTTACAATAACTGAAATATAGGCAGTCAGCAAGCTACTCTCTCTGGAAGATACACAATGTCTCTACATGATTAGTGCCAGGAAAGAGTACGTACCCCGTGGCACTTTCCAGTTTCCACCCTGCCGGACTGGACAACAGCTTTTCCGCATCCCGTGCCAATGCATCGAATCCGCAACTCACATAGATCAACGTTTGTACATCATTAGTCCAGTTCACGTAGTAATCTTCAATGGTCATCATGTTTGGCGACTCGACATTGGGTTGTCGTGGATTGAAGGGTTTGCACAGTTCCTCTAGAACGTCATCTTCCAATCCCTTTCGTGGCGGATCCACAATCATGACATTAGCTCCCAAAGCTTGGCCAGATTTCAGAGCATAACATGCACTGGCGACAGTGTACGTTGCCTTGGGTCCAAATCTCCGCGTGGAAGGGTCGACGTCCCAGAAATCGTCTCCCGATTCCATTTGCTTTCGAATTTCGCCAAGAGTCAACGCTGGGGCTGGACCATTCTGTTTGGGGTGCTCAATAATTTCACGAGGTCTGTAAGGTGCCATGATCATGGTGAGGAATACACAAAATATTCATAGATTCATACTCAACTGAGATCTGTCAATCACGAGTATCACTTACATAGATTGTATTGACCGCGTAAAACATCGAGGATTAGCTGGATTCTCATCACTGCATCGCACCCATTCTAGAGGCTCCGTATCATGATGATACGCTAGAGACGTGAGACCTAGAAGCCCTACTCCCGCATATAACTCGCATACTCTGCTACCGCCCGGAACAGCTCTTGCTACATCGTTGGCGAGGATATCGAATCCCTCCATGTTACCCTGTCGAAACGCCAGTGGTGAAAAGTACAACCATCCAAACTCTCCGACCGGCAATGGTTCCCTCACAAACTCAGGTCCTGACAGACGATGCCAGTTCTTGGTGTTTCGGGAGAATATATTATTGCCCGCAGCGTCGTTGGTATGACACCACATGCTATGCCACAGGTCCGGATCCAATTTGGTCAGTTCCTTGGTCAACCTTGAGAGGGATGGCTGTGTCGCTTTGACGTCAGACGCTCCAAACACCAATGTCAAGCAAATTTTGCCAGTGGTACGCTCTACTTGTAGCTGCACATAGCGCAATCCCTGTCCGTCTCGCGAGTCCGAGTTATACGCTGGTGTCCCCACTTTGGCAGTTGCCTGTTCCAAAAGCTCAACTGCTCGATTGATGGAGGGATGATGGACTTGACAATTAGGAATTTCCAAGACATCATGACTACCTCGTTGATACAGTCCAAAGATGCATCCATCCTTGGCCCAAGACGATGATTTGGGTGCTACCACTAACTTGGCTTGGGTTCGCCATTGCGTCACATCGCTAGGTACCACTACTTGATAAAATCCGTCCTCTTCGGCTTCAACGACCCAATCTTCACCGGATCGTTCGACATCGAGTCGATTTTTGCGAATGGCAGTACTAGAAAAGAAGCGAGTGGCTGACCGTATGACGTCCACTTTACCAACATGATCGTTGACGATACAGCCTGGACATGTGCCAAAGTGTTGGCAGTCGATCGGTTTCGTTAGGCGTTCTCGATTGACAAACCTGTTGCGTTGTTCGTCGTAGAACGTCAACAGTGGTCGTGATGACGGAGGAGGTTTCGATCCCGAGAAGGATGATTTGTTCTTGTTACTGTTCTGTTTTTGTCGCCGATTTCCCGAGTTAGAAGATGATTGCCGTTTTTTATTTTGGGATCTCGAAGACGAACTGCTGGTGGATCTGACGGTCAGAGTCTGAGGATGGAAATTTGATGGAGACTGCCTAATTGTGCGGTGATGAAATGAGGACGACTTGGGAGACAGAAAACTATGGCCGGTGGATATCACCAGAAACACGTTGATTAGATTCATGCCTTTCATTGTTGGTAGAGAAATTTGTCGGGGAGAAGATCGTCCACTGGCTCCGACATTGAGCATGTTGTACCGGCTGGACCGAACAGCTTTTTCGAATTTTCTGTTTGTTGATGTTGTTGTCGTTGGGTACGATGAAATGATCGATGATTGTTGGAAGGGAGAGGTGATGTGTTATGTATGATACGTCTTAATAATACCTCTACGACCCCTCTACGGTATGTGTGGCGAATCCCATAAGTAGAAATCATGGATCCGGGGCTTGATGAGTCCCGTGATTACATCCCCATCTCTAATTGTTTTTTTTACTGACGTCATACGTCATATAAGTGTGGTCGCCCATCTTGTACATTTTTTGCATCGATCGAGAACCACAAAACATTGACAGTGAAGCAAGTGCAACTTGGACGGAGGAGAGATTCATTTATATAAAGGTGATGTCCACACGCCTTTCCTCCGATTTTGCATACGAAATACGAAGCACTACTAACAGTAATCATTACAACAAGAGCTGCTGCATTGCTCTTACACAACCTTTCTCTTCACATTCATCAACCGCCGCACAGAATGAGATACTATTCTAGGAGGAGTAGAACGATCACAATCGTTGCGGCAGCTGCTGTGGTGACAATCGGAAAAGCCACAAGCGATTTTCACAACAACGATCATCCGTCGAATTGGCACTACTCCTCATCCCCATACCTATACAATGAGATTCGAACGGTAGACCTGTCTTCAGACGACGAAAACGATGTTCAATATGATTCTTCCTACCATTCACAAGTAACGAGAACACTTCCTCAACATCCTCAAGATTCATGGCAATTTTCGGCGGCGGGAGAGTCGGACTGGACCGAAGACGATTCGTCGGCCTCGGTGGTCGCAAGTTCGCTTTTATACGATGGAGGATGTTATGTATCGTCTCAAGCCATCATGTGTCAAGGAGGTGGAGGAGACTTAGCCAATTCCAACTCTCCAGTAGCGAATGCCATTCTGCAACACTTCTTGGACGAA
Organism: Nitzschia inconspicua; assembly: GCA_019154785.2. Classification (NCBI taxonomy): domain Eukaryota; phylum Bacillariophyta; class Bacillariophyceae; order Bacillariales; family Bacillariaceae; genus Nitzschia; species Nitzschia inconspicua. The sequence continues at coordinate 2,041,131 of JAGRRH010000009.1, read as the reverse complement.
GACGTGTACAGTGAGGATGACGAAGAGGATGACGATGGGGACGATGACGGACACTCTTCCATGCTGTCGAATGGATCGTTGAAACGTACCAAAACAACTTTGCGAAAAGCACGATGCTTTGCAGGTGCAGCCCATAGAGAGCCAAAGGCATACGATAATGATTCCCGCAGCGCCATTTCAAGCACTTTCATCAAGCAACAAAACAGCTTCTTCCAAAGGAAAAAACAGTTCAAGTCGGCTTTTCTGCAACAGCAGCCAAAATCGTCTCCTTCGATGCTGTCGTCAGTACTGCGTGTCCGAGGTGGAGCGGCTGCAAATGTGGGATCTGAATTGACCAAGAAACTCATCAATGTAGCTATTGTCACGTTGATCTTTGAGGGATGTTGTGGGCACATTCTCGAGTTTTTCAAGATTGTCATGCAGACCTCGCCGCCAGGTACTACTTACGGCTCTGTGTTCAAGGAAATCACCAGTGAGAAGGGTCTTAGCGGGCTGTGGGACGGTTTTGTTCCGTGGGGTGTCCTCCAGGCTGTCCTCAAGGGCGGTGTGTTTGGAGTTGCCTATGAAGCCACCGAAAAAATCTTGGTTCCGCTGGCAGAAGAGGGAAAGATCCCCATGAAATTAGCCATGACTCTCGCGGGTGGTATTGCTGGAGGATTCCAAGGTTTTGTGTTGTCTCCGACGTTGTTGATGAAAACCCGTGTGATGACCAATGAGATATTTCGTGAGAGCATGTCCTTGTGGCAGACTACGTGGAAGGCCATGGTCATTGGAGGAGATATAATTAAGAAAGAAGGTTTGGGTTCCTTGATGAAAGGAGCTGATACTTTTGCAACCAAGCGAGTCTTTGATTGGGCCAGCCGCTACTTTTTTGCCGATCTCTTTGAGGCGCTTTTTGTTCATTTGAAGGGCGGTTCTTTATCTGTCAGCGAAAAATCCATAGCTTCCTTGCTCGGAGGCGTGGCTTCGACAGTCTTGACCCTTCCACTGGACGTTTTGGTTGCCAAGACACAAGACGCCAAAAAGGCCGGAGTCAAAGTCTCTGCTATGAAGCTGTTTTCTGATGAGCTTGAGAAGGAGGGATGGGTCGGGCTCAAGAACAATTATATGAAAGGATTTGAGGCTCGTCTCCTCCATGTCTGTTTGACCACAGTGGTCATTAAAACAATGTCCCCGATTGTGTACACCATCATCTTTGGAAAATGAAAAATGAAATTCAAACTTGGAATTACAGCAGAGGTTCTGCTGTCAGTTGCATCTTATAACTGAAGAGTGTTGAAAGACAAAGCATAGTGGACATACATTAGAACTTGTGAAACTAATCTAACTGCCATGAAACGATTAACAGACAGATTATTTGTTTTACTTGAGCAAGTGTCGTTTGCTAGGTGGGACGACACTTGCCGGTAGCTCGGCTGGAATGGGGCGGCCCTTTTGGATGACAGCATCACAGAGGAACATTGCCACAACGTATTCATCACGATCGAACAAGCCATCTCGGTCCATATCGCTCAAGTTCCAGATTTGTCGCAGCTGATCCTTACTGAGTCCAGTCTTAACCAGAACGTCCCGAGCTTTCTGAGTCGAGAGGAATCCACCCTCGGGACCCAGCGCTTCAAAGCTACCAACGAGGCGGTCTGCAGAATCCTGAAGTGCCCAATAATGATCTTGGTCTTCTTGGGAATATCCAAACGGATTACCGTCAAATTGTTCCTGCTTGCCATATTTGGCGGCTGTCTTGGGAATCGGGACACTGACTATGCCTTGGCCTCCTCCCACAGCTCCTCCCATCTTTGCCCGGAGGGTTTCTGGAGAATCGCGTTCACTAGGCAATTCTTCCATCAATGCAGGAATATCTTTGCTGAGAACCTCATCCAGTGCATCTATCTGCTTTTGTTGCATGGTATTAAATTCTGCAAACTTGGTCTCACGGAGCTTGTTGGAGAAGCTGGTGATATCCGGGAAGTCTCCAGGCGCCAAGTTATACTTTTTCATGATGGTTCGGAAAACGTTTGGAAGATCGGCAATCAACTTGTTTTGTTTCTTCTCTTTTCCCATGAGAGAAGGCATTTGCTGTTTGAGGTATCCAATGATATAGGCCAAAGTCTTGACCTTTCGGATGCGCTTGACAAGTTCATTGATCTTTCGCACAGCTGATTGACGTGGTAGAACGGCCAAATCCTTCATGAGGTCCTTTTCTTCCATCTCAAAAAGCTCCGAGTTGTCCATTGTTCTGAGTGGTTCCTGCCAGAACGATCCAACATAAACTCTTGCGACTTCTGGCGATGTCATAGTCTTTCCAAGAGACCACAACAAGGCTCCGTACACTCGCATGAGTTGCTGACGGTCGATTTGATCGGCCTTATTGAGAATGCACCGGATCTTGTCTTCGTGTCCCTTCAAGGCATCGATGGCACCCTTCAATTCGTCCGAAATATCTAGCTTGTGGGCATCAAACAGGAGTAAAATCAAGTCGGCACGTTCGGCAAACCAGGCCACAACTTTAGTGAAATCGTATCCTCGGTTGGTACGTTGTTTTTCGCCCGACAAGATACCGGGGGTATCTACCAAGGTGACACTTCGAAGGACGCTACTGGGCATTTGACTTCCTTCGAATCGACTCAGGAAGGATACACCGAAGCGTTCGAGGCCACGGAACGGCAAATCTGGGTGAACGGAGAGAGCATTTCCAGGAATGACACGTTCTTCTGGTCCATTGATCAAGACGGTGAAGCGATCGGTGGTTGGTTCGGGGCCGATGCGTTGACCTGGAAAATCTCGTCCAAGCAAATATCGAATGAAGGAAGTTTTTCCGACGGAATACTGTCCAATCAACATGACCTGTGGTTTAGCTGTAAGTGGAGATACGAGGCAAGGAACAAGTGAGCCTATCATCGTCATTTTGTCGAATTTGATTCTTACTTCTCACGTAACACCATCAAATCGTTGAAAAAATGGTGTTGATTTTCGCTACTGTTACTCATCATCGCCCAGCGCACGCACCATCAAACTCCACATCCGACAAATACGGAGATTCGTAAAAGTAGTCGTATTTGTATCGCTTTTCGACTGGCAAAACGACCTTACGATAGATTTGCTTGAGACGACCCGTGATGACCGAGGTCCGGTCACTGACCTCATCACCCGAAGAAGCTGTGCCAGAAGCAGATGCTTGCGCCGACGGGGAGCTTCCTCCATCAAATGTCCAATCAGCCATGATTTGCTTGTTTGTTTGTTTTCTTGTATTCCTTGAATTGCACGGTGACGGAGAATTGCTAGCTACTAGTAGAGAGACAAGCTTGTTGTCACGTTCAAGGTAGGTAGTAGCTGTTGTAATAGTAGTAGTACGGAGTATGATAGTACGACTGCAGCAATTGGGAAAGGTCCGTCGCTATCGTTTGTCGTTTGGTGGAGAAGTTCGCGAATGAGAAGATCATCATGAAGGAGCCGTTGACCGCCTCACACCCCGCGCCTGCCTTGACGTCGTCATGCATCATACTGAGTAGGTACCGGTAGTCGTCTGTCGTCTGTCCGTACTGTCCTCATTCCTCATCGAAAACTACCGATACCTCTGTGGCTGAGTACCGGTACCTACCGGCCTACCGGTATCATAGCTCTACCGGTACTTACTGTTAAAAACACTACGCTACCCCTACCGTATGTCGTACCTACCGTTGTACGGAGTACGGTAGTACGATTATTGTTGTTTCTACTGACTGTGAAGTATGATACCTACCGTAGGTAGTCTACTTACTAGAGTAGAGTACTCTCTATTATTTTTTATGCACGCTTCTGGCTTGTCGTAGATCAATTCGGAGCTCCAGCTGCTCTCACTCTACTAGTAGGTAGTAGAGTAGTGACGATAGAGGTAGGTTGTACTGTAGTAGTAACCGCTCTCTATGTGTGCACACCTCTACAAACATAGTCATACCAAGAGGTATCTACCGGTAGATTGGATTAGGGTATACTACTGTAGTAGCTGACAAGCTGACAAGTTGTTCATGTTCAAATGATAGAGAGAGCACAATTTGCGGGGAACTACATCACATTGGGCACTCTCCACTCTCCATCATCATCGCTGTTCATTCATGATGATAAAATTATCATAATGCAATAGTCGTACTTACTTACAGAAAGGAAAAATCGTCCTGGAAAAATAATAACATCGCGTTGTTTTGCAACTCAGCTTTGCATTTTTGAGTACAAGAAATGCTTTTTTTTTGTGTAAAATGAAAAAGGGTGGTGCTACTCGGTGGCTACACTGCATCCTCTCTAGAACTGGCTGCTGACTCCAAATCCAAGTTGCACAGAGGACATCGTTGATTGTTGTCAGTCCAAGAAGAAATGCAATCATCATGAAAAATATGCTTGCAGGGGAGAGATACCAATTTGTCACCAACTTCGTATTCACAGAGACAAATTGAACAGTGTGGTTCCTCGTCACTGCCTTCTGTGCCGTCTCCTCCTTTCCCCAAGCCGTCATCCGTCTGCGAAACTGATCCGTAGCCACCCTTCATTTTTAATCCAGAGTCCGATTTGAATTCAAATCGATTCCAGTGAGTCTTCGCTTCGTCAGTGACACCTTGACGGCGATCACCGCCATCCGGATGTCCAAAGCCACCCTGCATCATTTGCATTTGCGACTGCATAATGGCTAAAGCCAGTTGGGACTGGAAAGACATGCGCCGAAGACGGGCATCGTTCAAAGTATTTTCTTCTTCGTTTTCATCGTATTCACTGATCAATCGATCCAATTCTTCTTCCCGTTCTCGCGTGTGACGAATAAATCGAGCGGTCCAACTGGTGAAGACCAAACAGAGCAATAAGAGCCCAAAGTCTCCACTGACGACGGCTTGAATCCAAAGGCGGAGAAGAATAAAAGCCGACAAGAGGACACAGGCACTAGTGCGGCGACGTACCAGCTCCCGTTCTTCCTCCAAGTCTCGCAAGGTAAAACGAGGACGTCGCGTCGATGCAGTAATTCGTCCTGATCGTCGACTAGTAGAAACAGTGGTGGTACTGGTGTTGCTGTTGTTGCCAGTAGTCGTATCGTTGTTATTATTGCTGCTAACGGGAGCTTCAATATCTTCATTCGAAGCTAGAGCATTCTCGTCTTCGACGTCTTCATCATCAGGAACACGCTCCAATATAGGCGTGGCTTGGCTACTGATACTGCCTGAGTCTCTGCTGCCAACAAACTGTCCTTCTTCCTCGTCATCGTCGTCGGCAAGACTATGATGTTCGTCATCCTGTTGAAGAGGATGATCGTCTGTCTCTTCTGTTTCGACCCGTTCGGCGCCTCTTCGCCAAATGAAATTAGAAATCATAGTGGTCATGATCTATACTCTGTGGTGGGTGTTTTAATAAAAACTATGGTGGCAGTGGCCGTTCTTTAATGCATCAAAAAGAAGCAGTGGTTTGGTTCGTGGAGCTTCGTTTTTGTGCATGACACGTCCAGCGGAAGGTTGTTGACAGTTGACAAGACCTTGTCTCTCTCTTTTCTTTCTCGTTAAGCGCTGTACGTTTTACGTAGTACGTCGTATGTTTGTTCCCGTGCCCCCTTCATCCTTCATCCTTCACGTTCTCGTTTTAGAACGCTGTTTCCTTCAATGTGGACGCGTTTTTTGTTCGCGTTTCTTCGCCGCCATGTGATCTTTGTTAACCTACTCGGAGTACTAGACTCTAATACGAGAAATCAAACCCTTAATAGCTCCTTTTTTCCCTACTTGACGGAGCACGAGTAAAATTAGAAGCCCCGGCGGGGCGAGCGTCGAGTTCCGGCGTGCGACGTGATTTCATCTGTTTATGGTTGGGGCTAGGGTGAGTTGCTTGAAAAGGTCTCCAGAAGGGGGTTGTGAAAGTTGAATGAAAACATTGATAGTAAGATAGTATTAGTACTACAGTTTAGGAGGGGATTGTGAAAGCTGAATGACAGTTCGTGGTCTTTTCGTTGGAGAGGTAATTGCAGTTGAAGCAGGACGTTTAGAATAGTTCGTTTCGTTGTTAGTATCGTGTTCGTTACTGTAGGGCTTGTGCGATGAAATGTTTTGGATGTTATGTGTGAGAACAGTGTTGTTTGGATATCCGAAATTTCGAATGGCTGTTTTGATTTCCTCAATTGGTATGAAAGGTATGATTGGTGCTGTGTTAATGGCTACTAAAGAACACAAGGTTGCTGCACCAATGGCATCATATCTGATAAGGAACCATTCAAGATTTAATTTTTCTCATGATTTTGCATATGTGAATATTGGCAATTTTTTGAAGGATGTACATGACGACTTCAACATATCTGCAAACGAAAAAGGTACTGTGTATTTGAAGTCTAATGTTGCTAATTACTTGTATCGTCCGAAGGAACTGGAAGATACATGTGTCTTTGATTTTTTGGCTAAATATACTGCTTGCAAACCAACATCAACCAGTTTCAATTGGGCAAAGCCACATCCAAGCAAGGATGAGTTGAAAATAAAGTCATTGAAAACTAAGCGGATACCTGTGATCAGTTATCTTGATTTTGTTGATACAAAAGATTTTGCAGGAAATGATATATTTTCTTGCGACATTGAAACGATCTCTACTGGTGAACGTGCAGCTATGGAAGAACATGCAAAAAAATGCTGTGAATTATTTATACCATTTCGAAATTTACAGGCAGATCTTAAATTAAATGGATGTTTTTTGGAAAGATGGAGACATGAACAGAGACAAGGGAAGTTGCCTGGAAGATTAAAAAAGATATTGATCAATGTACAAAATTGTCAAAATGGTCTCAATATTGGGCGTCCACTTGATGGTATTGAGAAATTTAGTTCAAAACCAGTCATAAATCATTGTACGCGAGAAATTAATCCTGTGGAGAGTGACGAAGATAATATGATGGATGAAACTATTGATGAGATGTTAATTGCTGAGTCCATGACAACCAAACATGACAATGTATTTCGTGACGGAGATGGACATTTCCAGTGTCAGTCATTTTTTACAACGTGCCATGGAAGCCATATGTGTGGGAAAAGTCTAATTGTTTCTCCAATGGTGGATAACAATAAGCATGTGGTTGTAGTAATAGAAACACCACAAAGAAAAATAAATAACCTTGATGAAACTGGACAAGATATTGCAATGAATAATCAAAACAAAATCTTGCATGTTGAAGATTTGAATGTGCTGGCTGTGAAATTTGTCCAAAGAATTATTGGTAAAAACAGATGTCCCATTGATATAGAAGTTAATGGGACATTGGAAAATGTCCGTACGTTTGCTGACATTCACTTTCCAAATGACAAGTATCAAAAGAAGGCATTTGAGTTTATAATTTGTGCATTTATTGATCAACTTTATAAACAGGCTGAGAGAAATGGGGATGGAAGTGGCAAAGTTGAAATTACTTTTTCAAAAAGAAGAAAACTGAACGATATTAGACGAAAAATTGGACAAGTAAACAACAATAAACAACTGATTGGTTTCCTTTCAGGTGCAGGAGGAACTGGAAAAAGTCACGTAATAAAAACAGTGTGCCAATATGCACAAAAATGTTTGAAGCAATGGGAGTGATTTTTGACAAGCAAACTATTGTTGTGACGGCATTAACAGGTGCAGCTGCTGTTTCCATTAATGGGGAAACAACTGCAAAAGCGTTCGCGCTCAACAGAGAAATTCGAAACGAGCTGGATGAATTTAAAAACACTTACTTGGTTTTTGTGGATGAAATATCTTTTGCATCAGTTCAAGATGTTGAGTTGTTGAATCAAAAAATGAAAGAAATTCTGGATAATCCAATGGAACCATTTGGTGGTGTACGGATTGTTTTCTCTGGGGATTTTACACAATTATCACCTGTTGGAGGTGTACCTCTCTACAAATTTGATAGCAGTTTTGTTTGGAAAGAGTTCATCAACTTATTTATGGAATTGAAGAACAATCATCGATTTGATAGGGATCCACAGTGGGGAAAATTGCTAGGGAGATTTCGTAATCTTGGTCCGAGTACTGAAGATGTTGCTGTTATCAATACAAGGGTAGTGGGAGCGAGAAATGGTCCATTGGAGAAAAGAATTCCTCCAGATGCTGTTTATGCAACAAAAACAAATGTTGATAGAATGGCTATTAATGATGCTATATTTGCTAAGCATCTAAAGGAAACACATTCCAAAGATCGAAATGTAAAACCTCCAATGCATACATTATGTATCAAAGCAGGTACCTTGAGATTTCATATGAGAGGAACTCGAAATGAATATCGTCCAATGCAGGCAGAGGCACAGGATATAATCTATGCAGCAGTGGGAGAAGCTCATGTACAAGACAAATCCAACAAGTACCATGATCCATTGTTGAAATTGTATTACGGACGTCCACTATGTATAAATCACAATGAGGACGTAACAGGTTGCATTGCAAATGGTGCTATGTGTGAATTCAGAGGAGTGAGATTGAAAGCAGGTGTCTCCAAAACTGAATTTGAAACCATTGTTATTGATGGCTATTACGTGAATTGTGTATCTGTAACACAAGTGGACTCATTACTTGTCAACATGTTAGATGGCAATGGAGGTTTAGATCAAGAAGCTTTCATTGAACTGAAACCCAAAGTCATATATGCATCAGCAAAGTTTCCTGTCCCTTATACTGGACTCATTGCAAGAAATTGTATGACAACTCAAAGACGTATCAGTTTCGAACAGTTTCCTGTAAGCTGTGGCAATGCCAGAACTGTTCACAAGTTGCAAGGGAGATCTATCAAGCACCTTGTTGTGAGTACATGGGATTATACTGACAATTGGATTTATGTATGTTTGTCACGTTGTACAACAATGAATGGCCTGTTTCTGCGTATCCCATTGGATCCCAGTAAAACAAGAGGCATGTCAGAAGAGGTAAAATCTTTCATGAAGAGTATGCAGGATATCAAACAACCGAAACATGTGTACCTTCATGGAGATGATCTTTAGAAAACAAATACGATATAAGAATAAGAATAGTCGAAAAAAAATAAATTAATAAAAGGTACCTTAGGACGAGTCATCGAAATATAAAAAGGAGTATAGGTACCTTAGCTTAGTACATACGACGTAAAAGGAATAATAATCATCGAAATAAAAGGGAATATCAAGTAATCTAGTCAAATTGTTAAAAATTCTAAACTGAATCAAAATAATGGTTCAAATGATAGAAATACAAACTTTGGACTTGAAATATAATCCATGGACTTGAAAATTCGTTCAGAAAATAGACCAGGTCAAAAAAAACACGCCTTGCGTAACGCCCGGAAGTATCGTTGTTTTGAGGTCCTAAACAATTCAAATAAAGGTTAAGAACAGTTAAATTTGCATGGATTTTTCCATTTTATACATTAATAGAAACATGAATGTTGTTGGTATATGCATGCGGCAAGAAATGAAGCTTTTTCATGGTGCCAGCAAAAGAGTGAGCCCGTGCAGGCGAAAATGACTCGGGACTGCGAAAATTGCACGATGCGATACGACTAAAAACCCTTTAGGTCGTGGGCCCACTCATGTTAATTTTTCTAAGCATTTTTTATACACTTATCCATACATGAGGATAAAAAAAGGGTCCGCGAGTCAATGATGAACGCGTTTCCATAAGTACGCGTTAAGTAAAATGAACATGCTCGCTGCTCGGATATTTCAAAATGCCCCCCCCAGACCCCCCTTCAGCTGCGCTTTACCCGATCCGTTCCGATTTTGATCTTGATTTCGAACCGTGGAACTCGATCGAATTAGGTACTCCCACGAACTACCGTGCTAATCAAGCCGTTGCAGTACCCACGGTACTCGTAGCAACTACGATACCTAGTACTACGTATGATACAAGACATGGAAAGTACGACTAGGTACGACCAACAGTAGTGTACGTTAGTTTTCTGACCTGACCTAAGTAGCCACTACCGGTAGGCTATTTGGCGTGGATCAATTTAATTTTCGAATTGATTCTGAAAGACTGTTGGCCTCATCTATCATACCTTGTAGTTCATTGTGTTGTTGCTGGAGCTTCATATCAAGTCAAAGGAGGGAGTCATGTGTAGTTGTACATTTCATGTTTTCGAGGATGTTAATGATGTTAATTGACCATAACTGTATGGATGTTAATGGGTCCGACATAATCATACTGCATTTTTAGCGAAGATGTTCATCATGGGCACGACTTCATGTTTGCAATTACAACAAATCAAACAAGTAGTACGAGTAATAGATGTTAGTAAAGGTAAGAATTTGTAAGATTTCTTGGAAGTTGGGATACACAAGATATAATGAGTGCTGTCAGCGTTTTCTCCAATAGGGTTTCTCTACTTCCTGACATCTCCACTAGGGTTTCCTCTACTTTTTCTCCACTTTTTCTCCGCCACTTTTTCTCCACTTTGTCTTCCCTAACCTTAACATAGAAAAGTTCTCCGCTTTTTGGCAAAATTCTCCTCTTTTAACAAACGGAGAAATCGTTCTCCGGTTTTTCTTGGCGAACTCTATTTATGGGGATCTGGAATGTCTCGTTCGTTACATTTAAGCCAAAGTCTCTTGAACCTTAATAAAACAATGTCCCTCATGACTCATGTAGGGGTAGTCTAAACCGGGGTCCAGCCAGCAGCAACATGTAACTCTGCATACGACTACCGTAGACTACGGTAGCTATCGTAGTACCGGAGTACCGTAGTAATAAATTTCAAATGCAACTCGCATTGTGTGCACGTCCCCCGGTATGTAGGGACAATGCAACCACACATCTCCACTATTTTCTACTGGATGGGACCAACTACTGTTTGCAGTTGCCTGGTATCCCTCTACTGAATTTCACCGTAGTTCCTACATAAAATGTAACTGAAGATTGCCTGTACCGTTGCCAATCTTAATAAAAGATGTAGGCGTATGTCAACTGTCCATTTCGAGAGAAATCCGAATCTGAGTTGCGCATGGCACGGTACTTAGGAAATTAATGACGCCGGCCAAACAAAAAGTAACTCAAAACAATTGCCCACCAAACATTTAAAGAGATACTGCCTACTACATAGAAGTATTCCTGTCGTAGACCCACGCGAGACAATTTTCGAAAATCGTTAAATCTCAAGTTTAACGGAAATTCTCATCTATTCTAAATCGTCATTTGTTCTTTTGAATCATCTCGATTTAGAAGATTTTCGCGATCGTGTATACTGTTATTTGATTTAACTGCGCGGAAACGCGAAAAATCGAAATGCAAAACAGGATGTTGTACAGAGTGTTAACATCTCTCATCTCTCTGCAAACATTCGGATGTTAACACACAACTTTCTTTTCTTACGATTAATCCGCGGGTTACTTTCTACGCTGCACGACAATGTGTTCTACGTTAAAAAGCAGATGACGCTGCTGACGACAGTTGTGGACGATTCGCTGCGTACGGCTGTTCGCAACTGCACTAGTTCGCCTTCCACAGATTTCGACATCATGACATGAAAGAAGCAAAATGACGAGGATTCGTGCCCGGTGAAAACGATCACTACCGTAAATTGTTCTTGAATGTACCTCCCATAAAAGTGTGCCCTTCTGTGTAAAACTTGTACTGCAATAATTTCTCTGACGCGCAAAGGACGGACCATTTCTGTCGTTCCCAAAACGTTGGCTTTTCGAAAAAGGAGAGGCAAAATTTCGTCTACGTCTTCCCTTCATCCGTCGCGTGACTGCTTTCCAATGTCGCTTCGCTTCACATCGTTAGCTCCAACAAAACGACGATTATGACAACGAGACCTTGTGGCCTCGTCGTCCTCATTTTCGGGATAGAGAGTAGCGATTTCGGTTGTAGTTGCAGCTACCATGAATGCTGTGGCACCCTTCTGCGATATAATGCAGTCGTCCGCTTCGAAAAACGTGTTATAGAGACTGGTAAGTCGATGTTTCAGTGATAACATTGTTGTTGATTTCTCTCACTTTCATCTTTCATTACATAGGAGAAAACAAATATGCCGTCATCGGTGCTGCCCGATTAGTCCTCGATGGGATCGATCAATGTATTGTAGGGAGGCTTGGCAGTATGTACGACAACGTACTGAAACACCTGGACGGACGCCTCGCCCAAATCACAGATAAATTTTCCGATTCTAGGAGCCAACACAAAATCGACTACAACGCAACCAACAATGGTGTTTGTTCCGCAATAATCATCGATCGCTATGTCCCTGGTGACGGTGTAATGAATGTGCTCTTAGATGGCGTCAATCTAGACTCTAGCGATGAAGAAGTGTAATCATAACTTGATATGGGAGATTATCTATTCTTCTGGGAAGTACGATAGATCAGTTTTTCGCCATGCATTTTGAATGATTTGAGAATCAATTGAATTCCAAGCCTCAATAACCCAATGCTGAACATCCTCTCTGGAAGGAATTGGTATGTTGCCACCATTTTCTCCAAAGCCGATCATCCACTCCCACCAATAGGACTTAATTCGATCTTTGAAGGGCTTGTTGACGCCCACATCAATGGGTTGAACGACTGAAGTGCAACCTTTGGGGATGAGCTTCGATTGGACACCAATATTGTTCAATTTCGCTTTCACAATGTCGGAATAGTGACATCTGAAATGGTCCAAAAACAAAACAACTGGAGCTCCATCTGCCCTTTGTTGGATATGAGGCACCAAACACTCATCTATCCATGTAAGCATGTTCTCATTGTCTTGCCAGGCAGCGGGTTGGCAACAGAGAGCAAGTTGGTTGGCAAATTGACTCACTGGAAGCTCACGAGTTGCAATGGTGCCTCGAGGTTCACCTTTGAAGATGATCATAGGTTTCAGCTTAGATCCGTCTGCAGCTACTGCCAATGAAGCTGTGGCTCGGGTCTTGCTATTGCCAGACTGTCTGATAGTCACTGAGCGTGTTCCCCTCAATTCCAAGGTGGATTGACCAGCGAGAGAAAACGGAAGAGGAGTCTGGTCCATGTTTATTATGTAGATTTGCTCCAGGTTGGGGACGCTAATAACTGGTCTTATCTCCTCCAACCATTCCCTTGCCTGGTCAATCGCTTGCTGGGGTGGATCCTGGGCCACATTGGTGCCTCTTCTGACCACAAGCTCGTTTGACATGCACAAACGCCGAATCGTATGATACTGTTGTGATTTCGGTTTCGAACGAACATTTTCGTCGACTTGGCATGCCCTCACCTGTAAACGAGAATATGAGATGCCAATGCCAACTTCCCTCAATTCGAGTGCCCATCCGGTAATAAGCTCCTCTAAATGAGTAATGCTAGACTTTCTTCCTTTCCCCAACGACTTGTGCCCCTTTGGAGATAACTCTAACTTTTCGCGATTTTTCCTCCATCTCCTGAGTTGCGATGGGCAAACGCCATGGGACCGGGCTACCGATTTCAAGGATTCGCGGTTTTGCAATATCTCATCCAAATCGCGAAGAATGGTGAGTTTATGTCCGTTCTTTATGCTTTGACGACCCATGTCGTAAAGTTGACGACCGTAGAAATGGAAAGTGTAATGTGTGTTGTTGTTGAAGCTGTTAAGGAGAGTCTGGGGGTTGGAGGGAAAGGCTTGTAGTTGGCCCGAACAAACATAATATTCAAAATTTTCGTTTTCACTAGTACCTGTAAATACATTGTTGTGCCATGGACGACAACAGAAATCAAAAAATCGCAAAAGGGATGTGTTTTGTTGTGGGAGACTTTCAAACTCGCGACTCGCGACTGAAGTTGGTAAAAAAGGGAATCTGGTGTTTGAAGGGAATCCGGACAAACAAGAAAATCAAAATATCAGTACCAAATACGTTTTCTGCACTTGCGGAAAAGTGTACCCCAGCCTACTAGCTAGGGAGAAATAATTTACTTGCTGTCGTTTGGGGGGATACATTCAAGAACAATTTACGGTACTTTAGTAGTACTTACAGTTACAGTTAGTACGACTACGGTCAAAAAAGATCACAGCATCATCATTAGGAATGCTGCACGTATCAAGAAAGTTACGGTAGTTTGCAGATGACCCCTTACAGTTAATATCAATACCGGTAGTCCTGTCCATTATCAAAATATGCGATCCGCGATCACAAAAAAGAGGAAGTCGAACTTCCAGGTGAATAATAATAATGCTGTACTCTCTAACTAGCTAGTAGTACTACGTAGTGCGTACGTCGTATCATAATACTCTCGAGGGTGTTCCAGTTCAAGAGGATGCGGGGGGGGAAATCGCTACGATTACCGGGATGGACATACAATATGATAGCTACTTCACTAGTAGCTAGAGTATGTCAATCGACGTTTCCGAGAAGTGCAAATCAATTATCATCAAATCAAACAACAACAAAGGAATACGGTATCAATGTCAAACAAAGAAGATGGTTAGCAAGAAAGATGGTACGACTTCTCCGAACAGAGCGCAGTGGACGGGAGATAATACCATCGATTTGGACATTACTCGAGATGGAAATATATTTCGACTGAAACTAGCCTTGATGCTTGGACTTGCGTTGGTTGTCAATGCCTTTGTATCGGGGCGATTTGGATGGACGCTCTCGTCGTTCATTGATACATCCGAGGACGTCTTTGGCACAACTGGCAACGGAGCGATCGCAAAGAAGGACGATGCTTCTTTGATTTCTGAACTTTGGAACACATCGCTGGTACATGACGAAACACTTCCTTGGGACCCATCAGTGTACCGCAAATGGATTGCCTATGAGAATGGACACGGAGAAAAACCACCTGCAATGCTGGTTCTTACCAACCTTGGATGGAATCAAAAGAATCAGACGTTGGGAAAACAAATTCCTCGTCACATCAGAAACAAAGAATTCATGATTGGAATCATCAATCACCCTTGGTTCCATCCCACCTTTTGGGAGGAACTTGAAGAGGGACAGCGGACCATTCCTCCTAATGACACGACACGCTATTATGTCTTTTTTGACCGGCCAACGTATTATGATTCTCACTATCCCGTCTATGGAGGATACAACGATAATCTTGATCTCGCTGATGGACGGCCTAAGGAGCGGCGGGAAGAATGGCCATCGCCACGCGACTTTACAAGAACATTATTTCGAGACGCCCCAGGACGGGTCCGTCTAATTCAGTTTAATGGTGGTGGATGGGGAATCAATTCTTACGAGCGGCTTAACGGAAGCAAGGCTGATTGGCCCATTTCTTACATCCCTCTTTCCGACCTTATTTCACGGGTCAATGCTACCTGGGATCAAGGCCTAGTCGCTCCGGCGGATAAGGAAGCCCATTTGTCACCACATCAACAAGAAGAAATCGCTACATGTGAGGCTGAAACGAAACGCAAATTTTTCGTAACTTATGTTGGTAATGGCCGTTCGGGTCGAAACTCAAAGTTTCACCAAGTGTTTGGAGGAGCTCGCGGTTCGTATTTTTCATTTCACGACAATCAGACAGTCTTTGTCGGCCCTCCAGACAGTAAGCAGATTCAAGAATCTGCATTGAAAGGTTTGGCTTATGAGACGATATTGATGGAGACTGTCTTTGGCCTAGCTCCTCGTGGTGATAACAAGTTCAGTTATAGGTTCGCCGAAGTCATGGCGGCAGGAGCCATTCCTGTCGCGCATGCCGACGACTGGTTGTGGCCTTTTCGGCCAGAATTGGTTGACTGGAATGAATGCGCTGTCATCATGCCGGAAAAGGATGCAGGAAACGTGACCCTTCAAATCCTAAAAGAGATGAGCTTGGAGGAACGCTGTCAAAGAAGAAAGCGATGTTACAAAATTTATAAGGACTATATGGAAAGGCCAGAAGGGCTCATTCGTGGCGTTGTCGAAGGACTGGAGCTTGTGGCTACAACTGGCGTCAAACCTTTCGTTGGTATCAAGTGTAGCGACTACAACTATTCCTTTGAATGCAATATGCAAAGATAACGATCGATTTGCATACTGTTCTGTAAGAAGTTAGAGACTTTTGACGTTTCCAGTATTCAAATTAGCTGATTTACAAATTTTATTATTTCCTGGATGAGCCTCCCGGACTGGATGAGGGGCTTCTACTGCGGGCGCGGCGCTTCTTCTTTCGGCTCTTCCTACTCCTCTCGCGACTACGACTCCTACTTCGACTGCGTCGCTTCCTAGACTCTCTTTCAAAGGATTCACCATTTCCTCTGCCCGATACATCTGAGCTTGGGCTATTCCCCATTCTTCTATCAACACTAACAGCGTCCTCGTTTCCACGGCGATCATCGATAGGGCTGGGGCTGCGTCGTTTGCTGTAACGATCTCTGTCCCTGCGATCACGTCGCTCTTTTGACCGACTTCTCGATCGCCGCAATGACCGGCTTCTAGACCGTCGAACGGACTTCTCCTTGTCCCTTGATCTCTCCCTAGAGCGTTCCCGCGATCTGTCACGTGATCGATCTCTGGACGATTTTCTATCCTTTCTTTCCCTACGGCTCTCTCGTCTCCTCTCACGATCCCTGCTAGGACTCCTCGAATGACTTCGGCCATATTCATAATCGTGGTAGCGGCGTTCTCTTTCGCGGGAGTAGTCTCTATCGTAGTATTCATAATCGTCTCTTTCACTTCTACTACTCCTGCGATATGGTGATCTGCTTCGACTGCGATGATCTCTGCGACCTCGATCCCGTCCGTAGTGGTCATGATCACGACCATGGTCTGGCACTGGTCCCCTACCTTGACTGGGCCCATTCCCCAAATTGTACTGAAGTCCCGGAACATTCGGTCCGTTTGAACATATGCAATATCTTGGGCGATATCCACAGATACTGCACCTATCGTTTGAAACAGGAGGTGGGGCTTCAGGGTGACGATTTGGTTTGTTTGTGCCGGCGGAAACACTTTCAGCAATCTTGAGGATCCTCCCGTCGATCTCACACTTTTTTCCAGAATTCAAAATCTGACGAGCAATTCGTTCTGGTAATGTGACGAAACCAAACCCTCTTGACTTGCCAGTGTTTCTCTCTGCAGGTATGTGACACTCCAACACATTGTCTCTTCCATAGTCGCGAGAGAAAAAATCAAACAAATCGGACGGAGTTGTCTGGTACGAGAGGTTGCCGATGTGAAGCTTAATGTTCGCTGGGCGCTCTCCAGTAGATGCAACATTAGAGCTGTTTCGTTTCCTGTTTCTATTTTTCTTTTTTGGCGATCCCTTGCCGTCATCTTTCTTCTTGTTTTCTTCCTTACGACAATTATCAACTGTCCCATTCCCGACTTGCACAAATCCTGAACTGTCTTCGGAGGAGCCATTCAACAGAATGAAACCCAGATCCTCGAGTTGTTTCAACACTCCTTTCTCAAATTGTTCAACGCTCAGTAGCCCATCGATCGAAGTCTGCAGGGCCTGCAGCTGGCCGTCGTACAGAGTGAGAACGCAACTATCAGGTGCAAGAGCGTAATAATGTTTTTCAACTTCCATTGTGGCAGCATAAGCATGGCGATCGAAAAAGCTCTGCCAACCAACTCGGGTATCCTCATCTGATTCTTTCGCTACATGTCGGATTCCACCTTCAGACGCTCTGGTCCAAAGATTGAGTGACCCATAGTGGATTTTCAGCCCGGTGCTTAGGTTGTCGAGCAACTTCTCCAGCTTTCTCGTGAATACAAACAATAGATAACTACGTAACACTCTCTGGTGACGTTGAGAAACCATGACTGGAAAGTTGTCTCCGTCTGAGGATTTTATTTTTGTCATGAGACTCTCAAGCTCTGGTGTTGGCATGGTGCTCACGAGAGACACGGTCAACAAAATAGGGTCATACAAGCCGTCAGAACGAGCTGAGCCGGTCATCTTCTTCCCCATCTTCAACGATGACATAAAGGAATTCTCCACTGCGGGGAAGGCCTCCGTTTCAAGCAGAGTTAGTCGATCGTCCGACCACCAATCGTTAATCGCTTGACCATCGCTCGATTCATAAACCAAAAATGGAAAATCTTCTTCTAAATCTTCGATCAGGGACCTGTAGGTAGAAGGTGCGTCAACCTTCCCGACAGCGTCCATCAATCCCCACCCTAGTCTTGCAACATCCGCCTTATTCAGCATTTGGGCGAATCCGTACTGTACTAGCATTTTGTGGTTAGAAAAATCATCGTCCCCGTAGGAAAAATATACTTGCTGCTGTTTTTTCACCCTTCGAGTAAGTACAGCTCTCGGCAGATGCGATTTCCTGGATTCGTCTTTCATTACATCTCCATCTCCTGGGACATTCTTTTCCCACCGAATACATTGGGCCTCTACCTCATGATTAACCATATCCAGAAATGGCACCATTACACCTAATTCGTCCCAGATATAAGGCGGTGATTGCAAAGCTTCTTTATGATTGCCAGGGGAGAATGCTTCTGCTTTTTCTTCGCCGACATTGAAGTATGCTCCGGCTGGTAAAATTCTAGAGGTGTACACAGCTGCTGCCCAGACCCAACGTTCCCAAGTTACAACTCCAGGTGCGAATATGGAAGGAAATCGAGTCAGGATTCCAGCTTTCAAAAGGGCTGTAAATTCCGTCGCCAATTGAGTGGTTGTTGCAACAGTCTCTTGCAATGGTTGCAATCCCGGGATGCATTGCGAAAGCAGAGCGAGTTCATTCCTCTTCCAACAAATCGGCAACGATAAGGACGAAGGCAATGTCCTGGCGTAAGGCCCAAAGGTTGCAGGCGTACCCGAAAGCGGGCGTATCCTCCGCGACGCGCTGATTGCGTTGTTTTTGTCGTCCATGGCATTTTCTAGGTCTGCATTTCCATCCGTCACAACTGGTGGAGTCACTTCGGGTGAAAATCGTTGCTGAATGAGAAAAGCCAAAAAAGGTGCTCGACTAGATATCGTTCCCATCTTTGCTAGCTCATGTTGCTCTGAAGTGTTGGCTGCACTCGTAGCTGCTTTGAATGCTTTTTCCGCCAAGTCCCGCTCTCGTAGCGTCTTGACCAGTAATTGTGCCCCTGGCTTGGACGCAACCTTTTGCGTTACCTGGGCCTCGCATATGCTGGTGTTCTCAAAAACGTCCCAAAAGTTACACTCATTTGCTTCTGGTCTTTTGCAACAAGCCAGTACTGCTCTTCCGGCATCACTTGCCGCTACAAGGTCTGGGGTGATCATCGCTGATCTCGGACATGTCATCATGATTTCATCCTTTTTTATTTCTCTTGCAGTCCATATCTGACAGCCCATTGTCCGTTCATAAAGAGCCCGTTCCGCATTCCCATCTACCATTCCCAGTCTCCCTTGCGCTACCTGAGTTGTCGAAGTAGCTACCGTAGTGTTCTCGGATAACCCATTGGGCGGTGCCACCGCGAAGACCGGGGCATTCTTGGTCCCATCAGTGGCTTCCCCGTTCACGATGCAAATCGAAGGATGTATTTTTATTTTTGCTTCGTCAGTACACCATTTCCGAAAGTCAAGTAGTCGCTTGGATAGAGCATCGTTAGCCCCAGTGGTTCCACCAATCTCCGATGACGTTTCGATGGTGTTGCCTTCTCCAGCGGAAGGTGCGGATTTTTGAATCCCCATAATCTCTTCATACGTAGTGGAGCCGTTGGCATCAGAGTTGTCCTGCTCCATTATGGTAGTTAATTTTCTTGCAATAACGTTCTCTCAAAAAACCCTGATTGTTTCAAATTGAGCCCAAGCGCTGAATCGGATCTTTTGAGTAGAATATTTCGAAAAGTTGAATTTACAATCGATTCGAACTGTCGTACTGACACACGTAGCGTTCTACGCACGTCCTTCGTTTCCCGAATCTAAAAAAAGCGGTACTGCTGTATAAAAAGCACTGCCGTAGAGCAAGCAAGGTGCCGTTTGGGCGTCGTTTCCTATTCTTCAGTGTCCCTCCTACCACTCGTATCTTGGTAGAGATTGCGGTTGCGATTTTAATCCAAATGTACAAAGTTTAGCGATACCTGTGAAAGAGCAACAACTATTAGACGGTAGTAGCATGATCTACTGCAGTGAAACAACAGAGGTCCGTCATGATTCCTTCTGCTGTTCTACCCAACCGTCCGGAGGAAAGATTTCCGAGACTTGACTACCGGTACTCTACTACCGGTAGTACCGTGCACCGTACCTTACACCTTACCGATACCTACCGCACTCTAGTACCACCGTATGTCGTACAGTAGTATGGTAGCTGACAGGTGATGCGCATGTCGTTTTCGGTCTTTTGAGGGATTTTGGACAGTCTTCCCTTAAACTTCTCCCCGAAAGAATATTATTTTGTCCCAAGTTTGCAACGGTCATGGGAGTCACAAGAATGACTCACGATCGATAAAATCCAAGACGATCGAGATCTTGCCCCTCTTTCCCAAACCATTTTCTTCTCCTGTGTGTTTTTCTACCCTTCAACAACGCTCTTTAACGGCATCCTTTCCTTTGTTCCTTTTGCACATTGCACCCAGTTGTTGGAGACGACCATTTGCCAGCCATATACAATCGACCAGTCATTCAATCGGTCAACCATGCCTTTGCAAGTACAGTTAACCATCTGCAAGAATGACGGAAACGCCGAAGAGGTGACACCCCACGACGCAAGAATGTCCAAGAGCCTTGCCCATTTGGACTTCCAAGACGCAGATGACGACACAAAACTCTTTAACATGACTGTTGAGTCATCCGGAAAATACTCTCGCAAAGCCACTTGGGAAGATCTTACTCGATACACCGGACAAGAAATGACACCAGAAGTCTTTGTTGACTGGATTGTCAACTATCAGGCAAAGTGCTTTCCCGAAGGTACGGTCGGTCGTGTCAAATTGATTCCTTGTTTCAACGAGTGTCGAAAGCATTGAACTCACGATGGATATGGCACTTTTTAATTAATTTTTCTCACTGCTTACTACCAAACACGCTTCTCAGATTTGGAAAAGCCATTCCATATTCCCAAGAAATGTTATATTCGAGATGAAAACGGAGGAACTATCTACAAAGATTTTGGTTGGAAGCCAATCAAACTTAATCTTGCCCCAGGTTATGTCGATACCAAAGAGCGATGGACCAAAGAAGTGTGTTTAGAATCGTTTCCATTGGACTATTCCACTAGTCTGGAGCAAATTTTGTTGCAACAAGGTGACAAAAAGATTACGTCGACTCTCCGAAAGTCGAAGCTAGCAGGCCATGCGCTGGCCATGGAAATGATGAAGACAGATTCGGAAATCACCACCGAATTCCGAGGTATCGAGTCGGTGGCGTTTGGAGTTCTCGGGAATCGTGCGCCGAGCGAAGTGGATGACGCGACAGGCGATGAAGTATGGAAAGACGTCAAGTCACTCCGAGCCTTGCTACATGGTACCAACCTACCAAAAAAAGAAGGTGCTGGCGTGACACGAGAAGCCAAAGTGCTTGCCAATGAAAGCTACTTGAAAGCCCGAGTTTATTACAAATGCTACTTCAGCAACGACGTGGCCACAGATCATGAAGGTAAATTCGATGGAAAGCCATATTGGAAGTTCCCCATGAAGTATTTACTGCAGTACAATGGTATGCCGAAGCAGGTCGTAGTGTACGAAGATATTGAGCTGCGATTCTTCACTGATATTCGAGTAGCCATGGACAATAAGGACTGGGAGTGGGTCAAAGATGAAAATGGTAGATGGAAGAAGCAGTTTGCCTCCGTAACCACCTCTGTGTCGCGACGAAAATCCGATGGCGACAAACAACTCAAAGACAACATGCAACAGGCAATCGATGAGTGCGATGAAGGAAAGCAGGAAAAGGCGGAAGATAGGCAAGAAAAGGGAAATGATACGTCAACGGAAACTGCCAAGACAGAAGAAACCTCTCTTCCGGAAGACCCAACTGAGACGGAGAATTCTGAACTTGCGGCAGTTGAGAAAGAAAACACCATTGACATGGTGGTTTTGGATGGCGAGCTTCATACGTCTTGTAAGCCTGATCCAGATGGCACCATTTTGGATGATAGTGTTGGTCGAATGTGCATTGGTGAACTCAGTTTGGAGCCTTGAAATTTATTCTCTACTCGCATAAATAAGTATCTCGGACCCAATTCTAGGATTGTAGTTACATTGATACCATCATTTCTAAGTCACGACGTTTGCCAATTTCAGGAATATGATGGGGTTCTTGAAGAGAGCGATCACGATCAGCTGATCTAATAGAACAAAATACCACAAATGCAATGAATTTTGAGGCAGCCAGCAGTTCAATGTGGAATCTACAGTCCTTGGAGTGCATCGCTCGAGGTCACATCCTGCGTTACATGAAAAAAAATCTACTTTATGGCTATCCCGACCAGGTATTTTACTAGCTACCGCCTAGTTACCAGTAAAATTAGCAGAAAAAGATAATATCCTTTGATCAATGTTGGGTCCATGGCGTCATAATAAATTTTTCTTTTACACGGGAACATGCATGTATCTCTATGGTTTACCTATTTGAACAAACTGTAGCGTTACCCTATGCCATAATGGAAAGGCCTTCCGTACTCAAACGGAGCTGACCAGCCAGCCAGCCAGCCGGCTGGATGCCCTGTCCGTGGTTTAATATCCAGCATTAAAATCAACGGGAGATCCAAGAAGCCCGTTAATCACGTATGGATCATGGGACGGGAGCATTTCATGGACCATAAGGCCGAGAATTCCCATTTGAGCAGCACGCCCATTGTTCAATTCGATGGCGCGCTTGCGCTCCTTTTCTTCTGGGGTGAAAGTGTCCCAGCCAAAATCAATGAAATCGTTTCGGAAGTCCCCAACAAACTCACCGTCCCCCGTGATGTCCTTCATGACACCGAGTTCCAAGAATCCAACAAAGAGAAAGATTTGGAGCAGTCCAGCAGCAGGGACCTTGGAGAGGGCCGCCAATCCCGAAGGGATGGAAGAAAAGGACGTACCGTGGTAATCAATGTCTCCTGGCAATCGGACACCACCAGTGGTCACAATATGTCCTAGTACGGCAAGCATACAGACGCGTCCGTGCTTGATTTCGACATACCGAAGTCGGTTGAAACGATCGGCATCGGCTCCATCCAAAAGACCAAGAGGGTCAAAATATCCTAGAGGTGGTTGAGCACCGATTTCATCTTCAAAGGCTTGAAGAGAAGAGGAAGCGCGATACGATTGCTTGGTAGGAGCAAAGGAGATGGTTGATCCGATCAGGAGCGAAAGCAGCAAGGAAAGCTTAGACATGGTGGTGGAGGCTGGAGTAATGATCGGAATAACACAAAGGATATTTTCGAAGGGATTTGTGATGATTAAATTTTGTACTTCATTCTTTCTCTACTAATCCAGACTAAAGAAGGGGCTGAAGGCAAGTCTTTCCACAACGTGAAAACGATCGCACAAGAAACGGGGCCGCGAGAATTGAAGTTTTTTGTTGGATCTTTTGGCTTTTGAATAGCTCGTGGAGGTGTTCGCAACCAAATTATGACCCCGGAACCCATTCGCTACGCGCGACCAGATTACTTCCTTCGTACGTTACTGTTAGTAATCCGACTTCGGACATTCATCATCGACGCGCTACTAGCTAGCGCTAGTAGTAGAGGTAGTACTATGTACGGTATGATAGTCTACCGGTACTTACGGTAACTACGGTAGGTACTTGTGGAGGAGAGGTACCTAACTACGTAGTACTACTCGGAGTACCGTTGTACCGTACTAGAGTACGGTAGAGACTAATGTACTGGAGAGACCCTACCGTACCTTATTTTATGATACACTCGAAGTACGGTAGATGTTCAGAAGCGTACACAACAAAACTGACAGTAGTGAATCCAAAAAAGGGTTCACGTACGTGGCAGCTTGTGTTGGCTCCCCCTTTCGTCATTTCACGAGGAACAACGTCACACACCCGACCACATCTTGCAAAATTTTCCAGTTCGTTTTCGACAAAAGTAGCTGCCTTGAAATTTTTCTTTCTATCGTTCAGCAAGATTCATCCTTCCCTCCCTCTCACACATAAATTATTCTGTGCAGTTTGTTTGGAACTACACCCAGCCCGTTTCTTAATTTATCAGACAGAAGCCGCAACCATGGCAGAAAAATTCGATGTTGTAAGTCGTACGAAATTGATGTAGGGCGTCACTTTCGTCGTCGATCAAATAGAATCTTGCTCTACGATGTATGTTCTCAATTCTATTCCTTCTCTTTTCGTTGGACTCCCGCAGGATGCTCCAACCCTAAACCGGTTTGTCATGGCCTCTACCCATGACCACGACTTGGTAATTTTGATGAACGCAATTGCGACGTCTTGCAAACTCATCACATCCGCAGTGCAACGAGCAGGAATCGCCAAATTGTACGGTTTGGCCGGAGAACAAAACTCAACCGGCGACGACCAAAAGAAATTGGATGTCTTGGCCAATGATATGATGATCAATGCCTTGGTCAATTCTGGAGTTTGCTCTGTGTTGGTGTCGGAAGAAAACGAGGAACCAATTTTTGTCCGTACGGGCAAATCCGGAAAGTTTTGTGTTGCGTTTGATCCTCTGGATGGATCATCCAATATTGATTGCAACGTCAGTGTCGGAACAATTTTTAGTGTTTATGAAAAAGCCCCGGGAAGCGAAGGAAGGGTAGAGGACTTGTTGCGTAGCGGAGCCCACTGTCTGTGTGCTGGATACGTCGCCTATTCGTCAGCGGTGGAGATGGTCT
This sequence comes from Nitzschia inconspicua, assembly GCA_019154785.2. Classification (NCBI taxonomy): domain Eukaryota; phylum Bacillariophyta; class Bacillariophyceae; order Bacillariales; family Bacillariaceae; genus Nitzschia; species Nitzschia inconspicua. The sequence goes on along the minus strand of JAGRRH010000009.1, from coordinate 2,016,581 downwards.
TCACGTTTCGTGGTGGCACTGTTCATGGCTTCTGTCTGGATAGTACGATTGGAGAGTTTGTTCACACTCGTCCACATATGACATTTCCAGAAGATGGCGGGAAGAAGATCTATTCCTGTAATGAGGGAAATTCCTTCAACTGGGAGCAACCCATCAAGGATGCGGTCGAAATCTTCAAAGATGAAAAAGATCCGTACGCTGCTCGTTACGTAGGATCTATGGTCGCTGATATCCACCGCACCATCTTGTATGGGGGCATTTACCTCTATCCTGCCGACGCCAAATCTCCAAAGGGAAAACTTCGTCTTTTATACGAAGGAATTCCCATGGCTATGATTATTGAGCAAGCCGGCGGAATCGCGTCCACTGGAATGTTCGAAGGAAAGATCCAACGAGTGTTGGACTTGGTCCCCGATGCAATTCATGCCAAATGCCCCATCATTATGGGGGGGAAAAGGGATGTCCAAGTGGTCTACGATCAGTTCGCCAAGCATGGGGCCAGTGTCCCCCCACTCTAATCGTCCCAACACGACAGCTACTTTTTATATTGCCCTAAAGACAAAAAGCCAACTTATGTTTGGAAGCATCCTGGTTCGAATCCACTTTTGCTAGAAATAAGAATCTGCGGTAGGTGATGTCTCATTTGGTCATATCATGGATTGTAATTCTGTGAAGCAGCTAGGTTTGTTCCTATCACGATATACAACGCTAAGAATAAGTGGTTCTCTCATAAATCCGTCAATAATGTATGTTCAATGTGCGCGTCGGGTCAAAGATCAACGGCTGTCGATACGATGTTTATTTATCTATAGAAAGATTTGCAGTAGCCATGTCCTCCCAGATCCCAACACCATTCTTGGTGTGTCGAGAACTTGGAGTTTGCATATTCAGTTCTTTGAATGTTCCTCGGGCGTGACGTAGACGAAGTAGGGTTCCGGACAGTTCCCCTTTCAAAGCAGCGAAGTGGACTCCACGTCGAAGGAGCGACCTGAGACGAGGGAACAACAGATCTCCGCAAGAGTTCGAAGAAGACCAAAGGGCCAGGGCACGAAAGACATCTTCGGGCGCGGAGGACTCGTCAATGACAAAATCAATCAGAAGATAGATCTTTTCATCATCGCCGCTGGTTCCAACCTGTTTCTTCCATTTTTGAAACAGACTGAAGAGTTCGTCGGAGACGACGAGGGAGTCTCGGCAGATTATTGAGTCGCTGCTTGCCATCTTTTCTAAAAGTTTCAAGATTCGGCCCAGAATCCGAAAGCCTGTTGATTCATTGGAAGCGTACGACATTATTTTGAGTGCTTCGTTTCCTAAATTCCGCAATTGGTTTAGAACCTCGTATAACGCATCCTTGTTCAACAAAAGCTTGCGATCATCGAGTATCTCGTCAACTGTATTGCAACAATTCAAATACTAGTTAGATACGAAAGCGCTGGGAGTTGACTTTATGAAGGGAAAATCGACGGAAAAACGTACCTAGATCAAGAACCAAATCCTCCTTTCCAACCACCACGCTCAACCTCAGCAATGTCATCAGATCTCTTTTATATCTGTGGTGTTGAATAGAAGACCGCGATGCAATGTTTAGGAAGTTTTCGAGGCGGTCGGGCTTCTTGGTCAGATGCGCCTGTAAACCGACAGACCATTCGCAATACTCCTCAAGTAGCTCATCGTCGTGACGAGCACGGTCGTTTCCATCAAAAGGATGCAAGAGTTGGCTCAAGTAGGAATAATAAAACCCCTCGAGCTCGTCCTCTGAGCATGCTGGCTGGGCTTCAAGGCTAGGATTTCCCATTTCATCACTTAGACAGACTTGTCGGACTTGCCAAGGAAGAATATCGGGGTACGCTGACACACATAAGTCGCGAATCAAGTGCCTCCTCTCTTCTTTGTCATCATAAGGTATGTCGTGCAACAGCTCTAGTACAGCAGATAGCTTCAACTGCGACAATTTTTTACTGGTGAGAGAAAATGCAAGATCAACGAACCCAAGTTTGTCGGCCACAAGAAGCACAACCCACACTTACTGAATCATAAAACACCAAATTCTTCGATCGTTTTATCTCCTTGATCGTCTCTGAGTGATTTGGATCAAACTTTGCAACTTTCAAGAGATATGTAATAGCAACCTCGTCCTTAACAAATGAAGCGAAAGATAGGCAGGTATGCATTTGCAGATACGCGCCGTATCTGTCGATGAACTTCCCTTTTTCAGCAATTTGTTCAATGGTACCGCCGCCTCCAACAATTTGATGGGTGAAAAAATAAGTCACAAGAAAGCAACTAACAAATGTGTCAGAAAGTGAGTTGCACCGTGATCACTGGAAAACGAAGTCGCAATTACGTACGTCTCCGATCTCGTCTCGCTGTTGATTTGCTGATCTTCCACAAGCTCTCGCATGCCTTTCTTCCTGCCTGGCGAGCTGCCCTGCGTTTCTCCACCCCCACTGTCGATGGTAAAGGCGTCTCCTTCCGACGATCTTCCTGTGTATTCTGAAATTTGCCCGGTATAAGTTGATGTTGTCGCGTCTGGTCGACGGTATGATCTAGGCCACAGGACCCTTCTCTGCTCCAAAGGCAAGGGTCGAAAAGATCGCAGCCACTTTGGAAGTGCTTCGTCGAGGACAAATCGATTCGCCACCAGAAGATCTGCTCGTAAAGCTGCTTTGCTCTTTGTATCGGTTCGTGTAGTCGCAGAGAACAAACTTGAAACGTTCGACGAGAGCCTCGAGCTTCCGCCAATTAATGTAATTTCGTCAGGGGTTTTGGCTGCCAGATTGGTGGTGAGGTCAAACAGCACTCGTGTAATCTCAACTGGGGGTAGCGCGAGGGATCTTCTTTCATGTTTCACAATTTTCGTCATGTCTCCAAAAAGAAAATTCCCTAGCTGCTGAGACAAAGCCTCGTTGATGTTAGTTGTTTGGTTCTCGATGGTTGAGTTTTCGTCCTCCCTTCCATCTTCGTCGCCATTGTGTGCCTCCCAGACTGCCTTTTCCAGAGCATCAAGTACTTGTTTTCTCCAAATCTCATCTCTAGCAGCCAAACCCAGTAAAAGTGTGTCTGCGTCTACGCCTTCAAGTGATCCGTCCGAGTGTTCCGATGCAATGCTATCATTTTCTTCCAGCGAATCATCGTCTGCTCCACGGCTAGACCGGAACGAGGTAGAGTCCATAAAATGTCGGCGCCTTGCACTGACACCGCTACGGAGACTGAAATTAGTACTCCATGTCTTGAAGGAACGAAGATCTCTACCTTTGTCAATCTCTTCCATGTTGGTTGCAAGCACCCTTGTGATCTGGAGAATGCGTTTCCCCAGAGCGACGCGTTCCGTTTGTGTGAGCCGCCCACCCTCGCTATCGCCCTCTTTAATCAAGCTGACGGTCTTTCGCAGCAGGACTGAGAGATCCTCCCTCCAATCAAAATATTCGCTTTGAAAACGTTCTTGATCTATCGTCCGTTCTTTTGCAAGAGTGGATGCAATCAAAGCATCGAGATCTTTTACGATCGTTTCTGATTTGGGCGCTTTTGCTGAATCGTCGTCGAATTCGTCTTCTGAATGCGACTGCTTTGTTTCTTCATCTTTATGTTCCCCTTTCTCTTCCATCATATCCATCATATCGACATGGCTCTCAAAGAGGGGGGCGCCGCTTAGTTGATCAACCATTGGAAACAGCGAGAACATAGCATCGGTCGGTTCTTGGCGATTTGATTTTGCAATCTGCCCTTCTTCGTGAATTTTGAGAAGCTCCAGCCCGGACCCGGATTCAAACCTTAAAACGAGATTGCGCTCATAGTATCCTCCTGGTCCGGGGGTACTCAACGGCCGTAATCCATCCATAAGTTGATCTACCGGGAGATTTACTAGTGATACACTCCCGATGGCTAGCAAGACATCTCCACGTTGGATTTTACCTGCCAGTTGGGCAGGAGATGCCAGTCCATCCACTAGATCATTCAAATTCTGAACAATCACCCTTCCACCTACTACAATGAGCTTCATTCCAAGAGAAACATCCCCACATTCATCCAAATCTTGGTCGGTACTGTGTTGTTGCCTTTCAGCCTCCGGCAACTTTCTTACAGCACGTCGGTGCAACGTCGTTGTATACTGATTGCCTGGTAATAAAGGTTGAGCTTCAGCAGTGCTGTTCGCTATTCGTTCAATAGGGACCATACGGGCAGGACGACCCCTTTTACGGCTGAAATGGGGCTGGTTGGATGAAAATTTACGTCCTTTCGTTTCTTCCTTTCGCTTGCTTGACTTTATTTTTCGCCGTTTCGTTGGCTTTTCTTTGCTTCTATTCGCCGAATTGATATGTATCGCATCTGGGTTCTTTTCAGACTGTATATCACCATTTTTTTGTTGCACCTTTGCTGTGTCGTCCATTGGGGGAGATGTTTCATGGTGGACAGCTTCCGTGGAGTGGCCGTTTGTTTGTGTGGCAAACAGAGCTCGAGAAACATCCTGTGCCGATTCTGGCTCGGGATTCGAGCCGTTTCCAATTGCGTCCACTTCGCTGCCTGCAACTGTTGGATATTCTATGGAAGATTCGGCGCCATCACCATCATCCTCACTTGTGGTGGTATTGTGACGATTCGCAGTGCGAGGGGTTGCTTCGCCTCGTTCCGTCATGGCCGTCCAAGTGGCATTCTCTCAAGTTTCCACGGCCCTTTCTTTTTAAGTGCCCTTTGGTTGTATTTGCAACGGGAAGGCCAAGACGAGACGGAAGTGTGGTGATTTTGCTGAAAATACGTAGTCTGCGGAGGTAATGAAAATGTAAAGTCCGGCTGGAGTTGTCGCATCAATCTGTTCGAACTCACAGTCAGGAGTCAGGAGTCACAGGAGGGGGAAAAATCTATTCATACGTAGTACGATGATACATTAGTACATCACTATAATCGTACTTCGAAGTACATCGGAAGTTAATAATAATAATACTACTAAAGTAGTGATCATTAGTTCCAACTCTACATGCAACCGTGTAGGACATAGTACATGTTGTACGTAGACAGTAAACAACGCGAGAAAATAGCAAGTAAAAAAACGTTTCATTTTCCTATATTGGAAAAAAATGCAAGTCCCGAGAATAGTCCATCGTAGCATTTACGGTTCAAAATGCACGCAAAAAAAACGTAAAATCGACTCCTGAGCCCCTTGCCATTCTTGATCTTCTAACTTGTCGTGGCTGCACTCCCAAGGTTGGATGGTACGTTGGTTGCACTTTCCCCTCCTTCTGTCAGAATCAATAATCTCCAGTCTCTTGTTTGGGGGGCCACCAAGAAGAAGGTCCTGAGAGGGGAAACACCACCTGGTGATATCAAGACCGAAGAGCCGTAGGCAATTTTGGAATTCATAAATGATTGTAGCCTTGGAGCAGTCTTTCAGGCACAGTTCAAATTCTACTAATGGTGCACTGTAGGAGATGGACCTGATCAGCGCAGTAGTTTGTGAGCATTGTGATGTTGTTCTGTGGCAATCAATTTGGAAGTGTGAGAATTACACAGAAAATAAGATTGGCAAAACAACCATACGACTCACATTGCTGCTGTATCTCTGCTGGTATTTCCTTGATATCGTTGTTCTGAATCTGCAGTGTACTGTAGTGCTCAAAGGCAGGGCGGGCCAAGCCATCCACACCATCAAGTCCGCCCCGTGGCAAATCAGACAGGCAAGTCAACTTTTTAACGCATGTTTGATTTTCCAGACTAAAAACATGAAAAGGGACTTGCTCCACAGACTACAGATATGACGGTTTGCAATCATGTTCCCTTTTTGTCGTTTTCACCGGTCACGAATCAAAACATGGAATCTGCTTGCACTCCTCATTTTGCGTCTTCTTTCATGCCATGATGTCAAAATCTGTGGGAGGCGAACTATTGCAGTTGCGAAGAGTCGTACGCAGCGAATCGTCCACAACTGTCAGCAGCAGCAGCATCTGCTTTTTAACGTAGAACACAACATTGTCGTGCAGCGTAGAAAGTAACCTACGGATTAATCGTAAGAAGAAAGTTTTATGTTAACATCCGAATGTTTGCAGAGAGATGAGAGATGGTCACACTGTAACAACATCATCCTGTTTTGCATTCCGATTTTCGTGTTTCCGCGCAGTTAAATCAAATAACAGTATACACGATCGCGACAATCTTTAAATCGAGATGATTCAAAAGAACAAATGACGATTTAAAATGGATGAGAATTTCCGTTAAACTAGAGATTTAATGATTTTTCGAAAATTGTCCCGCGCGGGTCTACGACAGGAATACTCCTATGTAGTAGGCAGTATCTCTATAAATGTTTGGTGAGCAATTGTTTTTTAGTTACTTTTTGTTTGGCCGGCGTCATTAATTTCCTTAAGTACCTTGCCATGCGCAACTCAGATTTAGATTTCTCTCGAAATGGGCAGTTGACATACGCCTACATCTTTTATTAAGATTGGCAACGGTACAGGCAATCTTCAGTTACATCTTAAGTAGGAACTACGGTGAAATTCGGTAGAGGGATCCCAGGTAACTCCAAACAGTAGTTGGTCCCATCCAGTAGAAAATGGTAGAGATGTGTGGTTGCATAGTCCCTACATACCGGGGGACGTGCAATGCGAGTTGCATATGAAATTTATTACTACGGTAGTAATAATATGACACGGAGGTATCATACGGTACGCTAATTGCCAGCTGCTAGCTAGCTACTCTAGTAATAGTGCGATTTACAGTTACCACCGTGTAGTGTATTGTCATATGATACGACGTACGATACCACGGTAGGTACGGTAGTCTACTGGTAGTATTATACTTACGACGTACTACAGTACCGTCGTAGAAGGAGCAATTGCAATGAAAGATAGACTACCGGTAGTCTACGATACCGGTGTAGAGAATGATCGTATCGCGCTCCTACTCTGTCTAGCTAGCTAGCTAGTATTTGAGAGATAAGAGATCAAAATCTAAAAGAATATTTCTGGCGGGGGGTTAGGTGCTGCAAAATAAAGGATCATTTTACGTAGTAGCTCTTTGAGTAAAAGATTCGACAAGCCGCGGTAACCTGGTATTAAGACTTTCTTTGAAAAAATGGTCTTCCATGGCATTCAAGACGCACTGCGCAATGGCGTTTGGCACGAGATCAATTTCCATCACAAAGTCCGCTTGAATGATATTAACTCTTTCTGTCCAATCTTGTCCTGGAAGAAACCACGCGAGTAACTGTGGAATCTGTGGGACTTTCCGAAAGGGGGTTGCTGCAATGACGGCTCCCACTGTCCACAAGCCAGTTTTTTTGGATGCATCTTGGAGACCTTCGCCAATCGCCATTTTAAGTTCAGCAATGGTGGTAACAGAAGGATACCATCCCTATTCGATGCCAGGGAAAAAGTGAGGATGCAATCCCAATTTTGAGTTCCACGCCACAATGATTCGTCCGGCTGTCTTCCATATCTGTTCCAGGGTCGGGAGTGATCAACAGTATCTGTAAATTCTTTTTCCTATTGTTCGTAGAATCGTCTCTTGTAACTGGATCCAATCAAAACTTCCCTCCAGCTCCACAAATCGATGGAAATCTAGAATCACTACCTCTTTGGTGTTTCTATCGACAAAGCCACACACGCTGCAGAGCGCATCATTCAAGCTGGTGACAGTGCGCCACATCCCGTGCACCAACAAATAGGTCTGTGGACCGTCACATCCCAAACGCAAATCTAACACACGCACTCCTCCCTGCAGCTGCTCTTCTATGGTGGCATGCTGGGTGGTCGCCCATGGTGCTACAATCGGAGACTTCATACGAAACGTTCCGGAGTCGTGTGTTTCGACCAGACAAAGTTTGTTGAGAGGCAACTGGTGAATGATGGGACCGTATATTTCCGTCCACTTTTCAAGGTCGGAGCCCATTTCCATTGGAGTCGTTTCTGGTTGACGACCGGTATAAAGTGTTCCTTTCGAACAAAACACGAAAATAGTCACAACACCCATGAACGTGAAATAGAACACCCACCAAAAAATACAGTCAAACGAAACGAATTGTGTGGTATGGAAAATAGCTCGGATGCAAGCAGTAGCGGCACCACATTGGCATAAAAAAAGTATTGTTCGCTCGACATCCCATCGCATCCTCTCCATCGTAAGTTTTTGGGACAAAGAACGAAGGGGTCACTCCTTCCGGATCCTAAATGCACTCGTCGCCATAGTATTGCAGAAATCAATCACAGAAAAGTACTCCGTATTTTGAATTTACAGTTAACTGTGAAAAAAGATAACAGATCTCTTTTTCTTTCGGAATCTTTTCAAAGTTTTTGCTAGCTAGCAAGCGAAAATAAAACAATTACTTCTTCGATCGTCACGAAAAGGCAATGATTATACCTGGTGGGGCTAGCACACACCCTTCCAATTTCAACTTGTTGGTGGAAAATGCGAAGCCTGCCACGAGTACGAGCCGGTAGCATTATTACAGTTATTACCCCAGAAGTACGAAGTGTTTCCGTATCTTTGGCATGGTAAGCAGTTGCCGTTCATCTGATCTGAAAACACAATGATGTATTCATTCATTCGAAATTCGAAATGTTAAATTTTTTCATGACAAAGAAGAAAAACATCACAATAATCATCCATGCACAAGGATTTCGCATTCTAGACGCTGAAATCAATCCTTAACGCTGGCACTTCGAAGCATCAGAGGGATGTATAACATATTTTCAATCTAACTACTCTCCATTCATGGAGCAAACTCAGCACTGGCGGCATTGTTGGAATCGGGTGCGAGCTCCGAGGAGAACTCGGTGTCGAAAGGACTTTTGCGCCGAGTGTATCGTTGGAGAAGTTGAACGAGACGCTGGTTTGTCGCTCTCTTAGAATCCAACTTGGTTTGATAAGCTCCATCTGTTGTAATTGGGCGAATGGTTACATTTCCCAACAACTCTGGGACGTGTCGTTTCCCTTCGCCAATTTCCTTGCAAGCAACCATCAAATCGTAAGCAATTTCGTCCGACACAAACGAATCATGCTGATAAGCGGGGTGACTGCGAACAAAATTTCTTATCCAAGTTGCAGGAGTGAGGAGCTCGCCAACTGAACGTTTTTCGATAAAGTCCAAGTACGAATCGAGGCGCTCTCTGCTAGCAGAGTCTGCTCCAATGTGATCGAGGTACGCCCTCACCAAGGGAATCAGTCCAGGGAAAAAATCCCCTTTGCCAGTCATGATTTCTGCCATTGTCATCTCCTCAAAGGCGTTCTCTTCGTCACTACCCGGTGCTGTTGGGGCAGAGCGGCGCTTGATGCTCACGCTATCATCGTCTTCATCTTCATCCGTGCTTTTGGAGGAACTGTCAAACGTTCCGCTGGCAGCCATAGAAAACATGGACACATACTTGACGCCATATCCATCATCGCCTTCTTCCAATGGAGCCAAATGTCGCCGGAAGAAAAATTTACCTTTTGCTGCCGCGTTTCGGCTGTGCGCTCTTTGCATGTTTGCATCAACTCTGCTGATTGGGATGTAGAGGTTCAAATCAAAGGTCAGGATTGTTCTCTGAAGCAGGACAGCGAACACAGCAAACGCAGCATTCTCAAAATCCGTCAGTTGGATCTCCATGCTTCGGAATTCCGTCCTCCAGCCGATATGGGGTGCATTAGGATCGTTTCTCGGCGGAGGAGGCTTCCACCTCACACTCTGCCAATTAGTACTTTGGATACTTTCAAAATGGTCGGTCTGTATCTCATCATCCACTTCTTCCACAGCGCCATCGAAAATGACAAGGGGATCTCTGATGAATAAGTGGGCTAAATGCTGTGCCAAGGCAGGGTCTACGCCTGATTTTCGCAGCTCCTCGTAGCTGTCTTGATCAATTTCCAGCGGAATATCGTTGTAAATGTTGAGGACGCGATTGTTTAGTCCTTTTGGATCTCCACCTTGAGGCAAGGTGCCTTGGTAAATGTAAGAACTGATCGAGTCATATCTGCTCTTGTAGATTCGTCTTTGCCCTTTCGCTGCATATTCGTCATACGGTGCGTTTGGGTCAGCTCGCCCTCGTTCAGCGGGGGTTCTATCGTCGACCGATTCACTAATAATTCCCCATCTTGCATCGGTGTCGAGTAGTCGACCCTTCAAGATAGGAGTTGACGCTGTCAAAGCCATCATACTGCGAAGAATGTTTTTGATCCATAATGAGGGCGACGACGGGACGGTAGTATTAGAAGCGTTCGAGTCCTGGACTTACATTGGGGCCATAACGTTCAGTTGATCGAAAAGGAAGCGGCTCTCTTCCACATCTTTAGCTTGAAAAGTAATCTGCAAGCAACAGCATCCCATTCCGAATGCCATGGCGTCCATGTGAACAGCTGCTCTGACCCTTTCGTTACTGGTGGGATCGGCATCACCATTCGCCGTGTGAGAGGAGGTAGATTCCCCATTGACACTTGGTTCCACAATAGCTACGGTTCCGCCGAGTAAGGAGGCGACGTCTTCTTGCTCGGCCCCACGAAACAAAGGGGTGTTCGATCCTATCCGTTTCATCTCGGTGTTCTGAGGCTGCGCACGCTTCGATACTTTGAAAAGGAATTGGACATTACCATCGTCACTCTGCATGGGTAGGTAATAGCCATTCTGTAGTCTTATCCATCCTGGAGTGTCAGGAATCTCGTACCCCATTACAACGTCGCCGTTTCTCGGCCAATCAGCATCCGGAACGATCACGTTTGGAGCACTTCGGTAGAAAAGACCTTTGCAACCATCGCATTGTACATCTACCAGCCATTTTTCCATTGTAGCCATACCAGTGGATTCGTCGATCTGTTCGTCTCGAGAAGTGGTGGAACACCCTACCGTGACGTAACCTCGACCGTACTTTTCTTCACAAGCGTCTCCTTTGCCATAACGCCACAGCTGAAATGTAGGAGAGAAAGCGACGCAGTTAGGCAATGTATGCATCTTTCCAAAAACGGTACGGTTGAAATCACTTTGGATCTTACTTGTTGCGCGTCGCTGCCGCAGCACCCATCTTTGCCTCCAGACCGGACTATTTCAAATCCTTTGAATTCCGGTGTATTTCGATCTCGGAAAAGTGGAACTTTGATATTCACTTTTGACCCACGTCGCTGTCGAATATTCGCCGTCAATGTGCCAAATCTTGGATGGGGATTGATGATCTTGTCGGAGATGTATTCACTCTCCGTGACGGGTCCTCCAACTGGGACAGGGGGTACCGATCCATCGTCCCCTAACGCACCCAACAAAGGAAACGTCGTGACCGTTGGTGCGATCTCGTTCTCATGAAGTACTGTCAAGATTCGTTTTCGTCTAAGCCTCATGTTCCGTTCCACTCGTAGCAAGTCCGTCGAAAATCCTGTGTACGGACGATTTGGTGTGGCTTCAACCATCCAGGCCCCATACTCCGGAACCCAGTTACATCCTTCAGATATTTGAGAGTGTTCTAATTCTTTCCGATTCAACTCATCCATGATCTGGTAGACAGCCAACGAAATATCAGGCAAGAAGAAGTATATACCTATCTCTTTTGATGTCAATATTGAGCATTACTTACATCTTTGGCCCTTAACGATAACCGGATCTTTTTATTATCAGGATCCAAAACAAAAACGCCATATTCAATCTCGTCTCCCCAAAGAAGCTCGTCGCCCTTGAGATCCTTGACGCGATTGTACGTCGAAACAAACTGTCGGATTCCAGCTTGTCGAACGTAATGAAGATTCTTCTTGGAATCGTCCCACGTTTTCGGGACTCCGACCTTTAACAAACCTTTCGGATAAAAGAAGGAAAGAGAAATGGATGGCTTGACTTAGAAACTAATCCAATCGAGCGTTCTTCGGAACGCTTTGATTTCATTGATGGACCTACCCATTTGGAGAGTAAAGGAGGCAACTCGTGAATCCGCCCAATTGGTTAGTAGAAGGATTACTATCTGCCAAAGCCTCCTCAAACCTTTTCGCATTCCATTCAGTTCGATACTATATGAGAGAAGTTGAACGAGAAAGACTGTGCCAAAACTGAATCCTGGGGCAACGACAAACGAATCTGCAGCGTAAAGTGGTTGGATGTTGGATGCGTGCTAGTAGAGCTAGTGAAGGAACAAGATATGACGGTGTTCTTGTACTTCTAAAACTCGTTGTCGTCGCTTGTACGGTTCTCTGATGTTCTTCTGTAGCCAAGAGATCAAGGAAGAAAGACGGACGGAGAAATCGTACTGTAATCTACAGGTACTCTACTCTACCGGTACTCTACCGTACTACCGGTACGTCGAACTCTACCGTACTCCGTACTACAGCACTACCGTACCGGTACTCCGGACTCTACTGTAGCTACCGGTAGAGAGGGTAGTACAGTAGCTATGATACGTCTTTACTGCTGTTTTATACCTCGTTCAAAGTATGAACCATAGTTTCATTCGATGACGTCACAAAAAGAACGCTACCCTATTTCTACTACCGTAGACGTACCGGTAGTATGACGTCGTAGGCGGAAGTTTTCTACCGCATACGGTACCGCAGTCGTATTTTTACTTCAAAACACGTCATCTTCATTCTCTGTGTCATCACATCCATGCGGCGTATGATATCCCACTCGGACACTGACTGTGAATTTCGACTCAAAAGCACGCCTTCGGTTCGTGACTGAAAGTCAAACGACAACACATCACTTTTTCCACCGCATCTGTACAATCAGAAAGACAGAGGTGTGTGTGGCAGTACGATTCATGGTCATGTCTTCTCTCATGCCTACAAGAGCACGAATGGTAGTGTTTTTTCTACTACACAGTAGACGAAGAAGAAAGAGAAAAGAGGTTTATTGACGCGAAAAACGAAAGGGATCTTTCATTGTAATATTTATTATAGGCCGCCAGCATTCGATTGACGCAGAACCTGAAGGACAACGGACTTGCTTCTCCCCATCAGTGGATTCATTCTCTCGTCGACTGAGCGTGACTACGACCTACGACGTATACGAACCCATGGACAGTTATTACTAGAGCAACGACTCTGACGCAAAGCGCCTTTTCAACTAGAAGACACACATACACATATACACATACACCATCATCATGGCAAATGTTAAAAATGATGATGCTGGTGCTGCAGGAGGCGCATCTGCTGCACTTGGCGGAGAGCATTCGCCTCTCAGCCATAGCCGCAACCCTGCTACAGTGTCATCACTGTCCTCACTTGACACAGCTGGATACGATTACAACGATTCTACTAGTTTCATCAAAGCAAACGAGCCCTCGAACAACACGCAACAATCTACGATCCCACACCCACTTCCGCCGATTTCGAGCAGCAACAGCATTTCTAACGACCACTCCTTCGCCTTATCCCAAAGCTACTTCCAAGCCGACTCGTCTCAACCGCAGCAGCCGCACGAGCAATCGCAAGCCCTATCATCGCATCTACCAATATCCACTGGACCTCTCCTCGGGCAAACAACTATGCGACTATCTCCCAACACAAGAGTAGTCGTGCCGGCTGCTCCAACTGTGAACACTGTCCCTGAATTTCTTTGTAGCCTGACAAAGATGCTAACCGACAACAACAGAGACATCATTGAGTGGTCCAACGGTAAGTACAACACTGCCATCGTTATCGTTGTTGTTGTTGTTGTTGTTAGAACCGGGTTCTCGATGGCTGGCAGAGGTGCACCTCAGCAACCTGGTCCTCACACCATTTTCTGTTGATTCTGTACGAGCAGGCAAGATTGAAGTCCATAATCCCCACAAGCTGGAGGCGCATGTTTTGAATCGCTACTTTCGTCATTCGAAATTTGCTTCCTTTCAACGACAGTTGAACTATTTCGGGTTTCGGAAGCTGGCGGGGAAGGGGAAGATGGCACCATGCTCCTACGTAAATGACTGTACAACCAACGAATTGGGAAGCTTACTTCTCGTAAAGGTACGTTATGCCGCCAGCGAACACCGAACCCGTACTATCTGCCGGTCACAAGAGTAACCTCTCTAACACTGCGACCATGCAATTATTCGTGCCCATCAGAGAAAGCAAGGGAATGAGCCAAACACAAAAAAAGGAAAGAAGCGGGACCGGGAATCTGAAGGAAGCGCCGTATCATCATCTACTGCAGCAAAGCCACAAGCTTTTTCAGCAGGTCAAGTCCTTCCTAATGTAAACGCGCATCGGAACCCAGGCATCACTGGCGCATCGAATATCACCGTTGATCAATCACAAAAGGCTCTGGCACGAGTGGCAGTAGGAAAGGGAGTACGCCATGGATTTGTTCCCAAACCGAACAGCAATGCCATGCCGTTGGTAGGCAGGAGCGCCAATCCGACTCCTACTGTGGTGGCATCATCTCCCGTACAGGATAGTTTGAACGCTTTGACCAACAATTACAGAAACTCTCTCAATGAACTTCAGAATGCCGACAAGGGAAGGTTGACAGACGAAAATCAAGGCATCGTCTCGAGCAGCAACGCTGCAGAACAACCGATCACAAATTCGTTAACTTACATTCCTGGATCTCTACGACGCGATGACTCGCTAGTGGATCTTGCCATGATACCGCTTGCTGAGAATGAAAACGAAGCAAATGCGTCTGTAGAAAGTTCGGGCTTTTCTTTTGTGGACTTTCCATTCGATACGGATTTTTTTAAGTGGTGACGACTTCAATGAAAGTCAACCACAATAAGTCATCTGGTGCCAATAGTTACATCCTTCATCGCAGTTTTCCACAGGGGGCTGATGCCCTCAACCCTTGCAATCTGAAATCTTTTGCCATTGTTTCCATACAAAAATGCAACAGGGCTCGTACACATTAACATAGTATATGTTACTTTTTTTAAAACGATTGTTTCCATGTTAACGCCCACCAACAATTGTATTTGTTGGGTCTTTCGTCAAATCGCCCCCGCTAGATAGTTCTGTTTCGTGCCGAGTTCAGGTCCACTCTCCTCGACCAGAATTTTGTTATTCCATCAGACATGAGCTCGCATTCGGTCGATATAACGACGTCAATCGGAACCACTTTCTCTCTGCCGCGTGGATGAGAGAAGCATGATCAAAAGCAACCACAGCAGCAGGACATTAAGGCGACGACAACAACAAGAAAGAGACAAAGAAACAGGGCAATGATGAACCCCAGGGTTGGCAATAATTAAGACGACACGACTGAGTTCCATTTGCATCAGTACGACGGTAAACGTGAATATGACTTGCTTCACCAGGAAGTCCATCGGGGAATAATTTTCTTAAGCACTTCCATCATATCGATGTCGTCCATCGCGATTGCTGCCACATCAGAAATGGAATAACATCTTGGTTCTACATCAACACATTGATCAGGCCAAAACATGAGTTCGTCCCAACAGTCTGGGACATCATCACTTCTCCAATCATCCCAATCATCTTTATCAATAAGTTTTTGCAATTCAAAGAGCCAATTCACTGGCTTTCGAGTCCCGACAAGCTCACTGACTGTGCAAGAACCGATCTGCGAGTCTTCTGGTGCAGTCTTCGTTGACCGGAAGAAAGAGAATTCTAATGCTGAAAGAATGCCCCACAGTACTCCTGGGGGGGGGGGGGGGGGGATGGGTAGCTTGGCAATCTTTTATGTACATCTGCTCCAATTAACCGAGGTCAGATTGCAAAAAGTTGTCGATGCTAATTTTCCTTGCACGGTCTGCAACTGTAGAGGAAGAGCTGAATGAACTCGCGAGAGGGTAATTGTGAGCTATTAAAAAAATAGGAACGATTGTAAAGTGCACGAATGAAAACGAACCAGTCCAATGGATGAGAAAAAGGTTGAAGGAATCGAACATCATCTCATCAACATCAAAAACAAAACAACATCATCATCTCACTATGATACCACCCTATGCCGGTACGATGTACCGGTACCGGTAGTTTTACGGTACTCCGTGTATTGATTGATTCTGACTGTGAACGGTCGCATGACGTATAACGGAGTAACTTTTTATCCCCGTCATCCCCATCGACATTTCGTTGGGTACGTCAGAAAGCGTCAGTCAATACTGGTTCTCCGAAATGGACACAACATCCCTTGTGGAAACACAGTCCAGGGAGTATTCTTTCCATGGTAGGGAACAAGGAACAAGGGTGAAGTTGCAGCAGATGGGCGACGAAGTCTAGCTAGTAGCTAGTAGATAGGTAGTATCATAGACTACCCACCATTCGGTAGTACTCGTACTCCGAAACAACAGTCTCTCCACAATTTTACTGGCTGGTACTGAGATTTGCAAACTTCCGTAAACAGGGATACATCGTGTGTATTATGAAAACTCAGGTTCCGTCGTTTCTGTTTCTATGGGTGTAATATATTATAAAATACATATACCTGATTCTAGAGTATTTGTGATACATAGATCGCCGAGAATGCAGTTGCTGGAGTAAAAGGATTTCATCAAGTCCAACTCGTTCGTAGTTATTCATTTTACCATTCCATTTTTTTAGTATATTCATCATGTTAGGTGCAACCTTGGTATTTACAGGTAGCAGAAAGTTTCATTACAAATTGCTCTTTTCATTTCAATCTTCAAACGTGTGTGAAACATCTTGCTGCAGTGTTCCCGTTTCGTGGCTCACGTGGACGATGCATTGTTTCCGTCATTGTGCATGCCTGGAGCAGATTGTAATTGCTGATGCTGCTGAAAAGCTGCAAATTGGCTTGGCATCATAGCCAAATCAGCAAGAGACGGCTCGCGAGATAAAAAACTGTTGAGACTGAGTAACGAGGACAATCGGTTGGAGCTGGCTAGAAGATTCCCAAGCGATGCATTACTGATGCTTCCAGGGAACAACCCCGTGGAGGAGGGCAGCCGATTCAATCCGGCGGCGGCAGCAGCTGCTTTTTGTGCATCGTTTCCCCCTTGATCGTTGCCAATGAGTGCCTTGAGATTGGTGGCCGACTCGAAAAGGTTATTGGTCTGTACGTCTGAGTTACTGTTCATCGCCGCTGTGGCCGGCATGGATGTTGGACCAGTTGCCGAAGCATTTAAAGCTGCAGTAGCCGGATTATCCGATGAAAGAAAATGCGAGGATCCCAAGGCAGAGGTGGCTCCTCCAGATGCAAGACTAAAGGCTGCGGCATTTAGTGCAGCGCTTGCACCACCTTGATTTTGTTGCTGGGTCAAAGTAGCTAATTGAGCTTGTAGCTGCTCAATGGATGGCATTGTAGGTTTGAGACCTCCCAACTGCTGCAGGTCTGTAAAAGATTGAGCTTGTTGATTCTGCATGAGTAATTGTGACAAGGGGTTGGTTGTGTCAATAAAGCCAAGTTGCTTTTGCAACTGAAGTTGCTGGGTGAGTGCCGAGAGTCCAGCGGCACCACCCAAGGCTCCAAACCCATTGGCACCAATCCCCGGGAGCCCAGTGGCAAGAGCTGGATTCAAATTTCCTCCAAACGCCATGGCACGTTGGGCTAGTGCCTTTCGAGCAGCTGATCCATTGGTTTTTCTTTTTATTAAAAGGAGACTTCGAATGTCAGATGTTGCCGATTCGTTTACATACGAACATGGTGACATTTTGCCTTTCCCAGCTATTTTACGGAATCCGAAATAGTTCAACTGACGTTGAAAGGAGGCGAATTTCGAATGCCGAAAGTATTTGTGAAGGACCTCATCTTCGAGTCTCTCCGGATAGTGAACCTTAATTCGCCCATCTACCCATTCAATAATTTCGCTGTTATCGTCCGTCAACATCTTGGTCAACTGATACAAGAATTCTGCGTGAACACGAATGAAAATGTTTGGATCAAGATGGATTCAAAGTTTAGAAAGTATTGGCATGGTCACGTCAACAAAATACCGTCAGAAAAAATCGTGGACACAGTCGTCACGACTACATCCACGATGCGACAAAGCATGGTAAGTCCGTACCTGCTACTGGGTGATGTTGATTCGCTCCTCCCACTCCTGACGGCATTGATGGTGGGGCACTTCGATCCATGAGATGCCTAGGCATCTTTTGTGACAACATAGCCTCAATGCTGACATCATTGGAGGGAGCAGAAACATTATTTACAGATGTAGCGGTGGATGGTGTACCAGCAGCAGCGGCATAGGCAGACGCCATTTGTGCACTCGCTTGCTGTTGTACTTGTCCCACCGTTTGGTCTTGTGAATTGAGATTGTAAGTATCCATGATGATAGGCAGCAAGGGAAGCAGAGCAAACACTGACAACAACTAGTACGTAAATATTGATAAAATATTTCGTTGTTGTTGGATTGATAGCGGCGAAGGTGAAGAATAAAGAATAGCTTCTTGCTTTTCTTTTGTTGCCCACCCTTTGAGCCCACGGAATGTGTTTGTGAAAAAAGACCGACGCGTTGATGAGAGTGATGAGAGGTGACGATTGATTCACTTTCAAGTGCAACACCTCTTTTGATGAGCCACGCACACACAACCTTGCTACGATGGAGTATCTAACTTATCGTACCAGTGTATGTAGTAGCTGGTATACGGGCTGATCGTGAAGTCGTGAAGAGAGAAGAGAGCCCTGACCAAGCGACGTCATTCCACTTTCGTGCCACGCAAGCTTTTCGGCAGAATTGTAATTTCTCTTAATTCGAAATTATTTAAGACTTTTGATGTTCGAAAGGCGTTTTTCTCCAAAAAGGAATGTTGAATGTGTTAAGCGAGCGTGCTCTAGGTAGCTAGCCTGTCCAAATTCAAACGAAATATTGTTCATTCAAATTTAAAGAGGCAAAGTGCAGTTCCTACTCTATCATAGAGAGAGTACGGTAGCTAGCTAGCTTGCGGTAGACTCGTCTCAACTCACCTCCTCTCTACTACTAACAGTAATGTCAGTTGACAGTAACCATAAACGTACTAGTCGTACAGTATTCAAGTATTCAACAACAACGATGGCATCGCGATGAACCAAACGACTGATCAAGTTCAATCGCACAGAGACAACCATAGATACTACTGCTCAGAGATATTTTTTTCGTAGTATATACTACTATTATTATAATAATTACAATTACGTCGTACTCATTGTCCAACACCACGACAAACGCCATCTTATCTTCCTTTTTATGTTATTGCTACTTGAACTGTGAGAGAGACGAATGAGTCGCTACGTAACGCGACGAACGGCATTGGGGACTCCGTTGGCTGCTTCTTCGATGACCAACGAGTCGGGAGGAGAACATGTTGCCAAAAGCCATCGCCGATCCTCCCCAGCATCATCCAAAATGGAAGCGGCCGAGAGTGGAAGACAGCATCATCATCAACAACAAGACTTTACTCACATCAATGCCAGTCTACCAGGGAGGAGGCGGCGGCGTCGAGAAACAGCTGGAACATCGTGTCGACTCAACAACTTGTTATTTCGAAGCATTCAACGACAAACCGCCAGATATCTCCGGCGCAACCCGGAAAAGGTGTACGCATTGGTGATTCTGGTGTGTGGCACCACATTGCTGCTGTGTCTGGTAACATCGGCTCTACTTCAAACACAACAACAAGAACAACAACCAATACCACCTTCTGATGAAAGAGGGATTGAACAATTGCCGCATGAACATCATCCCGAACGCCGCAAAGGCCTGAATTTGGGTAGCATATGGAAGACCCATGGCCAACAACTAAAGAAAAAAACCATATCAAAGAAAGAAATAGAACTTTTCATCACGCGGGATCATCCTATAGGAGTACCGGTAGCGAATAAGAAACCCAAGATTCGTAGTACTCATCATCAGATCCGCGACAGTTCCGCAACAAAGGAGATAGATTGGTCCTTTGACGTCTTATTTTCCAGCCTGGAGACAACCGTCGCTACCTCAGAGACCAACAAGAATCATTGGAATCTACCATCTATGTCCCGGGAGGATATTGAAGAAGGTGGGTATGAAGATTATGGAGACTTACGAATCCACTCTTTGGAAGAAGATGACACCTATCGCCGGAAAATTTACGATGACCCGTGGCTGATGGAAAATGGATACCACACTCTCCAACCTGATACCGAGAATGACGTTTATTATGCCTTTGACGACGATCGCCTTCGAAACGAAAAACTGGAAGGTGACCAGGTAGAAAGAAGTTGTCGCAGGATCAGTGAACATCGAATCAATTATCCAAACTGCAACATGTTCCATGAGACTCAATTCCTTGACAACAATGTCAAGTATTTAAGGTAAGAAACAATCATGCAACACATTATTTTGATTGACAAAGAAAAATGATGAACAAACTTTGAGCCTGTCTGTCTTTTTTGCAGTGAAGGAGCCTATCGACAAGTTTTGATCATGCATCATCATTTCGAAAAGCGGGAGGAAAAAATCATTGTGAAAGATATTCAATACGAGTACGTTAAGGGATTGTTTTGCTGTGTATTCTTATCAAAACGTTTCTGATCTCCTCTGTTGCAACTTTGAACCAGTCACGACTTCGAAGTAGAGGGCTTCGAGTTTGTTCGAATGGACGCGATGGTAGCAGAACGCCTCTCGGCAAGTCCGCGTATCTATGATATTTATGGTTTTTGTGGCGTGGGAATTATTTCCGAGTTCTTCAGTCATGGAGATTTGGAGAATATTGCCATTCCTGGAGAAGGGATACCTGACCCAGATCATGACACCAAGCCTCTAAAGTCGTACAATGAACTCACGGGAACACAAAAGCTGATCATTTCACTTCAAATGGCCGAGGCCGTGGCTGATCTTCACGGTTTTCCTGGTGGTGTCATTGTTCATCAAGACATCCAGCTGTCTCAGTTTCTTTTCAACAACGCTGCCAACAAAATTATTTTGAATGACTTTAACCGAGCGGAGTTCATGCTTTGGGATGACGAACACCAACAATACTGTAAATACACGGAAGGGAAAGGACACGGAGACTGGAGGTCGCCAGAAGAATTTTATGACGATCCTTTGGATGAAAAAATTGATGTGTTCTCACTTGGGAACAACATGTATAGCCTTCTCACGGGCCTTTGGGTCTTTTACGATTCAAAAGACGATCAAGAAACCCGGAAAAGAGTCACAGGTGGGGAAAAGCCTTGGATAGATCCGAGATACATAGATGGAGACCCTGCGGAATCAAAATTGGCTCAAATTATCCCTCGATGCTTTGAGTATTTCCCCGAGAAGCGACCAAGTGTTTTTCAGTTAGTAGAGTGGTTGAGTGAGGCTGTGAAAGAAGTTCTAGGAGCCAAGGGATCGGATACCAACATCTAGTGCGAATCGGATTCCTTGGAACCTACGAGTGTCACCGTGTTATAAATGATTTCCATGCTTTTCTATCTAACTGTAAATAACCTTTTTTTGTGACATTTATCTCGACTTCCCGGAGTACTTTCTACTCCGTCGTAACTACTCCGAGTATGATAGGTATGTCGACTCTCTACGGTAGTAGAGTACCGGTGTTGTATTGACAGTGAGAGCAAAAAATAATACATTCTACGGTACTTATGAGTGCTACCGTAGTAACGGAAAGAAGGGTTGCAAGTTGGAAGTGACACAGAGATCGGAGGATTCCGACTCTGTTTGTTGAATGAGAACCATCGCATTTTTTTGGTTTTTGACTTACGACTCACGTCGTACACTGTTAGTAGTAGTAGCTACAATCATTGATGATTGGTATTCACTCACCTATTATTTTCGCACCCTTTTAATCTATCGGTCATCCAACATTGAAATCAACCGAATTAGGTTAGTTTTTGAATAGGCATATCTTCCCAAGATAATGTCTCCTACGTTTGTGTTTTCACACATAAATAGCTCAACTCTCAATCTGTAAGTTTATATAAGTAGCATTTTGAGGTACATAAGTTAGTTGGCCTAAAAAACGCCATGGAGTGAAAAGGATTTTTTATTTTTTTTCAGTAGCCGGTCACGGTTACTCTACATTTTCGTCAGTAGCTACTGAAATATGATGATCTAGCTATCAAGCTTCAAACATCAAGAACCCTTCAGTGCAAGAACAACATATTCCAACAGTTTTCATGGACACAGGGGCCTGGCAAATGCACTTCTGATAGCGATTTCCTCCGCCAAAAATCCATTTTTCAAATACTTCGTACGAGCGCGCGGTCGATTTGTCGTGGATTGTTGTCTTGCATCCTTTGCCTTGTCAGAGAGTACTAGCGTGATCTCTATTCTTGTGTCATGTGATCATTGAACATGAGGGCCATGGCTAGCTGTTATCGAATGGATTGAAGGAGTTCCAACGGTGCCTTGTCTCCGCATTCACACTGCCCTACGACGAAGCACACCGAAAAATCCACAAACGCAAAGACTCGTTGCTCCCATCGATGAGTGACTCATATTCCTTCCAACGATATGTTTGCATGGAGGAGGTTGTTTTGATTGTCGGTGTGTTGATAATAGGTGGTGAGTTTCAAATGGTTCCGTGTTGTATTTGATTTTTTCTATTCTCAAACAAACAAATTTTCCGACAGATTTTGTGGAACGCTTCCGAATGTGGTGAATCATTTTCTTCCATCAATTCGATCTGACCCAATGTTGTCGACAAACCAGAACCGAACGCGTTATATTGATTGAATACCCATACAAGTTTCGAAGAGATGTGTTTTTGTCCATCATCAAAACGTTCATTCCGTCGAATATCGGCACCTCGTCGAGCTTCGTTGTTTTGCCCTTGGACCGCTGGAACCTCCGTTGATGGAGCCTCCGTTGGTGTATTTTCTTCATCATTCCCTCAACACCAACAGCCTCTTCAGCTCGAGAACGCTTCTTTCACCATCTAGTGGTTGCAGATTGCACATCTCTACTTGGATAATCATGATACGAATACGTCGAACGACAAACAAATCACGTTGTTGTCGGTTTTCCCTTCTTTTCTCATTGCCAAGACAGCTTCAACCCCTTTCCTCTCTACAGTGCTCAGATTCTTGGTCTTGATAACGTTCGAAGGCTCAATATAGTTCAAGAGAGCACGGTAGATAGCGCTAAATCTCTACTTTCTTCACCATTGTGAAGTTTCGTTGGATTACGTTGTATTTATGAGGGAGTAATTTTCGAGTACAAAAATCGCGTGAAATTGTACGCGCAAAAATTTCGGATCGTGCGGAATTGTGCTCTTTGTCTTGGAGAACGTGGCTCTGTTGATGCTCGGATCCAAGATGCTCGGATTCAGTTGTCCTGATGACGGGACTGCGTCAAGCTATCAACCACAGTTTCTTCCTCTTTAGTAGGATAATCGTCTACCGTTGTAGGATAATCTTCTACTAGTTATTATTAGTGTTGGTTTCACTAATTCTTATGTACTTCACGTGATGGAAGTATCATTGCTTCACTAATCTGTGATAGTGGAAGTCTGTTGCTAAACTCGTAAAGAGTGAGCTCTGATCTGTTGTTGTTTTTTATCTTACCCTTGTGATGATATTTCATGTAATCATTCAGTGATGTGAGATTCCTGATATCTGGTTCTCATAGTTGCGAAAGTTCCCATCTTGGGTTGTTCTTCATATAAGTAAGGTAAGTTCTCCAGTGAGAAAACATGTATTCTTTGATGCGAAATCATGTGTTGTTCAGAACACTGATTGATTGCTTATTTCTCATAAACGTTGATATGTATTTATCATATATTCCAACACACTCCTGCCTGTTCAATGTTGTTTCAATGTTGATACAGGTTTCTTTTCTTTATTGTAAATTGTTGAACTCCATTATGTGTCCAAATTTTGCTGTCCCATGATTATTTTTCGGAACTTGGAAAATTTATTTCCATGAAGTGGTTTGGTCATATAGTCTGCAATCATTTTGTCTGTTGGGCAGTAGTGAATTTTGACTAGCCCTTTTTCTTTCATATCGTAGATGAAGAAATATCTGATGTCAATATGACGAGAGCGCTTTCCTGCACTTGCACGACCATTTGTTTCCATCAGTATTGCGGCTTTGTTATCTTGATAAAGAACCGTCTTGATTTTATAACCTTGAGAATGCATAAATCTCATGGTCCATAACATTGGTCCAGCTGCATCATCTGCACCGACCAGTTCAGCCTCTGTTGAACTTCTTGTGTTCAATATCTGTTTTCGGCTCGTGCATATTGGAGCACCTTGTCCGAATATAGCAGTAAATCCTGTTTGACTTTTCATGTCAGGGTGCACTGCAAAGGCTGCATCGACATACCATTTGATGATCATGTCGTTTGATAGTTTTAATGTTAAGCTGTCCAGTTTTGTCTTGAGTAGATATTTCATCATACGGACAAGCTTCATCCAGTCTTCTTGAGTTGGTTCCTTTACTCTTGTAGTGAGGAATGCAATGACTGGGTTAATATCAGGTCTTGCACGTTTGCATGCAAATAACCCTTGAGCAGTTGTAGTATGAAACTGTTCTGCCTTTTTCTTTTCTAGCTTATTGCTGCCTTTTGTAACCTTGAATAGGTTATCATTCCATGGCAACGAAACACTTTTTCCTTCGAGTTCTTTGCTTGGAAATGTATCAATCATAGATTGAATATAATCGGACATGTCAATTGTTAGGGATCCATTTGAATTGTAGATGAGTTTCATTCCCAAATATTCGTGTACTTTTCCACGAGTTATTTTTACTTCTCCGATTTTTCCATACATTGTTTTAACCCATTGCATGAACTCTGTTACAACACTTGGTTGTATATGGCTGACTTTCAAATCGTCAACATGCCATGTCACGGTGAGTTGTTTTCCATTCACCATCTTGTTTGCGACACATGGATCATATGGATTGATTTCAAATCCATATTCAATTAGGTCTTGTTTGAGCTTCTTACAGAATAGCATTGCTGAGACTAGCATGCCATATAGAGCTTTTATAAGGTGCACATATAGCACTTTCTGACCTTTCACTTTGATTAGATACTTTGTATATGTTGGATCGATCTCGCAGAGGATTTGAACTAGAGGTCCCTCTAGTTTCATGATGGTTCTGTTGCCATCTTTATCATGTTTGTCAAGATGAGTTTGAACAAACGCATTGGGTATGTCGCATGTTCCGACATCCCTTTTTTCATGGGCTTCTATCATCCCAGTTAAGATAATGCTTTCCGTAGACACTGTTGGACTGGAAACTTCATCTCTGCCGATCCAATTTCTTTGAACACTGCCATCTGCACAGGTTCTACCCTTGATGTCACCATTGGACTTTTGGGTTATGAAGAAGATAGTTCTGAGTGCACGTTTCATCTCAATATCTTTGAGATCTTTTGGGTGTATTGGTTCCCAACAATCACGGTCATGTAATTGCTTCATTTCTTTATGAGCTGCTTTTGTAGCTCTCATACCAAACTTCTTGATAGCTGTCTTGAGACTGTATGTTGTGACATTAGCATATTCAATTGCATAAGTGTTGTCACGTTGATATAACATAATCATTGCAATGACTCTGGCATCTTGCAGGTCATAATTAAGAACTTCATAGTGCCTTTGACTGTAGTTCTTTCCCGTCTGCTCTCGATAAGATTGTAATCGATCAGATACATGGGATTGTCTCGATGATCTTCGAAGGCTTCCTTCGGATATTGCATCATGTTCAGTATCTTCATTTTGTGCTTCTTCTTCTTCATCTTCATTATTTTCTTGAAATATGAGGTCAAGTTGGTCTATTCCATCTCCCTCTTCATCGATGTCTTCGTCATCTATGCTTTGATCTGCATAGGATAGTTCTTCTTGGATCGAATTTTCTTGTGAGTCTCCATGCTCATCATAATTATCTTGTTCAGCATCGTAGTCTGGCTCAAGATCGACATCGGTTTCTGATCCTGATGATTCATAGTCGGAATCATCATATATATTGTCATAGTCTTCGTTTTGTGTGTGATCCACTCCTGCGATCCAAGAGGAATCATAAAATATAGTTCCGTCCTTGTTGTGTAGGACAAGACTTTTGATACCGTCTGCCTTTGCTAGACGTTCAACTGCTTCAATCACAGATGCTGTGATTGGAATGACTTTGACTTTTCTTCTTGTAATTGTTCCCTTTGTACCAAAATGGTACAATACATGTCCACCTTGTAAATTATTTACTGGACGTAGATATATGCAGTCCAATGACCTGGCTGCTTGGGAATTTCTTGGTTCTGGCTCATCATAAGCCTGAACATAACTGAACTGTGGGATAGTACAGTTTTTAGTGTAATCCAGTCGTTGATGACTGAGGATTTCTCTCGGGCTATAATATTCTGACACACCGTTCTTTGGTGGAAAGAAATTAAGTTTATTTGCCGTTTCCGCCATGAGTTCCTTGATGAACAATTTTGGAATAGCCTTGAAAGGGAGGCTATGATAGGTTGCGCGAACACGCTCCTTTATGGTTCGGATGTTTCTTTCGGCTTGTGGCACATGCTCATTTGCTGTTGCCAGATTGTAATCAATCTTATTGGAACTATTCTTGAAATATTCCAATACTGCCCGGTATTCAGAATCTGCATGGATCATCTTGATGGTGAATCCAGCATTTGTATATAATAGAACAACCTTCGCCAGCACACTCCTGTAATCCATCATTCTTCTTGATGGAACAAAGTTGCAAGTTCTGTACTTGATATTGTGACTTATAGTTGCCAAGAACGGCATTGAGTTCACAAATAAAGTGTCGATTGACATCTCGACATCATGTTGTGCTGCGATGAGTTCTTTTGGTATTTCTATGATATCATTGACCACTGGTATAGGTCTTGTTCTTGTTGCTTTACCCTTGATGGTAGCAACATCTGGGCCATATATCTTTTCTGCCAGGTTAATATCATCCACGGTAACTGGACAATCTTTAATAGAGTTCATCTTGATGATTCTCTTGAGGTCTGCCACATATGGGAATCCAAGTGTGTGCAATAATTCTCTGGCTCTTTTAGCCCTTTCTAACTGCTGGTTAGAATAGAAACTTTTGTTTTCTTCTACTGATTGTAGAAGTGTCGTCTTCTTTGTGATTTCTGGTTTATAATAGTAGAGGCCTTCTGGACTTTTCTTGAAGTCTAGTATTTTTCTCCAGTATCAATCGAGAATACGTCCCTGACAGGATCGTATGTGACATTGTGTTGTTCTCTGATCAAAGCAAAACTTATGATGTTTGCCATACCATTTATATCAAACCATGTTTTGACTTTTGGAATGATTTCAGGTAGTAAATCTGACTGGAAATTTGTTTTTGTGGTGCCTCCTGAAGACTGTAGTAGAAGTGTTTGTAATACTTCACGGATATTAGCTGCAAAATCTGGGTTACATAAGTGATGACATGTTGATTGATTATCCAGCAAAAGTACTTTTCGTAGATCAAGTGGTTCTTGAACTTGTGACATAGATACCTGTGTTGTTGTATCTGCCACTGCTCCAACTTGAAGATGTTGGATGGCCCACTGATAAATATCATTGTAGCTCGATGCTACTGAGTTGCCACTACTTTGTTGTGTGGTTTGTGCTGGTAACTCGACAATCGTTTCACTTTCTGCTGTGGTATTTTCACTAGCATGTTTCATGAGATTTTGAATCTCTTTGGCCTTGTTCATATGCCATTCAGATTTTGGCTTATCCTTAAATCGACACTTTGATGACAAGTGTCCTTTCTTGCCACAACAGTAGCATACGCCTTCTGTTTGCGCAAGAGTTATTTCTGACATCACAGACGTGTGATCTGTCTTGAATTCTTGATTACTTTGGGACTTGTTATTTGCGCTTGACTTTTTCTTGGATAACTTTTCTTTGTATTTGTCCTCAAAAGTTCTTGCGCTGAGAATTGCTCTTGCTTCTTCAATTGTTTTAGGGAACTGAGTGTGTCCCATTGTCTCTTGTGATTTGAGACCTTCAATAAAAACACCATACTTGTCATGGTCAGATCTTTCAATGAAATAGAATGCTAAGAAGCGATTCCATTCTTAAGTTTGAATATCCTTTTCATCCATTGTCGGATTATTCTTTTTCATATCATCAATCAGACTTGTGATATTGATCTGTCCACCAAAGTGTCTTTTCAAAAGTTTTGTAGCTGATTTGAACCTCTCGTAATAGGAGATAAGTTCTTCTTCTTCTTTCTGTCGGATCATGAATAGATTCCTTATTGCATCTCCGATAATTTCAAGCTTGAGTTTTGATTTATCATGACCCATAGCATGCTCTTCAATTGCATTCATTAGTGCGATTGCATCATCCTTGATGTGAGTTGTATAATCAGCTCTTTCTTCTATCTTGACTTGCAATTCTCTTGTACACTGTGCCCATAGCACAGCGATTACTTTGCCCATTTTTTCGTTATATGCAGCTTTATCTTTTGCATATTGTGCAATTGCTGCCTTGAAGTCAGTATCATATTCAGCTTCTTCTGATGCTTTAGTGTCTGGATCAGTAGCTGTAGAGGTTTGTCTTTGAGGCTTCATTTTAGAATCATTAAAATCGATATGTTTTCTATCGACTAATGCTTGATGGACTAATGTACCATAGACCTTTCGAATGTTTGTAAGTACATTTCGATTCACTTCTTCGAAGTTGTTGGTTGACTTGCTTGCTGAGTTCAGATCATAAAGATTTGATGTTGTGGTCTTCTTATTAGTTCCATTGAAATTTGTCTTGTGAGTTCGGTTGTTACCTCTCCCATATCTGCCTCTTCCTCTGTAAGATCCACGTCCTCTTCCGGACATTGTGAGATCTTTCCGACTTGTGACTCTTTACGAGTTTGTCTTGGAGAACGTGGCTCTGTTGATGCTCGGATCCAAGATGCTCGGATTCAGTTGTCCTGATGACGGGACTGCGTCAAGCTATCAACCACAGTTTCTTCCTCTTTAGTAGGATAATCGTCTACCGTTGTAGGATAATCTTCTACTAGTTATTATTAGTGTTGGTTTCACTAATTCTTATGTACTTCACGTGATGGAAGTATCATTGCTTCACTAATCTGTGATAGTGGAAGTCTGTTGCTAAACTCGTAAAGAGTGAGCTCTGATCTGTTGTTGTTTTTTATCTTACCTTTGTGATGATATTTCATGTAATCATTCAGTGATGTGAGATTCCTGATATCTGGTTCTCATAGTTGCGAAAGTTCCCATCTTGGGTTGTTCTTCATATAAGTAAGGTAAGTTCTCCAGTGAGAAAACATGTATTCTTTGATGCGAAATCATGTGTTGTTCAGAACACTGATTGATTGCTTATTTCTCATAAACGTTGATATGTATTTATCATATATATTCCAACACTTTGATCCAAAAATTCAACTGCTCTTGAATCTTCCTTGGCCTGTCTGAAAGAAATCTTGTGTGATTCTTCTATATTGTTAACAACTTTTACTGAGTTGAATCTATCGTGAAGAAGCGGTTCCTTATCGGTATTTCATTGGAGGTGATGATTTGCGGTAGTAATGGGGCATTTGAAAGTGTAACCTAATTCGGTTGATTAAAACGAATTCGGTTACACCTGGGCAATAACCGCTATCACTACTACCGTAGCTATCATAGACTACCGGTACTACTACCAATAACACTGTACCAAGTACGGTACACGGTAGAAGAAAGGCAGTGCGAGCGGAGCGGTGCCCTTTATTATAAGCATTAACTGTAAGACGAGATTTTCTTCAGCCCACATTTTTTTGTCCTGCAACTATCAAAAGTCGTACAGTGTGAGAATCGGTGCACGGGTTACGGATGACCAATGGCTCCAGGAGTTTGAGTTTTCTACGGCTTGTTAAGGAAAAAATACAACTTACAGTTAGAAGTTGTGTGCAGGCTGAGGCAGACACCTGCTCAACGATACCCTCTAACATCATGGCCACTTCATTTCGATTAACGGTATTTGAAACTTGGAAAAGGAGCGATAGTGGCGACAGGAATGTCTTCCAAAGGAAGCTTCCTGGTCGTAATCATACTCCCATTCCTCCAGGAAAAATTTGCAAACGAGTACGGACGATGCAATCCGACAATTGGACTCTATCGGCTTCATTAGTCAACAAAACGACCCGTCGTGAACCAAATCAGAAAACTCAAGAGAGCTTCCGGTTACTTGAAGGTTCTAAATCGCGCACCACGGTCGCTCCAATGATAAGGCTCTTGATTGTCCTTGCCATGACAGTTCTCTTTCGTTGGAGTACGGAAGCCCAAAACTTGACTTTTTTGAGATCACCGAGTCCATCAGTGACATGGAGGGAACCTTTTCGAATATCTTTCGCTGGTCATTCAGATTCCCAAGGGAATTCCGTACAAATACCTTCCTACATTTTGCTGCAGCCGCGCAAACGACAGTTTGATGGGCTTCATCTCTTCCAACCGTCGAACAAACGGTCCTTTCGGTCAGATAAGCACCCGCTTCCAAGAAAGATTCAATATCCCTCCTTTTCATCATCCGACCAAGCCGAATCGTATCTTTTCGAGGATGAATTTGACTCCGATTTTGAACCAAAATATGCTCAGGATGACGACTATTTGGCGGAATATTTCTGGGATACAGCAGAGAAGAGTGCATCCGATGATTGCCGAAGAACTGTAGTTAATCAACTGCATTTTCCTACATGCAACAGTTTTCACGAAATGAATCTGATTGAATCGCAATTGCGGTATTTGGGGTAAGTCCGCGGCTTCGTTTTAGGACTAGTAGATTTCGATCTCGATTGCAGCGTACTTTGACACGGATCATGAATCCTAACAATAGTTTTCCGCATCACTCGACTGGACCGTACTTTTCCCGAAGTAAGGGCACGTTCCGTATGGCAGGAGTCGTTTCACATCTGATCGATCCCTCGATTGAAACTGTGGTGTTGAAACACATTCATCTTGGAGGGTTCCAGGTGCGAAATGATCAGCACGGGAACTACGAGAAAATGTACCGAGACCTGTA
Source organism: Nitzschia inconspicua (assembly GCA_019154785.2). Taxonomy (NCBI): domain Eukaryota; phylum Bacillariophyta; class Bacillariophyceae; order Bacillariales; family Bacillariaceae; genus Nitzschia; species Nitzschia inconspicua. The sequence goes on along the minus strand of JAGRRH010000009.1, from coordinate 1,985,857 downwards.
TTGGATGCGAATGGACGCAGTAGTAGCAGAACGATTATCTGCCAGCACACGAATCTACGACATATACGGATATTGCGGGCTGAGCATTCTTTCGGAGCTCTTTCGGCATGGCAATATTGAGGATGTGTTGTATCCTTACTATGACAGCGACGACGATAGCAGTGACGACGTCGGGGTGGCTGGAAACGATTTGTTGCAACGGCAAAAGCTCAAGCTGGCATTGAATCTTGCCGAAGCTGTAGCTGACCTCCACGGCTACAGTGGTGGAGCCATTGCCCATCAAGATTTGGCACCGACACAGTTCATGTGGAGCAAAGACAGGTCAATGGTCAAGTTGAATGACTTTAATCGAGCCGAAATCATGCTATGGAATGATAGTAGCGGGCGATATTGTAATTACAAGGAGCCTGACTTTCGAAATGTAGGTGCATACAAGGCTTCTTGCGCTGCTTCCATTGTTGCCTTTGTTGTTGTTTTTGATTGGACACATACTCACAGTCAATCCTTTCACTTTTTTGGTGTTACCAGTATCGATCGCCAGAGGAAGCGAGGCGCTCTGAACAAAACGAGCAAGTCGATGTGTACAATTTGTCGTCTATCTTCTATGCAATATTGACTGGACGGAGGCCTTTGGACGACGCTGTCAACAAAGAACGGTCGAAGCTCGGAGGGAAGCTCGTGATACCTGAAAGGCTTTGGAAAAGCAGCCGAGAAGAAGCAGTGCTGGCCGATCTCATCAACCGATGCCGTGAGCGCAAGCCGTCTCGACGGCCCAGTATTTTTGATGTGGTGAAGATCCTGAGACGAAACCTTGTTGATCATCAATCTTAGAACTGTAATAGTTAATAGTGAATGCACCAAGGTGGCTTATTGAAGAAATCAAAAAGTTGACTTCGCTGTTTGTCTTGTAATCTTATCACAATCCTTTCCTTTTTACTGCCAAAAGAGACGGAAAAGATGGTTCTACAGACACCGGGAGCCCGATAAGATACCACGGTCCCAATGTGTGTCGCAAGTTGTTCCACTTTGATCCAGTGCTAAAGGGATTTACTGGATTCTCCCATGTTCCATTTCCCTGGAGTAGCGCTTGATACTGCATCTCTAAGAGTATTTTGTATTCCAATGTGGTGTAGGCATTGCACACATACAGGACATGATATCCTAAAAAGGCCGTTTGCAACACCCCTACCATTGCCAAAAACGGAAAGATGAGTTTGACCAAGTCGGTTTGTGCCAGCTGTCCACGACCGAGTTGTAACAACAAGGTCGTGAGTGGTGGCAAGTTCAGAATGCCCGTTCGTTGGTTGCCGTAGAATAGATTCTTCCATCCATGCTCCTGTAGTTGTAGTTTGAGTGGTTCGTAAAAGGGACGATACAGCAACGCCGTGCCATACCAACATCCCATCGTTAGATTGGCAACGGTCAAGAAAAAGTGACGATAGTTTCCCCAACCGACACAATTATTAAGCCATACGCAGTGATGGTCGTATTGCAATATACATCGATGACATGTGTAACAATGGTGGCAACGTGGTGGTCGTTGAATGTGACACTGTTGGCACGTTGTGGGGGAGGGATCGGGAAAGACGTTTTTGGAGGCTGATTGCAATGGTCGTTTCTGCTTCTGGTTGATTGGATCTTTGGAACTTGTGTCATTACAGAAATACATTTGAGTGAGTTGACGTTCTTTGAAAATATCGAGTATAGGATCGATGCAACAACATCCTCCCCGAGCGTCGGTGGATGTCCAGGTGTAAAAGGAAGAAGAAGAAGAGGAAGAATTTATATCATCTGTGATAGATACTTTGGTGGTTACGTTTGGTTTGAGTTGGTTCTCGTTAGAATCATCATTTGGGACTGCAACACCAGGTGATTGAAAGCATGCCGAACTCATATGGTACAGTATCATAATCCCAAGATAGGCGACGATCCCATCATGAAGGTAGATGATCGAGCAATTGTGTTTGTTGTTTACAGTTACAGTTAAATCGTGTCGGCACCACCTTGTTTGAATGATCGATCGGAGCGATGTGTAGTAGGCAAGTATCACGAGAATTATTAATGACATGCCCACAGCGGGTACGCAAGGTCGCCAATAGACATGTAGCTGAAGTCGGTACAACCCTGTCTTGCCATAGGCAAATCCAATGGCTGCTTGTATCAGCCGTAGGGTCCATTGGAAGGCCTTAAAGTCCTCAGTAGTAGACCTCAAGGCTCGATTGAAACCAGTCCAGGTATCATGCCAGTGTTGTATGTAGACTGATTGTTGTTGTTGTTGTTGTTGTGAGAGTGACGGCGAGGACGACATCCTAAAGATGAGAAAAATGTTGTGTCTGTTGCACCGACGGAATGTCGATGATCCTTGTTGCCTTTGATTGATTGATTGATGCTACCGCCGCAGGTGGTGTGGTGGATATTTGTTTACCTACAAATAATAGTCTACAGCAGTTGTATTGGGCTTCATACATACGAGTAGAGAGATCGAGGAAGGGTATCATAAGGGCCGGGCCAACTGGAGTGTCCCAGTCAATACTGCCGTAGCTTGAGATCTTTAAAGAACAACAGTAGTATTAACAGTAATAATACTACGTCGTACCTGTAACGACAAGCGATTGGAGGTCTCATGGTCGTCGTCGTGTCGTTGGAAAGTAATACTTCGTAATACCGTAGTTACCTACACTCTCTACTACCTGTAGCCACCAGTAGTACCGTAATGTACGGTAGTCTACGAATACCGGTACCGTACTACTCGGAGTACGTTTTCAAATCCCTCTTTTGTAAAACCAATGATGACGTCACGAGGCAGCGCACGCCCAACCGGTTGTCATGACAGCACACAGTCGCGCTTTTAGTAATTTTTAGGCCTTATACTGCACTACCGGTAGTATGATACACCAAGCAACAAACTGACGCGTATGATAGCAGCAGGGCGTTTTTTTTTGGTTGAAGAGAGTTGCCTCCCTTTGTTTTCAGGTCGACCGAATCGCTCGCAAAACAGCGTCATTACGACGTTTCGACGGTTCGACAACAACACAAAGACTTTCTCCCCTCGACAATCGATGGTCTCCCATTCTTGTTATTATTATTATTATTATTCTTGTTATTATTTTATCATTATTTGGTGACAGGATTCATCAAAAAATAAAAGCAACAAACCATGTCAGTGAACGTCAACAACAACAATGGTCCAAGATGGGTCATGACTCCCGAAGAACAGGCCATTGCATTACAGGAAGCCAAAGCTCGAGGTCTGCCCGACGGATGGAGGGTCGAACTGGATGTAAGTTTTTGCGGCAGGTTGCACGAGTGGTGGATTGTTATGATTATTGATGATTCTAGTATTCCATCGATTGTGTGTTTTCTCACTCTTCTTTTTTGAAAATCAAAAATGTTGTTGTCACTCACCTTTCTTCATCAGAAACGAAAGCGTCGGAAATGGATCGCCCCCAACAACCGATCTTGTGACAGTATCCCCAAAGCCATGGCCATTTCCGTCGAGCTGGGCATGCTGCCCAAAGACACCGTCTTGCAACCAGGACCGCCCAAAACAAAACGAGGACGACCGCCCGTATCCAAGCGCAAACCGGGAAAGAAACTGAAACGCAAAAAAGCGGGGCCCAAGGCTGGGAGAAAACCAAGAATTGCACTGGATTTGACACAACCGGGTGGGGATGACGCTGCCGCCATGAAATTATTGACGGGAGATTCGGATGACAGTGACGACAACGACGACGATGATTCGGATGACAGTGACGACGATGAATTGGACGATACCGATGACGACAACGACGACGGAGAAGAAGAATTAGATGCACCTCCTCGCAAAAAACCCGCACTTGCCGCCACTACAGCTGCCACCACCAAGTTCAACAACACAATACAACGACCTCGTGCTCAACCCGAACAAGATGAATTGAAAGACAGCGAGGAGGAAGAGGAAGACGAAGAAGATGAAATGGAACCTCCGACCGAACCTGAAACCACTCTGGAGCCCGGAAACTCGCACTTGACAACTGTTCATTGGGACCCTGCGGGTCCGGCAGCCCAGAAAATCGGATGCCGAATCCGGGTCTCCGACGACAAAACGGGAGATTGGAAAGAGGGACGGATCATTCGGTACGATCCTTGCACGCATAAACACAAAATCAAATTTTTCGACAAGACCAGATCTATCGACAAGGTTGATCAAGACAACTGCTGTTGGCTCCATTTGCGAATGGAAGAGGGGGTACAAATCTCCACACGCCTTGTTTGGGCGCATGTTAAGGGCTACGCCTGGTGGCCAGCCATGGTGATGGAATCGGACGTACACAATGTCCGCGAAGGATATGTCAATGTCGAATTTTTTGGCTCGTTGGAAGTTGCGACACTCCGCGACAATCCAGAGTGCATCCGTACATTTGAAAATGGCAAGATTGACAATGTTATTCAAAAGAACAAGAAAAAGCGAAATATGAACGCCGTTGCCTTGGCAATCGAAGAAGAACAAGAAATTCAAAACGCTCGAAACGCGGCCGCAAAGTTCTATGCCACCAAGGCATGGGAAATGGCTAATGCAAAAGGCGACAACCTACTAGGCACTCGCATCCAAATCTGGAGGGACGATGTCAACTACCCATATGGAGATACGGTCGCCGGAAGGGTGCGGCAGTACAGTGCTGCACAAAAAAAGTGGCTTGTCTCGTATGAGGTATCGGACAAGGTGCGCAAGAAGTACGAAGCTTCATGGATCAATCTGCAAGCGAAGGAACACAAGCTGCGAATTTTAGAGAAGCAGTCCAAAGGGGGTTTGACAAACTTTGATCTTTTGCCCTTCCTAAAAGGCTTCAAAATTGTCGGGGAAAAAGATTCAGAACCCGAGGAGTCAACAGATGCTCATTTGGATGACCTTAGGGAAAAATGTTGCTCCGGCTGTGTTGATTATTGGAAAAAGAACGAAAGCAAAATCACATGCAGCGAATGTAACGGTTCCTATCATTTTGGTTGCCTTGATCCTCCTATGAGCAAGGAGGCTTATCAGAGAATCATCTATGTCCAAGATTCTACATTTGTTTGCTGCAAATGTCAAACCTGCCGCGGATGTTATCAAAAGGACGTCGCGTTTGGAAGCCATATTAGATCAGTTCCCAAGACATTGACCTTTCCCGAAGGAGAGGATCTCATCTTGTGTTCCATGTGCACCAAGTATTTCGAAGAAGAGCAATACTGTCCAAATTGCGCTCATACTTGGGATGATCTCCACTTTCAGCATGTCCAACGACAAATTCGTTGGCAGCAAGAACATCGTCCCAAGAGAAGAGGAAGAAAACGAAAAAAGGACCTGGCTGATCCCACATCCTCACCGGACTTTCATTCCTTCACTGCTCCAGCAACCATCGAGCACGAAGATCCGTTCCCAAAGGTAGCTAAAGTCAACCCTGCCTGGTTCCATCCTGAAACCAGTCAATGGGGATACACTGAAGTTGACATGTTGACATGTGACAGCTGTTCACTTTGGGTTCACGCTGGGTGTGCTGGAGTGGACGAAGACGAGTACGATCTGACTTCAAGTGGCGAGCATCCTATTTATAGTAAGGAGTTCTTGTGCCGAGTTTGCTGTCGACAGCGTTGCTTGGATTTGATATACAAAATGCAGCAAGAAGACAAGCAATTCCTCTTTGCGGAACCAGTGACCGACAAGGTCGCTCCAAACTATCTGGATGTCGTCAAGCGGCCTATGGATCTTCAAACAATGCTCATCAAAGCAGAACGAGAGGAATACAAGAATTATGCCTGGGTCAGAGAACTCTTTGAGTTGATGGTTTTGAATGCATTGACTTTTAATCGATTCCATACTAATTTCTGGAATGAGGCGAAGCGATTCCATAAAGCTTGTCTCGTGAATGTCTTTGGATCCTTCGGGAAGGGGGCACCTCCTAGCAAGTATGAGGTGGAGATTCTTGCCAATTACGAAAAGGCAAATGAAGCCAAGAAGATGGAAGAAGAACGAGTAAGAGAAGATATAACAGTCGAGAAAAAAGATCTCGTCGCTGGGTCGAATGTTGTGACTGTGGATCTCCCAGAACTTCGTGAAAAGCCGCCTGATCACCCATCATGCCTTCCATGCCACGAAGCCAAACTCAAACCGAAAGATGCATACTACTGCGGTTGGATGGAATGCTGCTTTACTTGCGGAAGCAGTGGGGCCTCTGATACATTTTTGTTCTGTGTCGATTGCGGAGAAGCCTTTCACTCGTTTTGCGTAAACGCCCCAATTCATAGTATGGACAATTCGGCTGTTGCTAGTTGGAGATGTCCCAATTGCAAAATTTGTGAAATCTCCGGAGATGCGCCGCAGGACGAGCTCAAGATGTTATTCTGTGAAATGTGTGATAGAGGTTTTTCCCTCGATCTACTCGACCCTCCTCTCCTGTCTGCCCCACCTGGCGTTTGGATTTGTGGGCAATGTGTTGATTGTCACAAGTGCAACAATAGCCTTGAAACGAATGGGCCAAGTTTGAAACATTGGTCAAGGGACCCGCACCTGTGCTACCGATGCGGAGGATGCGATGGATTAGTTGAACAGTACGCGAAGAATCGCAAGTGCCCACTTTGCAATGGCATTTGGAGAGATGAAGATACTGACTTAGCTGAATGTGTTGACTGCAGAGCCAAGATTCACTCTCGTTGCGACTCAAGAGCCAGTGCTTTTGTGAAGAAAATTGAATCAGGTAAAACTGATGAAAGTGGTGAAGGATCTGGGTATCACTGTCCTGGTTGCAGCAGAAAGCAGGGTGTTAGCAAGGACGATGGTAAAGTGACGCGAGGTCACATGGCTGATTTTGCCTGGAAAGTGATATCTTCGGGCATCCTTGATCCAGGTGACATTTTTTCGAAACAAGAGCTCCAGGAAAAGGTGATGGAGCAGATCGATTGGAAAACCCGAAACCTGTGGCGAGATGAATACAGAAAGGTGGTCCTCGAAGGAGTCCGTTTTATGAACCTTGCTAGGGAACAGTTCGGTGACCCGAGGTATCTAATGGACCGTTTTTGGCACGAGAATGAAGATTTGCCAGCATGGATGGGCCAAAGAGCCACTCGATTCCTTCACATTGCAAACAAACTCAAGCTTGACTCTCTTGGTTTCTCAGCAAGACGCATCGAAAACTGTGTTATGATATCCAAACTTGCAGCAAGTTGGCTGAAGGTTGCTTGTCGAATGATGGGTATCAAGACGAAGAAGAATGTCAAAGGGTACGAAAGGGTGATGAAGCTTCTTGTTGCCCCGCACGAAAGCGGTTCCGTTGATCTAGCATTTGATTCAATCCGATGTGAAAGAAACCGCAACATTATCAACAAAGATGACTGGATGAAAATATACGAACCAAGGCTGAAACCTTACGTTCAATATGCTGTCTTTTCGGCGGCTCCTCCTGAAGCCACACATCATGTCGGCGGAGAGCTAAGACATAGTGCAGAAAGGGGTGGTTGCTACAAACTGGCGCAGCCCCTATGTGGATGGAACAAATTTCTGGAGGTCGGAGACATGACCCACAAGTGGAACGATCCGAGGGAGTGCTGTCTTTGCCATCTCTGCGGAGATGATGATGCAGGTCTCCCAGATGAGACCCCGAACCACACATCGGATCGGACAAAGCCTGCTATTGCTCGTCTGGGCAGACTTCTTCCGATGGGAGAAGGACTATGGGTTCATACTGCATGTGCTCTTTGGAGCTCTGAAACATGGGAAGAGTCCAGTGGCGGTCTTGTCAATTCATTGGAGAAAGCTAGATCTCGGGGTGCGCAATTGAGATGCTTTGGTTGCAGTCGTCCTGGCGCTACAGTTGGCTGTGTTAAACAGAACTGCAACTGCAACTACCATTTTCCATGCGCATTTGCTTGTGGTGCCGTTTTCAATTCCTCTAAGCAAATGTGGTGTTCTGCCCACAAAGAGAGTGCTGAAGATGTTGTTCAGAATCCAAGCAGTGAGCTCATGAAGACACTGATTGTAGCAAAGGAGAAAGCAAAACCTACTGCCGAAAGAGATGCTGAAGCTGGAGATGGATCTTTCTGCCCACGAACAGGTTCCCTTCTGGTTCATTGCCTGGGAGAAATAGAGCAGAATCGGGATGGCTTCCACACTGAAAATCATATCATGCCCCCTGGGTACACTGCCACACGCATTTTCTGGTCTGCGGTCACCCCAAAGGAGAGAACCGTGTATGTGTTGAAGATTGAAAAATCTAGTGGAGGGAGACCACTGTTCACAATTACGCCTGCTGACAATCACGGTGGCAAAATCAAGGCGTCGTCAGCTGAGAATGCCTACGATATTTTGATGGATCAAGTATGCGAGACCAACGCTGAGCACTTTTCGCACGGTGACTTGTTCTCAAAGCTACCAACAGAACGTAAAAGTCGGAAAAAGGTGTATGGCATGAATGGTCCGCAGTTCTTTGGGTTCGGAACGAACTGCATTCGTCAGCTGTTAGAGGCGCTTCCAGGGTCCGAGGCTCTCGTGACTAAACTGACAGATTCGTCTCCGCAGTACCTTTTCTGTTATGTGCAGCCTTCAGAAGATGCGATTATGGACCTCCAACGGAGACGTGCTGCCATTGAGGCGGAAAAAAAACTTGAAAACGCAACTGGCTGCGCGAGAACAGAGGGGATGACTGCAGTGACACGAAGTGGTGGCAGTGATCGCATCACAAGAGCTCTAGTTCGAAAAGCCGAAAACGAGGATACGGCTGATCCGCTGGGCAATAGGAAACCAGATGCGGAGAAAGTCAAGGCTGATCGTAGCAGGATGCAAAGATTATACAGAGAGATGAGAATTGTGCCAATCGAGCAGCGTCTGGTTCCAAAGCGATCTCACATTCATGGTTGGGGTTTATTTACGAAAATCGACCTCCCGAAGGATGCAATGATTGTTGAGTACATGGGCGAGACCATTCGTCAAAGTGTGGCTGATCAACGAGAGAAGGCTTACGAGGTGTCCGGAGAAGGCAGTTGCTACATGTTCCGTCTTGACATGCATCGTATTGTCGACGCTACTAAAATTGGATGTATGGCGCGCTTCATGAATCATTGCTGTCAACCTAATGCCTATGCCAAGATAATCTCTGTTGATACCGAAACTGGTCCGGACAAGAAGATTATGATCTTTGCTCTCAATGATATCAAGGCTGGCGAAGAAATCACTTACGACTACAAGTTTCAGGTGGAGGACGGAAGCCTAAAGTGTACCTGTGGTGCTCCAAACTGTATTGGAAGAATGAATTAGTAGTAGATGGCCTAGGAACATTATTTTTTTGATTCTGGCCTCAATAGCATATTTCTTTCTTATTAAGCTACGTTAGTAGGAACTCGGAGTAGATTACTAATAACGGTGAAGTGGACAATGAAATGAAACTTTTGTGTAGGCTTGGCTTTCTCGCGCCTGGAGACGACATGATCATGCGAACCCTAACATGTACTCCGGAGTAAATCAACTTTAAATCACAGAAAGAAGAATCTGATGTCGGATCAACGAAACGAGAATGGCGTTTCACTTAACTGTGAAGCTGTCTCAATCAAAAAAACTTCGGGTTCTCAAGCAGCGAAAAAATGCGTTCTTTTCCTCACACAAACCATACAAACTCCGAAAACACAATAGCTGGATATCAAAATGATTCAACACTTTCTTCCTCCCGTCTTCGTGGCTGTTATGGGTTTCATGCCGTTTTGGATTTGGATCTTCATTCTTCCCATCGCATTGTTTTGCGCATGGTTTATCTCGCCCTTGCCATCGTCTAAGATCAAATCCAAAGACCTGCATCCTATTCGAGCATCTCCTTTTTCACTAGATCGTGTTCCCAAAGGGAAGATTGATACCATTGTGATTGGAAGTGGATCTGGTGGGTGTGCTGTCGCTAACATACTTGCTCAATCTGGGCAGCGGGTATTGATTTTAGAGCAGCACGACCGCACAGGTGGATGTACCCACAGCTTTACCAAAAACGGCTGCGAATGGGATACTGGCCTGCACTACACATCGATCAACATGGGTAAGAAAACTTGCCGTCCTGGAGCCCTGTTGAACTTCATGACGAAGGGACTTCAAAAATGGACTGCACTTCAAGACCCTTACGACGAGATTGTGTTCCCCCAAGACTCCTTCATCCGTTCTGGAGCTCCAAACGAATCATCATATCCCTTTGTAGCAGGCTCTTCGAAAACCGTTGAGTCGATCATGTCTCGAATCGATCCTTCAAATGTCGAGCTAAAAAAACGAACTCAAATGTACATGGATTTATGTCTCGACATCAACCAGGGCTTCACGGCTTTAGGATTATCTCGCGTTCTTCCTTCCTTCTTGCAGTTTCTAGTCCGATCAAAAGTCGACCGACTGATGAAAATTGCTTCAATGACAGTACGAGACGTTCAGTATGCCATATTGAATCTTGGGTATTCGGTCGATTACATATTGAAACACGGCTGCCCTCCTGCTCCACCAGGACCAGAACCTGATCCGTCTATTCGACGTCTCAAAGCAGTGCTTACGCACCCTATTGGTGATTACGCTGTTCAACCTCGCGAAGCAACCATGGCTGCTCACGGCGTCACCATGGCGCACTATATTGACGGAGCCTGCTATTCCGTAGGTGCAACCCAAAAGATTTCTCTCCGAAGCACCGCCGTAGTTCGTGCGATGGGGGGAGAAGTCTTAGTGGATGCGACTGTTATTAGCATACTTGTAGAAGGTGGACGAGCGTAAGTCTATGGAAAGGAACGCGGAATGCATGTTAGCCTTCAATCTGATTTAGCCTCACAAATATGATTTGTCTATCGTCAGGGTTGGTGTTCGGGTAGCAAACACTTCCGCACTACAAGAAGGGACGTGCAATGTGGAAGTGACCGAAATTCGATCCAAAGCAGTTGTATGCGCGACTTCGGTTTACAACTTGTACAACAATTTGCTACCCCAAGATATGGATGTTGTGAAGGATTTTCATTGTCCAGAGAAGCGTACTATTCGCCAAAGCAACGGGCATATTTTTCTTTTTTGTAAGATTGATGGGAGCGCCGATGAATTGAATTTGCCAACACATAACCTCTGGTACTTCAATAGCTATGACATGGATGATGCTTTTGACGCATACTTTGCCAATCCCAGGGAGGTTCGCCCTCCAACCGTTTACATCGGATTTCCTTGCACCAAAGATACGACGTGGAAATTGAGATTCCCCAAGATTTCAAATTGTATACTGATCAGGTAAGTGTGCCCAAAAATCAAGTATGAGCTGAGAAACTGTTCCTCTGGTTTCTTACTTTCTCCGCGCCTTTTTCTAGCGATGGCCTCTGGGAATGGTTTGAAGAGTGGCAAGGTACCAAGGTCGAAAATCGCGGAGCAGATTATTTGGCCTTCAAGGAAGCCTTGTCTAAGCATTTGTTGGATATCCTCTACGAAACTGTCCCTCAAGTCCGGGGAAAGGTGTCCTACCACCACTTGGGCACCCCACTTTCCGAGGTCAATTTCCTTGGGAGCTGGCACGGAGGCAGCTATGGCACGATGTGCTTACCATCCATGTTCGACCCGATTAACCGCAATTGGACTACAACACCGCACACCAAGGTTCCTGGGCTTTATTTGGCTGGATCTGACTCCTTCTTGCCTGCGGTGTGTGGTGCCATGTATGGCGGTTGCTTTGGAGCTACGGCTGTGCTAGGTCACGTTCGCAGCTTGAAAATGATTCTTCAGTTTTTGTTTCATTTTGCTGGATACTTGCGAGAAGACGATCCCAAACTCCCCTACCTTCAATCGCTCGTACTGGCAGTGGATAAGTTCATCAACGAATAACAAAACATGAACTTTGATTATTTGAAAAAGTATATGTGACTAGACGTTCAGAGTTTCGAATAATAGCTGGAAAGAAATCCAAGCAAAATGGTTAAAATCTAGTTACTACAGTAGTAATCAATTGAAAATGTTGGCAGGCAGATGAAGAAAAATCTCCAGCGTACCGTTGCATTGTGGATTTCTCATTGTCAGCGACTACCGACTACCGACTACCGACCCATCATACCATTTGCCGCGGGGTTTATTGGCTGTAAAATAAGTACCGGTAAAGTGTACAATATGATACCTATAAACTTTTGCATTTGCTTTACGACGTACGTACGGTAGTACGATCAAAGAGTTTTTGTTTTACCGGTATGTACTAGACTACCATAGCAGGACGGATCTCTGACATGATGTTTTTATGTTGTTTTTTATTACCTACTAGTCTACTGTCGTACATTTTTATGACATATGTTGTCAATTATTCTCCATGGGATCCAAATCTTAAATAAAGAAACTGTTGCGGATGAGAAACTCCCCAAAGCCGATGCCAGCGCGCTTTTTTGAATTTTTGTCAGGTAACATGTCGCGTTCGCATCCTTCTCTCTACTATTGCAGTGGCGGATCTACGGACTTCACTTTCCTCGTCACCGCGAATGAATGAAATACGAAATACGAGATTTTGGCATGACTGTGAATACTCCGTCGTTGCCTTCTATTCTTTCCTACTACATAGAGCTAGAGTAGAGAGTACTTACAGTTAGTGCCTTTTCCCATCAATTCACACAATTGTTTTTGGGTACAAGATGATGAATATCTTTTCTCGAAAGAGAGCTTTCCTCAAAGGTGACAGCAGGCCGGCTGTGGCAATTGTAGCCCCTGCGACTAGTCCCACCAATGGTAACGTGACAGGAAACTTCATTGACACCAGCAGCGTGGCAACAGACGATTCCAAGTCGATTCATTCGCAATCGATGACGATCACGACAGAGCCATCGCCAGATGACATCCACCGAACAGAGAAGAAAATGAAAAATAATCGTCAAATCGTCAACAAGTATGTTCGAAAGATTGGCAATCAAGCCAATTTGACTGGAACTCTGGAAATGGATTCTTACGGATTTTGCTACATACCGTTCAGAAGATTCCTGATAATTCTATCCGTACCCGCAGACGAACCAGACCAACTATGTTTAAACACCATGATATTCGATTTGAATGGAAAGGACGAGACCAGGGCTCGAAAACAAGTCGCGTGTTTGCAACATCGACAAGTCCATCTTGGGCGCCGCCAGTCCGTCGTTCGACTTGAAGGAGACGAAGTCTATCTTTACAATTGCTTTCCGATACGTGGATTGCGGTACACTGAAATGGTAGATATACTTGATGACTTCATGGAGACGGCCTTGGTTGTTAATGCCGACTTGACAGCACTGAGTCGATGACGGATCGTAACAACATTCCAACTTTTAGGAGATTATGACATCAGTTTCATCATTCATCTACGACATATTTTTAGGATTTAGTCTACTGTGGGACCCACCATGGAGTCTTTGCCTTTGCCTTGATGCCACCAAATAAAATGGCGTGTGCCTGCAGTCCTATGGGCGAGCTTGGTATCCTGCATTGTGCAATTGCATCTTCCATGGCAATCTCGTCAGCTTCCAAATCACCGAGCGTCAAACCAGCCATGGGTCCATAAAGCGTGTCTTGAATTATGGGACAACCCAGACTACTCAATTGCGCGCGCACTTGATGCTTCCGACCTGTCACCAACCGAATCGTGCTTTGATAGTGTTGCTTGTCCCCCGGGTCGTAGAACTCTGTTTTGGCGACCTCAATCGGCTCACATTTCACCACTTCCAAGACGCACCGAGTCCAAAATTGCCGTGCTTTTCGTCGAGATTCCGGTGGAAAGTGACTAACCAATTGGCATGGGGGTCCACCAGCTTTGCCTCTCATACTTTGCGGGGCCCACATCCAGTGAAGATGCATTCCAATTGGCACTAAATTGGTGGTCACGGCCAAATACAACTTTTTCACCTTGCGTTGCCGTTGAAGTTCCTGAAATACCTTTTGACCATTCCGATCCTTGGATAGAACTACACATCCGCCCACTACGGCATCTACACGATGACAAATCAACGGTCTCCGGATAGTGTTGCCTTGGATATCTTGAAACGGACCCAAGATATCTTGCACGCACCCCGGGCAATTTTCGTGATAATTACTGGCATCTGGTTGTGTCGGTAGCATGGGTGGTTTGTCGACCACTATAAAAGTGGTATCTTGATATAAAAGACTGCGACCATCCAAATCATAACAGGCAGGAAACCGACGAGGCTGAGGATAAATCCGTAGATCCGTTCCGGGCTGAACAAGGGTAGGAGTAAGTATCCTCCGAAATCGCTGTGCCTCCATTTTGGCAATGTAGTCATCCAAATCCGCACCCTCAGAATCGTCTCCATCCTCAGAGTAGTCCCCACTGCCCCATCCCTTGGGAAGATCGGCATAGAGTTCATCTCCATCATTGTCGTATTGTGCCAAAATGTCTTCCTCGGTGAGTGTCTCCATTCGGGCCCACACAGCACCAATATCAATCAGTTTATTGGCTTCTTCCAATGATACTTTGGCCACTCGACTGACAGCTTCGTTCAGTGGCGTTTCTTTGGCTGGTGAAACACCCATGACGCAATATTGCTTTCTCGTTTCCGGCATGAGAGGTGGGAGACTTTCATCGTCGTCGTCGTCCCTGTCGATCATTTGCGATTCATTTTCCGTTACGTCCCTTTCGATCGCCACATCATTGTTTGCTCTGCTGCTTCTGACCGGAAAAATCGACCTACATTGTTTGCTGGGCCGAGATATGGGTGTCGTTAGTGAGAAAGAATTCATGGTCCACACAACAAAGAACACGAAAAGCATCATTCGAAGGCTTGATGATAATGATGTTGTGAATTCCATCCTGTTCTGCCTCAATTCTTTCAACCAAAAACACAACAGCAATAAAAAAGATTTCAAGATACAAATGTTTTCTGACTCAAGAGTGGATAACGGCGATTCTGGACGAATATCGGCGTTGGAGGTTACTAAAGAGATGTAATAAGACGACGTTCTTGAAATTTCTGTTGATGGATGTGAATGTTCGAATGTACGTAGAATCGAATACGAGTTGTTGTCGTTCGTGATTCGAACGTCGAAATTGATGGCGCGGCTATTCTGAAATCAAAAGAACCAATGGCTCTCAGTCGAGTCAGTCGAGTCGAGTTCTTCGAACGGAACACGTCGTACGTCGCCTAGTAGGACTGCCGTACGTCGTACTCCGAGTAGACCGTACGGTAGTACAGTCGCATGTCGCATGTTGCACCGTACCGTAGACTGAAACGGTTGCTACTACCGTAGGTACCTAGGTACCGGTAGTCTACCCCTACGACGTAGTCCTACCGGTACATGAACTTCGGGCCAACAAACAACACGATCTTTCCAAGTGGCCACAAATCTAGCTAGGTAGTGCTATGCAGCCAAGAATGTCCTCTTTCAAGACAGGAAGATGCCAGCGACTACTATTAGCAATGTTCTCCTTCTTGGCTTGTTCTGTGAGATCATGGACTACCTCATACATTAATGGCAACTTGAAAGCGGCTTTGAATCGCCATCCGTCCGTTAGGCTGCTCTCATTTTCCACCACAGTTCCGTCGACAACCGATTCAACCGACAACAACACCGACGGACCTTTTCTTTTCAATGGAACAGTCGCTATTCTAGAGAAAGGAGAGCATTATGTGGTGGTAGACAAACCCTCGGGTGTGGTGTGCCATCACAGTGATTGGAGTGGATCGAGAAAACGAAAACGATTGGATCGGCAGCCCGAGGTGCCCATGCTGCAACGTGCTCGAGAAGCGGTCGGAGAGCGCGTCAATCTCATTCACCGCCTCGATCGGGGAGCTAGTGGTTGTCTGCTTCTTTCTCTGGCCAAATCGGATGAAAATGGAGGCAATGTCACCGCCATTCTGCAAGATACCATGATGAAACGTACAACCAAAACGTACTTGGCATTGGTGCGAGGGGAAGGGATTCTCAAGGGAAGAAATTTTCGAAAAGAAGGGTGGTTTCGAGTCGATCGACCCATCAAGGATGAACTGGGGACATTGAAGAATGCAACGTCTTATTTTCGTTTCATCGCGGGTCAAGACAATGCTAATGGAACCCTCGTAGATCGACCAAGGGCAAGTTTGGTTTTGGCCCGTATTGAGACTGGAAGATGGCATCAAATACGGAAACACTTGAATGGACTCTCACATCCGATAATTGGCGATTCATCGCACGGTAATTCCAAAACCAATCGTGAGTGGCGAGAAAGATGGGGTTTGATTCCAGAAAGAACCTGTCTTCATTTGCTGCACTTGCAACTACCTTCCACAGAGGCCTGTCCACAAGGAATATCTGTAACCAGTTCTGTGGCTCCAGACATCATGCACATGCTGCAGAATCATTTTCTACCGGACGTTCTGGAAGAGGCCCTGACTTCGTTAAGGGAGGAGGGTTTGAGTCTGGAATCATCTCAAGAGTCTACAGTTGTCGAAATTCAGCTAGAATTACCATAAGATTCGTGTCACAAATCGAGTAAGCTGCGGCATCCAAGGAAAATCTACTACTTGGCAGTTAAGTTTGTCTCTATGGAAAGCCAAACGAAAAACGCAGATGCCAAAAACAGTTCGTGACCACCCGACACGAAAAAGAACAGACTCATGTATATCGATCCCTTCAATAACCAATACTGCTCCACAACGACTTCTCCCCTTTCATACGAGTCTTTCACGTCTTCTCGTCGTTTGCGTCTCAACTTGTCTTTCATCTCAACGTTGCGTTGCACCAAATCATGGATACAAAGCCTGGCACGTTCCAGGTCACGGTAGGCATCCTGTACCAAATCATTGGATTGTTCAAGCTGGTCCTGCAAGAAATCAATTCGTTTTCCCGCACTTTTCATTTGATCCATCAAGCATTTGTATTTGTCATCGGAGGTCGTGTCTTTAATAATAATCACCTCGTCGGGTACAGCGGAATCTCTCGTGGTGAGGCTCTGTAATGCAAGCAAAGGAGTGCCAACCTGGTCGCGTCGTAAGGTATTCAGGTCCATCGTATCCCATGATAGCGACCGTCTCAACCCCCCTAATCGAGTTGCATTCCGTATCGTTTCGGGAGAACTCACAAACGTTCCATGCCTTTCAGACAAGTCCGAATAACTAACTTCAGGACCATCAACACTCTCATCTTCGGTTGCCGCTGTCACTTCGTTTTTCTTGTCGGGAATATCATAGAATTCCTTGCGCATCGCGTTCGTCGAATGTTGCCGTTGAGGAGTGAGGATTACAACTTCTTGTCCAGTCGCACGACTGATTTCAGATTGCAGTCTCTGAAAGCCGTCTTCATCATCTATGCTCCCAGAGAAAGTGAAAAGTTCTTCCGAACCCACAGATTGCGTATTACCTCCCATATAGCGTTGAAGCGTCTTTCGGGCAACTCGAGGGTCTGCTGCGTCTAGTTGGAATCCAGCGGCAGAGCTATTTAGGAACTCGTTCGTAGCCGTTTCGTCGGAAAATGATTTCAAGAAAATCTGATCCATATCCAACGATGCCTTAGAATGTCGCGAGGCTTGGTACTCAAGTCCCTGTGGTTCGACGTTCTGTGGTAAGACGTACGACTGTTTGGAGCTCGTTAGGTAGTCCGGCTTGAAATCATCGTTTGAATCGCTAGGGTGGTCTTCTGCATGGATTGGCTTGCTCCTTGTCTCATGTTGTACCAGATCAGCTTTTTCCAAAGAGTTGTCATCAGAAGAGTCTTCTATACTCGAGGAAGATTGCAGCCCAGCTGAGTGCTGTACTTGAATTTTTAGCTCCTCGATAATCCTTCTAGCCTCCAAAAGTTCCTGTTGTAACTTCTTTATGGTAGCACTGTCATCTAAAACTTCGTTGACCTTTGGTTTCATTTCTACAAGCTTCGCGCGAGCTGCAAACTTCAGTGTGGATTTCGTTTCTTCCAAAAATGCCTTGGCGGGTGAGGCACAGCAAAGAACTGCCATCTCGGCATTTCCGGATAGATGGGGTTGTAGAATTCTAGTGAGCTTGGAATCCCTGTAGTTGATGTGCTTGGGTCGTTTTTTGGGTGGGAGACTCAATGTGTGAATCACAGTAGTCAACGCTAAAAGACTGGAGGTTTTTCAAAGGAATCATTAGAAAAAGTTTCAGACAGGGGTCGAACTGTGACAAAAACACGCACCTCTTGTTGATGGTTCCTCCTTCTCGTTGACGAATCGCGGAGTTTGTGTTGGTCGTCTTCACACTTTCCGACCCCGCTAGGTCAACCAGATTAAAATCAGCCACGCGTACAACGTCGTGAATCGGGCCGTCCAAGTGGATTTCTTCGTCTGGATCGCGGCTTTCCACCGTTAGCCTGAAAACAGTATGGCTTCGAGACGAATGAGCATTCATATCGGTTGCTGCCACCGCTCGTTGCGTGTTTCCTTCGATTAGAAGTTCTAGAACTTCATCGACATTGGTGACTACGGGCTGCGACACATTCATTACAATTTCTCCGCTGGCATTTGTTCTGATCTTAACTTCTTCATCTGTGCTGCTACTGAGAGTAGAAGTATTTCTTTTGTCTGGAATCCCTTCAGTGTTGGTGCTCAGACTATCGTCCGAGAGTAGATCATGAATCTTTTCATTGTAAATTTCAAAGTAAGATACCTTCACGACAAACTCTCGTCGAGCTGCTTCCCCCTGGCCCATAAAACGAAACAGATCTGATGCCACCAACTGAATGATACCAGCTTGCCCACTTTGTGCTTTCCCGTCGCCTTGCATGGTGAAGGTCTTCCCCGATCCAGTTTGACCGTAGGCAAATATGGTGGCATGCTTTCCATTCAAAACGCTTCTCACCATTGGTCTTGCAATACTCTTGTACAACAGCGGAGTCTTGACGTCTTCGTCGAAAACTTGGTCGAAACTGAAGACAGATCGTCCTTCGATTTTACGACCGTGTCCCTTTTGCACCAATGTCTCCATGGACCCGTTCTTCTCGATGATCCATGCTCGTTTGTCGTTATTTTTCAGCTTTTTCTTATCGTCGTGCTTTTCGTTATCGCCGAGTGGACGCAAGCGAACGGCGACTGAGGGGAGGGAAAGTTGGAGAATCAGTAAATAAATTTATGACATTCTGACCGGCAGTGTCGCAACAACGGCACGACGTACCTTTAATATTATTATGGCTCTGAGGGACTTGAGGCTTCACTTTAAATCCAGTGGCCATCGGAGGTGCTTCATTACTATGAATTGGAGCCGTCATGATCGCCCTGCTGATATGTATTCAGCTTAACGAAAAATCTTTTCGGACGAATCAACTGTGGAGAAGACCGGGTGACAGAATTAGACTATCTCCTCGAAGAAGAAATAAATTGATTATCCCTCACACGTATGATTCTTCTCTGTGTTGTGTGATACAAGATTCTTGTGCCGGCAGGTATCTGGCGGAAAGTCGTTCACTTCTCCCTAAGCCGTTCACTTCTCCCTAAGCGAGGTTTGATACAGTGCAGAGGCATTAGCGAAGCTGATGTAACTCTGTCATCAACTCTCAACACAGCGTCTCTGGTCTCGCATAACCGATGGACGATGGACCGTACGCAACGCACACACAAAACAATCTTTGGGCCTTGGTCATAGTTATTACTATGACAGGCGCGGCATCTTCATTCGACTACCATTCCGTAGGTCGACGTAGTGAAGGTAGGCGAGTAACATGCTCACGCGTTCTTTATCTCACAGTCAGGCGGTCATTTAACAGTAAAAGTAAATAAAACAACACGGTAACTGAACTACCGGTAATTACTACGTACCACTCTATTAGTTGGATTGATCCTTAGTGGATTCGTTTGTCAACGAAATGATATTAAGGCTGTTATGGTTTCGATTGATTGAGCCAAAATAACACTCTATCATGTTATTTCGTCAAAGTCTTTGCTACTGAATTCGGATACTTTCTTTGGCACTGATTTTATAATAAAGATGATACTTGAAGCTAGGGTGATTCCATTGCTTGCGTGGTTTACCATCATCCTTTGCTCGGGACAGGATCTTCAAGACCCGCTTTTACAGTTAGTCAATGTTATCTTGTAGAATTGTGGTGTTGCGTCTCTCTATGAACTGTCGTAGCCGTGCGGTGGTACACGTTGTCTCAGGCTAACTACCACTAGCAGACCAGTACACAATCAATGATCCAATCCACTGCAGTTGGTTCAAAAACTTAGGTATCGGAGATCTTGACCTATTAGCCTGATTAATTTGTTACTCGAGACTTCAGCCGTTGCACCAGGGTGCTCAAAGCACTGGCTCCGCTCGTCTTATCGGTGCTTTCACTGTTGACATCAGGGACAATTTTTGAAGGCTGATCGCTGCTGCTCAGTTTGCGTTTCTTCTTCCGCCGCTTGGATTGTTCGGACAGAATTTCTCGCATGGCAGATGTATCTTTAAAATTGGGATCCGTCTTGTCGATACCAAATCGGTCATCGCTCCCATCAAGGACAGCTTTGAAGCGATCGTCATGGACATTCACCTTGAAATCTGTTCCTGAGACATCGGCAGCAACTTTGGCCTCCTTTCGTTTTCTGGAACCTTTCAACTTTTTGCCCTTGTTCCTTTCCATTCTCTCGATGCCACGAATATCGTAGTCCCTTGCTTGCTCTTCTTCATGCTCTCCGGCTAGAAGTAACTCCAGCTCTTCGCGAGCTTTTTTCTCGGTGTTTGGAGCTTCACCTACCGACTCACCGCCCTCACCGTCATCGTCCATAAAGAAGTCGTCATCGTCACCTTTCCTGGGATTTCTGTTTTTCTTTTCATCTCTTTCTCTACGATTTTTGTCACGATTATCCTCGCCATCGGAATCATCCGAACCATCGACTTTTTTATGACCACGTGTAGCTTGGCGTCGCTCTTTTCGCTTTTGCTTTCGCTTTTCTTGATACTTCTCCCATGGCGTCAACTCCTTCGGTTCATCCATATCAGAAGCCAACTTGGTACGAATCTTTTCTTCCAAGTCCTTCTTTCCAGGGACATATTTGATCTCCTTGGACATGGCCTCTCCAGTAGCTATTACACCTTCTTCGCCGTTAGATGAAGAGTCAGATCGATCATTTAAATCGTCATCTTGGTCACTATCATCCTCACCATCGTCACTTTCCAGCCCCAGAAGCTTGCGCATTTTGGAAGCCTTCGCGACTTTGTCTTCGTCGTCGGAGTCTTCATCACTCGATGGGTCCGATGCGAGGTAAGCTTTGAGATCATCATGTTCATATTCATCTCGCCATCCAGCACTAGCATATTTTGTCAATTTTCTCTCCCGCTCCGTATCTCCCTGGTCCCAAGTGCATTGAACGTTCGTCTGTTGCAATGCACTGACGACAAATTCCGGTGGTTGATAGTTCCCTGGAATGGATGTCGCTTCATCCCGCAAAGGACGATCAGTAGTGACGTTGGGTACTTCTTGTGGAGGAATAGTTCGCAGGTCCATGGCGGCACTCGAGCGCTCAAATTCCATACCGTCGACTTCTTGGTAAACCAAATCGGCGTGTTCAGGCTGGGCAAACTGGACGATTGCAAAATAATACTTGAGCTTGGAAGCCTCATAGGCTCGCAACTTTTCGGGATCAAAATCGGATTCCTCCACATCTTCGACTTGGAGCTTGATCGTACTTTCAATTGATACCTCTTCTTCGTCATCGCTACGGTCGCTTCCACTATCGTCAATCTTCTCAGCAACCTCGGAAACCCCGCTGTTCTCATTCTCTTCGCTATCCTGATGATTTCTGTTTACCTTCTTCTTCTTCCAGATACCCGTAGGACCATAAAGCTTATCCTTTTCCATTCTCTCCATCCCGAAGTCACTCTGATATACTTGAACCTTTTTGACAGCACCTGGAGGTGCAAAGCTGGAGAGAACCGCAAACAGATCCTCGGCCCTGATGTTTTCCCAGTCCATGTTCGTTACGACGAGGTAGGGCGACGGGTCGTAGGAGATTTCGACTTCTTCTTCGTCTTGACGGAACGATGGATCCAACACCCCCACAGTCCCATAAACGGGATCCTCTCCCTGTTGCTCCTCCTCGTCGTCTTCGCCCGACGACTGTGACGAATCATCTTCATCCGACGACGAAGAAACGTCCAATTCACCCCTCGAAAGGGCAGTCAAGTACGCAATTCTCGATGCTGGATCTTCCGCCTTTTCTCGGCCAGTTTCTGTACTAGAACTGGAAGACTGCGACGAATCATCGTTCGGAAGTGCAGTTTGCTCTTTCTCGGCTCTGTCGTTGACTTGTTTATCAATATTTTTATCATCGTCGTCGTCATCGTCTTGATTTTTCTGAACGACATAAAATTCCTTCAGTTCTTCTTTTGCCGTTTCTTCTCGTTCCTTCTTCTTTTTCTTTCTTCCATACTTGTCTTTTTCTTGCAGTTGAAAGCGAGGATCTGTCAGCACCGACGAGAATCGTTCGTCGAGGACCACCTTGTTGGAACTGGGTTTGGGAGCCCGGAATTGCGGTCGACTCTCGGCGGCGGCAAACCTCTCTTCGAGGGAGGATTGATGCTTTGTTGGATCACCACCAGCTGCCGTTGTATCATTCTTTGTGTTGGCCGACTTGGTCGTTTTGGATTTCTTGTTCGTTTTCTTGCCCATGGTGATTGAACAGAAACTCGTATTCCCAGAAAGGACTGCCGTGTCGAAACAATAAACCCTTCTCCAGTTCTTTGAATGTTTTCGTTGTTGTTGTTTGATCTCTTGATGATGATGTAAAGTTCACAGTCAATTCCGTGTTGGTTGGAAACTTTCTTATGCATGATTGAGATAAAATAACAATAATAACACAATAAAATATATTGAAAAATTGATTGACTGTGAGATTGTCCTAACTGTAAATAATGATGTGTCCTACGTAGTATAATATGATTTTTTCTGTTACGAAGTCGTACGAGTGTCTCTTCGATTTTTTTTGCTTTTTTTAGATGTTGTTGTTTTCTGTTGGTCTTGAATACATCTCGTCTGTCCTTCTAGCCGTGGCGGGACGTCTCGGCTCATTTTGATCGCGATTCAAATTCGAACATAGCCATTAGAGATAGAATAATAACATTTTTGCGTACTCCGTCGTGGCGCGACGTTGCTATGATACCAGCGTGCTATTCCGACATTCGCATTTTTTGTGTGTGCCCCAACAAGAAACAAACGACAATCCATCGACATGCTTCAATCCTCATTTCCCATATCCACCACGTAGGCCATCGCCGTTGTGTTATTTGTACTGGATTACGCTCAATGATTCTTATTCTGTTTGAGAGGTGACGTGCATTCACAAACATTTTTGTTGCTTGTTCCAACGCCATGGAGAACGAGGTGCCCCCTTCGGATGTGCTCTTGGAGGGCCTATCTCAAGATATCATTGAATGGGACGAAAGCAACAACGTTGACCTGCGAACACTTTACCCTTCTCCTAATCATGATGAAAGGCGTACGCCTGCCACCAATTCTGCTTCCACCCCAAATTCGTCGCTCTTTTTTGGCAAGGGGCAATATCAATATCAACAATACAACGACAACAATATCAATTACATCAACAATAACAATGCTTCAAAGGACTCCACCAAAATCAATCTTGATCGAACTTTTCGAGATGCTTCCCTTCCAAAACAAAGAGAACAGCAACGAATGGAACGAATGGAAGGAGCCGAACGACAAATTGACAGTATATTGGGCATTCTACGGATGAACGACAACCAACACACGTCTGTGTCTGCACTCAAGAATGGTGTCAGTGACGAGAGAGATGACACTCGAACACTGAAACGGCGTAACTCGTCTCCGTCAGAAATGGCCACCCAGCAGCAAGGAAATAAGCGACGAACGCTCGGAGAACTCCAGAGACGACGGTCTCATCCTTCGCATAAGGCCAAAGATAGAGCATCGCAACTTCGAGAACGGCTGCGACGACGAATGGAGCAGAGACGAAGACACAGACCGAATCGCCGATCCAAACGTCCACAGCATATACGCCCAAATAACACTACGACAGACAACACATCTCTGGAACGAACAACAACGAGTGATGTCTCAATTGATGATGACTTGTCGACGCAAGCATCCAATGCAGAAACACCCGTTAGTGACGTCTTTTCCGAATTGCTGGACGCCCTCAAAACTCCCAAGGTTTCCGACAAGGCATCCACCTCCCGAGTGCCTCTGACAGCCATTGACGACAATGCTCTGGATGCGAAGCTTTTAGCAGAGGAAAATGTTACAAAACATATCGCATTCACAGTCAGCAAAACAAACCCTGATGATGGCAACTGCAATACTCAGTCCTCCAGAGTTTCGATCTCTCCTCAAGCACCTGGCGATGCCTATACAGCGCCCACATCCGAAACGACGACGACAACAACTCTGTTATCAAATGATTCATCCATTCCCCGTCACCCACAACACAAAACACCCTTTTATCGGACCTATCCTCGACAGGTCCAGGAAACAGCAACACTGGAGTTGACACCCCACACAGGACGAGATGCAAAATCATCCGCTGATAAAATAGTTCATTCAGCTCGGTCATCTGACTCTCTTACCAAACCAGAGCATGGAACAGTCAAACACAAAGATAATGATGGTGACGACGACGACGACGACGATGACGAATTCTGTGACTTGTCGTTTTCCCTTGATGATCTCGCTATGATCGATTCGCTCGCGGGAGCATCCATTTCAAACAGCACCGCCCCGAGAGTGCTCCCAAAGAAAAGTGATTCTTCAGAAGAGCAGTCTACCAGCAGCAAAACTTCCAATGCACCTACTGTGTATCCAAAAGGTGCTGTCCGTGAAGATAACGACGAACTATTTGATCGCATTGATTTTTCCAAGATTGACGCCCTGATTGAAGTTAAAAAATCCAAACAAGTTACAAAGGATACGGTAGGTTTCGACTTAAAAGTGACGGGGGACAACATAGTAAATTCCAGGGAGTCAATCGAAGTCCCTTCTTCTAAAGCTGAGTCTTGCCCCATCCAGCAACAGTCGGCGTCAGATGAGGACGAGGAATACGGAAATCTCCCAGAAGATCTGGATTTCGGTCGAATCGATGCATTGATAGCCCATCAGTGTAGAAAGACCATCTTAAATTCTCAGCAGGATCGAATTGCAACTGAGCAGACAGAGTCAACGGAGACAAAACATGAAAATGATCATGACGCGGACGATTTCGACGATTTTCCATGTGACATTGACTTTAACGATATTGATGCCTTGATTAGAAAGAAACAAGAGCAAGAAAAAGCACTCACCGGACATGGTAGCGTGCGCTTAAACGAAAGCTTCGACGGTACAGGGAATATTAGCAACGAACGTGCCGAACCAGTCTCTGAAGGAACTCTCTCATATACTCGATACACCCGCTACAGAGTCGTGCGAATAGTCAATGATGACACAAAGAACAACATTAAGACAATATCTGTCGCTTCATGGGATCATACAATGACAACGGCTCTCATTGACACCAAACGAATCCACAGAACATCAAATGCCACACCATTGGAAACATTACCACACCACGACTCCGAACTTAACGGAAACCGCCAAGTTTCGGAAGATGGTTTCCTGACACTTGCGGGAGAATGGTACTACACCCCAGTTAAAGTGGGTGACATTCTCCATCTATGCTCCTTGTTTGGTCGATATCGCACGGACAAAGCAGCTCTTCCCATTGCTCTTCATACGTCTCCGCCGTCATGCAGCGATCGTGACGACCTTGTATTGGTACTATATCCTGACATGATGATGACACCGAGCACTATCAGTGAAGCATCGACCTGCATCCGACGAGCCGTCTTAAAGTCGAAGCTGGGATCAACAGGGATCACGTCAAAAGCCGCTTTAGTTGGAACAATGGTGCATGCCGTTTTTGAAGAATGCCTAAGTGGAAGAAGATTTGACTTGACATTCGCCCGACAAGTCGTCAAAAGACAACTGCAGGAGAAGGTGGAAATGGTGATAGGATGCAATTCTTCGGAAGCTGAAATTGAACAAGAAGTTCTCAACGCCGTTCCTACAATCCGAAAATTTGCTGTGCAATACACTACGCTCCTCAATGAAACCGATGGTCACGTCATCGGCGGCGTAGCTTGCCACCCTGATATACACTATCTTGGACGAGGAGTACATTCCGTCGAAGAGAGCATAGTATCGACTGAACTTGGTCTAAAAGGTGATATCGATGCAGTATTAGAAGTGGAAACGAGAGTGGCTGGTCACAGGAAGACTACACATGATGAATCTACTGAAACAAATTCTGGAACGATGAGGAACCTTATGTGCTTGGAATTGAAAACCGGTCACAATCAAGTTGCACAACTGCCGCATCTTGCTCAGCTTTCCCTCTACACCTTCATGCTGCAAACTCGTTACGGAACTATGCCTCACAAAGACGAAAGTCGAATTACACGCAAAGCAAACTTCAGAGACAACGGTTCTGCTTCAAGCGGCATCCTTCTGTACCTGAACGAAAAGGCCAAAGAAATTTACCACGTTGCACCAGAAATGAACGAAGTAAAGACATTGATCAGTCAGCGCAATGTTGTTGCCACCGAGTTGTACAAAGCCTCACAACCAAGAGGGATATCCCTTTCGTACGAAGATGGAACTCGTGCAAATGACGGCATGCGTTTGAAAGTCGACCTTCGCCCAGCCCCACCAGCAATATTACCTGACTTGACAAACAACGCCCATTCATGCAAGCGATGTTTCTCCAAACGAGAGTGTATGCTCTACGCTGCCGCAGGTTCCAAATCAGTTTCTCACAATCATCACGAACTATTGGCCCAATTCACAAGTCATTTGTCCCCACAAGACTTCGACTATTTCCGAAAATGGGACAGATTGATAGATATCGAAAGTGACGCGACAAGTGCAAGTGCAACCACAGCTTGGCTTACTGATTCCAGGATTCGTGAAGACACTGGCGATGCGATTTGCGGACTTCTCTTGGATCAAATGGCATCTACAGTGGAGAAGAACCAACTGACAGCAACAATTTGTCTTGACCGGAGGGAAAGTTCGCAGCATAACCCGTTAAATAGCCTAGGATTCTCTCCTGGGAGCAATGTCATTGTGAGCACAGATGCAACCTTAGAAAATTCTCTGACAGAAAATCCACAAGTGATTCCACTTCGACATTACATGCATCTTGTCAAAGGTTTCGTGGATCGCATTGATGGAGAAAGGGTTTTTATTTCCTGCAAAAGTACAGAGCTACGGCGGATCGTAGAGCTTGTCAGAAGAGCGGCAGGATACGATGTTCTCTTTCGAATCGATAAAAACACAAACTCTATTGGTACTGGAACTCTTCGATGGAATCTGATAAACTTTCTCTCCGAAGATGCGGACATAACAACGGCGGGAAAGGTAAGCCCTGCTAACATGATAAAAAAGAATCGATTGTCATGGCTCCGAGATGTTGTCATCAGGTTAAAGGAGCCAGAGTTCGACGACGACAAAGCAAGACAGCTTTTCGACCGAATCAACTGCCACATTCCTGGCTGTCATGTGAGCCAGTTGCGTCAAGATTTTGAATCTCTCAACGAAGCCCAACAGAAAGCCATTTGCAAAGCGATAAGTGCAGCAGATTACACTTTGATCCAAGGACTGCCTGGTACAGGGAAGTCCTCAACCATTTCATTTCTTGCCCGGTTACTTGTTGCAAAGGGAAAACGGGTCCTGGTAACGGCCTATACTCATTCTGCGGTCGACAACGTCATGTTGAAGCTACTTGAGAGTGGGGTCGGAGGCAATTTTTCTGGGGAAGAGAAGCCAACACTTGTGAGAGTTGGTCAAGAAAAGTCTTGCCACAAAGATGTCAAAAAGATTTTGTACACGGAGCTTGCCGTAAATTTTGAAGATGGGCGTGAGTTATCGTCCAACTCTTTGCGAGTCGTTGTCGCAGGTGCAGGCGTTGTCGGAGTCAGCGTTTTGTCACTGCCTCGTTCTCCGGCGTTGCTGAACGAACATTTCGACGTTGTCATAGTGGACGAGGCAGGTCAAATGAACCAACCAGCCGCATTAGGTGCACTCATGGCAGCAGATTCTTTTATTCTGGTCGGAGATCATAAACAGCTACCCCCTCTTGTTAACAGTGAAATCGCTGAGGAGGGTGGTTTCGGAGTGTCAATGATGACTCATCTGGCTGAAAAACATCCCTCTGCCATATCACCTTTAAATTTACAGTACAGAATGAACGAAGAAATTTGCAGAGTGAGTAGCGAGGCATTCTACGGAGGAATGATGAAATGCGGCAACGACATGGTGAAGTATCAACGACTTCAATTACCAGGGTTTCCGAGAAATCTCCGAACGAGTTCGCCCACGAAAAACTATGCTTGGATCGAGAAGACGGTGGACCCTAAGTATCCGGTGTTATTCCTGAACACTGATACAGTAATAGTGAGTAACAAACGATCACTGAGTACGACTGCAGCGCCACCAGTACAAGCAGACGGCTTTGTTGAGTTGGAGGGAAGGCTTGGTGGAAGACCAGGTGGTAGTACCATCAACGAGACAGAAGCAAATGTTGTTAAGGCCCTTGTCGAGACGTTTATGAATTGTGGATTGGATGGCGGTTCGGTGGGAATCATCAGTCCTTTTCGAGCACAGATTCGAATCATGGAAGAAAGCGAACGGATGGCTTCGTTCAAGTTGTCTGGATTGGAACTGAGCACAATTGATAAGTATCAGGGACGAGATAAGGAAGTTATCATTCTATCGATGGTAAGAAGCAACCATAAAGGCAGCACTGGTCGATTGCTGCAAGATGGCAGACGTCTTAACGTTGCTTTTACCCGTGCCAAATGCAAGATGATCATCGTCGGATCGTTCAGCACGCTCTGTCGCGGCAGCTACCATTTGAAACCCATTCTCACCAGGATGAAGCAAAGGCAAGAGATTTTGAATCTTCCAGCAGAACTATAGAAAATTGCATTATAGAGGCAAAGATCCGGCTAGTTTTCATTTGAATTTCTGAAGGACTACTCGTACCAACCTTTGTTTGTATGGCTACCGGTATTTTACCTACCGTAGTACGAAGTTGTACATAACTACTCCTGATTTTCATCGATTTTATTTCACTTGTTGAGCGAGTCACGAGCAGGCGCTCGACGGCCACAACTTCTTTCTGACTGTGAGAAAATTGATTCACATCACAGTCAATCAAAGATCTTGCTTTTCGCTCTGATCTCTCCTATCCTGATGGTATGTAGAGTCCACATCGACATTCCTGCATTCAGGTTTTTAGATGACGGTAAAGTGAAGAGCCAAGAAAGGTGCCATAATGAAACAAAGCAAAGAAGAATTGAAGTATCCTCTTCTTTCTACAAACCCTGGGGAAAGACAACATTTGATAGAACATGCTAGTATTGATGGGTGTGAAGACGGATTGTTTCATTCAAGATCGCTACCTCAAAAAAAATCGTGTCGTCGTTTTGTGCTTTTCTTTTCTGGTACAGTGATTGCTTTGCTTACGACTGTTTCCTTCAATGAAAATTATCAGTGGAATTGTGGCTCTGTAGTGCCTATAACAAGAAAGGATCGGGGTGAGGGCATACCCATCTCACACCTTCACCTCGAAGATGATTCGATAGCAATCGCTCCTTGTCGCGAGGAGCTTTGCTATAACATGGCAAAGATGCACGTACCCTTGAAGAGTCCAGGCTTTCCATCGTTTCTAGACTACGCACACAAAGGATCCATTAAAGTGACCTACGATAATCGAAGTTTGAAATTGAACGGCGAACGGGTGTTCTTTCTAGGAGGTAGCATGCATCCTTCTAGAGCCACACAGCAAACTTGGAACATGGCTCTGAATGAGGCAGTCCAAAATGGTCTCAATTTAATTACAATCTACATTATGTGGGCAGATCATCAGCCGTTTCCTGACCAAGATATCGACTGGTCTTTTCAGAAAGGAATTGAATGCCAGTCTCCTGAGAACCGCCTAACAGAAGCATGCGACTGGAGTCTAGCCGCTGCCATTCGATCCGCCGCGAATCGAGGTCTTTTTGTTCATCTTCGACTGGGACCGTGAGTATTGGTCTTGATTTTAGAATACCGCTCCATGTCTGTGAGCTTACTTGATCCCTTTCCGTTCAACTCGCTTTGTAAATAGATACACATGTGCAGAATACAGCTATGGTGGAATTCCTCCCTGGTTACCACTTCAAAAACCTAATATGCATCTACGACGGCCCAATAGTGAATGGCTGGAGGTAATGGAGTCTTGGGTACAGCAAACCGTGGAGTACATAAGAAGCAACAGGCTGTGGGCGTACCAAGCCGGTCCGGTCATCCTTGCCCAGATTGAGAATGAGCTTGCTGGTAATGACATGGATCTTGACGTAGAGGAGACGTCTCTCCTAGTTGATATTGAGACTGGACAACTTGTGGAAGACAAATTCTTACATAACCACTCCCCTGGCAGACTCCGAAAAGCTACGCTACAAGACTACGCCGATTGGTGTGGTGCAATTGCTATGAAATTGGAGCCAAATGTGACTTGGACAATGTGCAATGGCTTAACAGCAAATAATACTATTCATACCTGCAATTCCCAAGACACTGGAGCCGAATGGCTTGAGAACTATGGTGAAAACGGTAGAATCCAAGTGGATCAACCTCCCCTGTTCACAGAGTTTGAAGAAGGATTCCAGGATTGGGGCGAAAGGCCAGAGGAACCCAGCGACTATTTTTGGGGTAGAACTGCCAGAGACTCGACGCGTCATGCCTTGAGATGGTTTGCACGTGGGTACGTGATATTTGACATCTTGAATTTTCAATTTTGTAGTGCCATCTTGTACTCATACCAAGTTTCTTGACGAATGGCAGTGGAACTCATTTGAATTACTACATGTTTTGGGGTTCCTACAATAGAGCTCAACAAGCGGCAGGAGGAATCACCAATTTTTATGCTTCAGAAGCAGCGCTCTGCTCGTCCGGCGAACGTCACGAACCCAAATTTTCTCACTATGCTGCTCTTCACCGAATTATGAAAAGCATTGCGCCAACACTTCTTGCCGCACCATCCGCTCTCTGGATGAGCAAGAAAGTAAATGTGTTGGACATAAACGGCAAATGGACTGAAGGATTGAAGCAACGTGCGTTTGAGTACTTTGTCCAAAAATCTGCAATCCGCGGGAGTGAAAATATGAAGCACGTGTTCTTTTTCGAGAACGATGCAAATGAAAAAGTTGTCGTGGATGTGAATCTGAACAAGGGACCAGATACAACGCCAAGAAAACTTACAATGGCTCCTCTTTCTGCCTTGATCATAGTGGATGGAATCTTAGAGTTTGATTCTGCTTCTATAGACCCAAAATCAATGTCCTTCAAACGAGAATTTGTTGATGCGTCGACCATGCTCGACTGGTCCTCGTGGCCAGAGCCTGTCGGTACCTCAAGGGTCGATGAACTGACATGGACCGACAAGTCCCCGATTGAACAAACGCGTTTGAATGTTGGATCGGGGATATCCAGCCAGTACTCGTGGTACGAAACCACATTTAATGTTTCTAGAGATCTGCAACACGTCGAGCTTTGGTTTGATTCCCAAAGATCGAACGGCCTTTTGGTTTTCGTTGACGGTCGCTTGGTTGGAGATGCTGAGGATCATAGTCATCTTTACGAGGGAGACTGGTCAATGGCTGTTAACATTTCGTGTCTCTCGAATGGGACTCACAAGCTCAGCGTTTTGTCCGAATCGTTTGGCTATAGCAATTTGATTGGAAGGTTTGGTAACAGTGGAACAGGACCCAAAACAAAAGGTATCACGGGTGATGTTGTGCTTGCTCTTGGAAAGGGAGAAAGGAATGCAAGCCTCGTGGACGGGAGGGACTGGCTTTCGTTCCCCGGCTTACACGGTGAAACCTTACTTCAAAAGTCTTTCCACAATCCCCGTGATCAAGTCCTAAGGCAATCAGAAAACGACAGCACCCAGACATTTCCCACTTGGTATTCCTCTCTATTCGGCACACCAACGTATGATCCATCGAATGAGAGCCTCTTTATTAAAATTTTGCAAGGGAGGGGTCACTTGTGGTTGAATGGGATAGACCTTGGTCGTTTTTGGAACACCACTCGAGGAGCGACTGCCACACTCAGCCAGAGTTACTACTTTCTTCCGCCTGATTTCTTGAGGTCTGATGGCCAGCTCAACGAGATAGTCATTTTCGATGTCTTTGGATCAGCGCACGCCGAGACAACCAGGTTGGTCCTTAGCACGATCGTTTCCTCAGACACTCCCAATTTCAAGGATGAAGTAAGCTATCCATTTGCATGTGTATAGCTTGAGACAAGAGTGATGTTGTGTTTCAAATATATTAATGGTATTCTTCTATCGGAAGTCGCTCTGAAGAAAAATGCGAAACTGCGTTACGTAAAGGTATTACTCGAAGTATGATACAAAGGAATTCGACGATCAAAAGATCATAGAGTTTCAGGATAGATATTCCCAACCCTAATATCACTCTTACGTGACGAAGCAACTCCGTTGTCTGTTTCCTCACGAACATGTCTTGACAGAATGCTCCACAGAGGTGCCACGACTGCGAAAATAGCAGAAAAGTTCCATAGTAACATCTTCTCATGGGACTCCCCCATACGCCATCTTGGAATTGTCTTTCGTTCCGTGGAAAAATCTCGTCGAACTCTCATATGAAGCATTAATTTAAAAGAGGTTATTCTAACCTACTCCGTCGATAGGTCTCATGGTTTGGCAAACAGATTTTACACCCCCCACATTGTTTTGTACCATTGCATTGACATTGTTATCCACTTCTAACAGCAACGATTCTACAACAATGGACAACATGAAATTTAATGGGAGTGCAAGTTTCGCTCTTTTCGAAGATATCGACGGCTTCTGGGGGACTGATTTGGCTGATTGGAGCGAAACGGTTTTGTTTGAGAAAAGTGTTTCTCTCGAGCCTGGGCATAACCGTATCGAATCTTTCTTTCACAGCGGCAATGCCTCGGTGATCGATACCAGCCCCGTTTTGAACTCCCCATCTGTCGAAGCACTTTCCAATCCATTCGATAAGAAGAATAGCTACGATGACTTCTCTCCACTGTTTCAGGATGACGAGTGGACCCGAGATGTTGACGATGTATGCAATAAGGTTTCCGATGATGTTCGAGGTATGGTGTTTTCGAACGATGAGTGGTATCCCCGCAGGTATCAACCAAATCCAGAAATTGACACAGATACAGTGCTTGGTAGAACAGATTCCAACTGTTCGGTCCATACTCGAAGCAGTCCCACGAGAGAAGAATCGTTTTCTGAAGAAGCTCTGTATTTCGGGAATTGGTTTCAGGACGACGAGATGTTGTCCGATGACGAAGATGAGTACAAAAATGAAGAAAACGGTGATGACGAGGACGGCAGCGGCGACGACACTTCTCTTGTCAGTGAAGATCGCGACCGTCAATGTGGCGAATATGCATGGTTGGTTGAAGCCATCGAAGACGGGGACAAGGGGCTGCACTTCAAGTTGCATGCCGAAGGAGGTGCATACATGCGGGTTTGTGCTGGCGAAGTCATTGAATGCATCCAAAGTCTTCTAACCTACCATGAGGAAATGAAGTTTCTTGTACGAAAACTTGACGGAAGCTTCACCCTAGTGGAAGCATTGAAGGTGGTCGATGTCGTGTCTTCAATTCTTCAAGCTTATAGTTGGGCAAAGGCCGAGATCATTGGAGAAGAATCACGAAATATCGAGGAAGACAACGATTACGACGACCTTTCTGTGGTTCAAGATCTCACCTCCCGCTCCCATCCTCCTGTTGTTACCCCAAGCCGAGGAAATACAGCATTTCCGGCTCATTGGCAGAACGGGGAAGAAGCCCAGCGCCCCCAGGTTCGAGGAGAAGCCAGGTTTAAATTTGGCTGGAGAACCCTGACAGGGAGATCCAAACGACGACCTCGATTCTCGCCTATTGCGGCGTCGTAGCTAATTTCAGAGAAGCGCTATCATGTTTTAATGTACCGAGACGACCATCACGCCTCTACCTTCTGAAATGAAAAAGTCCGCTGCGTGGAGCTTGCTTGCCTTTGTTTTTAGTCGTGCCAGAGATAGTCCTTGGTTTCCTCGAAAAGATAGATCATTACTAAAAAAGTAGTTTTCAGCATTATTTTAGAAGAGATGTGGGTTTGATTTTCAATACATATGCCACTGTAGTATTACAGTACATCATTTACTACTGACAGGGAGTCCTGTCGTCAACGAACACGAACTGGGGTCGTTAGACCATTAGACCGGTAGACTGCTGTACTACCGGTAGTCGTACTCGGAGTATCATACCAGTACGAATACGTCGTACCCCTGCCGGTACGGTAGGTACTGTCGTACTGTATGATCTTGCAAACACACCACAACACCACAACACACGACACAAAATCAATCGACCAACTTGACCATTAGAGCCGGTACGAGTACATACATAATACCGGTACCGTTATGATATGATAGTCTTCCGGTAGTACTATGAAGTAATACGGTAATACGGTACCTACCTAACCTCCTAACCTCTACACTGCTACCAGTAACAGTGCGGTATCATAGCTACCGGTAGCTATGCAGCTACGGTAGACACATCATTTCCATGTCTGTCACATCAACGATGGAAGCTGACCGAAACAGAACGAAGAAGGCAAGAAAACAGCATCACACTACACCGGTAATTCGATTTCACGTGCACACTGACTGTGAAGTTCTTCATCAAAGAAGTATTGTATTATTATTTGTTCCATAAATCGTGTGAGGTGTGAGAGTACCATCACAAGTCACAATCATTCATCAAAAACCTACAAGAATCGCAAGCTTCCATAACGACTAACAATGGATTTTGATGCCGCGGCTGCCCGGTTGGCGCGGGATCAGTCTAAAGTGAAGGGACGTCGCGTGGTGACACTTTCCGACAAGGCAAAGAAACAAGCGGAATTCCAAAAGAAACAACAAGAGCGTCTACGTGTGGAGCGAGATCGAAAGCGTCAAATTGAGCAGTATCAACGTCAATACATGCATCAATGCGAACGAACACTGCAAGAAAAGGCAATTGGCCCAGCACGAAGCAGTCTATTGTTACAACCGACCTCAATTCACGGCGACGGCGACAAAATTGCTCTCCCACCGTCCGTTTTGGAGACCTTGACGTCCTCTGCAAGGGAAGGAGACGACATGCTGGGGGGAGGAAACCCATGGACCTTTCGAATCGGAATTCCGAATCCAGACTACTCGTTTCCCGCTTCTCCGCTCATTCAAAATTTGATACCACCCAAAAATGATGCCGGCCTGGATGCCAAGGAACATGATACGTTCAGCGACGATTCGGACGACGAGGAACACGATGATAATGGAAAAGAGGCGTATCTGGACGAGCTCGCTCTCAAATACCTTGTTTATACTCATGGCACAGTTGTGGAATTTACACAGGAAGAAGGACACGTCGGCGTTCCGAAGCACATTGCAGCCGTATTGTTGGATAAAAAGAACCGACATGAAAATGTGCGACACATTGAAATTCCCACCACCAGGACGGTCGATCCAGCCGCCAAGTCCATGGTAGAAAGAATGGAAAATGATGACGACAACGTCGCAATGACCGAAACTACGATTGTTACAGACGGAGAGTGTACTCCCGGTCATTTGGCATGGGGTGCCTTTGACATTCCCAATATCCAACTGGAAATCACCATGGTGAAGTTGCCAAAAGGACGGGGATGCACTTTGACGCCTACACAAGAAGCAGTTCGAAATAACTTCTATGGATTGAAGGATGTTAAGATGGTCTTGGAGCAGTCTCTGATTCGTACTCGTGCCACCTTGAGTGCCGGCGATGTGGTCAGTACCTGGCACCGAGGTGTCCGATTCGATCTAGATGTCTCCAAGGTCATCCCAACAACATTTCGTGCCGTGACCTGTATTAACACTGATATCGAAGTGGACATTGGAGAGACGGAGTCTAAGACCAAAGAAAACCATGCAAATCCACAGCCACATCAGGACGACAATGAAGCGTCAAGTGGTTTTCGACTCGGAACGGGTACTGCATTGTCATCTTCCTCCAAAACAACAGCGTCGTTGCCCGGACCTTTGAAGACTATACCCCTTCAGTCGCTGCTACCGGAACCGCCAGTAGAACAAGAGGAAGGTGTTTGTACGGTTCAAATTCGACATAGTGGAGGTGGGGGTAAAAGGCGATTTGCTATTCATTCAGCGCGAGTCAAAGATCTTTTTGCGTTTGCCGCCGCCATCGTGAACCAAAATGAAGATAGCTTCCGTCTGGTCACAAGGTTTCCTCGTCGGGAATTGAAAATGGTGGATGCCAGAGACAAGACTCTGGCAGAAGTGGGGCTCCAACAGGGACAGGAAATGTTCCTGATAGAAAATCTATAATGATAATAATATTATGTTCGTCTGGTGTAGGAAGAGTGACAAGCATTCTTTCAGACGTTCTAGCTAGTAGTGCTATTAATAATTTTTTCAAACCAGCAATTAGCTTGGCATCAGATTGCTCTACGGATATACATAATATCAATAGATGTTTTTCAATTATTCATTTCATGAGTTGATTAGCTAGCGACTATTTTGGATTGCAGACGCATTTATGGAAAATGCTCAACAGGCTCCATCCATTCACCCGGTGACGGTCGACGATTCCGCCATGGGGATTTGAACTCATCTTCAAACTCCCTGTCTGATGCAGTGCTATAAATGATTTTTGAAGCTAGCAGTTACCTTGGCATCAGATTGCTCTAAGGATATACATAATACCAATAGATGTGTTTCAATATTCATTTCATGAGTTGATTAGCTAGCTACTATTGTAGATTGCAGACGCATTTATTGAAAATGCTCAACAGGCTCCATCCATTCACCTGGTGACGGTCGACGATTCCGCCATGGGGATTTGAACTCATCTTCGTACTCGCTGTCTGATGCGTCTTCCACAATGACGGTGATTTTCTTCTTTTTCTTTCCATTTTTGGATTTCTTGTCTTTCTTAGTGTTGGTCGCTTTAGTCGTGATGTTGTCGATTT
This sequence comes from Nitzschia inconspicua, assembly GCA_019154785.2. NCBI lineage: Eukaryota > Bacillariophyta > Bacillariophyceae > Bacillariales > Bacillariaceae > Nitzschia > Nitzschia inconspicua. The sequence continues at coordinate 1,948,892 of JAGRRH010000009.1, read as the reverse complement.
CGGGATCGATATCCATCTTACTGCTCTGAACTATAGGGATTTCTCGAGCCTTTGAAGAAAAATTTTCCTTTTGACCGATGGTAGCGTCCAACGACAAAGGTTGTGTTTGCTTCTTCTTGTTGTGCTTATTGACGCGATACACTCTTCCATCAGGCCCTCTCACGAGCTGAAACTCGGGTTGCGTCTCCTCTTCCCTCTGTTGCAGTCTGTTTATTCGTTGTTGGAATGCGGGATTTCTCACTTGGTACAATCGACCATCGTGTCCCCGTACGACTTGAAATTCTGTCTCATTATCTTCGTCGAAGTCGTCCTCGAATGTTCTGAAGTTTTTCTGCGATCGTTGCTGAGTTCTTCGTCTTTCTTCGGCCTCGACTCGTTCCTGATGCAGACGAGCAGCCTCATAGGACCGTCGTTGTTCCTCCTCTCGTTGTCGTTGTCTTATTAAGCTGGCACGCTCCTCTCGTTGCCGTTCCTGTTCGAGTTGGAGGAGGTATTCTTGCTGACGACGTTCCTCTTCCTCCTGTTCTTGGGCAGCCCGCAATCGGTAGTACATCTCTTGTTCCGCACGACGCCTTGCCACTTCCGCAGCCTTTATTTTACGGCGACGAGCTTCCTCTTCTGCAGCCCAGCGGCGCTGAGGCGCACGCAATGAATCGGAGAAGGGATCATTGAACCCAAATGGATAGTACATCATCTCTGCTGTTTGTTTCTGTTTCTTGTGTGATCGAAGTAGAATATGATAAAAATGTTGTGTTACCAAGACGGAAAAATATTTTTATGAGACCACGGAAAGCGATGGTCGAAAATTAGGAAATTCGAAGAAAAAACTGAAAGAACACGAAAGAACGATTTTGAATACCGTATTCGCACGACTCAGCAATCCCACCAAACTTATGATGTGGTGACGTCATGACAATTAACAATCAGTAGTCAGTATTGCCGTAGCTCACGGCGGTGAAATTGATATTTTGTTGAGAATGATGCTAAGTAGGAAATTATGACTATAACTAAACTTCACAAAACATGGAATTGGAACATTTCAAAAGACAATTCAGAGAAACAAGGAAAGTCGGAAAGTGAGAAAGTAAGAAAGGATTCAAATTCAAATTCTGAGAATCTTGAGGAATCTTGATTTCACACGATTCAATCATTTGACTTGATCGATCATAGCTGACGTTTGCAGTAGACTCGTGAATGATTCATGACTGAGCGTTGGATACTGCATTCTGCCTCTCCTCTGAAAAAGGATCATGGATTGTTGTGTAATTGTTCGTTTGTGCGATAAGGACGGATGCGACGAATATTGATTCTTTCCAATACATTTGGGCGTCTTTCGATCGTGACTGTACCATTGGTATGAACACTGTGAATACGAAAAGGACCTTGAGCTCGTTCGTCCAGTTTGGATGGATTGTACTTCAGAATTAGGACTTGATCATCAGGTTGGTAATCATGATAACGACGACGAAGATTTGCTCGTCGGTTGTTGTCATCAATGATTCGTTGTCTTTCAGCGCGGATCTGATTGTATCCTATCATCAACGGAATTGGATGGAACATATCCCGTTGGAAAACAAGAGCTCCTGGTGAGACTCCAAACGTTCTGTTGATGGATGAACGTAAAGCGAAGATAACGGATGCAAGGGCGTTGTCAATAATCCCATATGCATCGATGATTGTTGCTGGTGGCTGTTCGCGTAAGAGTGTGCGTAAAATGTCACCGAGTGTTGAATGCATACGTTCACAGATTGCGTTGGCTTGTGGATTCTTGACAGTGGTTGGAACTGCTTGGATACCGTTGCGATGAAGACATCGAAGAAATGCACCTTCGAATTCAGTACCTTGGTCAAAGATACAAGTAAGTGGTCTTGGGTAGCGTGCGAGCCATTGGTTTTCAAAAACAAGTGCGGCTTGAGCTGATGAACTGTTTTCCACACGTCCTGCTTCAACTAGCAGTGTGGCTGTATCAATGATAGTGAGTGCCTTAAACTTGATAACTCCAATTCCTTGGATTGTAATTTCCCATGGACCGATGGAATCGACTGCGACTTGCTCGAAAGGTAGTTCGGTTGCTTGGCGTGGTGGTAATTCTCCAACTCCTCTTCCTGGATTCTTGTTTCTTTGGCATGAGTCACATGTGGATACGTACTCCTCGACTCTTTGTTTCAAACCTTTGAAGTAGAAATGCGTAGACAAAGTTTGGTAAAGACGTGTTGAACCGACATGTCCACCGACGTAGTGGTACCATTTGATTGCATCGTTGACAAGAGCTTCCGGTATGACAATTCTTGGATCTTGTTCTGGATCTGTCTTACATACAAACTGGAATCCGTAGAATTCTTCCATGGCATATCCTTCTTGGTCACTAAGTTGCTGAACTGAGGCGTCTTGAAGTTGGCTGTTGTGAAGTGTTTCAAAACGTAACGGAAATGTTTCGATTTCTTCAGGGTAGTACAACATAACTTCCGACAGCTTGCTGTCTTCCAAAGCGCGCGAATCCGGTATGAGAGCGTTTTCCTGCTCCTCCTCAGCGGATGATTGAAGCGGGTAGCGCGAAAGAAAATCTGCGCCGACATTTTCCTCGCCCGAGACGTAGGTGATTGTTGGGGCATACTCCTCAATGAGTAGGCGCCAGTTGAGTAGACGTTGGGACTTGATATCATCTCGAGTAAGATTCATGTGGTCGGTCTTGATATGTAGCTTTGCACCGAGTAGCATGGAACGAAAAACTGTTAGAACTTCGACGATGGCAAGTGCTTCCTTATCTGGAATCGGATAACGGCTTTGAGCACCAGTGAGTTTACGAGAATGAAAGGCGACGGGTTTGTTGTCTTGTAGAATTACTGCGCCAATTTGTGTATCGGATGCATCGGTTTCAATTGTAAACGGCTTGTTAGGATCCGGGTACGATAGTAGTACTTCCTTGGCGACCATACGTTTGGTGTCTTCAAAAGCCTTGTCATGGTCTTGAGTCCAATACTTGGAGAAGTTGCGCTGTCCTTCATACTTATCGAGGCCATTAAGATTGGTTAGAGGACCCATGATGTGGGCACGACGGTGATAAAACAACTTGTAGAAGTTTACTACGCCGACGAAAGCACGTAGTTGCTTGAGTGTCTTCGGCTTGGCGAGCTTCTGGATTGCTTCGATCTTCTTATGCCATTGTTTGAGGCCGTCTGGTGTGAACCAAAAACCTAAGAAGTTTGTTTCTTGAACTGCCCATTCACACTTTTCAGGCTTGACAGTGAAACCGTTGTCTTGGAGCAATCGTAGGACCTTGGAGACAAGTTGGATGTGGTCTTCCCAATTTTTGCTGAAAATGGCGATGTCATCGATGTAAATTTCAATGTCTTGGAGCACATCTTGGAGGACTTCTTCCATGGTTGCTTGAGCCCAATCTGGAGAGTTCGCGAGACCCATTGGTAAAACGAGGCGACGGAATTTGCCGAAAGGTGTTACGATAACACAGTACCAGGAGGATTGTTCGTCAAGATGAAAACAATAGTACTGCATACTGATATCGAGCTTGGTTAGAAAGCGGTATCCTTTGCGTCGTTCAAAGATATCTCGAATCTTTGGTAAGGTGTAATGAACTCTCTTGATAACCTTGTTAAGTTGGCGGAGATCATTGACGGTACGGATAGAGCCATCACTCTTCTTGGTTGCGAACATTGGCATTCCCCATTCGCTTTCATAGACACGTTCAAGGAGACCAAGGTCGACTTGACGTTCAAGTTCTGCCTTGACGGTTTCGCGATCGACAAGAGGGACAGGATATGGCTGCTTGCAGTGGAACGGCGTTGCATCTTCGACGAGGTCAATGTGAAATTTCCTCTTGGTATAATGGCCAATTTTTCCGCTAAATAACTGATCAAACTGCTTGAGCATCTTCAGGAGATCCGTTTGTTGGGCCATGTCGAGATGAGTTTGCTTGGAGACTATTGTTCCGATTTCAACTTTACGGTAGTCTGAAGCCTTTAGAGGACCTGCGACGTTGTAAAAACTTTCCGTAGAGTTGCTCTCTGCAATTCGGACTTGGTACGGAGGGACTTCGAGCGCTGTACGAACTGTTGCGTTATCCATGAATTGACTTAGGGTACGAAAGGCGACAGTGTTCTCAAACCACGAGAGTTGCTCATGTCCAAAATCAATCATCATTCCGCAGTCACGAAGAGTATCGCGGCCAATGATGAGATCATAGCGGCATGGTGCATCGAAAACGTAGCACTTGACATTCGGGAGGCGACGGGTGTGACTGAATTCAGGGAAAGAGACGTCCTTGAGGTTGACATAACCGATGGGATTAAAGTTACCTTGCGTTGTGTTGAATCGACGTCCAGGTTCCTTGATGATTTCGACACTTGATGGAATCTTGTCGGATTTTACGAGACAGTGGCTTCCACCAGAGTCTGCCAGAGCGCGAAGGATGAGTTTGTGCGGTGCTTCATTGACTCCTTTTGTAACAACTAGAAGCAAGGGGAGTGATTCTTCTTGGGTGACTCGCTTGAATGAGGTGTTGGTAGACTTTACTGTTTCGTTGTCGTAGTATTCCGGTTCCAATTCTTCAATCTCAGCTTCATACGTTTCAAGGATGGCAAAGTTGTCTTGAGGATCGTCTTGAAATTCCATAAGATGAGATTCTCCGTTTGGTGGCTGCTGCGGGTTACCTTGATTTCCTTGGTTTTCAACAACATTGGATTCGTGATTACGGGGACGGTAGTTGTATCTGTTGTTTCCGTTGCTGTTGCTTGATCCGTTGTTATTATTGTTGTTCCTGGTGTTGTTTCCGACGGCATGGCCGAGAGTGCGACATTGACCGATTGTATGTCCACGATGGTTAGGCAAAGGGCATGGTGAGTTGGCATCGAGGCGTCCTTGATTGTTACTGTTGTTGTTGGCATTGTTTCCACGGTAGTTGTTATTATTGCGTCCTTGGTTACGGTTGTTGTGATTGGTATTGCGGTTGCCGTTGCGTCCGTTACTGTTGCGGTTGCCTCTCTCTTCTTGACTGTTACCATCACCAGGTTGTCTTCTTGGGGTGTAAGGATCTTGAACTGCTTGTGCTTCGAAGTAGGTACGCATTGATTGAATCGTCTCAGTGAAGACATTCTTACCAGCGTTGTTGAAGTTTCGTTGCCATTGAATTGGCATGGCATTGAGGTACACGCGGCACATTTCATTGGATGTAAGACCTGCTGAATTATCTGGGGCTCCAGGAATGAGTTTGACATACTCATTTGCCATCTCAAGAAGAGTTGCGAATTCCTTGGGAGACATGGTGCTTGGTTTCTTGAGGCCTGTACGAAGGTACACCATTTGATCTTCGTAGTCCACTGTTTCTTCGAAGAACTCTGCCAGGATAGTGTCCATGGCAGCTTGAAATGAGTCGACACTTCGACTATTCTCTTCGTTCATGTAGGTGAGTAACACAGCCTTGTGTTTTCCTTCGAGAACTTGCTTAATCTTCTCGAAACGTTTCGCTCCTGTTGTCCAGGACATCGTTTCGCATGCAGAAAAGAACTCCCTTACAAAGTTGAGAGCTTGCATTGGTGTTGCATCGTCTGTGAGTTTGGGAACTTCTACGACTGTCTTTTCGTAGGCTCCTTCTTCGTCTTCGACCGGCAGGGAGATCGAGAATTTTACTGTGCGGGACTCCGACAGGGAGAAGTCCGGCTTCAAGGGGATAACGACCCTTGGACCTTGAGGAACCGCTGACTTGCGGCGTTGGTTGTTAGCTTGATTACGTTGGTTAAAATGACGGTGTTGACGGAACATGTTTTGACTTGGTGGATATACTTTGACTTGTTGGTGGTTACTGGGATTGTTTACTAGTAGGACGGTTTTGGCTTGCTACAGCGACTTTTGATGTATTAAGCTAGGCGTTGATCAACATGCCGTAGCTCACGGCGGTGAAATTGATATTTTGTTGAGAATGATGCTAAGTAGGAAATTATGACTATAACTAAACTTCACAAAACATGGAATTGGAACATTTCAAAAGACAATTCAGAGAAACAAGGAAAGTCGGAAAGTGAGAAAGTAAGAAAGGATTCAAATTCAAATTCTGAGAATCTTGAGGAATCTTGATTTCACACGATTCAATCATTTGACTTGATCGATCATAGCTGACGTTTGCAGTAGACTCGTGAATGATTCATGACTGAGCGTTGGATACTGCAAGTATGGTGCTTTGCTATCATCCTTCGTATTATACAATGTACGGTATGTTACCTACCGGTACTACTGTAATACAGTACGTATGTAGTACTACAGAGTAATAATAATATATTCATCATTCATCATCATGAAAAAATAATAATAAAATATAATATTATATAATAATTTTATTATAATAATATTGAGATGATGATGACATTTTTTCATCATCGTCAAAGGAAAATGTGAATTTACAGTTACAGTTATTATACGATTTGTCAGTGAAAATGTTCAAATCTCGACCAATCCGCTGTGCCCTCAGATTGTCGACCACAATGATGCCCTTCATCCGAGCTGTTACCCTTGCCTTAGCGATGTGGCATTCTTGTTCAATCCAGGCAAGTGGACTGACTTTCCGTCAAGAACGGACGTCAAAATGTCATTTCAACAACCGAAGGGTAGTTTTGACAACGATACCGGCAGCCTTTATGGCTGTCCTTCTTGCATCCAATGATCACTGTGTTGCGAATTCACTTTCGCCACCGCGTGATGTAGACGTCGGAAATGGGTTTGATCTCTTCTCGGAGCGACAAGTGCCGGGTGATGTTATCTACCCAAGTTCCATGGAGGGCATTTGGGTATGTGAACGAGTGGTCGCAACGGTCGAAGGAGACTCCTTTCAAGCCGAGACTGCTTTACAAAGTCTGGGTGGAACAACAAAACTAGAACCCGGAATGCGAGAAAATTTTCAAGAGAGCTACATTTTATCTCCCATGATTGGGTCAACAGCAGTTGTCGCCGATCGAGGATTCGAAATGAGTTCAAGGAAGGGAAGCTCCAACATACAGTGGAATGTAGCAGACCCAAACGTATTAATCCACGACAAGACGACACTGCGGGTGGTGAAACGATCTGTAGAAGCGCCTAATGACCAGGGCTTTGGTTTTGATGAGCTGATACGTGTAGACGAGCCTTTGGTCACTAGGGCAGTGCAGATCAAGCGAAGGTACAGACGAGCCTTCGACGAGAAAGGTAACCGTGTTGTTGAAGGATTGGAGATCATGAAGACGTTTCGCGTCCTTGATGGCGTGGCCGGAACGGAGCTCCCGACGTCCACCACAAAGTCAACAATTCGCATGGTCAGACCAAGCTAAGTCTTCTTATATCACAATCATATCCAATTTTAATAGCTTTCACTTGATAGAACTGTAACTTTTGGCCTGATAGGTCCCCAAATATCTTCAGAACGCAAATCAATGCCTGTAGCTTCCGTGGATATTGTGTGAGCCCCGATACTTGCCAAAGAAAGGACTGCAACAGCATCGTCTTCATTGGCAAGGGCTTCTTCCGGAAAGTTTACACCTGGCGGGACTTTCCCGGAGAGCACAGCTGCACAAAAGGCAACAACGCACTCTCCCACACAAGGTTCCAGGTTCTCGTGCGCGTATATGGCTGATGCTTTCAATTCAGGGTTCTTTGTGGATGTCACATCGCACCGCATGGCATTAGTTGCTCCGGCGAAAAAGTCGACTACCCGTACAATGGGCAACGAAAAGACGGCAAGTTTCGTCATGATGTCTTCGTTCGCAAGAAGAGATGACGGCAGCTGTGCCATCAGACCGAGAAGAGTATTCCAGAAACCTGGACTGGTACCAAACAGAGCTTGGACATTTCCAACGCCAAACACTTCATGGATCGAAGCGGTCTCCAAAAGATTCAAGTGAGCAACTGGCTTTTTGCCAACAACATTTCCAAAATTCACTGCCGAATATTCCTTCATTGCACCTACAGGCGTCCGACGTCCGTTGCGGATCGTGAGTGCCTTTTCTGCCAAAATGAGAAACGTTGCCACCAACAGCGTTGCACCTGCTCCACCGGATCCAGCAGTGAAAAAACTAAAATCTACATTGATATCTTTAGGCTCAAGTGTCTTGTCAGCTTGAAGAACTCTCCGTATAAGTAGACTTGCCATGAGACTTGATACCCCCGGCCAGCAACCTGTACTGATGATGCAAGAAACCCCTTGATTCTTGGCCTTGTCCATAAATTTTGACTTTGCTGCTAATGCGGTGCAGTAGTCGTCGCACACATCGACATAAGGGACAGCCTTGGCTATGCACCCCTCAATGACTCCGTTTGGTATACCGACCTTTCCTTGGAACGGACCTGCAGTGTGCACCACCAAATCGAAGTCCTGACTTTCCAGAACTTTGGTGACGGATGCTGCCGACTCTCTGTCGATCGAAACAAAGCTGATCTTGGCGATTTCATTCCAATGGTCGTCAAAGAGTGTTTGCCACCTATGACGTGACGTTTCATAGTTCTGACGTTGTGTTCCTCCAACAGTTACAACAGCGCCTCGCTTCACCAACTGCGTTGCAACTGATCCTCCCACACGACCAGATCCGCCAACAACTAGAATCTTCTTGTCTTTAAGGGAGTCAAATCCGATCTCAGAGGCCGAAAATGTACCGTTTTCACGTCTCAATCGCACAGATGATTGGCGTCTGTTGGGATTCCCCCTTGGAATCGCTTTCGGAGTTAAATGCAAAGCCCTCCCTCCCACTAGAGACAGCAGAACAACGATCAACCTCCACAGAGTCTCCATTGAAGGTTTCAATAAGGCTTGTTTGAGTGTTGTTTGATAGATGACAGAATACGATCACTACTTTACGACTTACTGTAGTACAAGATGCAGAAACACACGATGTTGGAAAAACATTTCAACGAATCTCGACTTTCAACTACGACGGTGTATCGCGTCGTTGAAATTATTTCACGAGAAGAAACTGACTACGGTACGTACGACTTAGTATGAATGCTACGTACGTCGTATGTACCGGTATTATAGTACCGTACCGGGTAGTAGTATTACTGTACCGTAGGAAGTATTGATAATTTCATAGGAATCACTACAATTTCAAGTAAGTAATATCGTCGATCGGCAGGTTGGTTTTGAAATCATTCGTATCCCGCCCAATAAGCAAACACTACTACTTCTTAACAACCAAAACATCTACCAGAAAATACAACTTGGATGAAAAGAATTGAAAGGATGCAGTTTTTGAAGCTACAATTTTAATAGAAAGGCTTTCGTTGTATGCAGCAATGCAGAGGGGGAGCCTGAGATAATCATTCCTCCTGCTTCTGGAGGACCGCTGAAGTGACCTCTCGGACGATTACCAAATTTACGAATTTTTGATAGTAACTCTTGTACTCTTCGTCTGTGAATGAAGGGATCTTCTTGACATTCTTTCGCTCTTCTTCTGATCTTACAGTGTCTTGAATTGTGGATGTCAAGGCTGAGTAACTTTGGCTACGTCTCATGCCTCCTTTTTGTGGCACACTAGGAATACCAGCTGGCTTGTTACCAACGTCTGAATTGCTATGTTTGAATCTTGCATCCGCCTCCTTCTCATCATCGCCGAATGGCGAAACACCCGCGAAAGTAACCTTTGATGGCGGCCGGTCCGGCAGAGTGAAAAGTATTTCAGCGGAATCGCAAGCGTCCTTGACGACAAAGGAACTCCGTCTTGCAGATTCAAAAGGGTTGTAGCTCATCCGGCTGTCGTGAAGGAACGATCCATCAAAGCCATTGTTCGGAGGCGATGACGACAAGCTCCAATTGATAGATGATTCGTCGTCAGACTCACCCACGCTGCCAGGATTCTTTTGCCAGAATCCATCCGTCGATGAGTCGCTCGACGAATCAGATCCCACAGAATGAGACCGAGGCTTGCTGTTAATCAATCTCTGGTTCGTCTCCAGACTAACATCTTGAATAAGCTGTGCTGCCCATTCTTCGCATTCTTCTATTTCGGCCTCGCCATTTTCTGAGCTCGAGTCAGAGCCGGCGGACTGGATCATGCTTGGGATGTTGCTGTCAGCGGAGGAATGTTTCTCAATACCTGACAATAAAGCAACTTCGTTGAGATCAAACGCGGAAGCCGCTCTTCTAGACAAAGTGCTCTTTTTGGCATACGGCGTTAGCAAGCTTCCGCCATGGGGAGACAATTGTTCAACTAAAGCTCGAGAGGCGGCAGCATGACCCCATCGATCGTTTCGAATAGCGGACTGAGCAAGCTCTCCTGCCATCCCAAATAGGACTTCCAGCTTTGATGGGATCGCACCTTCGTTATCGTTTCGACAGCACATTACGGCGATATCGTAAAGGCTGAGTCCTGCCTGGGCCCCGGCTTTCAGGATACTGGAGGAAGCGTAGAAGTAATCGAGAGCTTCGTCACAAATATTGAGACGCTCTCTCAAGATTTGAACGTCTTTGTTGATGTCCAGGTTTTGGATGTATTGTTTGGTCTTTTTGCTCATGGGCTACACCAGATGACAAAATTGATATTGATTAGAATGAAAACTAAAAGTGAGTACGCTGTTGAAAACAAAGTGAAACAATTACAAGTATCCACAAGATACCTACGTACCTCTTTTAGTTGTGGCCAGTCGAGCCAGCACCAATCCATCCAGGAGACATCAGCGACCGATCGCAGGCAGAATCCGTGATCGATTGGGACGAGCTCTATGGAGTTGTCCCTTCTTCGTCTGCACAACAAATTGGCAGAATTGCGATCGGCGTTCATGAGTCGAATGTCGAGAATCGCAATTTTGTGGACTTCGTCCACGCTAACCTTGCTTGGACTCAGGTCGTCCATGGAACATTCGCAGCGCACAAACTCTTGGAAGGATCCGACTTTCTTGGGGATGGCCGTGGATCCAGGAGACCCTTGCCCCAGCGAATGTGCTCCTACAGAAGCACCACCCGCAGCAACGGTAAGGCGCGATCCATTAATGTTGAACGTAGGGTGCCGGCACTCCACCAGAGTGGTCATGGGGACACCTGAAAAGCCTCCATGATCTAGCATGAAAGCGGCGACTTCTCGAATGCAGCCTTCCCCCGGGACAACGCCTTTTCGAAGAAACATGTCTTGACCGGGTTGAGGGAGATACCCACGAGCGTTGTTGACAGCATAGGGCTCCTCGTCTGAGGCTTTATATACTCCGATGGTGGCACCACGGGAACTTTTGAGAAAATATGTTCCACCGGAGCCATCCAACACAAACTCGGGCTTGAGGTTGAGTGCCAGAGCTCGTCGGGCTTCTTGGATGAGTGATCGCAACGGTCGAGGAGCAGCATCCACAACGGAAGAAGAAATTGTTATATCGTTGCTGGTAGCTCCTGATCTTGAGGAAAAGGCAGAAAAAGATGCCGAAAGGGAAGAAGATCGACTGTTGATCTCGAGCAGCAGCGTTTCTCCCGATCGATAGATTCCTACATCGTGAAGAGACCGATGATTTGGAAGTTCCTTACCAGAAGTGAGGAGAGGTCCAAAATAGAGTCGTTGCGCTGAAGGTGGCACATGGATCTTTTGTTGAATGACCTCCTTAACGTCTTTAATGGTCGACCAGGATCGAACAGTGATTTGCTTCTTCTTGCCTTGCCGCACATCTCGAAAGAAGATCTTGAGATCGGGGCTGTACGCCGGCTTGAGTTGAGGGTTATCGGACTTGATCAGGTTGCTGCTCATGTTTTTTTTGTAATGAGGGGGGGGGGTGTTTTGGATTTTGGATAATTGGAAAAAAAGAAGAATTTAGGATTGTTGGAAAAAGATACGATGCAGTGGTGTTCTATAAAGGTTGTCTTGGTGGGGGGGAGCGTAATTATTGTTTTTGTGGGAGTTTTTCAATGAAGGTAAAAAAAGGAATATAGAAAAGATCGATGAAGCTAGTATAGTGTAGGAGCCGCCCGGGGCTAGGGCGGGGTGGAAACACTCTCCAGAGCGGGTGAGGGGAAGCGACAACGAAGATGCAAGATCTTTTTGAGGTTTGATATACCGTTATTGGCCATACAACAGTTGTAAAGTACACAAAGGAATGAAATCAAATAGTTGGTGCAGGTGAATGGTATGGTTGCATTTGCCGAAAGTGTCTACAGAGATGTTCGATCAGAGCTTCTTGCTTGGTATTCAACACGACCAAGGCAACAAGTGAAACGTTTGGAGTTTTTACAATTATTTTATGATGGAAATCAACGCGAACTATCCGTACCGGCAGTACGACTTGTTATTCCTCTTACAGCTGCGTTTTAGTCTTGACTTTCGAGCGCTATCGCGCTGTGTGAAACTCACAGTCAGTGTCAGTTGGTTAAAAGATCATCAGCTCGGCCAGAACTCTCCTTGACAGAACTTCTCAGAGTAAAGCGGCGACCACCACCAAAAGATGCAAATGAGGGGCGGAGAAGAAACAAAACTGCAATCAAGCATCTCTTGAAAATGCATTCACTTGCCCGGAGTGGCACGCAAAAAAGTTGTGTCAAGGCTGAAAGCGAGCAATCGCGCGGATTTTCAATATAAAATTATATACAATTACTATTATTATATTATATAATATATAGAGGAGTGTGTTATTATTGAGATAGTCGTAACTGATAAAAACGGTGATCACAGTCAGTAGTCAGTAGTGTAGTAGTGACGTCTTCTTGACACGTTCCGAGAGGTCATTGATGAATTGATGATTGATTGATGATGATGTAGAATTTTATTACTACGTATGATGATGATGTTGGACGTACTACTGTAGCTCCACCGGTAGCTACATACCTACCGTACCGTCGTAGAGACCACTGGTACAGGGTACGATTCGGGGGTAGTTGACGGATATTTATTACGACGTACACATATGATAGAGTTAGTACGTGATAATTTGACGGTACGAATGAGAACACGATTGAGGAGTTGTGGAGTTGACCAAGAGAGAAAGCTCGCAAAATACGGCGTACAAATTACGGTACTCTAGCTCTCTACCTACCAAGTTATAGAGACTAGATAGTTATTGAGAGGAAGGTAGTTTAGAGAGCCAATAAAATAAACTCTATTTTATCTTCGAGGGCAATCACAACTGTGGCATTTTGTGGGGAACTAACCATTGACCCAAACACTTTTTGCCAATCTTTCAACTCTACGTCCGTAATACTATAGGACGGAGTAATTTGTTACAAGTACTTGGCTGTCGCGAGGAATTCGTTTGGATCCCTTGTTTATGTCGTCATGAAGCATACATAGACGAACATAAAGTGGCCCGAGGTCCTGAAGATAGATCTCCGAAGTTACAATAAGGACTATTGAAGGATAAAAGTACATGGTAGTGGTCACAGTAATGAGCTTCAGTAGGATGAGACAATGCTAGCTAGCATAAATGATGGAGAAATTCAACATTGTGAGGGTGGTGACGAGACGACACATCATCAACCTTTCATAATGACTTCCATGTTTCCTATAAATTTCCCATTGCTCGTTGCGTTGCAGTAAACAGCTTCACGAATAAACCCAAAACTTGAAAGGAGGGGTAAACAAAATGTCAAACAACCTAGCCACTCGTGCGGGAATTGGAAAATATTTGGTACATTCATTTATTGCTGATGGAAGCCCGTCTCTTCTGCACATTCTCCCAGATACAATCTTTCACTGTGACGACTTGTTCATTTTCAGCAAAGATTCAACAACGCTTTTTTCTGTGTCGTTTGTGGAAGTCTGTCCCTTTGATCGCTTATGCGGCGGAGCCTCTTCAGGTATTGAAGAGGAGTCCACGCTGCTACCCGTTAAGGTGCGTTTCTTTGGTGGGCGGTTTGAGTGCTTGTTGGAGTTTCCAGATGACGCTGTGCCAGTGACATCTGCGTTACTTGAAGTTTCTGTTGGATACTGATGACTTTGTCGGGGCGGCAGAGTGTCATTTCTCACATATGGGCAAAAACGCAGAGACTTGTCCACTGCCTTCTCACCATCCCGGGTAGGTCGAAGGCAAAGGAGAAGCTCTTTCTGTTCTGGTTTGGAGACTGTGGTATCATTGCTATCGCTGCATTTGGATGTGATTTTTTCCTCGCTATCTTCTTCGTCCTGTGCTCTATCTCGAATAGAAGATGTCACTTCACACCATACGGTTGTCAAGTCATCTCGAATGAGACAAAGACGAATAGCAGATGCCATGTACTTCTTTCGGCGATCTGAAGAAAAGAAGATCAAAGGACGTTGGTCAGAAATGTAGAATGATTTTCAAAACAGGGAGTATGGATCAAATTAGAATCACCCACCATTAGACTGAGACGTGTCACTTCCCGACGAAGACGTCTCTTCTCTCGAATCATTGGATTCACGGTATCCCGAATCATCAGATGCGCTTTCGCCTTTTTTCTTTTCCTCGACTCCGGCCAACAACGAGTCATCAGAGGAGGACTGATCTCCTGCATTTTCGTATCTCAAGTCTTTTTCATCCTTTATCGGTTCCACCGCCATCTCGGGGACGTGCTTCAACGATGAAAGACGGGCCCCGGCGTTATTTGCCGTGACGGACGCTCCAGTGACATCGTCCTTTGGACCATCATCAGTCGTTGCTACATTGCTGCCATGTAACATGCGCTGGTTGTGCCAGCGAACGTTGCGGTCCAGAGTGTCACCCGCACGCAAGTTTTTTGCATCCGACGAAAAGGACGAAGAGTCGTCACTGCGAGGTCGTTGCTTTGTTTCGCAATTCTCGCGTTCTGTGTCGGCAGCTCTAGAACCATTTTCGCCTGATATTGTCATTTCGAGACACAAACGCAGCGATTGAGACGCTCCACAACAACAAAAGTCGCCCCCCCCCCTCTTAGATCCAGTATCCATACTTACCTCCACGGTTGCTGGCTGACGTCTCCAGTTTCTCGTTTGAAGCATTCGGTTTTGGACTTTTCCCTCGTTTCTTGCTCTCTACTTCAACAACTGACAAAGGGAAAGACTTGTCTGAGACTACAGCTACTCCCGTTGACGTCGCTTGAGTAGAAGGAGCTCCAGACCCGGCTGACACACGGGATGAACCGTTGCTATTTCCATTGGCATTACCCTCGGTCACTTTGCTAGTTCCAGTCTCGTCTCGGGACACTCTCTGGTCTGACAATCGGCGTTTGGATCCACGGCGAACCTGAGCTACAGCGGATGCACGAGCCGCCTTGGCCTTTCCAGGATGTGTAAGTTCTTCCATGAGACACTTTAAAGCCTCTCGAGATGATGGCACTAACAACTCGGACAAATTGGCTCCCAACAAAGTTTCTGCCTTGTACTGCAGTATCCGTTCCACTTGGGCGCTGCAAAAGGTTATTTCTCCCTCTGGAGTAGTGGTTATGACTAGATCCGGAAGGAGCGACAAAATCAAGGCTTGTCTCTTTAGCCTGGCATTCGTTTGGGTCATTTCTTCCACCAATGCCTTCTTTCGAGCCCTGGAGGTACTGGCCGACTTGCGGTTGGCAACTCGTTTGGCATTCTTTTTCTTTTCCTTTCGTTGAGCCTCGGAGAGGAGCAAGGATACAGGCTGGGGAATTGCCTGGTTGGTTTGCTGCAGCAACGCTACATGTTGTTCTACAAAAAAGAAAAAACAGGAAGCTGGTGAGGTTGCCATTCCATCATCAGAATACATAACTTTAATTACCACTCCTTGCGATGACCGTACCAAGTTTCTCCACGTTCCATGATTGCATATTTGAAAGTGCCGAGGGAGACGTCACTGGCACCGATGGGTTCTGTTGTTGCAGCAAGGCACCCATGGAACGCAACAACGCGGGTGCAGCAGTATCATTGTTTCCGGAGAGTAAACCAGACAATGGCGGTGCCTGGTGTGCACTTCCCGAAAGCGCAGCAAGCAAGGCTGCATGAGCAGGAGGTGCGTGTGTAGAAGCAGCAGACGCCGATAAGAGAGGGTTGCTGCTGTTACCTCCCTGTAGAGCCGCATAGAGCGAAGCTGGGAATCCAGATGGGGGACGTTGTTGTTGTTGCTGCTGTTGTCCAGCCATTTGCTGCATAGCTTGTGCAGCCACTGCCGCTATGGTAGCAGCTGCGTTTGACATCATGAGTGCCGTATTTGGGTCGACATGAGAGAATCCTTGCTGTGGCTGGTGATGTGATCCAGCCAAGACAACAGCAAGTGGATTGGATAGAACGGGTGTTCCTATGGACCCATTTCTGTTGCTACTGGCACCCTGTCCACTGTCAGCTGGTGGATTACGGCTGTCATTCATGACTGTGCTACAAACTTTTTTTGTCTGAGGACAAACAGAAAAAATCTTGGGATTTATTCTCTCTAGCAGTCGATCAAATGATTTTGAAGTCAACAACAGGGAATGGTAAAATGAACGAATCTATTGTTTCTGGTCCTCTCCCCTACAGATCGGATTGAATGTCTTTGTATCTTGCAATGTTTGCTCTTTGGTCGGCCTTTAATTTGCTAATGGATTGTGGTGTGTATTGATGGTGAATACACTGCGACGTAATACAGGGTATGATGTTTATGATCATTACTATTCCTGTATTTGTTGGCGTTCGGACGTTCTGAACGCACACACACTACACCCGTGCCGACATAAAAGTAGCAGATGATGGCTGACTGTGAAGAGAGACGAAGGGAAGCAATAGATGTGATGATGCATGATCGAGTGGAAAAATCATTGTTATAGCAAGCTGTTTACCGCGTGGTGACAACCGATGTGTGTCCTTCAATAGCCATCTGTTTGTCGTCCACAAGCAATGGGGAGAGTTATGCCCATTGATCATCGTTAAATGTTATTGTGACGATCGTCATCTGCTGCATCCTTCATCATAAGTAAAAGTTTAGTTCTGTGCAGCTGCTTGCCATATGGCAACGCGCAATGCCAGTCCCTTTCAAATGCTCTGTGCTACAGTGTGCCGTATCATGCTACGACGCACTTCGTATTATATTTTTTTATCGTCTCTCTATTACGTTTATTAGTACATGCTATCAGTGGTAGTGGTAGTATGTCCATAGGTAAGATCTTTAATCTCCTCCAATACTACGCTACCTACTCTAGCTACTAGAGTACGATATTAGAGTAATGTCTACCTCGTACTGTAGTACTAGCTAGTACCGTAGGTATGGTAGTCGAATTTGGTAATACAGTATAAAATTGACCTAGCTATAATATCACTTAGGTAGATCATCATGTAAAACTTGACTAACACGTTACTGGTGGACAACTAACATGATCTACACTACCGTAGGTGTTTGTGCCGTAAACGCCGTTCACAAGTTGCGTTTTCTGTGATATTCCTGGATGCCTCTAGAGCACAGGCAATGATGACAGCACAAACATGAAGAAAATATTATTCTTATGCTGCTCCTTGAATTCCAAAGTTCTTGTTCTATCATCACCATGTGAGAGGTGGGCTTCATCAATCTTATTCCACTAATGATCCTATGACTTTAGCTCTGTCAATCTTTCTCACTCCGAGTCCTTGTCTCTGCTCCAGCTGTTGGCATGTACCTCATCTGCTGGGGCCCTGATCTTGAGGTTCCAGCTCATGAAAAAAGATACGTAACGTGGTCCGTTCTTGATTCCAACATTTCGGATGTATGTCATATGAGGTTCGAGGGTGTTCACCCCCATCTTCTGTCAATGCCTTGTTCTGCAAAGTCAGCTCTGATCATCAGCTGTGTCAAAATGTCACGCGTCAGGTAATAGGTAATAGACATCCATGCCACATGCCACCCAACTGTGCATCAATCAGTGGAAAAACAAGGACTCAACGGGTGTTGCATATTCAGTGGCTGTGACTGGAATCCATTTATCATGGCAAGGCAGGAAATCTCTTTGAGGAAGTTGGCAATGAAGAGGGTCCAAACTGTTAGAGGATGTCCTACTGCAGAACACTACAGTTTAACCCTGTTCTTTATAAAATACAATATTTTTATTATTTGGCTGGTAAAATCATCTACCCATTGTAATAAAGAGCTCCTAGCTAGGGGCCGGGCGGGTGAATCAACTTCTTAGATTCGGAACAATGGTGTAGCTAGTGGTTTTTGTATAGCTGTAAATGGAATATCTTTTCAGAGCTGATTCAAAATCAGTGCCGTCTCATCGTTCAATTTTTGTAATAATATCAGCTTTAACACTAATTTCTAGAGGATCGCATAACGTTGACTCAGAAATCATTCACAGTCACACTGTTTTCGGACGTCAGCAAATTCTCATCTTGAGCACACAATGCTGCATGACGTTCTCTCAAATCGTGCTTAGACTTTGTGGCAAGTCGCTCCCCTGCCCACTTTTTAATAAAAATCCAATTGGTTCCCTTTAGTTTGACTCCCTCCATCAGCGCTGGATACGTGTGAACGGAAATGCCACCAATCATCATTAGACTTCCTGCAGTATCATTCAAACTCTTGACATCTATCGAAGGAACCTACCGTCGTCTTCTGTACTAGTCCAAAGCACTGTTGCCTTGTTCTTTCCAGGAATCTTAATCCACTTTTTCTTTTGCAGCTTGCTGTTGGGCTCTGCATCAGAGGCTACAGATGCCGACAAATTATTGGGGCTACCATTGCCATTTTCTCCTTCTCGAGCTGCCGATGACTCTGCACTAGATAATTTTGCAGATCGTTCTCCTCTTCCAGTGACATTTTGATTCTTTGCTGTCAATATTTGCTTTATAGAAGCCAGACGCGGTGACGAATTGTTGCTCTTGTTGCTCTCAAGCGAGTGTTCCTCATCGCTACCATTGCATCTGCGTTTTCGCCCGAGTAGTTGAGAGGGTGGCACGCGTGATACAGATACTCCTTCCAATTCTCGATGCAATGCTCGAGATGACTGCTGCTGTTGGTTGTTGGATTGTCGTGATTGTTTATTTGTGTCACTATTAGCAGCAGCCATATAACCCGGACCATTTTTTGGAGCCTCTTGACATGCAGATGAAGATGAATGACGCGGGACCAGTGGCGCCATCGTTTCGGTGATGGCAGAGGAGTTTGTTCCAGCAATCTCGTTTGATCCTTCAGGATTTCTAGTGACAACGCCTACACCCTGATAGTTGCTTTTGACCAAAACGGGTGCTCCTCCTGGAATTTTCCATTCGCACCAGTGAAGCAGCACCATCTGGGTCTTGAGCAGGAGCCATTTGACGGCCAACTGGGAATCCGTATCATGGAGAATATCCATGATACTCTGGAGTCTTTTTTCGGTGGAAAAGCCATTTTCCTTGACGACAATATCTTGCAGTTCGAGAGGGATTTGATGATTGCCTCCAAAATAAATATCGTCACGACCCTTTTGTAAGGCATGGTCCAATGCTAGATTTACTTCGTTTGGATCTTTACCAACGTCCTTTAGTTTGCGATACAATATTGCCAACTCATGATGTACTCGGATCATTCGTACCACTTCTTGATACTCCTGTAGAGCAGCCGTGTCGTGTCGAAAATATTTGGTGTGAATCAACACCAACTTGTCTTGTACAGCTTCAAACGTTCTCGATTCTAGCGGAGGATATTGTGCCGTAGTATCTCCAGGATCGATGGTGGCAATGGCGACTCTAGGAGTGGTTTGTTGCAGCAATTCTTGCCAGACCACGAGACAATGCAGCCGAATGGAAAATGGGGAACCCTCTTCAATTGGTGCCACAAACTCCAACATTTCTGACAGTTCGTCAAAGAGTTCCAATCGGCTATTTTGTAAAATATAATGGCACCACCAGCTGGCTAAATCAAGCATCGTGTCGGAAAAGGCGATGGGTGTGGATGATGGAGTTTCCTCATCTTCTTGCAGGATGTTGTTCTCATCGTCTGACATTGAGAAAAAATTATGGTTGGTTTCACGGTATTCAATACAGTAGATAAAAATAATTGTCGTTTTATGCTCGTTGCCATGGACAAAAATACACGTACGGTCAAAGTGGCTGTCGTTGTCAGTAATCACCCTTTGCTGGTTGTTTAGAATACCGTATCTCTGGCGTCCTTGTCCTACTACTACGTCGTAGCTACCTACGGTACCGGTAGCTTGCTAGCGGTACTACTACCGTACTACGGAGTAGAAGTAGTACTACCGTAAATTGCGCTTGATAAGCCTCCCCCGAACGACAGCTAGTACATGATTTCTGTAGGCAGGGGGCGTATTCAACGCAAGTGTGAAAACCGTATTTCGTGCAGTTTTTTAAATTTCTTGTTTGTGTGGATTCCCTTCAAACTTCAGATTCCCTTTTTTACCAACTTCAGTCACGAGTCGCAAGTGTAAAAGTCACCAATTTGCTTTTCGTCCAATGCACAAAATGTGTCGTCACTGTTGGAGCAGGCGCGAGCATGCCGACTACAAATGATGATGTCGACACAGAGGACGATGTTGACGTCACTCATGCTCTGATGGTTGAAGGCAAAGGATTCTTTCGAGCAGACGAGGAGAAAGAATCCGCTCAGCAGGTCAAAGAGAAAGAATTCTCTCAGACACACCAATGCCGATCTTATTCGGATGTTGTGAAAAGTAAATCGTTTCCTCAAAGAAGTTGCCAACACTTCTAGTGTTGATGAGCTCACTTTTTTGAGGAAACTACGTTAAAGTAATGTTTTAATGAAAACAACCAATTGTCTCAATTAGTTGTTCCAACATTTCCTCAAAAAAGGCACAACCTCTATTCACCTTCAACCTTGGTAGTAGCGTGATCCGTTTCCCTTAACGAGAACGGAGCATCAAAACTGTACCAAGAAGTTGTACAGGTGACTTTCAATCTCGTCAGGCTCGCAGCAACGCTCGCCGACGGAAACAATCTCGCCAGGCTTAGAAGCAGAGCTCGCCGGCAGAAATGTCCAACGCTGCCGACATGAACGGCCACGAAGGCTTCGAGAAGACCGCTGAAGACAAGACAAATGTCCAAGGTGATGATCGAAAGCCCTCCAGACGCAACAGAGGAGGAGTTCGCGGGCAACAGCCCGTCCCATCAAGCAAGTTCAAAGGGAAATGCGATGACATCGCTGACTTTGTTTTCGACATTGGTCTGCCCAGCTCAACGCAGGACATGTTCTCCACGGTGCTCAAGGAGATCGCCGAGTACGTTGGTCGCAGCTACGAAAAGGCGGGCGACCTGCGGAACTGTTTGATCGAGATGGACATCCCGGACATACAAGAACCAACCGAGCCTGACGCAAATGCCAGTATTGGGAAAACAAAGATGTACGAGTTGCAGCTCAAGGTGTACGTGGAAAAAACGATACGCCGGGAAGAACAACTGCAGCGGATCTTTGCTCTAATCCTTGGACAATGCTCCCAGACATTGCGGGACAGGCTCGAAGCGGGCCCAAGCTGGAAGAAGATAAACGCCGATTCTGACGTTATCGGTCTACTCAAGAACATCCGCAGTCAACTTCATGAAGGCGAAAGCACTGCTACGGTGCCAGGAGTCAGTTTCCTACAAGCGGAGCGAGCCCTTAGCTGTTTCACACAGGGCCGCCACATGAGGAACACGGACTTCATGAAGAAGCTGCGAAGCCTTATGGATGTATTCGAGGCAGCAGGAGGTCACATCGGACGTACCGCATCATCTTTCCTCAAGAATTCCAGCTCACCGCCCAGTAGTTCCGAAGTTGAAGAAGCTCGATCCCTCGCCCGTGAAGAGTATGGTGCCCTGGCAATGATCACGCGCAGCGATCCCAGACGATACCAAGAGCTGATCAACCAGTTGCACAACAACAACCTATCAGGTCACGACAGGTACCCAAGGACAATGGCACAGGCGTTGGACATGCTGAACAACTTCAGGGGTTCCAATCGAGTGTATCCAGGACGTGAGGTGGCTTTCACGACGCACGACCACAACGGCAACAACCGCAGCAACACCCGCGGTGGCCGTGGTGGTAGAGGCGGCCGCGGTGGTAGAGGACATGGACGTGGAGAAGATGGCAACAACAACGACGGTAAAACACAGGTGGACGTAGAAGCTAGTAGCTCCAATAAATCTAGCACCAAGTCAGCTTCTAATACTGCATTCTCCATGATGGCGTGTGAATGGTTTGATTCACTTACCGAACCAGCTATGACGGCATCCCAATTCATGAACATGCTCCCGGCAATATGGCTCCTGTTGGATAGCTGCTCCACTGTCGATATCATCAGCGACAAGACACTTCTACACAATATCCATACCGCGGAACACCCTATTGACGTCTACTGCAACGCTGGGAAAGTCACCCTCACGCAACAGGGATACCTCGGGGACTACCCACAGCCTGTCTGGTACAATCCAAATGGCATAGCCAATATTCTTTCGCTGAACAACGTCATCAAATATTTTCACGTGACGATGGACACCTCCCGCGACAACGGCATCTACGTGCATCGATCCGATGGATCCACCATCCATTTTGAGCCATCACATCGTGGTGTTTACAAGCATGAGATCACCAGCACCTCCATCAACAATTTGTGGGACTTCACCCTTATTAACACGGTTGCAGATTGCGCTGAGAAATATACGCCACAAGAGCTAACTCGCGCCAAAGAAGCCCGTCGGCTGCAAAACATAATCATGCGCCCCGGCTCCCGTTATTTCAAGGACATGGCCATCCAACATTTACATGGCTGCCCCATCACATCTCGCGATGTCACCATCGCTGACAATGTCTATGGACCCAATCTCGGATCATTGAAAGGCAAGACAACCAGACGGCCCGTCCCTTCTGTCTCCAACAGGAACGACCCTGTGCCTCCTCCCATTCTTGCCACACACGATCACCTAGGCCTGTCGACCGACATTTTCTTCATCAATAAGATGACATTTCTTTCGACATATTCCCGCGACCTTCGTTTCCGAACGGTCGTCACCCTGGCCAATCGTCAACTCCCACATGTTCGAGATCACCTTCAAGCCACCTTGCGCCTCTACCATTCCCGCGGCTTTCGAATCTCTGCCATCTATGCTGACCCTGAATTTGAGGGACTCCGCGCCTGGTTCCCACAACTAGAGACATGCGGGGCCGACGATCACATCGGTGATGTCGAACGAAGCATTCGCACTATCAAAGATCGCGTCCGCAGCACATATCGCATGCTTCCTTTCCGGCAAATCCCTCGCATTATCCTTGGACACCTCGTACGCAACGTAGTGTTTTGGCTCAACTCTTTCCCTTCTGGGACCGGCCCCACTACTCACCACTCGCCTGCCTACCTCATGACCGGTCGCCAGGTCACATATAAAGCTCATGCCCAACTGGAATTTGGCGAATATGTACAAACACACGAGGAACATTCCAACGACATGCGAGAACGCACCGCTGGTGCTATCTGTCTTGGTCCGACCGGAAATGCACAGGGTACACATTTCTTCATGTCGCTTGCCACTGGCTCCCTCATTCGTCGTACACGTTGGACTCGCCTGCCTATGCCGATCGAGGTTATCCACCGCGTAAACCAACTCGGACGGGCCCAGAACATGCCACAAAATCTTGCTTTCGGTGACCGTCACGGAGTGGAAATCGGTGACGACCTGGATGACATCGTCGATGATCCCAACGATGATGATTTTACCCCTCTTGATCCTGCCACCGCCGACGACACTCTGTTCTACGACGACGATCTCAGTGCTGCAGAGCTCGGACACCCCGAATTTCCTGACGATCCTTCTTTCACCGACTTACACAGTGTCTCCAGTCAAGACGATGATTCCGTTGTCTCCGACCCCGAAACCACAGGAGTGAGGATGGAAACTGACAACCACCCCGAAAACACAGGAGTGAGGATGGAAACTGACAACGAAAGTTGCGACGGTGACAATTATATTGACGAAGATGATGACGATTCGAACAACACCGAAAGCACAGGAGTGGAAGACACAAGATCCTGTGAAAACACAGGAGTGGAAGACACAAGATCCATCGACGACGAAAGCTCAGGAGCGGACGACGATGAACCTTCAAACATGTGCGACGAAATCCGGTTAGCCGAGGAGGCTGGAAGAATCGCAGCCATCAACGACGAACAGTTGCCCAAACGCACACGAAAACCAAACAGCAAACACATGAATATGATGAACATGGTTGCTGAATACATCCATACAACCTTTGAAGATATGGAACCCGAAGTTATCTTCACCTTGTTGGCTGGCAAGGACATGCAATCTCAACTGACTCTTTTAACGACGCAGATGTCAGCCAAGGCAGGACTCAAACAATTTGGACAGGCTGGAGCGGATGCAATAATGAAAGAATTGGAACAACTCTTATACAGGAAAGTCATGCAAGGAAAGAGAGCAAACACTTTAACACGGGATCAAAAGAAGGCCGCATTACACTACCTGATGTTCCTGAAACAGAAACGATGCGGAAAGATCAAAGCACGAGGATGCGCTGACGGACGGAAACAGCGATTATACAAGACAAAGGAAGAGACGAGCTCCCCGACAGTGTCCATCGAAGGTTTATTCCTGACATGCATTATCGACGTACTGGAAAAGCGGGATGTGGCCACAGTCGACATCCCGGGAGCATTCATGCAAGCGGACATCGATGAGCTCATTCATGTAAAGCTCGAAGGGGAAACGGCAATACTCCTCGTGCGAATTGACCCAACATATCAACAATTTTTGACATATGAAAATGGGAAGCCTGTGATCTATGCAGAGCTGACGAAAGCTTTGTATGGAACCGTCCAAGCCGCAATGCTCTTCTGGAAGAACCTCACAAACTTCCTGGTCAACGAGCTAGGTTTTGTGATCAACCCATACGACTTCTGCGTGGCCAACAAGGACATCGATGGAAAACAATGCACAATTGCATGGCACGTGGACGACCTCAAGATTTCCCATGCGTCAAGTAAGGTGGTTGATTCAATCATTCATTCCCTCAGCGATCGTTATGGAAAGGAAACCCCACTATCGGTGACACGAGGAAAAGTGCACGAATATTTGGGTATGACCATTGATTTCAGCAACACAGAATTTGTACAATTCTACATGCATGATTTCGTAAATGGTATCCTTGAGGAGACCCCAGCCGAGCTATTGAAAGGAATCCCCACTACACCCGCAGCAACTCATCTTTTCGATATCGATGACAATGCCGAGAAATTGGATTCCGAACAGGCGATAACATTCCATCATTTGGTAGCAAAGCTACTGTACCTATGCAAGAGAGCCCGACCTGACTTACAGCTTGCCGTGGCTTTTCTCACGACGAGAGTGCAGGGACCTGATGTCGACGATTGGAAGAAACTGGGTCGATGCCTGACATATTTGCGAGAGACCAAAGATGAAAAGCTGACACTGGGAGCTGACGACCTAGGTGTGATCAAGTGGTGGATTGACGCATCGTTTGCAGTACACAAGGATTATAAAAGTCACACTGGAGCAACAATGAGTCTCGGTCGAGGACATCCCATCAGCATGTCTTCCAAGCAAAAAATCAACACGAGAAGCTCAACAGAGGCCGAACTGGTTGGCGTAAATGATGCCATGTCATTGGTTTTATGGGTTCGAATGTTTCTTCTGGAACAAGGTTTTGAAGTGAAGGACAACGTCATATTCCAGGATAACCAAAGCACAATCCTGTTGGCACGGAACGGAAGACAATCTAGTGGAAAGAAGACACGTCATATCGAAATTCGATATTATTTCATCACTGATAACATTTCGCGGGGAACATGTTCCGTCCAATATTGCCCAACTGAACAGATGATTGCGGATTTCTTCACAAAGCCACTGCAGGGATCCTTGTTTCGCTGGATGCGGGACAAGATTCTTGGTAAGCATCACATTGGTGTGACTGATAGCCAGGAGTGTGTTGGAGCAGGCGCGAGCATGCCGACTACAAATGATGATGTCGACACAGAGGACGATGTTGACGTCACTCATGCTCTGATGGTTGAAGGCAAAGGATTCTTTCGAGCAGACGAGGAGAAAGAATCCGCTCAGCAGGTCAAAGAGAAAGAATTCTCTCAGACACACCAATGCCGATCTTATTCGGATGTTGTGAAAAGTAAATCGTTTCCTCAAAGAAGTTGCCAACACTTCTAGTGTTGATGAGCTCACTTTTTTGAGGAAACTACGTTAAAGTAATGTTTTAATGAAAACAACCAATTGTCTCAATTAGTTGTTCCAACAGTCACATCACATCGTTGCATCATCTCATTAGTAACGGACAGAAAGTCACCGTTCGTTGTCGTTGGGGAAAGGAAAAAAGTCCAGCATTACTCATTAAGAGAAGCTTATTATCGGATGGGCACTCGAATTGAGGGAAGTTGTCATTGGCATGCCATACTGTCGTCTACAGGTGAGGGCAGGCCAAGTCGACGAAAACTTTCGTTCAAAACCGAAACAACAACAGTATCAAATGATTCGGCGTTTGTGCCTAAAATCTACATAATCAACATGGACTAGACTCCTCTTCCGTTTTCTCTCGCTGGTCAATCCACCTTGGAATTGAGGGGAAAACACTCAGTGACTGTCAGACAGTCTGGTAACAACAAGACCCGAGCCACCGCTTCATTGGCAGTCGCTGCAGACGGATCCAAGCTGAAACCAATGATCATCTTCAAAGGTGAACCTTGAGGCACCATTGCAACTCGCGAGATTCCAGTGAGTCAATATGCCAACCAACTTGCTCTCTGTTGCCAACACGCCGCCTGGCAAGACAACAAGAACATGTCTACATGGATAGATGAGTGTTTGGTGCCTCATATCCAAAAAGGGCGGATGGAGCTCCAGTTTTGTTGTTTTTGGACCATTTCAGATGTCACTATTCCGACACTGGGAAAGCGAGATTGGACAGTATCGGTGTCCAATTGAAGCTCATCCCCAAGGGTTGCACTCAGTCGTTCAACCCATTGATGTGGGCGTCAACAAGCCCCTCAAAGATCGAATTAAGTCCCAATGGTGGGAGTGGATGATTGGCTTTGGACAAGATGGTGGCAACATCCCAACTCCTTCCAGAGAGGATGTTCAGCATTGGGTTGTTGAGGCTTGGAATTCAATTGAAGCACATATCATTCGAAATGCCTGGCGAAAAACTGATCTATCCTACTTCCCAGAAGAATAAATAATATACTATAGCAAGTTATGATTACACTTCTTCATCGCTAGAGTCTAGATTGACACCATCTAAGAGCGCATTCATTACTCCATCACCAAGGACATAGCGATCGATGATTATTGCGGAACAAACACCATTGTTAGTTGTGTTGTAGTCGAAATTGTGTTGGCTAGTAGAATCCGAAAATTTCTCTGTGACTTGGGCGAGGCGTCCATCCAAATGATTCAGTACGTTGTCGTACATACTACCAAGCCTCCCTACAAGACATTGATCGATCCCATCAAGGACTAATGGGGCAGCACCGATGGAGGCATATTGGTTTTCTCCTATGCAATGAAAGATGAAAGTGAAAGAAAACAACAACAATGTTATCATTGAAACATCGACTTACGAGTCTCTACAACACGTTTTTCGAAGCGGACAACTGCATTATATACCACAAGGGTGCCACGGCATTCATGGTAGCTGCAACTACAACCGAAATTGCTACTCTCTATCCTGAAAATGAGGCCACAAGGTCTCGTTCGTTTTGTTGGAACGAACGATGTGAAGCGAAGCGACATTGGAAAGCAGTCACGCGACGGATGAAGGGAAGACGTAGACGGAATCTTGCCTCACCTAGTTCCAAAATCCAAATCTGGGACGCGTTTTGGGAACGACAGAAATGGTCCGTCCGTTGTGCGTCAGAGAAATTATTTCAGTACAAGTTGTGCACAGGGGAGGCGTATTCAAGGGGGGGGAGTATCAAGCGCAATTTACGGTACAAGAAAAAAACAAATCGATCAAGGAAAGAGGGGGTCTCGTCTCTCATGAATCCGGGGAACCAAAAAATAATAACATCATCATTATTGGAGTAAACAACGGTAAGGCTAGGGCTTTAAAAGCCACGTAAGAAATGGCGTGTCAAAGATTCGATGACCCCATTGCGACAACCTCTTGATCAGTCAGCAACCGATCACGACAACAAACAACGACGGCTTCTCGAGATAAAAGTGTGATACGAGTAAAATTGTGATGCGACAACAAAATACGTAAAACATCGCAATAATATCATGATGTGTTGCATGATGATCCAGTTATTACTACGTTTCTCATAATTTTTTTGTCAACTCACAGAATCTATCGAAACAGTCTCCAACATGAAAGTATTTGCGGTGGTTGTTGCTATCGCCCTTCTAGCGGCGCTCCATCCATCCACTGATGCGTTTTCTTTGGAAATGAGGACACTAACATCCGATAATTTGGTGTCATCGTCACGTCGGTCGTTCTTTTCGTCGACTGCGGCTTCTCTAGGCGCTTTGGCCTCGATTGCATTAGTACAGCCCGCCGAAAAAGTGGAAGCAGCGTCTCCAGCAATTTACAAACTGGACTCAGGAATCACCTACGCCAC
This sequence comes from Nitzschia inconspicua, assembly GCA_019154785.2. Taxonomy (NCBI): domain Eukaryota; phylum Bacillariophyta; class Bacillariophyceae; order Bacillariales; family Bacillariaceae; genus Nitzschia; species Nitzschia inconspicua. Next base: position 1,920,520 of record JAGRRH010000009.1, on the reverse strand, counting down.
ACTCAAGGAAGGAAAGGGATCATATCCACAAGCGGGAGATATCGTTGCCATCGAATACACCGGATATCTTACCAATGGCGCAATATTTGACAAAACACACAGCGAAGGATCACAAAATGCACTTCTTTTCAAACTCGGAAGGTGAGGGAGTATTGGAAATATCACCGATGGCTGTCACGGTATCACGGTATCGTTTGAGAGATAGATCCTCACTCGAAACTTCTCTTTTGTTGTTCATTGTTGACGTTGCAGCACCGCTGTCATTCCTGGGATCAACGATATGGTTGCCGAAATGAAAGTAGGACAAAAAGTTCAAGCAATTATTCCGGCTGAGCTTGCATTTGGTGATAAGGGAATCTGTATTGAAAACAAGGAAGGCAAGGAAGAGTGTTTGGTCAAGCCAGGTAGCAAACTAGTTTACGATATCTATCTGAAAAAATCATCTATCCCGCCTCCGTAAATGAACGAATGAACGAGAAAGCATCTTGACGTTGCCTCACGCTACATAGACTTTAAGTATTATCTGCAACGCAAGTCCAAACAAGAATATAACAACACTTGTTGCTACCAAGACCCATTTTCCATGCTGTACGAGCGTGGTCGCTTCAACGTTTCTGTCCATGCCTTTTGCTGTAGAAGCTTGTGCTGACTTGGCTCTGGAGTTCCGTAAATTGGATCTTCACCATCATCATTTTCATCATCATCGTTGTCTGTATGTTCAGTCACTGATTGCTCATCGTCGTCAGATCCATCGTCATCCTCGTTGTGACCCGACAGCTCATCGTCGTCAGAATCGTTGCCTTCCGTCTCATCTTGCCTCTCCGCTGCGTCTTCCAAAGCATCCAAGGTATCATCCATCTCAAAGGCTGGCTCTTCTATGCTATGCCCATCGACATCGTCAATCACAAGCACATTCTCCTCTTCGACAGGACCTTGCCAAAATCTGTAAAAGGGCTCAATGTACTCGTGAGATTGTCTAAGGAGGAGAGGATCGAAAGGGAAGAACGACTTGAGAGGATTGGAACCTCTTCCGAGACCACCAACCCCCCCGGTCTGGCGCCGCCGCTCCAACGTCGCCGCAGTTGAAATAACGGACGCGGCTTTCTTGTTGACACGTCCTGTGGAAAGTCGCTTGGCATCTGCCACGAGCTTATCGAGGGTATTCCCTTCGATCAGCTCAAAAAAGTGGGCCACATGCAAAAACTCGCTTCTAACACTCTCGAGACAAAATCGTAGCGGCTGTAATGGATGCCCACAGAGAGCAGTCCATCGTTCATTTGATAGATTAATGCAATCAACCTCGGCACAGGGACTAAACGAATGTTCATCGTCCACACTCATTTCCTCCGAGCATCGCGTGGATACGGCACTCCGGTAGTACTGAATCGCTTCTTGGCCTCGAAAACACATGATGTAGAAGGATGCCTGGCAGACGGTGTAGAAGAGCGAATGAAACTCGCTCTGAGTCCTGGCATCAGAGGCCCGAATAGCGTCGTTCCCCAATGACTCAATGTATGCCTCCGCCCAACTTAGTAAAGCCGAAATCGACTCACAAACTGTCTCGGCAGACACAAAGGATGCTCGACTGATAAAAGAGGCCAAGTAGCATGCTCCACTTTGTCGAGATGAAGTTGCTCTGTATGGATCAACGACGATTTCCAGAAGTTTCGAGGCAAACTCTCGATAAAGGATGGACTCGCTGTCGGGATCTGAACTGGCACTCTCTGAAGCCATCCCACAGATCAGAAAAATGCAATACTGGACAAACTTTGATTTGTGCGTTGTCAAGATAGAGCTTTCAAATATGGGGAGCAGCTCCTGAAAAATTTCATGTACCGCAGCGCTATCTTTCTGGAACCCATGGATATGTCTAAACAACAGTTCCAACAGAGCATCCAGCTTGTCTGACAATTCGTCGATCTGATCCTCCGTTTCTGTTTTCCCTGGTACTTTCATCGTATCATCGTCATCATTGACGTGACACTTCTGCTCTTTCGCGGCGGCCAGCTCTTCTTCGTCAATTATCGCATCACCATTGTCTTTGATGAAAATATTAACATCAATTTCCAAGCACTTGTCTATGATCAATTCCAGGAGCCGTTGTCGAATAGATGGCAGATACTCCAGGACTTGAAAACATTGTTTAACGTACCAAACTAAAAACTCCTTGTTCCAACTATAGAACGGAAAGCCTGTAGACATGATCGGGAACAAATCAGATGTTGATTTGGGAACAAGTCTCAAAACATTAAAAATCATGGAGTGCAGTCTATGGGAACTGTTACAACGATTGAAGAGAAAGAACCATGTCAGTGGAAAAGAATCATTACAAGGGGCCGACACCAACATCTCTTATCAGAAACACTCACAGTCTTTCATCGTCAATGGGCCCATGTTTAGTCAAAACCTTCCATGCTGCTGCGAGAATTGGAAGGACATGTGTCGACTTGGCCGATACCATCGCCAGCAGCAAGTGAAAATGAGCGTCGCAGATTGAAAAGTCTTTGTACACTTTCAACATTTCTTCGTGGTCTCCTACGAATATGTCCTGGTAGTTGTGAGGCGGCCTCGTTGGATTGAACCGAATTATCAAATGTACCAACTGTGCATGAGTGTTCCCCAAAGCTAGCTGATTCAATACAGACCCATTCCCAGCCGTCCTTAACGCAATCATGAGCTTGAGTAACAACCGAGGATCATTTGGTCGTTTGAAGGAGTTGATGATAGCTTGGTAACCTTCCACATGGCTGGGATCCGGTGGCACAATACTTTCCGAATCTGATCCAACTGTCAATGTTGGCTCTTGAGACCTTATGGCGTTGACGACGAATTTTTCTATGGGATCCATTTCAGACTGAGGCGGGACTTCACAACGAGGGATTTCATAGGAAACAACAAGGTCACTCTTCCCTGATGACGCTCTTCCCCTCGGTTCTTTGGCCCGCGGTGTTACAGTGGGAACAGGATTTTCTTCATCGCCTCCTTCGTCAATGGTTTCCATAGCGGCTGTTCTATCTGGGCTGTAATCCCAGGAAATCGACTTCGAAGAAGGTTGCGACATTGTCAGATCTGAAACTACAGAATTCGCTTCCATCTCTGAGGATGAGACTGCTGCCGTCATCCTAGCGCTGTTGTCTGCGATTTCCTCTCACACACTACAGGATGCAGCACTCAGACCATCGATAGATCGGATCGCATCCACTCCGATTGTGGTTAAAATTAGCGAAGACGGTGAGCAACTGACTGTGAGGAAAAAAAATAAAAACATCCTTCACACAAGAGATCACACAACGAGAAGAAACAGCCGATGGTGGCGGCAGGGCAAACGAACGGAAGGACGGACAGGGTCTATTCCAATGAGGTTGAGGATCATCAATCAGTGCCGCGTAAAAGTACATCATAAAGTGTCGTGTGTCGTTGTATCATACGTAGTACTACAGTACCGGTAGTCGTACGTCGTACGTCGCACGTACCGTATTGCATACTGTACGTATCATACGTAGTAGTACGTGATCTCGTCAGTCTTGTCATCAGGCCTCTCACGCCCACAAACAAACAAAACAACGTGTACGTCGTATCATACGAGTATGGACTACCGGTATCATAAGGCCTAAATCTACCGATAGTCTCTACTACTAGCTTGGTATCATACAGTCGTATGATTGTCTCCACCGGTATTACGTCGTACGACGTAGCAATTGTAGTAGAGTCGTAGTCTACTATACCGTAGCTAGAGAGTAGAGTCCTAAAACGTCCAACAGTGAAAGAATAGCATTTCGATAAATAATCTCTAAACTTAATGCCTTGTTATTGACAAATCTATAAGCTATATCCATCCAGCCCTGTGTTCAATCTCTCCAAGATTCGTGGAACAGTACAATCGGTAAATAACACTGTGTGTCCGTCCCATCAAATCGTACACGTTGGTCAGGTGTTCTTGCATTTACCGCCACTGTCTGATTGTTGAACAGCACCATCATGTATTCCAATAGGATCGACACCCCGTAGAGTTTCTTTCAGTATCGATATAGGGGGGCTGGATGTGTTCTCATCAATCCGCACCCTCTACTGGCAGGCGAAGCCGCCCTTCCAACAACGGCCTCCTTGTTCCCAAGTTGAGGTCTTGTGCATCAACCCCATCCAATGGAACACTATCTCATTATCTCGACCACGTCATCTTACAGTATATTCACGATGGCGTCAATGTATACAGAACGTCGTTTGAACTGAGTCAGCTTTGCCCACCCGAACACAAATCGAAGAACTAACCAAAGTGAAGCTGCTGTAATAATTGCTGTTCAAAAGAAATTTCCAAAAAGTTCTGTACTTGGAAAGTCCTACCGATGGGCTATTTATTTAGATATGGATTATTTATTTAGAGACGTAACATTAGGTAACCTTCAACCACATCATTTTGACTGTAGTACGGTTCTTGTTCTAGATACATGCGGCATCCGAGAAAAGCCACACGACATACATGCGAAACATTTACAACGTTATCCGGGCGACATTCTCTGACGATGCCACCCGTGTCCGAGTCGAAGTTGGCGATCGCCGTCCATGACGAACGAAGTTACAATATGCATTTCGAAGTCCAGGGGCAATGACGGTATCTTGTGGAAGGACTTGCGTTGGGCCGTTTCCATTGATCGATTCTTTTTTAAAAATCTGACTAGAATGCCCCAAGAAAAGTAGGATTCAAGCCATATACGACTAGTAATGATTGAAATGTCCGTACAAACATAGTGTAACATCCCTCAAGACCAACGTCGTTCGCAACTTATCTAATCATCTCTGAAACTTGAAGCCCTTTGCCTCTGCTTCTTCCATCTTTCTCATCCAGAGTGGTTGTGGAAGGACCTCATTGATCTTTCTTTCTAGTTCCTCATACGTCGGACGGTTTGGCTGTTCTTCAAAAAGCAGAATCTCGCGATCGCTTCCATCCGATTCAACCCCTTCACAAATGACGGCAGCGGTCCAATTTGGATATTCAAACGTTAGCTTTGTGTCCTCGCCTCGACACGCAAACTCCTGAAATGCAAATCCTTGAGCATAACGATTGAATATTTCTTTTCGGGATTGTTCATTTTTCAAGAATCCAAAGTCTACCGGTCGTTGAAACTGTTTGTTGAACAGAAGCAACGGGCGGTCTCCCACCATGGCATCTAGGTCTTGCATTTTGTCGAGTTGGTCGACACCAGGAAATAAAATTGCGGCGATGTCATTCTTTGCGGCTGCCTTTGATTCTTGTACGAAGAATCCACAACAGTCTGGCGCACTCAGGACTTGGGACGAACATTTTCCGGCCGGTTCATCGACGACTCGTTGAAGAATATCCATCAAAATTTCTTCGGCATAAGGGTACATTTGCGCCAGCCCGCCCGGCCATGGGTCAATGTCTTCGGCTTTCGTCTCCGGTGGCAATGGAATAAGGTAATCCACGAAAAATCTCAGTGGCTTTCCTTCGCGACGATGGTTGTCAATAGCATTTTGGATGCTGACAACAGCTCGGTTCGTTTGCTCTCTCGGAGTTTTCGGAATCAAGCCGTTGACTAACGTCCCCAGCAGAGTATACTGAAGCAGAAAGCAAACGCTGCCTGGAAACATCATGTGGGGAATTAGATGTACTACGTAAGGAAGTACAAGTAATGACAGCAGACGTTGTGATTGTGGAAAAATTGTCTCTACCGTAGTCTACGTCGTACCCAAAAAAAACTTGTGTTGTCGGTATGAGAAAATGATACTGGGGTAGTGCTTTGTACTTCGAATTCGAAGTACTCGGAGTAGGTACCGTACTGTCCTGTCGTACATCATCAGAAGAACGAAAAATGATTCTGGAACCCTACCGTACACGTCATCTACTACCGTAGGTATGTAGCTACCCTCGCATTCCAGAAAGTCACTCCAGTGCTGGTACGTATCATACGCACCGGTTCCTCGTAGTACTATTGCTACAGTACCAGTAGTCGTAGGTATCTACTGTATTACTACTACGGTACCTACCGTAGGTAGATAGATAGCACAAGCACTCTGAGCCCAAACCTGAAAGATTTGTGAAGCTATGATACGTGGTGCGGTAGGCAGTCTAGTGCCGTGGGTAAATTCCTTCTATGGTTTACTCAAGTAAGTCGAAGTCGTAATCCTGTAAGTGTGGGAGAAAGAGTAACGTCTCTCTTCTAAATTTCATTTCGAAGTTCAAAAGTAATGGAGTAACGGGTCAGCACTGCAACCATCGGAGAATGCTTTCTCGTGCATCCTCGAGTCATGCCGAGGAACGAAATGAGGTATCTGGAACAAATACTACTGCCAGTTCTGCAACAGGACACAATCGATGACTGGCACTCCAAACAATTCATTCAAAGGGTCAGTGCTGTTTCCACTATGCTTTTTTCAAGTGTACCCAGTTGTTGCAAAATGAACGTTCGGAAGATGTCAGATGCCGTTTTGCATCCGTGGAGACAGTTAAAATGCAAAATCCACGAATTGGTGATGACAGTTGTTGTGAAATCTTCGATAATATCTGAGAGGGATTCTACAGTTGCAAGGAATACAGTCAAACAAGCATCATCTGATTCCAGGAATCAGTGTGCGAGGTGACGTTTTGACCGTACGACGACCAACGTCATCTCTGCCTCCAGTCTCTCTGGAATCTTCTGTTGTCTCAATGAACAAGTCATCATCGATGAGAGAGATCACCTTGTACGATCCACAGGTCGCCTTTTGGGACGGATCAGTATTACCAGACTGGCCTTGTTCTGCCAACAATCCCGAAGAAAACCATCCGCGACAAGCTTGATCGGTAATGTGGCTGCGCAAGGCCCTTTCGGCTTCACTGTCCGAGAAACTGCAGCCAACCCCAAATTGCGTGAAATTAGCATTTTCTCCGTCCCCACCAGCTACTTTCATCATTGACTTCGCCATTTCGTCGTACTGTGACCAAATCTCTTGCAACTGTTGAAATTCATGTTTGGTATCCCGTTCGGCCTTGAACTGAATGTATGCGATATCACGTTGAATATTCCGTTGCTTGTCGGGATGAAGGACATGAAGTCGTTCGAGATAGGCCTTTTTCAAATCGTCGTATTTGTACATTGAATAATCCAGTTTTCGATGACCTTCTGGACCGGTTCTGCTGAATTCTTTCCCAAACAACAGGTTGACCAGTTTCTGTTTAACTCGGCGCGAAGTTGCTGCTGTGGCGGCCCTTGTTCCACCACCAGAGGTCGTCATAATTTGATAATTTCATCAAAGAAACATTTGCAGTCTACGATACCAGAATCAGAGTGAGCCCGAGATGGCAAAGTGAACGTGGCTGCGTGAGGTGTGTTTCGAGCCTCTACGACTAGTAGTAAATCACGCCACATCGACTGTGAACATTGATGTGGACGATCCTTCGAGCGATCCTTCGAATTTGACTGTGATGAGCTGTGTTTTGTTCTTTCTGATTTCGCGCGATCGATTTTTTTCCAGTCTCGGAAACGAAAGAAGTCGAAAGAGTCGATCTTCTCGTCTTGCATCATCCGTCGCCCAGCAGCCACCAGTTTTTCAATTACGTAGGAAATGGTACTTATTCTACGAACCTCTTTTCACGATCAATTTCTCGCATCATCCTTTTCCACTCAGTGTTTGCTGTATGCTTCCCTTCTTTAGGTATGTTCTTCACCATGTTGAACTGAACGGCCGTCGAATGTTTAGAGGGCCGAGAAAAGGTTTGCTTTTGTGTGATACCTTTATATTGCGAAATTGCATTTGTTTCCGTGGTTTTCGGTCTTATGTGTTCTATTTTTGAGGCGCCATTGCCTAACCGCGGTCTTTTCTTCGTGTCTTTCTTTTGGGATAGGTTTGAGCAACCAATCACGGAAAAAGTATTTTAAGAATAATCATGAAGATTTTTGTTGGATCCACTGCTTACGAGGTTGACCCCGTTACCTCCGTCGAAGCCCTTAAGCTTCAGATTGAGAACACGGAGTTTGTTCCTTCGCACCAGATTTGTCTTATGAACGGCGCTGATGTCCTTGAGGGAGGCTCTCTCGAGAGCAACGGTGTCGAGGAAGACGACACTCTTGAGATGAGAATGGCCGTCAACGCTGGCATGCGTAAGAAGTGGCGAAAGAAGCGCAGTAAGTAACCACATCTTGCTAGTTATTTCGTCGAGTTGCGAATACGTTGGACCCTCACCAAAATCGTCATCACTTCTCCCAATGTCAGTGCGTCGCCTCCGTAGAAAGAGAAGAAAGATGCGTCAACGTGCTCGATAAGCAGTGCGAAACTGGTGTACAGGAAACGGAGGGAGGTTTGCCCAATAAATGGCGTTTCGTATTGGGCACCTCCCTACCTCGAAATGTGAAAAGGCGGTGGCTAGAGGATGTTGGCTAACATTTAGAGCTACTGGTTTTCTTGTTTCACCTTCCATACTTTGTACCTTAGTTTTTCATCATTGTTGTTGAATTGTTAACATGCGGAAAATACATAGGTGTTGGTTTCCTTCCCGGAACAACGCTCTTCACCTCCTTGTGATCAATGAATCGGCCTTGGTCAAAGATCTTGTTCATTACAAAAGCCATCATGGGATGACCCTTCCCATCTTTTTCGCCTTCAATCATACTCCTGTATTCGGTGAGTGGCAGCCACATCGCTTCGGCAACTTCGCAGGCTTGAGGCACCGGCGTCGGTATCCTCCCATCGTCCTCCACAGGATTGAGGCGACACACAAAAAAAATGTCGGATCGACCATGAGCCATACCGTGCGTATGTCGAAAGCTCAATATACTATCAAACTTGGCTTGAATGCCCGTTTCTTCCAAAACTTCTCGTTCAGCCGCTTCGGCGATGGATTCACCCCTTTCGCTCAGTCCTGTCGGAATTTTGTACGGCATGTAATTCTGTCGAAGTTCTCGAATGCACAAGATCTCGTCGCGACTGTTGATGACGACCGCTCCCACACCTAAGTGATGTGTGGCATACTCTGGAATTTTCGATGGAATGTCTGGATGTAGCCACAAATTGAGTTTTGCCATCGTCCCCTCGGCGTGATGGAATTCAAACCCCAGTCCTTGCATGTCTTCAATGAGCCGTGCACGCGACATGGGAACTTCTACCCAAACACTGGACTTTTTCATATCCCGCAGTGCAGTAATGGTATCCTTCAGCAATTTGGAGAATGTCGTCGGGTGGAAATGAATGTCGTCGTCGTCGGCGGCATAGATTGGGACCGTGATGGTTGCAGAGCGATGGGATGAATCTACAAAGGGAAGCAATTCGTTCCAAGTTTGGTTGTTGTGGCCCTCTTCTTCCGATAGAAGTCTTTCTCCATTTGAAATTGCATCACAGGATGACATCCTTAGTGACAAAGGAAACTGGAGTGGAATGCGTGGAGCGGGTCTCGAACCAGATCCTGTCGAGAAATCCTTTCTAATGGCCATGGAAGATACAAACACACGAGAGTTACCCCAGGATGCGGCGCAAGCCCAACCCAGCGAGGAACGCAGTATGAGATTCAACCGTTGCATGTGCAAACAGGTTCGGACATGAAGATTGAGCAACTTTCAATGTTTGTGCGGTCCAGTAATCCTCTCTGTTCTCAAGCTTTATTTCTGACTTGTACTACTCCCTCGTAGAAATGAGAGATGATGTTATTCAAAAAAGTGTAAGAAAATTCTCAAAGACAACTACGCCGTGCAAAAAGTGAGGAGAGCGCGAAAGTCATTTTGGATGAGCCAGGTGGGTGCACATTTATGCATGTACTTACAGTTGTTTCAGTTGTTACAGTTGTTTACATTGTACTACAGTATTCCTCAAACGAACAAAAAACATGGTCCCCAAATTGACAGTGATCACGACTTATTATCACAATCACTTCGTTGCTTCCCCTTAGCTAAGAGTGTAGCACAGTCTTACCCACTCATAGTGATTTTAGATCATAGAAAGAGCTATCTCTCATAACTTGCTGCAATAGAAGCTGCTTGCGACTATGGTTGATCAAGGGGGCTATTCTTTGCAGGTCCAAGCCCTACTTTATCCAGACCAGCTGGCCCATCTTCCAGCTCTCTACAAAGAAGGTGGCACCAGTACTCAAGTCGCTTGTTAAGGTGGTCAGTGAAGTGTCAACTCAAGAGAGGAGATGCACCTCCTATGGGAGTGACCCATCCTCGTATAGGAAATGATGGAGCTACAATGGGGAGGAGGCCCTAATTGTAAGACACCCCACCCCACAGCTAAATGGCAATGCCAAAAATAAAATCTATTTGTGGCTATCCAACTACTACTTATAGCAACTGCCTAGTTCCATGTCTAAGGAGTTGGCTCACCCACCCGTCCCTCAGGTGTGTGGCAATGGCCAGTATGAGGCAAGTGTAGACTGCGTTGCTACTCCCCAGGGGTACAATAATGCGTGGAACCAAGAGAAGATAGTAGCTGCCTTGATTGAGATGGGGTTTCCTCAATTCTGCTGCCAAGACCTGCCCAGACATCTTCCAGATGATGAGCAAGTATGGAGTGGAATTTGAGAACAATGGGCTGAAGACAATGAACTTCCTAGAGAGACTGCCAGATGTGACAGCAGAGCAGCAGGTAACATCCGCACATCTAGTTAAGGAGCCACATGCAGACAATATCCACTTACCACCACTCCAGATGTCACAGGCAGAGCAAAACAAGACCTCTCTACAGCTGGATGAGAGTGCCACCATATATTAGGAAAGATACAGTCCAGATAGCCTGACTTCCTAAGGGAAAGATGTCCTTTCAGTCATCTGCAAAAGCATTGGGATTGGACCTTCTTCTTCACAACTTCCTCAAGCAGATCTCTTGCTTAGCAGTGCTGGTTGGACTCAAGTCACAGGCTCTGAAGTAAACTACACCCCTGGAATCTTTGTTGAACAAAAATTTGGATGCATTTCCACTCTGGATGGAGTTATTTGTAGTGCTATCTCGTAGTATTTCACTGCTGATGATATTTTGTGAAATATAGCCTTAGCCCTAACATTGATAACTTTGAGCTGCAACTTATACTACTACTACGTAGCTAGTACCGTAACTGTAAACAGTAGTAAGGCTCCTGGTGCATTTCCAAGTACCGAGTAGTCTAGAATCTAGATTGCCTAACTTACAGTTAGGTATACAGTTAGGTAGTTCATGTACGTAGTACTCCGTAGTTGATTTGTCAAGGCACGAACCAATTATTATTATTATCATGACGTGGTCAATGTTGGGTCATTTCTACTACGGTAGCTTCCTTACTGTTACAGATCGTAGAGAGTGTTTTTGTGCAATACGAAGTACCGACTACCGGTACTACGTAGGTAGTAGAGTATAAGTTCAATGCCAAGACACGTCACCAACGAAGTCGTCGAAAGAGTGAGTCAGACGCACTGGTACTACTACAGACTACGAGTATGGTGTGTCAAAAAAAATGTACTACCGTAGAGCAAGGAGGATAGTACCCTGGATTTGTGCTGTTGCGGGACTCGCTTGGATTCAAAATTCCCCGTGCAAATTGTACACAAATTTCGTACGACGAAATTTAAAATCAAATTTCAAATTCATTGGATTCCATGTGCGCGTGCCAACCCTTCCCATGACCTTCGCAACTTCCCTCATCGACGACAATCACATCACAATTAATTTTCGACAACAACACAATTATTTTTTTTGGTTAACGACAACATCAATCTATTTGCAGAGTCGAAATGGCCAGAAAACGCTACAACATCGGCCAGAAACTCAAGTTGTTGGATGAGTTTGAGACATTGCGGCAGCAAGGCTACAGCCGACGCAAGGCTGCAGCGTCTTTGGGTGTGCAGCCGATCCAAATTCGGAAGTGGACTCACAACCGACCAGTAATGCAACAATGCCCACGAAAGAAAAAGTCCATTTGCAAAGGAAGGTTGTCAGCACTCAAGCATCTTGAACAACCCTTAATTGGTTGGTGCCTCGATCAACGAGCCGAGGGCATTCCTGTCACCTATGCCTTGCTACAAATCAGGGCAGGACAACTTGACGAGGAGTTCAGACAAAGACCAGAAAAATCTCAATACCACATGATCCGCGCCCTTTGCCGTGCAAACGAGATTGTTCTGAGATGTGTCACACACCAATCTCAACGGCGACCACAAGATGTTGCTGATGAGGCTTTGGAGTTCCTAGTAGTTGAGAGACCAATCGTTGGTGCCCCTGGAGTCAACCTTGATGTGGTCCTCAACATGGACCAGACTCCTGTCTTTCTCTCCATGCAACCAAAGCGAACACTCAATTTGAGAGGAGAAACGACAGTCAATGGAAGGAAGACATCAAACTCCACCAACCGAGTTACAGCGTCATTAGCTGTGTCAGCAAGTGGCCTGAAATTAAAGCCCATGCTTATATTCAAGGGCACTCCTAACGGACATATCGCCAGGAGGGAACTTCCGGCACTCCCACAACGTAACGAGCTCGTTATGGTGTGTCAGGAAGCTGCATGGCAAGATGACAACAACATGGCCAAGTGGATTGACCTGTGCCTCGTCCCATACCTGCAAGAGTATGGCCAAGGCGCTGCAGCAATCCTGTACCTTGATGCATTCACTGCCCATTTCAGCGCATCTACAAAGGCAAAACTGGAGACACAGGGCGTCCAGTTGAGAGCGATCCCTCCAGGATGCACTGGACTCGTTCAACCCATTGATGTCGGCGTTGGAAAGCCATTCAAAGATCGGGTGAGACAGAAATGGATCGAGTGGATGATGCGACAAGACGCAGAGGCACCAGTCATGACCAACGCCTCACGCGCCGACTGTGCCGCTTGGGTGGCGGAAAGTTGGAGGAACCTTCCGCAGAGCATTCTTAAAAACAGCTGGAGAAAGAGTGGATTCAGTTGGTTTCCTGCTGATGTTGACGATTCCGAGGACGCCGATGCTGAGATTGCTGATGTTGATTTTGCCGATGCTGAGGACGCTGAGGTTGCTGATGTTCCTGATGTTGCTGATGCGGCTGAATAGACGATCAACCAAAACAAAATAATTATTGAGATGGAAAAACAAACATCCATTTATTTATGTATCTAGAGTAAAATTTCTAGTTACTTTCTTCATCGGAATCACATCTCTCAACGAATGCATTCAATACATCATCGCCTACCATATACTTGTCGATAATTTGAGCAACAACGACACCTTTGTGCTGGGTCGAATATTTGTTCTTGGCCTTGTGACTGGTTCCCCAAAAAATGTCGGTAACTTGACAAAGACGCCCTTCCAACCTCTCTGAGTGCTTCATGGCAGCAGGGTTCACACGTCCAACAATACATCGGTCAATGCCTTCAGTCACCCACACAGCAGCAATGATAGTAGCGTATCCCCCCGAAGCTAAAATGCAGAAGGACAGGACGATAGTGATGTGATGAAAAAAATGAAAAAAAATGGACAACAAATTAAGGGACAACAAATTGGACGTACTAGATTCGACAACAGTCTTTTTCAACCGGACAACAGTATCATAGTCAATGTTAGATCCGCAGCTTGAATGGTGTTCGCAAGAGCAACCAAAATCGGGGCTGCTAACACCAAAAATGGCAACAGAAGCACTGGAGGAAGTTGTTGTTGTCATGGCATTCGAAATAAAAAAATAATAATAATATTCTACTCCGAATATTGTAAAGTTTCAGTTTTTCCCATAAGGTGCAGCTTGTGGTGACGCCGATCGTCGAACTATGACCGGCGCGGAGCGCTCGGACGGAATCCTGAAAATTGTTTTTTGGTAACACGATTCGGAAGTGTGAGATTATTATTTTTGGGAACTGGTACATTTTGTACATACGTAGGGGGGGGGGGTACTATTAGGCCCGGATACTATCCTCCTTGCTCTACGGGTAGGAGTACTATCTAGTAGAAGTCGTAACGGAGAAACGTTATAGGCTAGTAGCTACCGGTACTAATAGAAAAGAAAAAAAAAACTAGTCTGATGAGTAGATATTAGTAATCGAAACCGATCTTTGCAGATATCATGATGAAGAAAAGTTTTCATGTCATGTCAGCTGGATGAGCCTGATGAATCCGAACGATGGTAATGGCAATCTAACAACAACGTATGGCTGCCGGCTGCAGTGTGGTGAATATTCTTTTCTCCATGACGAATTCTTGATAGCCTACCACTTTCGAAAGTTCTTTTTTGTGATGTGATATGTCTCGTCAAGCATTTCCGGTGGAATTCCAAACCTGGACCACATCTTGACAGAAAAATGCCGAAAGTAGTGGTGTCGTCCAAAGATAGTTCCAACCACTACCAATAGCGTTGCGTAGATTGGCGTCATGACCACAATGGAACAAATCCTATACGACCAAGGTCCATCCTTCAGACTGCCCTTCAAGCCCAGGCCTTTGGACACGGCCGGGCGCACCTGTAGATCAGAGGAGAAAATGGCGTGTGAAAATTAGAGTTGAGACAGAATTCAACCTCCTGAGGACAAGATACCTTTTTCAATTGATACTCGTACCAACACCATTGTGGAAGAACCAGTGATAGCAAACACTGTGCAGATCAATACAATTTCCCTATACCAAGGTAGAGTCCACCTCGGCGGCATTTCCCGGGGACCAAGATACCATTTCCAAAAACTGGATAACGAAGAAGTCGAATCTGATGTTTCTTTCATCTTTGATATGGTTTCCTTTGCTGCTTTATCTGTTGTCGTCTTGGAAAACTGTCTTGTGGTTTGACGGGCGCTGATACTGCTGCTCGACCATGCTGATATCATTGTGTTATTGATTGGTCGGCTGTGACGGGCGGAGAAAAGACGACGCAGAGACAGCGTCGTGGGAAAAGGTTGATGCAGCGATGACATTGATCTTTGACTGACAGCAGAGGTCGTTTTTGACCCGATGGACATCATATTGGGTCAGGCTGATGGATTTTGTGGAACAATATCATCCAGTAGTTTTGACCAAGCCAAAAAATGGAAGGCATGCGAAGTTGTTTCTGCAAAAATACGGAAGTTTGAGTTGATGGAAATTTTGGGTAAGACTCTGGTTACTACCGTCTACCGTACTTATCTACCGATACCATGGTAGAGAGAGTGCTACCGTACGTAATACTTCGTACCGGGTACTTGATACAGTAGTACGAAGTACCGTACTTCGTACATCGTATACGGTATGATAGAAGTGATCAGTTGACTACTAGTCGGTAGCCTACCTAGAGCCAGAAGCAAAATACAAAATACCTACCGGTACGTTACAGTTAGTACCTTGCCACTGAATTTCTCGCCACCTTCCCTAGCCAGTACTCCCCTTAGTACCCGTAGCTGGTACTACTACCAAGCAAGTACCGGCTCAAACTAGCTGTCGCCCACCATCTCCTCCATCGATAGTGGTGGCGCTAGACATGAGTGCACGGCAAACTTGGGTCAAACATCTCAACAGACTGGCTACTTGTCGTTCTCGTGGGGCATCTAAAGGGAGCTTGAACGAGTGCCAGTTACAATATAGTCGAACATAAAGAAAAAGTTCAGCTTAGCATAAAGTCGTCCATAGAATGTTCTTTACCATTCACGAATCCAACTCTTTCTCTCTGATCGCACCACCAACTCACGAAGTTCTACGGCAATTTTGATCGGATTGCATTTTTCGTGTGGCAACTGTTCAGTTGATCGGCTTCAAAGAAGAATCACCCTCATGATTCTGATCTTTTCGACCACGCCAACATTAACCTAGCTTTTTTGAATCGATGAAACGTGCGGAATCGATCACCCTTCTCTAAAATTTCGATCCTTCAACATGTAACAGATTACACTGAGATGCTCTTGCCTGATTTTCAATGAATCTCATAACCGCATGGAAAATAAAAGTACGGCGCCCATCCTCATCATTGTGTACTATTACGAAAGAAAGGTTTAGGTACCACCAAGGGTTTGACACGAGTGATACCCAAAAAATCCATGACATCAATCGATTCCATCATTGACGGCACTCTCTTCCATTCCTCTGGAATCATACATTCCTGATCGTCTTCCCCAAAACAATCATCCCTCGTTGTCTCTGTCATTAACGGGCCCACCTCAAAAGTCTCCGATGCTAGAAGATCTGCTTGTCGGCGGAGATGAGAAAATGTTCCATCAATCATCCCATGAGCAACAACGAAGTCATTCAGATTCTGATAGGCCGCCGGTGGGAAATCAAATACATCTAACAATTGATGAAACGACATTGTTTCCTCTGTCTCTGTTGAATAACGCCCTCGGGTGCTGCTGCCATTGTTTCTCTTGGATTCAAAGACTCGCAGGAAGGATGTGCCTCCTCTAGACGAAGAGTATCCTCCTTGATGGTGCGAGAACGGCTCCAACCGGGCTCCAAAGGAGGTCACAAATGGGGAATTTGCCAGCAAGGCTGCAGCTACTATTTGAAATAATCGAAGAAACGACATGGTTCAGAAGAATGGTAGTAAGAAAGAATGACTGTGAATGGCACAGAAATGAGCAAAGAGCTGACTGTGAGGAACATTTTTTGCTGTCAAGCTGTCAAGCAGCAAGCCGCAGTTGTCAGAAGTCAAAAAGCACGGCATTTCATCGTGCCACGCAAGAATGTGCGCGATCAAACCCAAGACGAGAATCCTTCTTCGTGAACGAAATCAAACGTGACTTGAACTATTCTTCTACTGTCGGACTCAGAGAGGATCATTTTCTTCTTAATACTTTGCTTAGTCGTTGTAGTAATTCATTACTCCTACTACTAGCTAGAGTATGTCTCTTGTATCTATCCAAACGACACACTTTGGTTGGATCTTTCAAGGATCTTTTTGACTTGATCGGATAGTAATATCTAATCTTCAATTAATGGGCACCAGCAGATGGTGGAACAAGTTTGGTTGGATCCCCCCCCCCTTAGTGGATGACCTTGTCGTGGTAGGGGGGCTTACCCAGGTTTGTCAGACCTTGGGGAACTGAAAATCCACAGACGATCTATCAGTGCAACGGAAGAGATCGTCCCAGCGGCGGTAAAAACTACTGCTCTCTTGTGCATGGCATCATGCAGAACCGATCTTCGACCGGAAAGATCGTGTTTCTCTTATTTATTGGTAAGGGGGCTAAGGGAGAGGAGGAAGAATGCTTATGCATGATTCCTGATAGAGTTATGGTGTGCAGAGGGACCGTACTATTTCATAGGAAATTGTACTGGTGGCTGACATGGAAGGCTTCTTTTACACGTACAATCAGCCCTATTGGGTTGCAACAGGTAAAAGATATCAAGACACGCTACACATAATGTGATTATTGCTGCCTTCCCAGTATCGTTGTTGAAATACCACGCCATATCTGACATACTGAGCGGTTGGCATCAGAGTACTGAGGGGATGGAAAGCTGTTGCACGATTTGCCCCGCCCCCTTGGGTGAGCCAACTTCTCGTATGCGGAATCGATGGCAGCTGGTAGTTTGTATAGCCTTAAAATAGATTTTCTATTGCTGGAAGTTTGGATAGCGGATGGCGGCGGCAATTGCGTTCCGCCCTCAGTCGGACACAATCCTTACTGAACGTTGCTGTACTGCAAGCTTGGCCATCCAAAAGTTCTTGCATCGCATTCGCTTCTGTAGAGTTTCGTTCACTAAAGCAGGTACAAGGTTACACAAAGATCTCAAGGTACACGATGGAATACCCGCTCACTCCCATGGGTTTCGAAACCGCTCTACATCTAGGGTGCTATCATCGTCCAAAGGAACGGCAACGTTACCATCCCAACGGCCCTTCCTACAAGTGCGTGGTATTGGGAGGTTAAGGAATTTTCTAGAATGTATCATTCTGTTCGCGTCAAAAATCATCTGGGATTTTCTCTAAAAAGACAATATATTATATGAATTTTTTGTGCGGTTGTACGCAGCCATCAGTTGTTGTATTTCAAGCATGGCGGACAGATTGTACGGTACCCAACATCCGTATCTTCCATGCCTCCGGCGATATATATATCTATAGGTTTTTCATTGATCCTTTGCTTCTTTTGCCGCATTCTCCTCGACCGATTTGGCACGTTTGATGTTCAAAAATTCCATGACGTTGATCTCTTCAGGGTGTGATTCAGGACGGATTTCTGGTACTCTGATATCTTCGGGAAAGTCGCAGTCCTAAACAGTGAAATAAGTAGAATCGGGAAGGAGGAAATTCGTGAGAGAAAGGGGTCGTATGTGATCGCAACAATAACCCGTATCCAATGACTCGCACACTCAACAGTGGCTCGTCCCAGGACTCACCTCCAATCCCTTGGCACACGGCAAATTCTTGATCCAGTCACTGGCCACATACCGGGCTGCAAATATTGTTTCCATGGCACAATCTTCATCGTACATGTCTTGCCAGCATGGGTTTGGTTCTGCAGCGCTTTCTTGAAGAGCAATTTCAGCAAATGACCGCCGTAGAACTCTAGCTCGTGTCGAAAGATGCGACGACTGGGTAGTGGCCTCGGTCCATCCGAAAACAGGTACAGCGGAAAAGAGGAACAGGACGGAGGAAATCAATTGTGATTGCTTCATAATGAATTGTGTTTTAGGCTGTGGATTGTTGAGAGGTGATGTGTTTTAAGTTAAGGTATAATTCTAGCTACCTAGTAGCTAGCTAGTAGAAGTCGTTTGGGTGAAGTTTTTTTATGATGTGTCGAAGCAGCTGGAAAATGATTTGAGTGTGTAGATTGTACTACAACGGATAATTCGTGTATTTGAGGATGGAACAAGAAACGAGAAGCGCTCTTCTGTTTGAGTTCTTTGTTCGAGGTTCATCAGAAGGTGTCAAGATGCACTCCGCTTTTGGTCGCAGAAACAGCAAATCAGCTTGTTGTCTGACCTTCGACCGTCCGATCCTAAACAAGTCCGACAAAAGCAGCCACAACGCAACCTGTACGACGTATGATACTCGCAACAGCATCCATCGTCATCATCATCTCACGAACAAAAAACATAACAAAAAGCCCCATACAACTACTACCACATCGTACAGAGCTTGAATGTGTTTCATTTGCCGTTTGTAGCAAACGCGAAAACACTTTCGATACCAGAAACATGGCTCCTGCAGGAAAGATTGACGGCGCTGCCGCTGAGAAACAGTCCAAGCGCAGCAAGAATGAAGATGATCGCGGCCTCAAATTTGGGACTGGTGTTGCGTACGGCGATGTGTACGGAGCAGCAGACGACGACGATTCGGAGTTTGTCTCCACTCTTCCTACAGAAGAAGAAGAACGGAAAATGTTTGGAGACGAAAGTGTTCGTGCCAGAGAGCAGATGGAAGATTTGGACGAAGGAAGAGTCAGCAGTCATCCAAGCACCATGGCAACGAAATCCGTCGGAAAGGTGGGTGTTCTAGTTCATACGCATGAGATACGGCATCGCTTCAAATCCGCCAGTTTGACTCACACTTTTCTGATTATTTTTTGTTCCATTTTCAACAGATCGGAAATCGGGAAGACGATGATCCATTTAAGGATGCCGAAGGCGGATCCGGTCTCGTTAACACACGAATCAAGGATCGGGAGAGTGACTACCAGAAACGAAAGCACAATCGAGTCCTTCGAGAAGACGGGCTGTCTTTTAAGGAATCCATGCAACAAGCTAACATAGAAAAGGAGCGGGACGAATTGATCAGAGAGGCCACCAAGGATGTGGACCAGCCCGTAGATAATTCTCAATCCAAGGAAGCTGAGACCGGAGCGACTTCATCCGGTGGTAGACGTCGAAAGCGTCGATGGGACCAAGGTGGCGGAGCAGGAGCAAACACGGAAGATCCTGCAAGCACTACGGCTATGGTATCAGACAATGAATCTACGGCTTCTTCCATCGTCAAATCCAAATGGGACGAGGATGGCCCCAGCAATGGATCGGCTTCCTTCCGACGCAAGCGCTGGGATGAAACTCCAGTGGTGTCCTCTAATATTGCTGCTACGCCTCTTGTCGGGGCTGGCAGTGTTATGGCCACACCTGCCGCCACTTCTATGAGTAAGTGGGATGAGACTCCCGTCACGATTTCCGGTGCTGTTGGAGTCCATGCGACCCCAGCTACGATTGGACAAAAGCCACAGAATCGATGGGCAGAAACTCCAGCTCATTTGCAGGCGGGTGCTGCTCTTGGTTTGCAGACTCCTAAAGGGAATATAATGGTATCTGGAAACCTGGCCAAGGCGCTGTCCCTCGAACGAGAGATGGAATCCAGAAATCGGCCTTGGACGGATGCTGCCCTGGATGCGATCTTGCCATCTGAAGGATATGTCGTCATCCGTCCTCCAACAAGCTATATTCCGTTGCGAACACCTGGCCGAAAGTTGCTTGCTACTCCCACACCCATGGCCATGACACCACAAGGATTCCAAATGGAAATACCTGTTGAACAGAGGCAAGATGTTTCAGTTCAAGACATTCGTGAGGCATACGGAGTTCCCCTCGCCCCAACATCTATTGAAACGGGAGATGCTGGTGCTCTGCCGTATATTAAACCGGAAGATATGCAGTATTTCGGGCGCCTGATGGAAGATACTGAAGAAGAAAAGCTTACGAAGGAGGAAGCGAACGAGCGTCGTATTATGGCGTTGCTTTTGAAGATCAAGAATGGAACCCCGCCCCAACGAAAGACGGCGATGCGGCAGATCACAGACAAGGCCCGTAGTTTTGGGGCTGGTCCTCTGTTCAATCAGATATTGCCTTTATTGATGAGTCCTACTCTGGAGGATCAGGAGCGTCATCTATTGGTTAAAGTCATCGATCGAGTTTTATACAAGCTCGATGATCTTGTGAGACCTTACGTTCACAGAATATTAGCTGTGATTGAGCCTTTGCTTATCGACGAGGACTACTATGCACGTGTTGAGGGAAGAGAAATCATCAGTAATCTCGCCAAAGCTGCGGGCTTGGCAACGATGATTGCCACCATCAGGCCTGACATCGATTCACCTGATGAATACGTTCGCAATACAACTTCTCGAGCAGTCGCAGTGATTGCTAGTGCTCTTGGAATTCCAGCTCTTCTTCCTTTTTTGAAGGCAGTGTGTCAATCAAGAAAATCTTGGCAGGCGCGACACACTGGTATCAAGATCGTGCAACAAATTGCTCTCTTGATGGGTGTTGCTATTCTTCCATACCTTCGGGAGCTGGTTGAAATTGTCAGCCACGGGCTGACGGATGACATGCAAAAGGTCCGCATTATCACTGCCCTGACATGTGCGGCACTTGCGGAGGCAGCACATCCGTATGGTATCGAAAGTTTTGATTCGGTCATTCGTCCGTTATGGAAGGGGGCATTGGAGCATCATGGGAAAGCTCTCGCTGCATTCCTGAAGGCAATCGGCTTTATCATTCCGCTGATGGAAGAAAACTATGCTAGCCACTACACGAGGTTGGTTATGCCAATCCTTCTTCGAGAATTCCATGCTCCTGATGAAGAAATGAAGCGGATCGTGCTGAAAGTAGTCCAACAGTGTGTTGCTACCGCCGGAGTTGAACCTGATTATATCCGTAAAGAGATTCTACCGGAATTCTTTCGAAACTTTTGGATTCGTCGAATGGCGTTGGACCGCAGAAACTACAACCAAGTCATCGAGACAACGGAAGAGCTGGCCAACAAGGTTGGATGTTCTGACATCATCAGTCGAATAGTGGACGACCTCAAGGATGACTCTGAGCCTTACCGTAGGATGGTCATGGAAACTGTGAAGAAGGTGCTAGATAATCTAGGAGCTGGAGACATTGATGATCGTCTTGAGGAAAGGCTAATTGATGGTATTTTATATGCATTTCAAGAGCAAGCTGTGGATGCCAGCGTGTCAGCTTCAAGTGGTCTTGGACGAGAGAGTCAAATCATGCTAGATGGTTTTGGTGCTGTTGTCGTCGCTCTCGGAGAAAGATGCAAGCCATATTTGAAGCAAATTGCCGGCACCATCAAATGGCGCTTAAACAACAAAGCTGCATCTGTACGAATGCAAGCAGCCGATTTGGTTGCCCGAATCGCTGTTGTGATGAAGGCATGCAACGAAGATCAATTAATGGGGCACTTGGGAGTGGTGCTCTATGAGTATCTTGGGGAAGAGTATCCTGAAGTACTTGGTTCCATTCTTGGGGCCCTCCGTGCCATTGTGAGCGTGATTGGTATGACCAAGATGACGCCACCTATTCAAGACCTTTTACCTCGTTTAACTCCCATCTTACGCAACAGGCACGAGAAGGTCCAAGAAAATTGCATCGACTTGGTTGGTCGTATCGCCGATCGAGGGCCAGAATTTGTCAGTGCAAAGGAATGGATGCGTGTTGTGTTCGAGGTAATCGAAATGCTTCGAGCACATAAGAAAGCAATCAAGAGAGCTGCTGTTAGTACTTTTGGATTCATCGCAAAAGCTATTGGTCCGCAAGACGTTTTGCATGTCCTTTTGAACAACCTCAAAGTTCAGGATCGAAACATGCGTGTTTGTACGACAGTGGCTATTGCCATCGTGGCGGAAACTTGTGGACCGTTCACAGTACTTCCGGCCCTAATGAACGAATACCGCGTCCCCGAAATCAACATTCAAAACGGTGTCTTGAAAGCGATGAGCTTCATGTTTGAATACATTGGTGACCTGGGAAAAGACTACGTATATGCCGTCACTCCACTTTTGGAAGACGCTTTGATGGATCGGGACCCAGTCCATCGTCAAACTGGATGCGCAGCTGTCAAACATCTTGCACTAGGCGTTGCGAATCACGGCTGCGAAGACGCCCTTCTTCACCTTTTGAACTTTGTCTGGCCAAACATATTTGAAGAAAGTCCTCATGTCATTCAAGCTGTCTTCGACGCCATCCAAGGGCTCACAGTTGCCCTCGGTCCAAATGTGATTTTGCAATATACCTTGCAGGGTCTCTACCATCCAGCCCGAAAAGTCAGAGAAGTCTATTGGAGAGTTTTCAACACTCTCTACATTTATCATGCCGATGCCTTGGTAGCTGGATTTCCAGCGGTAGAGGATGAAGGAGAGAACACCTATGCTCGCACTTCCCTGGAGTTATTCATTTAGCTAGGGTTGTAGTTCTGAAGCACCCCGCGCTCTCTCACTTCCGCTTCTTTTGCTCCTGCAGGAACGAATAACAACATCATTGCACGATCTTCACATAAGTAATATTCAATCCGTAAGATACATTAAATCAAACCTATATGCCCGCTTGGTGGGCGTTTGGAGGACTGCGGCCATTCTCTAATACTGTTGCTCACGTACTCTTTGCCCTGCCTCTTAGCTCTGCCCGGATGGAAAATTTGTTGTTTTGACGCAGCACTCTCGTGTTCTTCGTCCTTTTTTTGTCGCTGGTGATTTTGCAGGTGTTGTTTATCTTCCTTTCCACTTGATCTTTCTATTTAATTTTCGTTTTATAGTTTATAGACGGGGTTGTCATATATCTACTAGAGTGAGGGCTGCTGCTACATGTCCCACTTTCGATTCTTCGAATTGTTTGTCGACCCTAGCATGCACCGGTATTGAGAGAGGCAGCTGCTGTCGCGCAAAGAGCCAACGAAGATCCCCATCTTCATCTTGGTTGATCGGTGTGATCGGCGCTGGCGATGGGGGTAATGGACGCGGAGGAGTCACTGGCGATGGAAGCATAGTGGTTGTTTCTGTTGTTGTGATTGATGGTTGCGTGATTTTTGGTCCTGGTGATGACTGTGTTGACCCGACCTTTGCTACCTCTACCGAGAACTGCACAGGATACACCACCTCTTCCCCTTCGTAATCCTCTTCGCCTTTCTCGTGCCCATTCATTGCCATGGTCCGGCCATATTCGGGCGGTAGCGTCCTGTCTGTTTCTTCGCTGTCAATGTTGCGGAGATCTGGTAAGGACGATGCAACCGATGCATCTCCGCATTGATACGCTTCAGGATCCATCTTGCTGTTTCGTCGAAAAATGTTTCTTAGGCTGCTACTGGTACCATTCTTGACCAGCGCATTCGATCGCTGCAACGGCCGCATCATGCGACCGTGCAGTCTTTGCACTGACCCCCAAATGGCCCGAGAAGCAGTCCTAATCGGCTTTTGTGACTGATGTTGAATCATTTCCATGCGAGCGTGTAATGGGACTAAGACCCGACGCTTACGTCTACTGCTAGATGCGTTGCTCGTCAAATCGCTATGTCGCCGTTGCTGTTGTTGCCTCGCCATCATTCTTTGACGACGAGAGGGCGTGCAGCTGTTCGTTTTGTTTAGTGTTGGTTGAGGCGTCTCTTGTTCGACACTGCTGGTTGTTGTCGGTACAGAATTTCCCATACCAATTTTAGAATCAGTGTGCTGAGATGACGAGAAAGGAACGTAATCCCGGATGCCATTGTCATCAAGACAAAGTTCTACATGACTATAATAATCGGTGAAGATAGATTCATCGGCCTCTGAGTGATGCAACAGAAACGGGTCAAAGAGAGGCTCCTCTTCGTCTTCTTCGTCGACAATATCTTGTTGCTGACTGTGAATGGTGCATTCGTTCAAAGGCATCGGTGTCATGAGGGATAATTCCTGGACAACTTGGTTAGAAGGATATATTCGGATGCCTCCAGCTTCGAGTTCAAGATCGTTGTAGGCGGCTTCCACGGCAAGTCGATGAGAAAGGGCGTCTTCTTTTGTCATGTGAGGCGGAGAATTTCGTACAACAGCAACAGGAATGTTGGCGACACCGAGACTGGGATTAGTCAAGTCGGAGGTAGTGCTCAAACTCCAGCTGGAGCTAACATCATCATCATCATCATCGGTATCCTCATATCCAACTCGACCCGTAACAGGATTGGGATCGTCATCCGGGGACAAATCTTTGCTGCTGGTGCTGAAACTGCTGCTGACAGAAATGTTGTTACTGTTGTTAGGTAGAAAAATTTCCTTGGGTATCCAGTACGGAATCTTTTCCGCTGCTGTTATTGCCATCTCCACCATGGTGCTGACCACGAAGTAGAAACCTTTTGAATCAGTAGTAGCAACAACAACATCCAACAATATCCTGGATCGTAGTAAAGATGTCTTTCGTTGCAAGCCAGTTTCCTGTTTGCATCATCATGTACTCATAAGTATCTATGAATAGAGCTCTATCTTCTCTATTCTCTCAACCCGGACCCGCTTACGACTTCATAATTAGGCAATCGGTACACGACTGCCCGTGCCTGTGATCCGCCGCCTCGGCATGCCAATTAAGGTCGACGAACTCTTATTTGCGTTGAGCGCGTCTCCTCAACCGACACTTTGAGTCTCCGACAAAGGAGTTGTCTCAACATCAACCAATGCCCAAACCATTAAAATGAGAGACAGAAAGGTCGTATTGTAGGTCGTGTTTCGCTTAGAGAGTAGCTCTCTTATAATCTACCAAAGTACTACAGTAATGTATTTCATTTTCTTTGTATTTATGTATGATACACAATACCGCAGTGGCTTTTCGGAGTCTTGGGCTCCACCTTTCGCGGAGTCAGTCGTGGTCTAATAGAGTACGACGTAGTAGGGAAGAGAATGAAGGATATTCACTGTCATCAATCGAAGTCCATCCGTTAATCTACCAGACAATCGAAACAGCACGAACTAATTACGGTAGTGTTGTTGCTACCCGCGGATTTTAGAATTCAGCGACCATGCCAGTACCGTTTGATGTCAAGCACTTATTTGGCAACAAACAAAAGGACGGTGATTCTACCTCTAATCCTTCTTCCAAGACGACGACTCATCCATTCAACTTTGAAGATGGGTCGTATCAATATCCCAGCATGGCCGAAGAGGCACTTGAAATGTTGCAAGTGTCCATGTTGATTTATTCCATTACCGATCTCAGAAGCTTGGCCAAACATCCCAAGAAAAGCACCACCATAAAAGCACCACAACGGATACTCGATTTGCCACTCAGCTTGACTACTTGTCTGGAACTGTTAGAGGAAAACTACGACGTAGTCAAGGAAACATTTGGAGACGATGAACACGCCAATACCATCAGTTCGCTGCAAAGTATTCATGCTCGATATCAGCAACTTCATCAAAACAACAATACCAGTCCAAAGAACAACGCCACGGTCAGTTTTGTCGCGCAATGGCTCAATCCACTCTTGTCCTCGGGGGACAGCCAAGGTATTGAAGTGCAACCGTCATCATCATCCACCACGACTATTCCACAAGTCCCACTCTTGACTGCCTATGGCGATGAAAACCCCGAAACAGACATGGTCTATGCCGTCGGTATCGATCCCATCCGAAAGCGTGTCACGGTCGCTTTTCGGGGTAGTGTCACGCCCACAGATTTTATCAAGGATGCTTCTATCATCATGAATCATCAACCCAATCCGATCAAACAACTTTACCCACACCACGAATACGATACGGTTGGCATTCATCAAGGATTTTTTGATTATCTACTCAAGAAACGTATCCAGAATCGAAACAAATTGGAAGAAATTGTCGAGCATGTCATTGCACTCTTCAGGGAAGTGCCAGAGCGGCAATCGACCTACAAGCTGTATGTGACGGGACACTCCTTGGGTGGAGCACTCGCGACGCTCTTTTCGCTCTATGTAGCATCATCCATTGGCGACAAGTCATCAAATATACCGGGCCCCGTATCTTGCATCAGTGTGGCATCGCCACGAGTCGGCGATCGCAACTTTCAAGCAGCCTTTGCCCATTTGGAAGAACACGGATTGTTACGACATTTGCGGATCGCCAATCATCGAGATCCCGTCACCATCATGCCAGGTGCCACTGGGAAAAAAATTTGGGCCACTCTGTCACCCGTATCCTTCATTGCGTTCAAGCTGATGGACAATCAATTTACAGAAAAGGAAACGTTTCGGCACACTGGTATCAAATTACTTCTAGGCAAGGGCGAGTACGAATTCTTTTATGCTGGCAATCCTTTGGATGATGTCGAAGCCGACGACCAAAAAGCTTCACAAGACAAAGCCTCTCCAGAGAGCAACGCTTCTACCAAAGAAAAGTCACGACAAAAAACCAAGTCGATCCGCAAGGAAAAGATTCCTGATGTAGTGTTTCATTTGGGCAAGGCCTATACAGACAATATAACCAGTGTCGCACAGCAACTGTCGAATATATCACTGAATGACTTGTATCGTATCCAGGTGGCGGCCATTGTTGCCAAGGGCGGCATGGTGGAGGAGGGAGAACAGTCCTAATCGGATTATCATGTACATCCTTCAATATCAGCATATTAGCAACACTTTTAAACGTCGAGTTATCAATTTCATTTCATAGTGGCAGTGATATCTTTCCACAAAATAGTCCACAAATCCAGTTTAGTCTCCATCCGGACTCGTTCTTCTTCCAGCGTTGCAACATCAACCGATGGATGGCGGGATTCAGTAGGATCCAATAAAAACGCGTTCATACCGGCTTGCTTTATCTTGCCAGCCGTTTCCTTCAATTGTAAGGTGAGAGATTGTACACGTCGTTCCGCATCGTTGGCCAGTTCTTGGATGGGTGATACAAACTGATGAAATCGTCGGCACGTCTCTTGGTGTTTGTGTTTCAAGAAAGACGATAGAATCCCAAAGGGATTGGCATCCACATCAATCGGGCTCTCTTGATTTTGCTTTCTAGCAGAGTATCGAATATTACCAGGCGACGAAGACGATGATCCATACCGGTCGGCACAACTGAAAAATCGTGCCGACAAAGCTCTTTTGTACTTGGAGGCACTTGAATGATTCGACAAAGACGGCAACATTTTTTGGGCAGACCATCGAGCCGCCGCAGATGGTTGAGGCGATGGAACAAAGTTGGTACCAGTAGTAACGATAGAAGGAGAATTCTCTACCAGCTCCTCAAACGCCATCGATTCATCATGAATCACCTCGCTAACTTTGACTTGGGCTGACATCGTCTTCACTTCCTCCCGGTTCTGCAAGAATCGTTCCATGTGCTTCCATTGCTCTTGCTTAACAGATCCATCGTCTTGTTCTAAATCTTGTTGTGGATACAACGCTTTTAGGAGCTTTAGGTGGACGTGAGTGAATTTGGTAGGAGTGAATGTCGCAATGACGCCATCCGTTGGAGGAGGCATCACCCTATAAGGAGCCGTCGTGCCGTTTAAACGACCTTTCTTGCCAGCATGCTGATTCTCACCAATGCAATCAGCTGCTGATCGCTTGCCTGTTAACAAAGATTCTGCAGGCATGATAGAAGTAATATATATGAAAGTCCGTGAGAGAGGAAGAGTTGAGAGGCACTACCGGTAAGTATGCATCAAAAACAGAAGACATTCACAGTCAAGAGGAGCGTGTGTTTTTTCATGCCGAGACATGGACAGCTCTCCTCGCGCAAGCCAGCTTTTTACACATCTTCAATGTTCAACGAAACCTCATACATACTTCTACCAGCAGTAGTAGTTAGAACGAACTCAAGGAAATTGACGTACTCTACTGACTGTAAAAAGAATAGGTACAAGTATGCTTGGAACAAAATGTCAATGTTTGCATTTTTTATTGGGAACTAACTACTACGTAGCACATTACAAATGAGCTGCTATGGTAACGGTAGCTAGTTGTGTACCGTAGATTAATGCCCATGCTTATCTTCACGGGCACTCCTGACGGACGTATCGCCAGGACGGAACTTTCGGCACTCCCAGAACGTAGCGAGCTCGTTATGGTGTGCCGGGAAGCTGCATGGCAAGATTATCTTCCTCTCCCTTTTATACATCCTTCAAGTCGCTCATCACAGTTCAGAAGCAGATTCAGCACCATCGGAGAAAAGACACTCCTCCAAAAAATCGGCCAAATCCTCCATTTCTTGGGGATGACTAGAATGGCCCATGTTGTATGCCTTTCCATCTACTTTGATTCCTTGCTCTTCTAGTTTGGCAATGCCAAAGGCTTGCTGGTCGAACAAAACCTTGTCGTCCATGCGTCCGTGGCCCCAAAAAAGAGGCGTGCTTTTGGCCTTGGCAGAGACAGCCAATTGATCAGGCAGGGTAAGCCATGCCGACAGCGCTGCACAGCCCGCAAACGACTGCTCCTTTTGCTGATAACAATACAACAAGGAGACTGCGCCACCCTGTGAAAAGCCGCCCACCACAATTTTAGATGATGGAATACCTTGTTCGTTGAGTTTTTTGACCTCATTTTGCACCATGCTGACACTCCGCTGCAGCCCTTCTGGATCATCCTGAGATCCCACCGCAATGGGCCAGTCGTATAAATCAAACCAACCTGGCATGGCCATGCCACCATTGATGGAAATGGGAATGGTGGGGGCGGGTGGAAAGACATAGGCGATATCCTGCAGTTTGGGGCGCATCGATGGCAAGGTCTGTTCCAGAGAGGACCATCCTGCTGGTGTGTCTCCTAGACCATGCAGGAAAATGAGAGCCCCCTTCTTTTGAGTGGACATGGCAGCAGCGGCGCGATTCATAGCAATGTGCACCAAGACAAGCCAGTGGATATGTCGGCAATGAATCCCACTACTGTTGGATCTGATTTTTTGGGTTGAGAAGTTTCGACGGCAAGTATTTTCAGCGATGGAAATTCGTTTCGACAAACTCATGAATGTGAAGGTGGTAATGCTAAAGCTGCTGTACGCTATGCAAAGTTTCAACTGGCCCTGGCAAGTGGCAAGTCTTGATGTACAACCTTACGTGACGCTAGCGACTAGCAAAATTAAACTAATTCAGCTGTTCCAGATGAACGAAGACACAGGCAGTCTTCACTTTGATACCCATCATAATAATTTTATATAGAGTCATTCCAAAAGAAAGGAAACGAAACAAAAGAAGACAGGATTAAAAAAAGGAAGGAGGGGAAAGGATGTGCTCGATTCCGTTTGAAACGAACGATCTTTCGAGGGAGAATCAATCCAATAGAGCTCGATGAACCGGCTAACGATTCGACAACAACATGCAACGTTTAAAAGGAAAATCGAAGTGCCGAGGATTAAGTGATGTCCAACCGACTCGCCACCTACACATCATAGTGGAATCCAACGGAACAGACAACCAAGACGACAACCTCCACCATTTGGTGAGTACGTACACTGCTGGATATGAAAAATGCAGAGAGAAAAACCAAAATTTGGCGAGACTTCATTGGCGTTTGACCCGTTTGACTAAACTTATTGCTGTTACTACTACCACTGTTCTTACCGTACCGTAGTTCGATGCATGATGATATCATACAAGTATGATCTCGCACGAACAGATTTTATCTTTATCCTTAATGAATTATTTGGTCTTGGCCCAGTGCCCTCGAAGAGATTGAAGATACGACTACGACAAGTACCGGTAGAGAATGAATACGTCGTAGAATAACACCACCAACATAACATTCGGACAGGTTGCGAGTTGCGAGACACTCATCATCACAGTCAACGACGACACCAAAGAACAGAGAAAACATATAAAAAAAATAGCTCACCCACGGTTCCACACTTCATAATATCCAAAATTGACTGATCTATCTTAGTTACGACAGTCGCAACAACAAGAACAACAACTACGACGACGACGACGACAGCATCCCAAAAGCAGGAATATAATATCTACTATCATCTACGCAAGAATGGGAACAACCAAAAACGCTCAACGACAGGCCCGCGCCGATCTCGATCATAAGCTGAGCTTGGCGGCACCATCTCGTGAAGTCTTGGAAGATTTGGCTATTCAATGTGCCAAGTCGCCGTCTCCCGACAACACCTTTCAATATGCATTTTGCTTGTCCAAGTCGTTGGAGCCAAGCGAATTGCGTTATTCGGTCCAAATTCTCGATGGACTTGTCAAGGAGGGGTACGAACATCAAGTTGATTGTATGTATGGAGCGGCCTGTGCTCTGTATTTGTTGGGAGAATACGACAAAGCCAGGGTATGTTTTGTGTGTGTGTGTGTTTGTGAAAGAGTGCTGTGACGAAATCGTGTCAAATTGTTTGCTCACTGGATTTTCGTTTCACCTCGTCTTCCTCCAGCTCCGTTGCGAGAATATTTTGAGATCCCATCCCGAGAGTCGATTGGCCAAGGAACTGCATTTGGCAAGTATTGAAGCCAAGGAACAGCAAGACAAAAGAAAGATGAAAGAAGCAGCTATTGGAGGTGTCACAGCCGCTGCAGCAGTAGGAGTTGCAGCCGGCATCGCCAGTTTGTTACTCTCGAAGCGATAGAAGTTGAGCTAGAAGACCACTTTATCATTTTGGAATTCACGAGGATATTAGAAAGTCACTCGGGGCCAAAGCATCGCAAGAATACAATTACGGGTATCATAAACGACAACTTCAATGCAACACTGTAAGACACCGATTCTACTAGTAGAGAACTTACAGTTATGACCTAACAAAACACGCGAGGCGTTGTTTCAACACCGCTTTAATATCATTGTACACAGCTGCGGCTTTGGAATCCATCATCATATAATTATTGAATACATCTTTTGTAGTCCAACTTGGCAGGTAAAGATAATAAATTTGCCACGGTTTTCAATTCTCTACTTGGTTCCATTTTCAATCGTATGGGCGATACGAAGACTGTCACCAGTCACGACGGGGGAGAGACCGCAACAAGTTTGACACCATCCCGTGGTACGACACATGTAGCGGCCTGTTTGGAAAGATGGCATAATCAAACCACAGCGTCGACAGCCCGTTGGAACCATCACTGGATGATACGGGCCAAATTTATACTCCGCAGTCATGACACTCTTTTGCGTCCCCTTCCCTTCCAACATTCTCAAGGCCAAATACTTGAGTAGCAAAGGTTCTACGGGAGCTCCCCTGAAGAGACGGCTCTCCTGAATTTTCTTCATCAAATCCATCATGGCTTTCGACATCCCCACGGATTCCATTCGACGCTCGAACCGACGGCGCAAATGATGGTAACGATTCTTTATGCTGTTGTCCGTACGGCCAGGAAGAAACCTGACCATTCGTGACCATTTTGAGCCTTCCGCATGATAGAGTCGAAATATGGTGGCGTCTTCGGTAACACTCCAACTGGTGAGTTTGACACTGGGCTTGAGATGGTTCAAGTATCGCTCCCGGCATTGCTTGCCAGTGCGTCCAGGAATTTTCGAAGCGATTTTGGGCCAAGCCAAATTGTTGTTGTTGGCGCGAATGGTTTCCAAGAGAGCTCGATCTTCTTCGACCGTCCACAGACGCAATGTTTTTTTAGAACTAATACCAGACCATCTCGAGCGGCTGGTGTTGCTTTTCTTACTACTGCTGCTGTTGGGGCTCTTGGTGGAAGGAAGAATGCTACTCTTGGTGGAAGGGAGGGTGGTGCCACTTAGAGCACTGATCTGACTGTTAGGAGTACCAAGGTGGATCGTACCACGAACATCGTCCAAGTAGTTTTTAGTCGCAACTGGACTGGAAAAACGCTCAGGCGAGTACACTTCAGGTAATTTCTTCTTCTCGGGCGATGCCAGGTAAGAAGTTCGATTTGACGAAACGATGGTGGCGATGGATTTCTCATTTTCAAAAGATTGGGAAGAATGTTTCTTCCGATAGGAAGATAAAAAGTGATAAAGAATCTTAGCATAGTGGTTTCTCGTACAAAGCAAAGTGACTCGAAACCGATAGAATACGTACCTGGTCGAGCTCGGGCTCCTCGTCATCCGCAGTGGGAAAAGTACTAACCGTCGAGAGACTAAAGCTGGGGTGAGAATGCTCTTCGTTGACGAAATGATGAGAATACTCCGACAAGGGATCACGTGGGACCTTCACCCACTCCTTTGTCTCGTCGGCGAAGACGACTTGATGCTTTTCATTGGAAGCATCGTAGGCTTGAATTTGACCAAATTCCCATTTTTTGTTGCTTGGCCGAAGGACTGGGATGTTGTGCCTTATGAGGCACTGGTCGCAGACACCTGATAGTGACGAGTATCCAACTTCCCCGTTTGTCTCGCTCCACGAGTTGACATGAACCCGATAGAGACGATCATTGTCCGGGATCATCTGACAGGAGATGCAAATGGACAAGGGTGGTGAATGGAACATCGACATGTGACGGAGCGAGTTGGACATCAGTTCTGTGTGACATTGCCAAAGTTGGAAAAGAAAATGAAGAAAACTTGAGTGCAAACCTCGTATGAAAATTCTCGTTGTTGTGTTCAATCATCGAGATCGTGATGTCTACAGGCACCTTGCTTTCGACTCGCAATGACGACGAAGGGTCATCTGCAATTTGAACAAGCATCGTGACAATGTTGGTCATCAGCAACAGATTTCGTACCTTCCTGCTTGCGAACTAACGAGAGTTGGAGTTGCTGCCGTGACTAAAGGTGTGTTTCCTCTTCATCAATAGCCACGTCGAGTGTTGCTTCTGCTTCATAGTGATGAGAAAGAAAAGGCAAAATCGAAAAGAGCTTTATGCGGCGATCAAGCGTGATCCACAACGAAGTTTGAAAGTGATCGTGGATCGTTCACTGTTTACAGTTAATACTACTGTCGTACGGTAGCTAGCACCGTAGCTAGCTACATACGACAGTACCGTAGTAATGGAGTACCGTAGTAGACAGTAGTACCGGTAGTCAGGTGAAGATTTTTAACATTAATTTATACGACACTTTCTTTGCGGGATCTTTACGGGGTACTGTCGTAGAAGAGAGCTATGATAATACAAGGTACCTAGGTACCGTAGTCTACCTAGGTAGCTAGCTAGGTAGTACAATAATAGAGAAAGCATCATCATCATCACCACCATCAATGATCATCATAAAACTTTTATTGTACACACAAACAAAATACGCAGTACCGTCCTTTCTTTGCAGTTGACGTACGGGTCGTAGACTAAAAGCAACACGACGAAGGAAGTCCCATGCTGTCGTCCCCTTTATAAGGGCCCACAATCATGCCGGAAAGCAATATTCCCGCGTCCGATGGGAAAGACTTGCCAGAGACTGTTGGTCATGATTTCCAGCCGAAAGCAGCCATGGTTGACATTACGACTATGCTGAAAGATGCTGCCTCTGCCTTAACCTTTGAGTCGCCCATGATTCATACGGATTCATTCAATCTACAGGATTCCATGGCAGCATTGGAAATAATGGATCAGAAAATGGACTGTTGCGAAGTTCCCGCAAGTGCCATGTTGATAGAACCAACGGAACAACAAAATGACAAAGACGAACGAATGATTTTCCCTAGACCGGCACCGACTGGTCTGGATGATGTGATTGATGCCTTACCCTGGGATGAATTGACCATTGAAGATGCTGCTTTTATTGCCCTTGAAAATGTTATACGGTTGGAGTCTCTGCTAAGTGGATCCTCAGTTGTAGAGAGCACCTACACTTGTTTGTACTCTCACAAAGTCGTTCTGGAAGACATGCACAAACGGTTGGATCCTTGTATGTCCTTGACGGAGCAAATGAAGGCCATTATGCAAACACCGACTCAAAAAGGAACGATGGCCCAACGTTCCGTCTTTGCGTCGACTCTGTTACTTGTGGAGTTGACAGACTTGGTACGGGGAGTGATTTTGAATGCCGATATTTACGAGGAAGAGGACTTTGGAACATCTACTTTCAACATTGCTTCTTTCCGACGACCAAGTGAAGGCTTCACGTTGAAAATTGTATTAGATGAGATATCGTCCATTGAGGAGGAGTCCACAAAATTGGACCAATACGACAATCAAGATGCCTTAGAAGCAATCCGCTTGACTCTAAGTTTCCAAAAGGATCTTATGGTGGCTGTCTCATCGCTTGCGAGACTCTCTGGCAAGACGATCAGAAAAGAAGTCGAGGCAGCGCAACAATCAATAAAAAGTGCCAAGAAAAAGTTGCAAGATTCAGTGCCAATCTTCGCACGATTAAAAGAGAAGCAATCCGATTCCGTCAAGGTGATACTTCGACGTACTTTTGACCCATTCGTCAATCGGCCGCTTGTTGGAAACTCCCCTGTTCGCACCATTGTGTTTCGGGATGCCATTGATGCTACGAACGAAATGATTCGAATGGTGGACGAAGTTGACTGGTGTGTTTGCAAAGTAATTTTGAAAGCCAACAGCTTGGGAAGGATTCGAAGAATGATGAGGCCCGTCTCTTCCGAGTCGGCCAATATTCTTACAAGGTCTCTTCTTGTTCTCAATCTCTATTTCGATGAGCTTATTTTTGGTCAATATTCACTCCCAGAGATGATTGTTAGGTATATGCGTCAACTATCTCACGTTCCCGATAGCATTGTCAACCTTCCAACAACAGACGCCTTTTTGAATCGACTTTGTAAACCAGTCTATGATACTTTGAAATTGATGGCTCTGAATCGCAATAGACAACGAAGTTATTTGGATATCATGCTGGGTGATTGGTCGGCTCTGCGGGAAGAGGCTTATATTGCAGATATGACCAACCATCAGGATTCTGGATCTCATTCGGAACTCCAGCCGCATTTTAGTGTCTACGTCATTTCTACGACCATTGAACTGATGGATAACTACGTCGATCTTGGGGTCGAGCTTGAGCTCTTGTGCAACGAGCATGAACTGACCATCGCTTACTGGTACAGAGATTTTCTGTTGTCGTCGCTCTTGACTCAACTCAACACAATGCGACGGTACAAATTGGATGCCAAGAAACAGGTCCACCA
This sequence comes from Nitzschia inconspicua, assembly GCA_019154785.2. Taxonomy (NCBI): domain Eukaryota; phylum Bacillariophyta; class Bacillariophyceae; order Bacillariales; family Bacillariaceae; genus Nitzschia; species Nitzschia inconspicua. The sequence goes on along the minus strand of JAGRRH010000009.1, from coordinate 1,885,026 downwards.
AGACGCCGAGCAATTCCCCGCAACCGTTTCAGGTGGTAAGCCACAAAAAGGTGGGAAGAAAAAAGGGAAGAATAAAGTGAGTGTCTCCAATGGAGCATCCAATCGCACTAATCGGGACGACTTGAGTATCACTCCGACTGTAGAAGATATAGAGGAAGAGGTCGAGTATCTATTTCTGAATGCAAAGCGCTTCCTGTGCCGTGGAATAGTCCGATTTTTTGTGTCATTGAATCAAGCTGGTCTTATAAAAGAAAATTCGTTCGATTTCACATCGAACGAAATTATCTATCAGAAACGCTTCGAGCCGTTCATTGACATACATCAGCCACCCTATCTCACGTACGACGATTACTTGAAGGGTTCCGATTTCACGAAACTCACACAAAATAACTTGGTATCCGCTTCTAGTGACTCGTTCGGCGTTGCCAAGTCTCTGATCGACCAAGCGTTGAAGCACATGTCAAAGTTGGACCCTGACTTCTTGCCCATTCAGGTTGAAGAAGTGAAGCAATTGTCAAAGGTTTGTGTGGCAAATTCGGTCTACTTGCAGCGATTGAAGCAACTGACTGTGGGAGGTAAAACGAATGCCAAGCTGACATTGGATATGGCTACGCACAAACACTTTTGTACAATCAAACTAGGCTGAGTTTCAGATAATTGCATTTGTTTGCTATTTTGTAGAAAATAGATTGTGTCAAAGGATTACTCCAACCCAACAATTCGATGATAGTTTACAATGTCTGGATATTAGCCTTGCCCTTGGGGAGCGGAGTTTGACAAGCTTTGACTTTTCTTCCATTCAAATTAACCATGCAAGTACCACAGTCTCCTTTTTGACAGTTCACAGGAATCTTAACGCGGGCTCGTCCGGCTACCGCGGTCAGCTTTTGACCGACCACGGCTCCCTGTACTTTCTTTCCATTTACGGTGACATTTTCGTTGTAATCGGGTCCTTTCGACAAACCCTCATCTTTTCGTTTTCCCAGACTGTCGTCGTTGGCAAAGGCACCTTTCAAGGCATCTCCAAAAATATCCAAGCTTGTCGTCGATTTCGATGTTAATAGTGATGATGGCTTCAAAGATGATGGAGCAAATCCCAAAGATGACGAGGCCAGCAAGGCAACGAGACAAGAAATGATGAGATTAGTTCGGACCATGATGTTCGCTGTTCAAAGTTTAACTAGAATAGTGATCAATTACAGCTGTGGTAGAAGTTGACAGTTGTAGAATTGTGTGCGCTGGAAGAAATGATGGCAGGATAGTGAAGTCTTTGGGATCGGTGTCATGATAGCCACCATCACACCACATCATCATCATCATTCGGATTTCGATGCTTTCTCATCATCGTACGCGTACTTGCAAAGAAATATATCTGAACTGTGATGTATGATACGCGCGCAAGCCAACCGTTAGCGTCTGTACGTCGTTCAAGATACTTGCGTAGGAGGGAAGGCAGCGTGTGACGACCAAAAACATCAACTTGTTGTGTACGAGAGTACGTTGTTCCATCACTCCATGGCAAGGACGTCGATACGCCTTGGGTAAACTCCTTACACGCAGTTGTTGCAACAGTTCTGTCGCCATCGTGTTGCTTTCTCTTCACAAGCCCCCTGTTCAGACTGTCCTAAAGTCCAAATTTTGAAGCGTTGCTACCATTTCAAAGCTACCTGGTTCCTGTTGCCTCCAACGGTCGGCAGTGTCTGATTCCGACGCACTCCACCTTTCCTTTCGGTTTGTGTCCTTATTTAGGCACCACAATTCTCTTCATTTTGAAATAAGATCGCTTCCTATCACACTATTTATCGAGATATGACCAGCAACAATACACCCATTCACACATCAGCCAAAGCGGCAATGTCCAGAAACAACAGCGGTGATCCAGAGAAGAAAACGAAACGGCAACCCACGCCTCTCATCGTCTATGCGGCCCTGGTTGCCTTTGCTGTTATCTCCTATGTTACACTACCAAATCCACTACAACCACATCACGGAGAGGAACCTTCAATAAGACACGTCTTTTACTACGGATGGTTGACGGCTATTAGTACTGGGTTGGGTGCAATTCCTTTGGCTTTTGCTCCCGATTTGCCATCGTACTGGGTTGGTATTTCCAATGGTAGGTGAAGGGAGGCGATTACTTCCTTGCTCATTTGCTTTTTCTGCCTTTTTTTGGAGTCTGTCTTTTCACTCACCTTTGCCAACAATGTACTTGTACTTGCGTTACTCAGCCATCGCTGCTGGAATGATGATTGCCGCCAGTTATTCGTTATTGTTCGAGGGATGCACCTTTGATGATCCGAAGGATTCGTCCTCCATTCCAGTTGTCGTTCGAACAGCGATGGGGGCGATAATTGGCCTCATCTTTATCAATGTCATGGAGAAATTCCTGTCGGGACACGAAGAATTATCTGTGGGAGGTCTGGCAGGAGCCGATGCCAAACGAGCGCTTTTGATCTTTTTCGTCATGACACTTCATTCCTTTTCCGAGGGTGTTGGAATCGGAGTGAGCTTTGGTGGAGTACATGGGAGTGAGCTTGGTGTATTCATATCCGCGAGCCTTGCCGTCCACAATATACCGGAAGGTCTAGCTATGGCCGTCACCTTGATGCCACGAGGGACCAGTTTGCCCACCGCTATTGTGTTTGCAGTACTGACAAGTTTCCCACAGCCACTCATGGCAGTTCCAGCCTATGTCTTTGTGCATCACTTTATTCCTATATTGCCAGCTGGGCTGGGTTTTGCAGGTGGTGCCATGGCCTGGGTAGCACTATTTGAACTACTCATGGAGGCCATTGAAGACTCGGGCCTCCTAACCACAGCTGTTGTATCGACAATATCACTTGCTGGTATGCATTTCCTAAATGAAATGATAGATGCTGGAGCTCGATCATGAGAAGTCATATTGAATGTGGAGAGTCGGACCTTTCAACTGCTGGTTGTTGTAAAAAGGATTTGTTGTCGATTCTTTCGATTGGAGATTTCTGATGAATAAACACCAAACAGATACTAATGACACAAACCAACCAACTACAATAGCAGCTCCTATAACATCAAGGAAGTTTTCAAGACTCTAGCTACGAGAGCCTTTCTACTTTATGCGTACGCTATTGTCATATCATTCAGGATTCCGCAGGTGTTTGCACCCATGGCAACATAGGCGTAGCCGTTCATACCCCAGTTTTCGCCCCATTGGTTCTTTACTATCCAATAGCCTTTTCGTTGAGATTCATCACGGCTTCCACTTTTGGACCTGCTCCTACTGCCACTTCCTGAACCTTCGTTCTCGTCTTCATCGCAGTGCTCACCATCGCACTCTATCTCAGTTGTGAAAGCGTAACCAACAACTTGAACGCAATGGTTCATATCCAGAAACTCTTGGCCACACCCAATATCGGCTGTCATGATTCCGCCGTTGTAGTCCTGCCACAACGACGCTGAGAAAAAAGAACCGAACAAGTATTTGGGTTAGGCACTTGAACAATTCACGTGAAATATTTACCTTTTCCATGAACAGTTTTTATTCTTACCTTCCAAACAAACTGTTGCTGGGCCGTAGGAAGCGACATTTCGTACAGCTGTGTCTTCATCTTGGTCGTCACATTCACAGCCAGAACCGTCTGTATAACAAATGCAGCGTGCCGTAGCGTATCCGTACCCTTTGATGTTTCCATATCGACCTTGGCTGGAGTAATCTCCGTACTTATCGTTTTCTCGCCCGTCCTTGTAATACGAATTATCGTTGCTGTCATGGGACTTTGAACCGTTTTCGTTGGCAGGACACATTTCTTCTCGATACGATTTTACTGATTCCTCGTCATAGTATTTGCTTTCGCCTTCCATGCCTGAAGTCAATGCTTTCAACGTATCAGCATCGTATGGGAAATCATCAAAGAGTGGCAGACCACCATATGTCATTACCCAATCGTATGCATTCTGCGGCCAACCGCCATCACACATTTGACAGGAGTCATCGCAAGCGATGATTTCGGACTCGGACAGTGTGTACAAGGTTCCAGTTGCCAGAAAATGAGCGGATTCTACAGTTTCAACTGCAGTCACCGCCCAACAGGCACCACAGTCTCCTTGCGTGCGCACCCCGGTAACAGCTCCCGCGTCCCTCCAATCAATACCGTTCGGATACGCATTTGAGTCGTATTTTGGTTCCATGGTTCCAACGAGCGACCCAAACTGGATTCCCGTGGACGTCCATATCCATCGCAGGACACAAGAGATGTCATACCATTTGCAATTGGGCGTGGAGCCTCCCATAGGATCGACATTCATGGGTTGGGCGTGATGCATGAGCATCCGTTGCTTCACCGATTCATGAAATTTCACCTTGTGAATGCTTGGATCCAACACAATGCCAGAATCCTTTCTCAATGCCAGAAGCTCTGGTGGCATTTCGAGATTTCTACGTTCCAGTTCGTCCGTATGGGCCCCTTTGTATCCCGTCAGGTACTTCGCTTGAAACTCCTCGGGGGCCAGATCTTGGAAGTGATTCGATCCAAAGACGTGCTGCTTCGTCAAGGAGCAAGGGCCGTGTTTCTCGTTCTTTTCTATAGTTCGTTGGTGGTTCTTTACCCAAATGGAAAAACGCTTTTCCCTTTCTTTTTCCGAGTGATAGGACTTCTTGTGTTCCACCACCCATTTTTCGAATTCGTGACGGAGATCGCGAAGGAGACGACGGGGTCCAAAAGCGGAGGAAGATTGATGCAAGGGTTGTAAGTGAATAAGGTGAGCTTGTTGTTGGCGACGATGATGACTACTGTACGTGCCCGTGAGCTGAGAAATGTCATTCAATGGAAGAAGCAAGATTTCCTCGGGAGCGTCCAACACTGTGTCAGGTCTCAAGACGTTGGAGGTCGATGCAATGGCGCTTTTGCTTTGTACACTGGATGCTGATTCGTCGTGTCCAAAAGAATGGAATAGAGCTCCTGTCATAACCAGGAGAACTACAGCAAAGATAACCATCCAGATTTTGACAACGGACATGAGCCGCCGAGCTTGTAACATGACCATAGAATGCTTTCCAGGACCACCCCCAGAATAGCCACCACTCGAAACACCACTTCCAACACGAGTGTGAAAATACTCTTTGCTTTGTGTTGTATGAAAAAATCCATTCTCTACCTCAAAATAGTCTTGTTGCGCATTTCGAAAGGAGAAGTTGCTGGGATGATGTGAGGAGTGGTGACTTCGATGGGTAACGGACGGATTTTTCCGGTGTGTCAATAACAATCCCGAATCCGTACGAATGGGTTCGGAATTCAAATCGTTGGAGTACATTGTCGCTTCTCGAGGAGGTTCCTCTTCCATTTCTAGGTAGCCTGCAGCACCGGGAATCAGTGAGGAAGTCGCCCGAGTTTTCGTGGAGGCACGCTCTTCCGTTGGATCCACTTTCCGAAATTCTTGCAGCTCCACTGACATGCTGGCAGCAGTGGAATCGTCGTCATCAATCAACGAGTTGGGAGAGGGTATTTTGAACGACAAACGCGAGGGAGAAGGAACTGAATCTGCGGATGATGTTGTATCAAACAACAACAACTCTTTTCCATCTACAGAAATATCTGGGATGGTATCTGTGGAACCGCCAACATGGCTCGAAGTTGTTGTGGAAGACGCATATGGATCAAAGATGTTTTTGTCTACGCTATCCTTTGTAGGAGACTTGAAATTCAGTCCGGTCTTTTTTTCCAGCGGCACACGTATTCCAACACTGTTGGTCCCACCATGAGATATTCTGGGAAACGAAACATATCCAGACGATGATGTTGTTGAAGTTGTGCTAGTATTGTCACCGTTTTCCTCTTCTTCATCGGACATGGAATCGAAGTCCATAGCCCCCGATGATTTCTGGGATTTATCCATTTCTTCTACCATGTTGAGACTTTAAGTTAAACGACACAACTACGAGTACGGTCCAAGCACTAGCTAGCTAGCCCGAGTGGTTATCTCTCGCTCTATGGAAAGATGCGACTACGTGAATCAGTTGCCTTCGATGTACTCGAAGATGTTGTGCGGGATGGAAGGCTTCATTTTCTGTCTTCTGTGGAATGAGAGTCAGAGTCCCTGGCTTCCTGTGCTGCCAAGGTTCCCCAACTGTTTTCCGATGGTCATCGCTTCCGTCTTAAGTAATGGTCCGATTTAGTGACGATACGCGAGATGGCACGTACCTCAACGTTCGTGACCCAGACGGAGTCAGATTCATTAGGGACTGAATGTTCGTTACGGACTGAGATTCAAATTTTTTTCTTCTTCGAGAGACGTCCCCTCTTTTCCTTCCCAGCTTGTGTCATCATTACAAAACACACATCCAATCGTATTGTTCCAACATGTCCAACCAAAACGTGTTGGAAAGTACAAACAACTCCAACAAACGATTCAAAACAATGTCAAAATCTGCTTCAACTGGTCCTGTCCTTGTAACCGGCGGATGTGGATACATCGGTAGTCATACCATCGTCTGTTTGTTGGAACAAGGGTACAATGTCGTCGTCGTGGACAACCTAATCAATTCCAGCAAGAAATCTTTGGACCGAGTGGCTGAAATCGCAAATTTGGACCCTGAATCGAGAAAGGAACGCCTCATCTTTCATGAAGTCGACCTTTGCGATAAAGACGCTTTGAAGGCCATCTTCGAATCGTCCCCCAAGTTTTCATCGTGCATCCATTTTGCAGGACTGAAGGTACGAAACGAAACAACAAACCTCAAGCAAGGAATCTCTGATTGACTGGTAAGATTCTTGCGGGAGTCATCGCCATCTCACAATCAAACACTGCTTATTTCCCTTCCTTTTGTTTTCAAAGGCTGTCGGTGAAAGTACCCGAATTCCATTGAAGTATTACCACAACAACTTGACTGGGACTTTCAATCTCCTGGAACTCATGGACGAATTCGGATGTCACACCATCGTCTTTTCCAGTTCGGCCACCGTTTATGGCGCTGCCGACAAAATGCCTATCACCGAACAAACAGCTGTCGGAGCCGGTATTACCAATGCATACGGCAGGACCAAGTACATGATTGAAGAAATCTTACGAGATTTCTACAACTCCAAAACGTTGGGCGAAAATGAAACGGACTGGTCCGTGGTGATTTTGAGGTATTTCAATCCCATTGGTGCTCATCCATCCGGAAAGATTGGAGAAGATCCCCATGGTATTCCAAACAATCTGATGCCGTATGTCGCACAGGTGGCCGCTGGTCGTCGTGAATTCTTGACCGTCTTTGGTGATGACTATCCAACCCATGATGGGACAGGCGTTCGTGATTACTTGCACGTCATGGATTTGGCCAAGGGCCACATTTCAGCCATTCAATATGCTGACAAAAAGGCAAATGGTACCTTCACGTTCAATTTAGGAACAGGCAATGGGTACAGTGTCTTAGACATGGTCAAGGCCATGGGCAAAGCCTGTGGACATGAGATCAAGTACAAGGTTGGACCTCGTCGTCCAGGAGATATTTCTACCTGCTATGCAGACGCTAGCTTGGCCAAAAAAGAAATGAATTGGGAAGCCAAACTGACTTTGGACGAAATGTGTCAAGATCTCTGGAGTTGGCAATCCCAAAATCCTGATGGATTTGCATCTAGTAGTTAAAATCGTGAGGCGAGAATACAACTAATGACTTTATTGTGTTGAGAACCAGAGCCCAAGCTCGTTAAACTGTAATGTATCTTCCTCCTACATACGGTAGTGGTATTCTCTGTTAGAAGAGACGTTGCCAATACAATTTTGCTACGAACGACTACTTGAGGTAAAGAAATGGCATTTGGAAGAAAACATCGGCAGCCACTCCTCTCTTTCACGTGATATCTTCTACTACTACTACGAAAACACAAATAAAAAGTGCTAAGAGTTATAATATAATAAAGGAATTCAAAATCTAAATACTGGACTACAGTTACAATTGTTGCGTACCGTAAATTCTCATCTGAAACGCATGAGACCCTTCAACCAACTCGACCTAATTTCAACAAAGTCGGCAATGAATTATTCCTCACACTGTACTCAAGTTTCAGGGATCCACTCGCCTGATCGCAATGGCATCGCAAACGCACCGTGTCGTAAAAGCATCTATGAAGGGCAAGGCATACAGAGCATCAAGATTAGAAATCCCCATCCATGCAATCCCAATATTCTCACTTTCCAACTAGCGGGCACTTACTAATAAATGTGCGAGGCTCCTTTGCACATGTGGTTGCCGTCGACTCGCAGTCTTCGTCTTCTCCCAGAACGGTGGCAATCACAATGAACAAGAGCGATGTCGGGATCAAGCACAAAATCAGGAAGTGAATGAAACTGGCTCGTTGGACACGTTGGAGTTCTCGCAGCAGAACATTCCTTCGGCGTTCTTGGATTTCGGGAGAATCTTGATCGATCCACCCGCTACCAACCATCTCGTCGTCATCGTCAAGATTCTCGAGAATGATGACTGTCACATCATCATCATCGTTATCGCCGCTATTATTTTCTTCACAGTTCGCACGATTGCTCTCCTCAAGGGCATTTGTTGGAACAACTAATTGAGACAATTGGTTGTTTTCATTAAAACATTACTTTAACGTAGTTTCCTCAAAAAAGTGAGCTCATCAACACTAGAAGTGTTGGCAACTTCTTTGAGGAAACGATTTACTTTTCACAACATCCGAATAAGATCGGCATTGGTGTGTCTGAGAGAATTCTTTCTCTTTGACCTGCTGAGCGGATTCTTTCTCCTCGTCTGCTCGAAAGAATCCTTTGCCTTCAACCATAAGAGCATGAGTGACGTCAACATCGTCCTCTGTGTCGACATCATCATTTGTAGTCGGCATGCTCGCGCCTGCTCCAACACACTCCTGGCTATCAGTCACACCAATGTGATGCTTACCAAGAATCTTGTCCCGCATCCAGCGAAACAAGGATCCCTGCAGTGGCTTTGTGAAGAAATCCGCAATCATCTGTTCAGTTGGGCAATATTGGACGGAACATGTTCCCCGCGAAATGTTATCAGTGATGAAATAATATCGAATTTCGATATGACGTGTCTTCTTTCCACTAGATTGTCTTCCGTTCCGTGCCAACAGGATTGTGCTTTGGTTATCCTGGAATATGACGTTGTCCTTCACTTCGAAACCTTGTTCCAGAAGAAACATTCGAACCCATAAAACCAATGACATGGCATCATTTACGCCAACCAGTTCGGCCTCTGTTGAGCTTCTCGTGTTGATTTTTTGCTTGGAAGACATGCTGATGGGATGTCCTCGACCGAGACTCATTGTTGCTCCAGTGTGACTTTTATAATCCTTGTGTACTGCAAACGATGCGTCAATCCACCACTTGATCACACCTAGGTCGTCAGCTCCCAGTGTCAGCTTTTCATCTTTGGTCTCTCGCAAATATGTCAGGCATCGACCCAGTTTCTTCCAATCGTCGACATCAGGTCCCTGCACTCTCGTCGTGAGAAAAGCGACGGCAAGCTGTAAGTCTGGTCGGGCTCTCTTGCATAGGTACAGTAGCTTTGCTACCAAATGATGGAATGTTATCGCCTGTTCGGAATCCAATTTCTCGGCATTGTCATCGATATCGAAAAGATGAGTTGCTGCGGGTGTAGTGGGGATTCCTTTCAATAGCTCGGCTGGGGTCTCCTCAAGGATACCATTTACGAAATCATGCATGTAGAATTGTACAAATTCTGTGTTGCTGAAATCAATGGTCATACCCAAATATTCGTGCACTTTTCCTCGTGTCACCGATAGTGGGGTTTCCTTTCCATAACGATCGCTGAGGGAATGAATGATTGAATCAACCACCTTACTTGACGCATGGGAAATCTTGAGGTCGTCCACGTGCCATGCAATCGTGCATTGTTTTCCATCGATGTCCTTGTTGGCCACGCAGAAGTCGTATGGGTTGATCACAAAACCTAGCTCGTTGACCAGGAAGTTTGTGAGGTTCTTCCAGAAGAGCATTGCGGCTTGGACGGTTCCATACAAAGCTTTCGTCAGCTCTGCATAGATCACAGGCTTCCCATTTTCATATGTCAAAAATTGTTGATATGTTGGGTCAATTCGCACGAGGAGTATTGCCGTTTCCCCTTCGAGCTTTACATGAATGAGCTCATCGATGTCCGCTTGCATGAATGCTCCCGGGATGTCGACTGTGGCCACATCCCGCTTTTCCAGTACGTCGATAATGCATGTCAGGAATAAACCTTCGATGGACACTGTCGGGGAGCTCGTCTCTTCCTTTGTCTTGTATAATCGCTGTTTCCGTCCGTCAGCGCATCCTCGTGCTTTGATCTTTCCGCATCGTTTCTGTTTCAGGAACATCAGGTAGTGTAATGCGGCCTTCTTTTGATCCCGTGTTAAAGTGTTTGCTCTCTTTCCTTGCATGACTTTCCTGTATAAGAGTTGTTCCAATTCTTTCATTATTGCATCCGCTCCAGCCTGTCCAAATTGTTTGAGTCCTGCCTTGGCTGACATCTGCGTCGTTAAAAGAGTCAGTTGAGACTGCATGTCCTTGCCAGCCAACAAGGTGAAGATAACTTCGGGTTCCATATCTTCAAAGGTTGTATGGATGTATTCAGCAACCATGTTCATCATATTCATGTGGTTGCTGTTTGGTTTTCGTGTGCGTTTGGGCAACTGTTCGTCGTTGATGGCTGCGATTCTTCCAGCCTCCTCGGCTAACCGGATTTCGTCGCACATGTTTGAAGGTTCATCGTTGTCCGCTCCTGAGCTTTCGTCGTCGATGGATCTTGTGTCTTCCACTCCTGTGTTTTCACAGGATCTTTTGTCTTCCACTCCTGTGCTTTCGGTGTTGTTCGAATTGTCATCATCTTCGTCAATATAATTGTCACCGTCGCAACTTTCGTTGTCAGTTTCCATCCTCACTCCTGTGTTTTCGGGGTGGTTGTCAGTTTCCATCCTCACTCCTGTGGTTTCGGGGTCGGAGACAACGGAATCATCGTCTTGACTGGAGACACTGTGTAAGTCGGTGAAAGAAGGATCGTCAGGAAATTCGGGGTGTCCGAGCTCTGCAGCACTGAGATCGTCGTCGTAGAACAGAGTGTCGTCGGCGGTGGCAGGATCAAGAGGGGTAAAATCATCATCGTTGGGATCATCGACGATGTCATCCAGGTCGTCACCGATTTCCACTCCGTGACGGTCACCGAAAGCAAGATTTTGTGGCATGTTCTGGGCCCGTCCGAGTTGGTTTACGCGGTGGATAACCTCGATCGGCATAGGCAGGCGAGTCCAACGTGTACGACGAATGAGGGAGCCAGTGGCAAGCGACATGAAGAAATGTGTACCCTGTGCATTTCCGGTCGGACCAAGACAGATAGCACCAGCGGTGCGTTCTCGCATGTCGTTGGAATGTTCCTCGTGTGTTTGTACATATTCGCCAAATTCCAGTTGGGCATGAGCTTTATATGTGACCTGGCGACCGGTCATGAGGTAGGCAGGCGAGTGGTGAGTAGTGGGGCCGGTCCCAGAAGGGAAAGAGTTGAGCCAAAACACTACGTTGCGTACGAGGTGTCCAAGGATAATGCGAGGGATTTGCCGGAAAGGAAGCATGCGATATGTGCTGCGGACGCGATCTTTGATAGTGCGAATGCTTCGTTCGACATCACCGATGTGATCGTCGGCCCCGCATGTCTCTAGTTGTGGGAACCAGGCGCGGAGTCCCTCAAATTCAGGGTCAGCATAGATGGCAGAGATTCGAAAGCCGCGGGAATGGTAGAGGCGCAAGGTGGCTTGAAGGTGATCTCGAACATGTGGGAGTTGACGATTGGCCAGGGTGACGACCGTTCGGAAACGAAGGTCGCGGGAATATGTCGAAAGAAATGTCATCTTATTGATGAAGAAAATGTCGGTCGACAGGCCTAGGTGATCGTGTGTGGCAAGAATGGGAGGAGGCACAGGGTCGTTCCTGTTGGAGACAGAAGGGACGGGCCGTCTGGTTGTCTTGCCTTTCAATGATCCGAGATTGGGTCCATAGACATTGTCAGCGATGGTGACATCGCGAGATGTGATGGGGCAGCCATGTAAATGTTGGATGGCCATGTCCTTGAAATAACGGGAGCCGGGGCGCATGATTATGTTTTGCAGCCGACGGGCTTCTTTGGCGCGAGTTAGCTCTTGTGGCGTATATTTCTCAGCGCAATCTGCAACCGTGTTAATAAGGGTGAAGTCCCACAAATTGTTGATGGAGGTGCTGGTGATCTCATGCTTGTAAACACCACGATGTGATGGCTCAAAATGGATGGTGGATCCATCGGATCGATGCACGTAGATGCCGTTGTCGCGGGAGGTGTCCATCGTCACGTGAAAATATTTGATGACGTTGTTCAGCGAAAGAATATTGGCTATGCCATTTGGATTGTACCAGACAGGCTGTGGGTAGTCCCCGAGGTATCCCTGTTGCGTGAGGGTGACTTTCCCAGCGTTGCAGTAGACGTCAATAGGGTGTTCCGCGGTATGGATATTGTGTAGAAGTGTCTTGTCGCTGATGATATCGACAGTGGAGCAGCTATCCAACAGGAGCCATATTGCCGGGAGCATGTTCATGAATTGGGATGCCGTCATAGCTGGTTCGGTAAGTGAATCAAACCATTCACACGCCATCATGGAGAATGCAGTATAAGAAGCTGACTTGGTGCTAGATTTATTGGAGCTACTAGCTTCTACGTCCACCTGTGTTTTACCGTCGTTGTTGTTGCCATCTTCTCCACGTCCATGTCCTCTACCACCGCGGCCGCCTCTACCACCACGGCCACCGCGGGTGTTGCTGCGGTTGTTGCCGTTGTGGTCGTGCGTCGTGAAAGCCACCTCACGTCCTGGATACACTCGATTGGAACCCCTGAAGTTGTTCAGCATGTCCAACGCCTGTGCCATTGTCCTTGGGTACCCGTCGTGACCTGATAGGTTGTTGTTGTGCAACTGGTTGATCAGCTCTTGGTATCGTCTGGGATCGCTGCGCGTGATCATTGCCAGGGCACCATACTCTTCACGGGCAAGGGATCGAGCTTCTTCGACTTCGGAACTACTGGGCGGTGAGCTGGAATTCTTGAGGAAAGATGATGCGGTACGTCCGATGTGACCTCCTGCTGCCTCGAATACATCCATAAGGCTTTGCAGCTTCTTCATGAAGTCCGTGTTCCTCATGTGGCGGCCCTGTGTGAAACAGCTAAGGGCTCGCTCCGCTTGTAGGAAACTGACTCCTGGCACCGTAGCAGTGCTTTCGCCTTCATGAAGTTGACTGCGGATGTTCTTGAGTAGACCGATAACGTCAGAATCGGCGTTTATCTTCTTCCAGCTTGGGCCCGCTTCGAGCCTGTCCCGCAATGTCTGGGAGCATTGTCCAAGGATTAGAGCAAAGATCCGCTGCAGTTGTTCTTCCCGGCGTATCGTTTTTTCCACGTACACCTTGAGCTGCAACTCGTACATCTTTGTTTTCCCAATACTGGCATTTGCGTCAGGCTCGGTTGGTTCTTGTATGTCCGGGATGTCCATCTTGATCAAACAGTTCCGCAGGTCGCCCGCCTTTTCGTAGCTGCGACCAACGTACTCGGCGATCTCCTTGAGCACCGTGGAGAACATGTCCTGCGTTGAGCTGGGCAGACCAATGTCGAAAACAAAGTCAGCGATGTCGTCACATTTCCCTTTGAACTTGCTTGATGGGACGGGCTGTTGCCCGCGAACTCCTCCTCTGTTGCGTCTGGAGGGCTTTCGATCATCACCTTGGACATTTGTCTTGTCTTCAGCGGTCTTCTCGAAGCCTTCGTGGCCGTTCATGTCGGCAGCGTTGGACATTTCTGCCGGCGAGCTCTGCTTCTAAGCCTGGCGAGATTGTTTCCGTCGGCGAGCGTTGCTGCGAGCCTGACGAGATTGAAAGTCACCTGTACAACTTCTTGGTACAGTTTTGATGCTCCGTTCTCGTTAAGGGAAACGGATCACGCTACTACCAAGGTTGAAGGTGAATAGAGGTTGTGCCTTTTTTGAGGAAATGTTGGAACAACTAATTGAGACAATTGGTTGTTTTCATTAAAACATTACTTTAACGTAGTTTCCTCAAAAAAGTGAGCTCATCAACACTAGAAGTGTTGGCAACTTCTTTGAGGAAACGATTTACTTTTCACAACATCCGAATAAGATCGGCATTGGTGTGTCTGAGAGAATTCTTTCTCTTTGACCTGCTGAGCGGATTCTTTCTCCTCGTCTGCTCGAAAGAATCCTTTGCCTTCAACCATAAGAGCATGAGTGACGTCAACATCGTCCTCTGTGTCGACATCATCATTTGTAGTCGGCATGCTCGCGCCTGCTCCAACAGCATTTTCTTGGGGTGTTGTTGTTGTTGTTGTTGCACACTGCTCTTCACTGTGCGGCGTTTGTGTTCCCGACATTACTGCTTCTTCAGCATCTTCTCCACTGTTGTCACTCCGAATTGTCATGGTTGTTTCGTCAAAAAGACCGTATCGGAAAGCTACATGGAAGGATATACCGGTATCCACATATGCTTTGTTGTGGAGAGACAAGAGGAGTCCAGAAGGGATCTGTTCCGGTCTTCCCAAGCAAAACTCGTCGCTCGTTTGCGCTGACGGATTTCGCACGAATCTGATTTTGGGGGAATATTTTTTGACAATCTCACACCCCTTCAACGAAGCCTCGACCCCATTTTCACACCTACAAGGCAACTTGCGGTGTTGTACGTAGTATCAATCATACAACATGGGATCAAATAAATCAATGGAATCAGCCTTCTTTCCCATCCTTTGTACTTCGTATCAATACTATCTTTGGAAGACAAACACAGGCTTCTCCGTCAATATTTGACAGCAGAGGAAAAGGACAATCGAAGCGTCGCTCTTTCATCGCCGGCAGGGAACGGAACGGGTCGCCTTTCTACAACCAAACTTCGTGCCGTAGAGCAAGCGTCGAAGAAATACGGAGAAGATTAACAAAATCAACCGATCGACACTTACACAAACAGTGTCCGAAAAGTCTTCCATGACGTCGACAACATCCCTATGGGAACTTCCTGATACTTTGTTGTATGAGATTACACAATATTGTGTCGCATCGACACAGCGAGCCTCATTCCTCTGTCACAAGATTGCTATTCTTTGTCGAGCTTCCCGCAATCGCATCTTGGACGATTCAAAATCGGCGGGACTATGGAACGCGGTGTTAAAGGGGGACTATGGAATCGCCAATGGAACTGACAATCATGGAACTAGCCGACGTCGATCGTGCAAACGATTGCGCCGCAATCCTCTTGATCAAGTCCAAGACGCGCACAAACTCATGAGGGACAACACCGAAATTGCCTATTATTACTTGTGGGAAATGAGCAGCAGCAATACGTCTTCCAAAGCGTCTAAAAATAACTTGACAAGAGCTAACCTAGTCAGGATTTTGAATACATACGGTCCGCAATTAATGTACAACAAGACCATGTCCAGTGGCGGAACCTTCTTGGTAGAAGTGTGCCGATGTCGCAACGCCAAATCGGCAGCCACCATCTTCCAGTGCATACAAGAGCTGGTCGAACGACGTGGAGCACTGATCAACAAGGCCACCAATGAATCCAGTAATTCGACCTTGACTCCTCTTTGTGTGGCGGCGGTACGGGGAATGCCCAAAGTGGTGGAGTATCTCTTGTCCAAAGGTGCTCTGAGAGATAATCCATGCTCCGGAAGATTTCGACTGCATACCAATCCAAAACGGAGCATACGATGCAACAGTGTGACCGCATTGAAATTCGCCGAGGCGATGCTACAAGCCGAGCTGGAAGAAGGGGCCAAGGGCACGGACCTGCGGGACCTCAAATCTTGTATCAAGTTGTTGCAGGAGAAATAAACGTTCCCATGGTGCAACTTTTTTTGCTCACATCTAACCATACTGCTGGTGTAAATTTACCGTATACGACTACCTAGCAAATTTGTAGAAACATACTTCGTAGCACTCCAATAGGTAGAGTAGACTACCGGTAGTGCCCAAGACAAGTGCTGCCCTCTTCGAGGGGAAACGGATGACCATCAGACGGTCGAAAAAACGATTCGTTCGACTCTATCAAGGCCATCCAGCTTTCACATCACAAGTAAAGTACAAGTCTAAAAATTCTAACAGTGAATATCTGTTTTCATGTTTTCGTTGTTTCAGCCTCCTCTTTCCATAGTAGATGAAACAGTCGTCTTGCGAATAGAAACCTTCCCCTCGTTCACAAAAACTAGGACTTGCAAAGGAACACGGCGCAATCTGACAATCACCATGGAGGGCCCTCAAGCAGTCGGCGGTCCAGGTGCTGCAGAGAATGCCAACAATTACGTCCAAGTTCTTTGCTGCGTTTGTGGAATTCCCATCGCTCCAAACGCAGCCAACACTTGCGCATCGTGTTTGGCCAGCTCCTCTGACATTACACGGGGCATCAGCACCGAAGTCACATTGCATCAATGTAGAGGCTGTCAGCGATGGCACAAAGAGGCCGGGAAATGGATTGCTTGCGAGCTGGAGAGCCGAGAATTGATGGCGTTGTGCCTTGGAAATGTCAGCGGTTTGAAGACAACCAAAGGAAGTGGACAGAAAGTTCGGTTGGTGGACGCCGCTTGGATTTGGACGGAACCTCACAGCATGAGACTCAAAGTGAGATTGACGATTCAAAAGGAGGTTCAACAGGGAACCATTTTGCAGCAGTCGTTCACGGTGGTCTTTATTGTGCGGAATCAGCAATGTATCGAATGCCAAGCCGAATTTCGGCAAGGCTCTTGGAAGTCGTTGGTACAAGTGCGACAGCGTGTGGCTCACAAACGCACATTCTTGTACCTGGAACAATTGATTCTCAAACACGGAGCTCACCGTGGCTGTCTCAGTATTGAAACATTCCGCGATGGTATGGATTTTTATTTTCCAGACAAGGGAAAGGCGGCTCGTTTCATTTCGTTCCTTGAAAATGTAGTTCCGACAAAGGTATGTCTGCCAAGATTTGGCATCTTTATTGCTTTCATTTCGTTACCATTAGTCCATGATCTGACTGTTTCTTACTCAAAATGCAGATGAAAACATCAAAAAAACTGATCGGCACAGACGACAAATCAAACGTTTCAAACTTCAAGTACACTAGCCTCATCGAAATTTGTCCGCTCTGTAAGGATGACTTATTATATCTTCCTGTTAAAACGGCCCGTAATCTTGGAAATATCAATAGACTTGTCATGGTGAAAGCCATCTCGAATGTGATTCACCTCATTGACCCACTATCCGGTCAAACAGCGCAGTTAGCGGGAGATGCATTTTGGAGAGATCCGCTCCGTCCAATCATCACCGCAGCGCGATCAAGAATGACCCGATTTGTGGTTTTGGGTAAAGAACCCGTGCTACTCCGGCCTAATGTATCAAAGCGATCAGCAACCAGAAAGCAAAAGAGTCGTTTGGCTAACCTCACACTGGCACGCGAAGATGATCTTGGAGTCAATGATCGACAATTTGAAGAACGATCCAGTGTGGGATATCTTATGAAATCGGGAGATGTTTGCGTTGGATATGATCTGACAGAAACTCAATTTGTCGATGATGAAGCAGAAAGGATGAGATCCAGCGGAAAGTTGCCCGATGTGATCGTCATCCGAAAACTGTATGGTGGTGTGGCGGCAGGAGAGGCAGACGCCTCAAAGAAGCGATTGTGGAAGTTGAAAAGACTGGAAGTTGAAAAGGCTGAAAAGAGTGCTCGAGCCGCCAGGCAGGATGCCGAGGCTGACGATATGGATGAAGAAGATTTCATGCGAGAAGTTGAAGCAGATCGGGACATGCGCAGTCAAATTAATCTGTACAAGAGTGAGTTGTTGAAGAAGAAGAGTGACAAGATTAATCCTGATGTAATGAGTGATGTGGTTGAAAATAACGATGAGGAAGACGAAGACGATCAAGAGGTGAAGCTTGACGAGCTTTTGGATGCTCTTGCCATGGATGATGGTCCTGATCCGGAGGATATTGGAAACGAGGAAGTTGAAGATTCTGGTTTTGAGGAGGGAGGAAAAGCCGCCATGGACGGGATCGCCTATGTCGGCCGGGAAGAAGCTCGCCAAATCAAAGACAAAGAGGGGGCCGTCCCTCAAGCTGAATTTGGAAAGCATTACGATTTCGATCCTGATCTCTAAAAAATTCACTATGACAAATTTTGCCTCATTTGGGGCTTCTTACTTGGGGCCGTATATGCAACATATGGACTGTCATATCTCAATTCAATACAGTTCGAAGTAGCGAGTGCAAAGCAATGGAAGTGAGAACCAATGATAATCTCCTCGGTACTGCACCGCTTCCACAGCCCTCCGGTGCAATGATTGGATCAGCATCCGAAACAGTAGGATCGTATGGTTCCAGTGGAAGACTTTCCCGTGGTTCTTTGTAGAGAATTCCGATCGGGTATACAAAAGCCTCGGTATCGTAAAGCGCTGTTCGTCGGAAGAACCATTCCAAAACGCTGTCAGTATCGTTGAGGTAGGATGGATTCTCAAGTTTGTATGATTCCCATTCTTCTTTAAGCTCAGCCGATTCATTTAACATTTTCTCAGCCAGCGGAATCATAATGTAGTTTTCTGGATACTCGTGGCTTGTCAATGTGCTACTAAAGAATCCCCACAAAAACAAACTACTCTCCCCCGAGGGCTCCAACAGCGCTACAGCCAACGTGCCAAGAGGTTGATCTGTCTTGACAACAAGGTCATTCATGCCATACGTTCTCGTACAGTTCTCTGGAACCACGTCACCAGGGCTGATTTCCGGGCGTCCTTCTCTCAGTCGATTCATGCTTGCACTCTCCATACGGTAATTGGTAACGTCAATTGGGGTAACATCAGTCAATCGTTCCATTTTAATGCCATGGATAGCCAATACTTCAATAACCTGTCCACACCGCTGGGATCACGTAGGCAAAGGGGCGACGAGGTGGATTGAAAGGAGTTGAGCGCGTAGACTTTTCGACAGTGATTGTCAAGGGGACATCTGACCAGACCATTTGTTGAATCCCAAGAACTGGATTGGTGACGACTTCATATTCAAAGATCGGCCACTCCACCATGGGAGCGGGAGAATCGTAGTCCCAGGCAATAGGCACTGGATCTACTCGAGCCGCACGATCAGCGTTGATGGCAGTCCGAAGGGAATCTGATTTTTCGGAAACAACTTTAAGGATTCCATAAAGGTAGGCATATGCGCCCAATACTCGTTGCTTGTTGGACTTCAGTGAGTGCATCTCCAACAGATAGGCCGGAATTTGGCGATGGTCCGCATAGTTGTTTGAATATGTAGCACCGTCGGAAAAGTAAGGATAATAACCGGCAGTTGGGTCCATAGGATCGTTTGCATCGTAGCAAACTCCGGTAATGTGATTGTACTCTTCTTCGAGAAAGGTTTGCAACTCCGGCTGCATCTCAGTTCGAAGCCATGCGTAGATTTCATGAAAGTCCAGCATCTCCATTGTCACACCACGTCACGTCGAGTTGGTAGTTCATCCCATCCGTGGAGTGCATATCCGTATAGAAGGAAATATCAAAATCTCGCATGACACTAACGACGGCTCGCACTTCAGGTGTATCCAATTTCGTGAAATCGCGATTGAGATTGTTCCATGAGCCGTTGGCACGTCGACCGGAGGTATTAGGGCCGTATTGATTGATGCGACCGCTGGGAGATTGACGCAGGTATCCTTGCACATTCATGATGGGAACAAACAGAAAGTTGATGGATTCAAGGATAGATTTGTATTCCTCTTTCGTGACGAGATTGCGAATAAACATCATTCCGGCATTCACACCCGATGATTCTCCGGGAAGAATTCCTGCCGTTGCATACACAACGGGGTTAACCATATCTTTCGAATCGAACTGTTCCTCCCCTGAGACGATAACAAGCCAAACGTCTTCACCATTGGCCAATTTTGCGATCGAGGAGAGTTGCACATATGGACTATCCTCCGCCAGATGCATGAAAAAGTCGGTGACTTGTTCATAAGTTGCAGTTTCTTGAAAGTTTGAGAATTCTGCCGGGGTCGTCAGATCAGAATCCAAAACCACAAAGTCTCGGACACTTTTCGTATCATTCCAAATGGGTGATGGCGGAAGCAAAGCTTGAAGGTCGGACTGGGAAATTTCGATCAAATCCTCACAGGCAAAGGAATTCGACGGTAGCAAAGTCAGAGCAGCAAGAGTGAGTCGAGGGCAGAAGAGCTACATGGTTACTCAGCAAAGTTCAATTTTTTTCTTGTGAATCATGAGGCGAAGGCAAAACAGGAAAAAAAAGATTGGGAACTATGGCGTACTCATATCCCCGACTTGGTGAATCCGATCCAAGGAATGAATTCAAAATTGAAAACAGCCTCCTGTATCTTTTCGACTTCTTTTTTTAGCCGAACTGTTCTCATTTTTGCACGAGCGGGCGGGACCTTGGGCTGTGACATCTGACATCGGTAGACGAATAGACGAAGCCACAAATTGGAAAGAAAAATACTTAAAGTGACTACCTACTAGCTAGGCTTATATATATATTAGTAGACCATTCTGCATCACTTGAACTTTTACAGTTACGAGTTTTCTCTACTAGCTAGTAGTCGTAATAATTATCACTCTCTTGCAATGTTGGTCCTCTACGGTAGTCTAGTACCGGTACCCTCTCTAAGTATCTTGTACGACTTCAAACCGCTAGTCCAGCACCACGTAGTGTCGGTATTTCTCCGACGTACGTATCATGCATCTACTAGTAGTAGCTAGTAGGCAGTGCAAAAAAGCGCTACTAACTGTAAATACGTCGTAGGTATCAGATTCTATAAAATACTTGAACCTATAACAGTGGCTCCCAGTTTTGATACTGTAGCTGAAATCACCGACCTCCTAGATCTAGCACTAATTGCTTCACGCTGTAGTAAGTTCCAAATGTACCGACAATGCCTCCAACGACAAAGATGAGCATAGCCAGATTTGAATAACCCTCCAATCGGAAAGATAAGAGCGACGGGATGATGAATGCGATTAGAGTTCCTGATGCACAGCCCACCAAAGCTAGGATATCGCCCAAATTCGGCGATGCAACGGCGAAGCCCGTTGCAACAAACCACAACTTGAAAGTGATTCCGACATGACCAGGCCATTGCAGCTGCCGATCGTCATCGGGCAACAGCCAATTCTTCGGTGTTGCAGTATGCAGGATTCTCCGTGACAGATCTGTGGCTACAGAGGACACGTCCGAAATGGCGGCATTGCTGGTATTGTTGACGCCGCTCGTGTCTGCCGATAAAGTGTCATCTAAGAGGGGTTGTTGCAGATCATTCTCATCCCAGTCGTTATATGCAGCATGTGGTGTTGGCTCTCCTGTTGTCAGATCGATTCCACAAAGTGGGTGTATTACCGTGACAATCAACAATTCCCGACAAGTGAAGAAAGGCAAAGGAAACGTCCCAATCATGGTGATGCAGAGCAACAGCTTGGCAGAATTTGTCAGCCAACTTTCGGGGTACATTTCAAAAATATCACTTTTGGTATTTTGCCAAAACGTCATGTAGACAAAGACTCCCACCAATAGCGATACTGTGGCGGCCACAAGTAGCGAATAAAACGATACAGTTTTCCAATTTTTGACAGTTTGAAGTCTTGGCTTTAAAGATGCAAATACCAAGTGAACCGTATGTTGCGATACAAAGCTGAAGACAAATGTTCCAAGATTGTTGAGTAATCCTGGTCGAATCTCCAACCAATTTTCGTAGAATGTCCCTCCCGATTGTCGGACCTCGGGACAATCAAAGTAAATGTGCATGACAATGGCCACAATTACAATCATGCATGCAACGCTGACCAGGGACGTAAATGCCAAGGGTGTCATGTCACGGAGCATACAGAGAGGCAGAATGGTGGCAGCACTAATGATCCATGTGAACCACGCATTTTCCGACAGGAGGTCGAAAAAGAAATCGTTGAGACGGGATGAAATATCGTCCCCCTGATGATGGTGGTGTGCGTCGTTGCTGGTGGATTCATAGATCAAACTCTTCAATGCTGGTCCAAAGTTGTCTTTGATGACAATTTCATACGCCACGAGACAACCAAACGAATAGGAGAATTTGCAAAGCATGACCACGACCCGTCCAGCCCATCCCATACCTAGGTGTGCAAGATCTTCATAACTCAATTTTTCCATGTTCTGTATAGATTGTGTTGTTGTTGTAGTTGTAGTGGTTGATGTCACTCGCAAATGTTCCAAAGAGAGGCGAACCAGCATGTCGAGTGACAACTTGGTCAAAACGGCAAAGAATATCACCAAAGCAATAGACACAAATCCCCCCGAAAGAGCGATGGCACCGCCCAACCCTATGCAACCGGCACCCACGATACTGTTGGTAAAGTTGAATATCGCTTGAGGGATGGATGATCCCACTTCACCAGCCAATGAAGGCTGTGCTATTGGACTTGTGGATCCGTCATTGATGATTGGGAAAGCTTCGACATCGTCTTCGGCCGTCGGAGGAGCAACGTTCTGCATTCTGTCGGTCGTAGAGACAGAATTATTTCCTGATTCGTCCGGCAGTCCTTCCATGCAATCGTGGAACACCGCACTATCCGCATCATTCTGATCCAGGGATGTCATTTGACACTAGAAATAACACGTAAAGAGGGTGGATGGTGTTTCGACAGAGGCTTCGATAGCGTTGTCCTCTTTCGGAGACGAAGAATTGAAATTCACAGTCAGTAGGAGAGCCAAAAAGAAGGTGACAGAGATGAAACGCCACCTTTTTCAAGGCTGCGTTTGTTCTCAGAAGGACAGAACGTCGTGTAACCAAGACGCGCACTCGGAACATTCACACAGTCAACATGATGAAAGAGCATGTTCGTGCCGGAAAAAAAAACACACGTCAACGGCAAATGGACCAGCTCGACCATCCACCACTACCGTAGGTACTACGGTAGGTACCGGTACTTCGGTTACCGTACTACCGGTACTTACAGTTTACGGTAGGTATCATAGGCCTTACTGTTGTAATAGCAAGTACTGTACAGCAGTACCGTTGTATTTTGCTACAGGCCCGTGCGTTACTTTTCATAAACTTTATCTCTAATTTATTAAACCCATAATTTCTATTTTAACCCTAATTGACTTGCTCCACCGTGAAATATTCCGGACATCATATTTGGAAAACCCCTAACCCTAAAAAATTAATACCTTTATTTGCTTTTTAAACCCTAATAGAGTTGTCAAAAATTATCGAACCCAGTCGTGTATAATTTTTTGTATGTGTTTGCGGATTTCAAAATTTTGTTTGCGGATATGTTTGCGGGTTAATATTTTGTTTGCGGATCGTTTGCGGATATGTGTGCGGATCGAAATTTTGTTTGCGGATATTCCGGGGGAGCATCGTCCCTCTGTATTTAAGGGGAGTCTAAAAATATGTAATTGCACAAAGAAATCTGTAGTTTAATTCACAGTCAATATTGGGTAAATCATAAACAATTCTTATTATACAAAGTACTGTAGGACGGAGTACTCTTTATTGCGATCGAAGAACGTTGTTGTCGATGCGCCAATGTAGTAGACATCTATTCAAGTGTGACGATGGCGAAGAAAAAAAGGCTGTTCCCCGGCATTGGGGCAAAATGCACTATTCTTACTCGGTTCATGAAGCCCAATGGAGGCTTGTCAAAGGAAAAAGACCACCGAAGCATTGTTGTTTTGAAAGAATTTTTCTATGAGGGTCATCGATTGTGCTTCCGCTTCAATCTAGATGGAGATGACCAACAGAAAATTTACCATTCGAATGCTCGATATGTTCGGATTGACAGTGAAGGGGGCATTGATGATTTCTTCTTTGAAGCTGACAAAAAGAAAAGGTATGATGGCGATGCCATTGATAAAGCCGAAGCAATAATGTCAAAGAAAAAGGAGCCAGCTATCAAATGGAAGCACAGCAGGGCTCGGCAACTGCTCTACCAAGACATCATGGATAATAAAGTACCCTTGGATCCAAAGGACGACTTATCGCTCAGTCTTGAAGATATCTTTTCAATGCACGCGGAGTACGCTGAGTATGACTTTGGTTTATTTCATGGAAGATTGAAGTCGCTCCGAAAAACTATTTGTGCTATGAATTGGCTATGCATTTTTTGAAGTGCTACCCTACAGAGCGGCAACGAGAAGCAACCTTTCAATACTGTCCCTCCTGGAGTCGAAGAAAAATTTGGTTTTGGATCAATCGGATTGCGGCACTTCAATCGGAGAAAATTTTCTGGCCAAAGGATAATTTTGGTAACGATATTTGGGCTATCACAGTTGATGGAGTTCACTGTTGGATCCAAGAGCCAACTCACCAGGAATTCTCCAAAGACACGAGCTATTTCTCTCACAAATACAACCATGCTGGACTTTGTTACGAGCTTGGAATATCTATAGGCTCCAATCGACTTGTATGGATGAACGGTCCATTTCCTGCGGGCAAGAGCGATTTGAAGATTTTTAAGGAGGATGGGTTGAAGGCTATGCTCATTGCCAAGAAAAAGATGTGCATTGCTGATGGAGGGTATGCTGGATCAGACCACATCCACCACTGCAGCACGCCCAATATACACGACAGTCGTCCAGTTAGACGGTTCAAAGCAAGGGCGCTCAAGAGACACGAGAAGTTCAATGGACTCATCAAGAATTTTCATTCTGTTGACTGTCGATTCCGGCATTCAATTGGAAAGTTCAAGTCTGTCTTTGAAGCCATCTGCGTCATCTGCCAGTACCAAATCGAAACTGATAAGCCACTGTATCATGTTCTCGTTGAAGATGTATTGCTAGAAGATGAAGTAGAATAATGGCTAACTTCCAATAAAGTAGCAGGGCGTTTAGGGTGTGAACAAGACTGAATGCATACTTTGAATCACTATTCTTAACCCTATTATCAAAAGTGGGGGAAGTTTTCCCCCGTTTGGGAAGTTGTTTGCGTGTTTGCGGATATTGAGATTTCCGATTAACCTGTTTGCGGATCGTTTGCGGATATAAGGTTATTGGAATAACCTGTTTGCGGATATTTGAATTTTGTTTGCGGATATTGCCCTCAAGAAAAAAAAATTTTGAGACGTGGATGTGTTAACGAACGTTTCATTAAGGGTTCCTTTGTATTCTATCATTAGAGTTAAGGATCCTTCAACGGAAGCGTGGCATTTAATCGAAACGTGTATCTTATAACCATTACACCATTAGAGTTCTTTGGAGTTCTTTTCTTAGAGATAAGGTTTTCATAAGTAACGCACGGGCCAGAAGCATTCACAGTCATAAAAAATGCTCTACCTCTAGACTCTAGAGAGAACCGGTACTACGGTACAGTGCTTCACCGTAGTAGACTACGGTATGACTTGCAGTTAGTATTTTACAAATTTGACCCTTGGGTAGAGTTGTTGGCGCGGCGTCGTGTAACAAAATTGGATTCGGGTACAACTAGAGAGAGGTACTACTACTTCGAAGTAATAGAGAACACTTCGAAACTGACAGTGAATTGGGCCAAGCGAAGGGAGTTCAAAATAAAATGTAACACGACTCCGTATAATTGATGCTGCCTACAGCTGTTTGGTCTTTGTTTAACCCTGATATCTGTACTGGTTTTGAACTGGAGACACCGGCACGGATGGAAAGTCTGTACACTGCAAGAAGTCGTAGTTGTAGTAGTGGTAGAAGGAGCCCGAGAAGCACCCCCGCCCCTATACCTTGTACAGTTGAGTTTGGCGACGTAGATTATCACCGACCTTGAGATACATCGACCATCAAGCCCATCTGTTTAGACTACGCAAAAATCGGATGAAAACATTGAAATATGGCGAAACATGTACTAACAGTAAATATTATATAGGTCAAAAATGTGTACATTCTAAATGACGAAGTGTGTAGACTTCTCGATTGTTGTTTCAAGTAGTGCATCGTTGCTGGATCAACCGAAAGCAAAACACAAGATGTGGTTGAATGGAATCAACGTGCATCGAGCCACAAGTTCAACCAAGGAACACTCTTTCTCAGGACGCGTCAGGAGTCGAAGTTCATGGATCGCAGGCTGCAGTTCGCTATACCCTATACCATCTCCCAATCAAATCCAGATCATTGAGAATATCTTCTTTTCGTGGATGCCTTTTTCTGTGAAGCTGCTGTTGACCCATGATTCGACCCTCCACTTATGATACTGCTGAACAAGGACATCGAATTAGAGCCGGTTGGTTGTGTCAGATATGAGATGGAACTTCGGCGTCCCTGTTGCGATTTCCGTAACAGCTTTTGATTGGCAGCCGAATATCTGTACCCGTCAGAATGGTACTTCTTGTGAAAATCCGTCCATGTCTCACAGCTTTTTCGCGATCGAGCAAAGAACACCATTTTAGATATCGGGCGTCGGAAGGGTGTGAACGAGAATCACGGTAGTGGATGGATGGATAGATAGTTACAAAGACACGATGACTTTGAAGACACGACTTTCATTCGATCTCAACGTCAGGAGCGAGTTTCTGGATGACTGCAACGTCGAGGACTTGACTTCCGAGTAAGTGTGTTGCTGTTGGTCTTATTGACGACTCCCCCACAAGCTGGTAAGGTAATGGAAGTCGGTAACAAGAAACATACCTATGCTCTGAAAGAAGTGCTACTACTGTTAACTGTATGCAGTGGCATTTGTATTATGATACGTCGTAGAGAATAATAGAGAGAGAAAAGTTTGCAAAAAAGAGGGAGAAAAAAATCAAGAACTCCGAAATCCTAAAAAAAAGACAGTTTGTCCCAAATAATTAAGCCTTTTTCTCACGTGTTGCTCAATTTCAATTGCCTCTTTGATCGCTCTGTGTGAATTTTGCCCTTCACGAGTACAATGTTGTATTTAACCTGTTATAATAAGTCCATTGTATCTATTAATTACGTACACGTCCTTCGTCCCGCTAAACTTCTCCCTCCATAAGGCTATCTCCAGACCGACGCCGCTAAACCGTTTTTACCGGATAGCGGTCTTTACCCATCTCCAGACACAGAGATTTCGGATCGTTTTACCGGCCTGACCGGTAAAGGCCAAAAATCCCGCTAAAACAGGTACCGTATAGAGGAAAAAAAACGCTTTACCGGAGCACATTGTGATCGCGCCGGTAAACCCACTTTCATTAAATATCATCCCCACGCATTAATTAATTTTTTCAAGTAGATGTCCAAAAGACCCAACAGACGATTTCCAACACTCTTTTGTCTTCCCTCGCTGTCGTCTCTCTCTCTTTACACGTTTCCGTGTTTCCCTCCTTGTGTTCAAACCGATCTCCTTGGCTCCCAAGCTGTTGGTCGATCGTTTGACAGTGTTTAATGTTTGATGAATCCATGGATGCGCAACTGCCGAGGCTGTCGATTCCCGCCCTTTTCTGGTTGATTTAGCCGCTTTTCCATTCTTTCCTCGATTCGTTTGTGGTGGTCTCCTATGTTGACAACATGCCATCAGCGATTACTCATTTTTCAGAAGTGCACTTGCTGTTCGGAGGAGCGACTTCTGTATAGCAAGAATGCCTCACGGGAAGAAATGGACGGCAGACGAATGCACCGTTGCTGCAAAAGCCTATGTTGCAGCAACTCAGGACGAAATCAATGGTGCTGATCAAACGGCCGCTGATTTCAGCAAGCGTCTGAACAGTTTCATGAAGAGTTTCTCCCCCCCTGCATGTGCAGGTACTGGCACGTACTGGGATCGTGATCCCGACGGAAGACGTGGTGTCATCTGGCAATTTCTTCGAGATACTGTCACCAAGGAGTGTCAAAAGTTCAATGTTAGCCTCAATCGAGTTCGAAATGCTAATCTTTCAGGGTTAACAGAAGAGGAAAAAGTCAATGTTGCCGTTGCGTCTCACCTCCGAAAGATTTCGGTAGGAGAGACCTTGTACAGTTACAAAAATTTTGACAAAGTATCTTGGAGATTCTACGGTGCTTGGCACGTTCTAAAGGACACGGAAAAGGTCAGGGCCCCCCAACAGTCACGTCTCCCCTCGGAGGAGGTTGCCAGTGCTGTCGATGCATTCGACGACAACAGCACCCTTTCGGATTCACCTGTCGAGTCACCTGTGGACGATGTGCCAGTTTTATCTGTTTCCTCGAAGTCGTCTCGTCGTGGCAGAGACAAAGCCAAGAATGATGCTTTCTTTAACAATATCCTTGCTAAGAAAACAAAAATCTTGGCTGAAATCCGCACAGAGGAGAGAAGAAAGGCCGATGCAATGCGGATGAACAACTGGCTTGCAATGTTGCGAGATCCCAACATCCCTGACCGTCTGAAGGAAATCGCATTTGAAAACGTCGAGGAGGAGGTTCAAAAGTCCAGACGTGAAAGGGAGGGTGCGCCTGGACTCATTCCCCTCCCACCACCCACCGCTGCGGAGGCACATGAGAACGACGACATCTCTGCGGATTCACACGGATACGAGGGCACCGCAGCATTGTGAAGTTTCCTGAACGTTGGCAAGTTAAATCAAACTTGGAGGATGTTATTGCAATTGGACATAGAAGGAATCTACCGAAAAGAAAGGACACAGAACTTGACTAAAAACGTTATTCTAATTGGGATGTTATTCTATTTCTCCGCTTGTCGTCCGGAGAGATGGGCGACGAGGTCTGTACGTAGTTGTAAGTGCTTTTCCGGATCACTAAGATGGTTGTACAAGGCATTCACTCTATGGAACCTCTCCGTCATCAGCGTCTCCATGTCGTTGGCTGCATCGGAAGTAGGCACGGGCACGCGGTTGAAGATGAACTGTTCCCCTCCGTCTGCAGTTGTGAGATTTACTTCCTCGTCAGTGTAGTCATCGTGATACTCTGTTTCAACAACGTCTTGTCCGGTCACTTCCAATCTCTCTGCACAGCACATGTTGTGTAAAATTATGCAAGCGTATAGAATGTTTCTCATGTCATCCTCTCTCCACGTCCTAATCGGCCGGGCGAGCACGTGAAACTTCTTCACCAGAATTCCGAAGGCACGTTCAATGTCCTTTCTCACTCCCTCTTGTCTGCTTGCGTAGAAGTCAAGATGGGGTGTAGCCTCCCTGGCTTCCTTGGCAATGGTCTTAACAAAGATTGCCCAATTTGGATAAATACCATCAACAAGAAAGTACATCCAGTCTCTGATTGTTCCGTTGATTTCGTAAGGCTCTGTCTTTAGGTCAAGTTGTCCGGAAAGAAGCGCCCCAACGATGGACGACTTGTCAAGGACGTTGATGTCGTTGCATGATCCAGGTGCTCCAAAATGGACGAACCAAATGTAACATGAGCCATCCGCAACGGCCTCAAGTATCTTTGTATACTTACCACCCGCGTGGTGGCCTTTGTGCTGTCCTTGTAGTGCAACAGGGCAGTTGTCCCATACAAAGTGCTTGCAGTCCCATGATGCAAACAATCCAGGAAACCCTCTAGTTTTGTTGTGCTTGAGAATTCGGTTTCTTTCAGCTACTGTCGGTGTCCGGTTGAGGTATTCATCACCAAACTCCTGTATTAACAATTTGCAAAAAGATTTCACTGCATCATGGACAGTGGATTCACCGATCGACAAGTTTTCGTCCTCCCTGTCTGCACCACATCCATAAGCAAGTACCCTGAAAGCGGCGGTCATTCGAACCAGTGGATGGATTCCTTTGCGCCCGCAGGCATCCAGCTTATCGGGTCTCCTGAAGACACCCTTGCCAAGAAGTTGTTGATAAACCTTCTCAAAGATCGATGGAGAAACTCGATATCGACGCTTGAATTGTTGTGCCGTATACAACGATTCATCTCCATTAAAGTATTGCTCACACAGCCTCTTGTATGCTGCTTCAAAGTCTCGCTTGATGACAATCCGTCCAGAGACGGATCCACCATGTTGTCCATGCCCGTGATAATGGGCGATTTCGTTACTGTCATCTACTAAATCATCTAGTAATTCGTAACGATTACCCATCGTATCTCTGTCCACCATGCTCCACAAAGAAAAAAGACGCTCATCAGTCGCATCAATTGGTCGAACCTGGCGCTGTTGACCAACATCGAGTGGTGTTTCGTCTTGTCCCAGTTGCATCTTGGAGCTCAGTGAGAAATGAGTTCAAACCCTTCTACTGGCCGTCGAGGGAGAATGTGTGGTTGTTGTTGTTGTTGTTGTTGTTGTTGTTGTTTTATGCTTCACGCTTCTGCAATAGGAAGAAGAGGAAACATGATGTGCTTCAAGCGTCAACACTCTACTGACTGTGAAGACATTCCGATTATGTATGATATGTACTTCATTGGCGCGCCAATGACCATGTGGCTTAAGTATTGGACAGTTTACAGGCCGCCCAACTCCAAACGTTTACAGGCCGGCATATTCCAACTTTTAAAGTTGTTTTTTCAGCCAATCAGAAGGTCTCATTTTAAAAGTTCAGGCGCTAGGCTTGGAGATAGCCTAATACCCTAAAAGAACTTCAAAGTTAGTACGTACTACGTAGGACGAATGGTATTGTGACAATGAAGTACCGGTAAATCGTACGGAGTACTGACGTAGAACTCCTACAGTAGTACCGGTGTGTACACCGAGTACCGGTACCTACTCGTCTTTACGTCGCACGCATCAGGAGAGATGTCGAATTCAGTCGAGTGAATCGATCCAGAATGAAAGTCGAACCAGTCAATCATCAACTTACCGCTTTACTGCCTTACTTTTTTGATCATCATCCCAGCGCTCGCACTTTGTCTGCTTTCTTTTTCAGACGAGGTTGGTACAAGCATCATCTGTGTTTGATTGAGACGAATTTGAAGGTGTGTGCTGTGGGATTGGTTGACTATTGTTCAGGTGTTGAAAGCAGTGCTTTGTAATCATAAATCATACCAACGGCGCTCTGGAAATTAGCGGCACCTCCCCATCATATTGGCGCTGCTTCATTGGTCAGACTTCGAGCCTAAATCGATTGTTTCCTCACGTGATCTCTCTTTCTTTTGATTTTCCTAGTTATTCTACAAAACAATAAGCAATCATGGGAATCGATCTGAAGGCCGGTGGACGCCGCACGGGGCACAAAAGCTCCATGAAGGTAGTCAAGACAAAAAACCCTTACAATCGTCTTTTGATCAAATTGTACAAGTTCTTGTCCCGCAGAACCGAATCCAAGTTCTGTGAAACTATCCTGAAGCGTCTACACATGAGCAAGGTGAATCAGCCACCTATTGGTCTTCACAGACTTGCAAAGTACATGTCTAAGAAGGAAGGAAAGACCGCTGTCATCGTCGGAAAGGTAACGGACGATGTACGAATGATGGAATGCCCTAAGATGTCCGTATGCGCTCTTGGATTCACGGAAAGCGCACGAAAGCGCATTGTCGCTGCTGGAGGAGAATGCTTGACATTTGACCAACTCGCCCTTCGAGCGCCTAAGGGGTCCGGAACTGTCTTGCTTCGCGGACCCAAGTCTCGTGAAGCTCTTTCGCATTTTGGGCACAATACTTCTGTCAACAACCCTCACACCCACGATGGTGTCAAACCGTATGTCCGCTCCAAAGGACGCAAATTCGAACGTGCTCGTGGTCGCCGTCGCTCTCGTGGTTTCAAAGTCTAATCCTTCTAGTAGAAACTCTAAAGAATACCTTTATGCAGTCAAGGGTATGCGGAGGGTTGTAACTTGTTTAGGGATAGATTCCATTGACATGTGGTACTCCAAAGAATGTGTGATTGTAGATCAAAGCCATGTCTATTGAAGGAAGGACTTTGGTTACACCTGTCCTGTCTTTAAGAAATGGTGGGAGCCATGCTCAATGAGACTGATCAAGCTTCCCATTGTAATCAAACACCACCAGCCTGAACTTCCAATATCTTGGACAAAATGTTGGTCCTCAGTCGCAAAATGCCCTGCTAGTAGCTAAAATACAGAATTCAAGACGCCCTTGGTGATGTGCTATGATCATCTATAGGCTATCCAAAAAGATGGTTCACTCCTGGAGAAATTCTGCACCATCAGTGCTTCTACATAATTACAAAGAAACCAACCAGCATGTACTTTGACTGACAAGATTCTGCCAAGATTGGGGTTTTGGTTCTTCGTTTAGAGTGAGCAAAACTCCGGCAGATACGATGAGGCTAACGGCGATAACGATTACTTGAAAGAAAGACCAGGGATATCTCCAGAAGGGAGCCGGTCTAAGAATATCCTGCTTGATGCTTCCACTACATCAAGATCTCAGGGTCAGAGATCTTAGCAGGCTTACAGAAACTTGATGAAAGTTGCGTGCAAACTAAAGATATTCCAATTAATGATGCGAAAGTTACAGGAGAGTAATTTCTTTCTCCAACATAGTTGTGCTTCCATGAAATACACGTGAAGAGAATACTGAATTGTACGTAGACATGCGTAGATTTTCCTTGTATTTGCTGTCATTTGCTGCCACCTCAGTCTTCGTGGCGAATCCATATCTGCAGATCTTCAATCTGTCGTGACGTCAAAACCGTGACTCAAAACGTGTGAGACGATGCCATTTATAAATCTTCTATAAATCTTGTCACTCCCCACATCGTCGGTTCATGTAGATGTGTTGCGGTTTTGATCTGTTCCGGCAGTATCACCCCCTTTTAGACAATAAAGCTTAGACAAGAGTGGATCCTCATGATCTTCTCAAAGTGTCTGTATCTAGGGGCATGCTGAATAAATGACATGGTGATCAAGGTAGGGAAGATGTTAAACCAGCCAATGGTGATAATCCATTGGAGTGCACCAATGAGTGATTGGTACATCTTGGTCTTTTCTTCATCTGGGAAGGGCAATATGTCCATCTCTGGGTGGTCTCCCCTCTCCAGAGGAGCGCAACCATTTGTTCTGGGTTCGGAGCCAAAGAAGCAGACATATCCTTCAGTTATCTTCTTTGGATACTTCTTTTGTCCCAAACGTAGCGTGCGGTCCTTGTCCTGGCTGAACTGCAATTTCAAATGATGAGGAATCTTTCCGATACCTTTCAATTTGAATTCAAAAAGTTTTGGAGTCAGACTGCCAATGGATACCCGGGGATGCTGCATGGCATACAAAACCACGTATTTCCAAACTTGGAGCTCCCCATTCTTTCTCATCAAAATGTCGGGCTCTGCTCTGCATGGCAACAATCCTAGTGCCACGGGGCAATCGTGCAGCCCATCATGCCACCCTTGTCGACTCAATTTTAGACCATAGAGGGCTCTCGAGATGATGAGGGTATGGTTTTCTTGATTCGGATAAGATTCCAAATGGGCATTGCCAATGTCCGTTGACCACAACTCAAGACCATTGAGTTCAGCAAGAAACATGACTATTTGAAAACTTCTCATTGATACCACGCCGTAGCAGACTGATTCTAAGTGATCATCATTTAGATGGCCGTCAGCTACCAGCCATGCTTTGTAGTATCCATCATGATTGACATCAGTAACAATATGAAACCAGATTTCATTGGTGGTTCCTAAGGGGTCAATCAGTTGTACAAGAGCATCTTCCTTGTCATTGATAACAGAGTCCCTTTTGTTCTGGGTGACTTGAGGCGTTTGAACAGTACAATTGCTTCCATCATCTGGAGGATCATCAAATTTTGAAAAGATGGTGGGCCTGATGGTTGAGGGATCCTCCCCACCAAGCGTGGCGAGACGAAGGTTGGGAGCAGTGTCATTGGCCGTACGGAGAAGGGAACGATGCAAGACTTTGTTTGTGGTGGAATCAAGTACCTTCCAGGTGAGGGCATGGCCAACGTGTTCAGAGATACCAACAACATGACCAAGATGTTCCTTAGTGTCGGATGGGAAACCTGGTTCAACGGCTTTGAAGTAAACAGGTTGCCAAAAATGGTACCGGAGAAGTACACTAGTGTCAACGGTAACACCAAGTAGGGCGGTGAGCGGCACAGCTTTAATGTTGTCACTCCATGTATGGTTCAAAAGGAAAGCAACATACATGAGACAAAGCAGCCAGGTGCTAGCGGGAGCACCAGTGCGGTCCATGATGGTATTGGCCATCTGCTTCAAGTGCTGAATTTTACGCTCAGCATAGTTCTGGTGTTGTTGGTGTGGTTCACTGTGCCAAGTGGATATACCGTAGACTCTAAGGAACTCCAGAGCACGTCCTGAGATTTCCACGGGGGCTCTATCAGAGACAAGTTTGGTTGGTGCTCCCCGGAACCTGACGTTATCCTCGAGGGAGTTCACAAACTGTTTACTGGTCTGAAGTGGGTAGATATCAGTGACATCAGTATTCATCCCCACGAAAACCTGGCACCGTGTGGCTCCGCAGTCAACAGCTGGAGTGTCACTAAACAATTCGTCAGTGGCGACTGGTTCCCCACGTTGGATCACATTCAGAGCTGGGTTCTGTGACCGGTACACTTTCTTCAAGAGAGTTCCGGTGGTAGTCCTTGCCAGTTGAGTGGTGTGTTGGAGAGTCTTCTTTATAGCATCAACAGAGATCCATCCAAACATAGGGCGGAGTTTTTCATAGTCTGGGGAAGATGCGCTTGATGTCCTGGGAGTGGACGGCGCTACCAGTGGGGTGGTCTCATTGATAGAGTGACTCTGGGCATCGAAGAAGAAGGGCTCATATTCACGGTTGGCATGGACGATGCATTGGTCAATCAATTGTTCATGAGGATCACTGGAAGGACGAGAGAGAGTGTCGGATAGTTGAACAATGACACGTCGTCGATAATTACCATATTCGTCGAAGAGTTCGGAGTAGGGATGTGCTTCCTGATGTTCAATGGCATCGAACCATTGATCATCTTCTTCCTCATGATCAAAGTCGAGGACAGATGGGTCCCACGTGTTGTCAGAGGTCAACACAATGTGTGGCAAAGTGTCAAATTCCTTGTCAGTAGGTGGTCTCATCCGAATACGCGGTAAACCATGTACCATTGCGATGGGGATGGTATAGCCATCAGCCGTCTTAATCCGCTGAAGTCCACCAACATGCACAGACTTGTCACATACCAAATGCTTAAACCATTCCAATTGTCCTGGTGAATGGATGGTATGACCTCTCCCCACAAGGGCATACTGATGTAGGATTAGGATGACAGGTCCTTTGTTGCTGTTAACGTACCCTGCTGCGGTACCAATGGAGACAGAATTGAGTTGATGGTTGTCAATGCCCTGGACATCAACAGTCCTATCGGACACACAGACCACTTTGCAGTCCTGACCTGCGATACCTCCATTCGCTCCCCTGTCAACAAGGGACTGTTTGGATATTACAGCAGTAGATGAAACCCTGTAAACAACAGGTTTGGAGATGACGCACATGTGACCACTGCGAGTAGAGGTTGCCTTGCCTTTGGACGACAGGATCGACCGTATATCGTAGGGAGGGAACTTCGGAGAAGGCTGCTGCTGAGTGTTGTGTACCTGGATCTGATCGCTGTCTTGTCCAGTCTCAGCAGGAGCATCATCCAAGGCATCTTGGAATTCCTCCTCTACGTCCTCATCTTGAGAACGTTCATGTAGCTGAGCCATCCGGGTAGTCGTAGGAACCTGACCTGTGCTGAGGATCATTGTCTTCTCTTCCTCAGAGAGATTGCTCCATGCCATCTTGAATTCATCACTGAGCGCATGCCACACCTCTTTTGGTATCATGACTCTGTGGTTTCCTCTGTGTGGTGAACTCCCCATGGCCCGTCCTTTCTGTCTTCGAGGCTTGTGCATATGGGCATTTGCCTCAATGTAAGAGGCTGGGGTATCAATGTCATACGTTTCCTCGTATTCCTGGTGAGCGTCTCCTCCCCATTCTTCTATCTCATGGGAGTATATTAGTCTTTTGGGCTTGTGGGACAGAGAGTCATCGTACTGGACTGCCGCAGCAAATAAGAGCTCATAGTATCGTTCAAAATCAATGGGGTCCTTGTTGGTTACCTGCATCAAATCCGCTGTAACCTTTATGTTTCTGAGCTCTGGTACAGTTGCCACAGCCCGTGACAAGTACATGATCTTGTCATCATCGTCGATGTTCGAACTCTTCCCTTTTATGGTATGATATTTCCTCAATTGGTTGGACCAATGAGTGAGGAACTGGGATGTATTTCCCTTGAATTTGCCATCACCGATGGTGGTTGTGGTGAGGTACGACATGATACTGACTGCTTCGATGTTGGCAGCAATAGACTTCCTATGGTGTGCCAAAAGGTCAGCATAGGCAGACTGGGCATCTTTTGTATCTTCATACTTTCGAACAATCTCTTGCCCCTTATGCGTCTGTACCTTGGATTCCAAGACAGCATACATAAAAGTCTGGACAAGCTGGAAGAGCTCCTTCTCCTCCGGTGTGGAAGGTGAGTACTTGCTGTCCAGAATATGGGCAACACCCTGTGCATGGGCTTGGATCTCGAAAGTTCTGTGCCAGGAGTCATTAAGTGGCTCGGACTTGAGAGTAGGGAAATGGCTCTGGTCCCTCTTGATACCTTTCTGGAACATCATGACAGCTGATGGTGCTGTGCCAGTAACTTGCGCCGGTGTGCTTGGGGCTGGTGAGTTGCTCACAGGTTTGAAGACAGGTACACCGTCTTTGGCCAGGAGCCTTGCCCTAAGATAACTGGGGTCGATCCTGAACTGGTTGAAATCGTCCTTTTCGATCTCGGTCCATTTGCCATCAATGGGCTTGCCGGTCTCCTCCTTGTAGAGGATGTAGTCCAAGAAAACGTTAATAATTTGCCCCTTTCCCCATGGGATTGGTACTCTTTGCTTGACGCCGTTGACCTCTTCGACGTAAGTCAGTCTGTCTACGTCCTCACTCTTCATAAAGATGAGTTCGTATATGCTAGTGACGCCACGGTGCTTTAACGAATCCCTCAGAATATCTTCATCGTCCAAGTCGAAAACGTTCTTGAGTATGTATTCAAGAGCCTGTGCGCTTTGGCTTTTCGTGAGCGGCATCGTATTGTCGTTGTCGCCCCCCGTCTGTTTCCAAACCTTGATGGATCGAAGGTGATAGTGGGTTGATCACGATGAGCTTTCGTTGGTTGATCACAATTGACTATCGTTCGCTCGAGAGTCAATTGCGACTGTTAATCTGACAAGATTCTGCCAAGATTGGGGTTTTGGTTCTTCGTTTAGAGTGAGCAAAACTCCGGCAGATACGATGAGGCTAACGGCGATAACGATTACTTGAAAGAAAGACCAGGGATATCTCCAGAAGGGAGCCGGTCTAAGAATATCCTGCTTGATGCTTCCACTACATCAAGATCTCAGGGTCAGAGATCTTAGCAGGCTTACAGAAACTTGATGAAAGTTGCGTGCAAACTAAAGATATTCCAATTAATGATGCGAAAGTTACAGGAGAGTAATTTCTTTCTCCAACATAGTTGTGCTTCCATGAAATACACGTGAAGAGAATACTGAATTGTACGTAGACATGCGTAGATTTTCCTTGTATTTGCTGTCATTTGCTGCCACCTCAGTCTTCGTGGCGAATCCATATCTGCAGATCTTCAATCTGTCGTGACGTCAAAACCGTGACTCAAAACGTGTGAGACGATGCCATTTATAAATCTTCTATAAATCTTGTCATTGACCCAGAGGATGAAAGAATCAAACTACTATTTTATTGTATGTATTGTTGAAATTTAACTCATTGACTTGAGTCAGAATTGCACGGTAAAGTCATTTTCCTTACTCCTTTAAACATCATTGTCATCATCAGTGAGGTTGCCGTAGGTAAAGATGTTAACTCAGGGAGAAACTCTGCACTATCAGTGCTTCTAGACTTCTTACTACATGAAGTAGTAGTTTGACTCACAGTCAGGGAATGAAAAGAATCATAATGCTATTATTGTTATTGTTAATTAATAAAATTCAACTGATTGCGTTGAATCTGTACTTTGCAGTAAAGTCATTTTCCTCATACCTTTCAACCTCATCGCCATAGTCGTCATCCTCATCAATGTTACCAGAGGTAAAGCCATGATAAATGCCCTGTGGGTGTACTCCAAGACAAATTGTTCAAGGGAGAAAAAGGAGCATGGTTACCCAGGATGCTGCCAGCTACCAAGAGATATTGAAGTGTTTCTTTCACTGTTTTCCTAGTCCCCGCTCTAAAAACTGCAATCCTCCATCGTCCATTCAACCAATCATTTTCCTCTACATTCTGGAGAAGATTTCCACTCCATACATTTTATATCCTTCATCCTTCATGAAACCGATCATATTCTCTTTCCAAAATATTAGACTACTCTGTACAATAAAAATGTTGGTATCATACCTGTTTTCTCACATGTGTGGGTATGTATTTTTTGAGCGCTTGAGTGGAAAAAAAAGGTTTGGGTTACCCTGAGCCCTAGTAGATGTAGTTTACACTCCTCGATCAGGGGTTCTTGACCGGTACTACAGCCAGCAGATTAGAATGAAGGCAACCAAGATGTACTTTGACTCAGGAGATAAAAGTAATCATATTACTATCATCAGTGAGGTAGCCATACTAGGTAAAGCAATGGTCAATGCTCTGAGGGTGCACCCCATGTCAAATTGGACAGCAAGAGAGAGAAAGTCTGCCGCCATGATTTGTGCATGGTGAGTCAGGCTCCCAGCAGCTGCAAAAGACTTTGTGTGAGGAAATCGTGCTTTGGGTGTTCAAAATGCAGAAAAGGAGAGGGTGTGTCGGTGCACAAAAATTCCTGGAAACATTTTGATCATTGAACTTTCTTACAGCTACCGGTAGCTACCCGTTAAGAGATTTTTTTTTGGAAAAAAAGTGGACAGGACATAACATCCATTAAGGTTAGGGTTACTGCATGCGAGAGTCGAACTCGCGACCTGGAAATTCGGAGAGGGAACAATTACTACACAGTTAATTCCTCACTTTACTGTTTTGGTCAAAAAATTCTCATCGTCCTGATTACCACGACCGAAGTCTCAATATGTTGGTCATACCTTCGGCGTCGGAAACCGACGCGCTGCCTCTGCGCCAATGCAACGTTCCCTATCTGTCATCCACGAGGGAGACTTTTTAGAATTTATTACTTTACTACTTTATCTGGGCATTTTCACAAGCTTGGAGTCCTATGCTCACTGTCATCAATGCCGTGCTGTCGTACTTTTACTGTTAGTGGAAGTCAAGTCCCTATCTCTAATTGACAAATGGAATCCGATACTACGCACTCGCGGTTGTAATTTTTATCTTTTCTCGTCACAGTTTTTTTTCTGTCGCCGTCCGACTACGATGGTACAGGTGCAAGGGAACTGGTAACAAACAGAACCAGTCGATCCGTCACAGGTTCATGTCCAGAAGCTACCACTGACCAGCAAATCAATAGCTGTATTGGCACTATTCTTTTGGTATCTACGGCTACATACAAAGCGCATCTTTTGATCGAAATG
This sequence comes from Nitzschia inconspicua, assembly GCA_019154785.2. NCBI lineage: Eukaryota > Bacillariophyta > Bacillariophyceae > Bacillariales > Bacillariaceae > Nitzschia > Nitzschia inconspicua. Next base: position 1,845,717 of record JAGRRH010000009.1, on the reverse strand, counting down.
ATCGCTTCGAATCGTAAATTGTCTCGACTCCCGATCCATGTCTTTGAACATCTGATCACTCGGCCTCCCCACGAAGCGCGAAATGATAAGCCGGATCATTTAAAAATGGCGATATGCAATCGTCTTCGGAAATTTCCCGTCAAGTCCAGCCACATGAAGCAATATGGTCGATCATCAACGACTACGACTGCCAGCATCAAGACAGTGGGCCATCTGTTGCGGTGTACGAAGATAACGTTGCTTCTTGCGCTGGATCCAATTCTAACGTACGGTGAGTTTCATAATAGAAGATTGAAAATTCGACACTTTACAGTGTTTTTGGCTGATAAACAATAATGCGCTATCTTCGTCACGTCGTTTTCCATATTCCGAAAGAGGAAATCGGAATCTTTTTGGATCGTGTTTGTCGACAATGCACGCCCAAACCCATCTCTGCACTCGAAATCATGCATAAAACATTGGATCAAGATGTTATGGATCAAACGGTAAAGACAAGATCCCTCCAGCAGCAGCGGGGGTGGCGAAACGAAACAAAAGCATTCACATCGTCGACAAACTCCAACATCAGCGCGTCATCCTTTGGAAATCAAGTTCGATGCATCCCCACCGGTCTCTCATCGCTGGACGAAGTCCTGCGTGGGGGGATTCGCACCACAACTGTGACGGAAGTGGTGGGAAAATCGGGGATGGGAAAGACGCAACTGGCTTTGCAACTTTGTGTCATGGCTGCAAGATACAACCAAGGTTCCATTTACATTGACACAGAACGCAAAATGTCACCATCACGACTCCGTGAAATGGGCCTTGAATGGAGGAAAAGATCGACAGTATTTCCCTCGCACAACTATGAAGAAAATGCGCAGACAAAAGGAAGTGCTTTTTCGTACAATCTCTCTGCCACCCATCTTTCGCCCAACAGTCAACCCCTTTTCCAATCGCAGAATCAACATGATTTCACCGAGGACGCGGCTCTCGCCAACACCATCGGAGCTTACAAGTCGGCAGAGCAACTACTCGGCAATTTGACGATCTATAATCCCAAATCAACCGCAGAGTTGCAGGAGAGACTTGCATTGTTGGAGGACGAAATTCTACAACGGAATCAAATCGCTAACGAGCAATTCACTGACACCGAGCGACAAAACGACGACGACCGCATATACAAGTATCCTGTTCGTTTGCTGATTGTGGACAGCATCGCGGCTCCTATGAGACGGGATTTTGGGACAGACGCGGCGCCCCAACGAGCGGCTGCTATTTTCCAATGCGCTCAGACTCTTAAGCGTTTGGCTGATCAATTGCATTTGGCCGTGGTAGTTATCAACCAAGTTGGCAGTACCAGTACGGATTTATTTTCCGTGGGGACAGGAAGCGGAGACGGCGTTCTGTCTGGTGGTGACCCGTTTTCGGCCTCCCGAGCTGCCCTAGGAACATCCTGGCATCATTGTGTAACGACACGTTTGGAGATGGACAGTAGTGGTGTGATAGCTCCTGACCGCGAGATGGAGATGGGTGTCAATTTCCCGATTTGTCCACAGCAAACCATTAATCGAAGAATCAGTGTTCGAAAGAGTGGTCTCACACCGTTTGTTACCATTCCCTTCGAAATTGCCACTTTGGGAATAGGTGACTATTCGGGAGGCCGGAGTCAACGTTGAGGGCTCTAGTTTCATCTTCTTAAACGATGCTCCGTATAACGACGAGCTGGATTTTTAAAATTTATTTTGGTCTCTATCACAATTGTTTTTATGCAGTTGCACGTTGTGCTGTTTCTGCTGATACATCGACCTTTTGTCAGATCGTTGTGTGACTAACTGTAAGGAGTTTTCTTTTTTATTGTTTCAGACGGTGGAAAATAGGTTGACGGTTGGTTCTTGAAGTGAAACTCCAGTGGGTCGTATCGACGTTGCATCGACACTGCCCACGACCAATCTACTACCAGTCGTAAGATTCTTGCTGATAATGCATGCACAGAGCCATTTCTCTTGATGCTTGTTGACAGGTCTTGAGATCTTTGGTCTTGCGGCACTTTTCAATCAAGGTCTCAGCATCTTCACAGCATGCAAGCATCTCCTTTTCTGCACCCATTATGAATTCCATAATACGAGTCGACTTTCTGGCAATACCAGCTCCAATTCCCGTTTCTCCCGTCTCAATCTTGGCAGGTGCAGTAGCCGTTGCATTGGCGCTCTCAATGGTGGGCACGGTGGGTCCTAGTCCTTTCATGGTGATTATACGTAGGAAGTTGCTGTAATTGTTTTCGATTTTTTGTTCGATGACGAAAAAGCTGGCAATTGGTTTGGACCTTGTGATGATTCTATTATTCTTTTTGCGGAAAATGCGAAGGGTTGTCAAACTGCGCAAACGAGAAACGAAAATTCTTCGTTTCACCTTCTCTGATTCATGCTGACTGTGATGGCATCAATTTGAAAGGGTTCTCATTTGGTTTCTGCCGAGGTAAAAAGTGGCAGAAAATTCGGAGAGTGAGAATCGCCTTGCGCGCTGATGTCGGCCATGATTTGAATGAAGAATCTCGCGTCGACGAAATCCCGTCCACGCTTTAACCCCTGGACGTTGTTACTTTGTATGTGTTTAATATACGCGCGGGGTAGGCGGAATAATTAAAATCTGACCGTGAAGAACAATCATTGCTTTGTTCTCATCAGAACAGCTTAAGCTACGACGTATGACAGTAGAGGCGTTTAAACAGCGGTTCCAGTCATCAATTCACTTCATCAGCAACAAAAAAGGAATCACCACTGTCAATTCACCTGTATTTTTTCTTTTGGAATATCTCCCTACCGTAGTTACACTGAGCAACGATGGACCTTCAACGAGCGTCAACTCCAGTATCTGTGGATCGTCGATCACTCGGGACAACCAGTCTCAACGACAAGCTCGATATCAACTATGTAGACCTAGGGAAATGCGATGATAGTTGGAGTGCTCGATACACAAAATTCGTGACTGGGTTTGTGGGCGACTATGTTACTCCAAGACAACTTTTAGTTGTGCTTCGTGTCCTCAAAGCAGTTACCTTTTCCTTTTTGATTTTGACGCTCTGTGCTGACCTGATGTACATTGTGTTCCTGGAGGTCTTGGCCACCAAAGAAGTGAAGGATATCGTCGGTGGAAGGAGAGATATGATAATAAGAGTCTATGGTCTTATCCTTACGGTTGCAGCAATCGCTATAGAAGTGGATGCATCATTTATTGTCAAAGCCTTTTACGGATTCAAAGGATATTTGGCTAGAGGATTTCTTCTCTTTTTCATTTCGGCCATTACAGGAGCTCATCCCCTGCAAATCGACCAGAAAGAACGAAATGGATATCCTGCCGCGAACAATAATCAAGCCAGTTACAATGACGATGCTGCATATGCCAAATCAGATGACGCGGTTGTGGACGATGCTGCCGCTAACGATGCTGCAGACGCCGTATACGACGACTTGTACTACAAAGAAGGTAGTAACGTTCCCGATATTCCTAATAGTGTGGTCGTCTTTATGATGGTCACCTCTTTTGTTCTGTAAGTTGACTTGTGCGGAAAATATGACATTCAATGCAACACACCATTCCTCAGACTTGTTTTTTTCCCTCTACAGCGGTCTATGTGCCATCATCTACTTTGTTTTTGGTGTATTTTGCTTGGATCGTTTTACATCTAGAGCGTACTTGTCCAGCAATGATCCTCTTGTGTCAACAGCGATTCCACAGCCAAACTCCTCATCTCAGCACCAATCCAGCAGCCGTGGTAATTCAGGGGCATTCCGACCGCCTCAACTGGACGAATACTCCGAGGACGAGTAAAGAAAAAGGATTAAGAAAGTGGTGATGTTGCTGGAGTCTGATGCAGCTTTCAACTTTTTGAATCAAGCCACGTGGTTGTCACGTGATGAGCTAATCGTGGATTAAAATAATAGTATTATATTGTGCACCAGGTAATGAAAAAGAGGGAGTGCAAGAACACCGTGACTATGCAAATAATACTGTTCCATAAGTTAAATCGATCTACTCTCAACGGTATGCTCTTTGTCGGCGATAGAAGCGTGAACACTGAACACATCCTGAGGCTTGTTGACTCGTCATCTTTATTTCAGTAGCCACGGATGTCATGGAACTTCGTACTAGAGTAGTAAGTGCCATCCGAGTAGAAAGCTGGATGCGGTTAGTCTAGTTCGACCTCCTACGTACAACCAAATTGACATAGGTAATAATGTACGTAGACTCGTATACTACCGGTTGTCTACCAGTTGAATTGGAATTCCGCGACTATCGGCACTGTGGATAATAATAAAGGATGGCTAGCTGGCGTAATGCAATCTTCTGTGAATACAGTTTTAATTTTCTCACCACATGGCTAGCTCGCGTAATCCGTTTTCATTCATTGAATCTCTCATTTTTGTTCACTCAGCCCCTCATTTCTTTCACTCCAACCCTCATTTTTCCGTTATATGTGTGTGGGTCCTCAGAACGCAAGTTATCGTTAGCAACCAGAATCTGCATGTCACGAATGAAATTACAACCAAAATGGAAAAAACGCATGATAGTAAGGTTTTGTACTTTTCACTTCCAACTCTGTCGACTTTCTTTTTAACTTTACATTGCTCGTCTTTTTACCGATTCCACCCCCCTACAGCACCATGGCAACTGGCTCCACTAGCTCCACCTCCAGTCCCACCGCTGGCTCAAAATCTTCCCTGTCCCACGACGTTACACTATCGCGTCCACTCATCTCTGGGAGATTCGACCCCAATGATTTTGTTTCCCGGTTCCTTCCCCCCAATCACAACCAACCGTCTGAATTGGAAGCAGATGAAATGAACTCCACTGTTATTGATGGTCTAGGAGTTCGACATTATCACACCCACCACAACAATCAAACATACAACATTTACGTCTCCGGTGATTTGCCCACATCCGTTCCTGCAAAAGAGGAAGACGAATCATTCAGCACTCACAATGCTGAAGCTCCCACCAACATAAAGGCGTCCTTTCGTAAAACAAAGCCCCTCAAAACATATGCGTTTCCTGCAAAAAACACCCTCGTAGGTAGACCCAACCCAATAGGATCCGAGCAATCCGTACGGTCTGCTGTTACCCAGCAATCACTAATGTCAGAGCTCCCTTCCACATCTCGAGGCACTGTCGTTCATGTGCTGAAACGGACGAGAATGATTGCGATAGACTGCAAACCTACGTTCGTTGATGACTTCGGAACTACGTTCGTGGAACCGGGAAAGTCTGCAGACACGGTGCACTTGATGATCAATAACAGTCGGGAATGGACCATTAAAAAAACTATGCTCGTGCAGCAAAAAGACGGATGGAACTGTGGACCGATTGCTTGTATGAAATTGTGGACAATGTTCGCTCCAGGAGAAGTTGACGTGTGTAGTTTGCATCCTCAGGAGTACAACAGGGTAGTTGTGGCAAAGTTCAATGCGCTGGTTCGTACATTAATGAAGGAGATCACTTGGAGTGCGGAGGAAAACTCGGAACGTCGTAAGTGTGAATTGAAGAAGAGCAGTGAGCAGAGCGTCATTGTTGATACGGAGACAAGAAGCGGTACGAAAACTGCCGGTAGCAGCATTGGGGAAGACGGTGGGAGACAGCCGCCCAAAACGGAAACGGACGTTCGAAATGAAGCGAGAAGAGTTGCCTGTATTAAAAGAAAGAGGAACCAAGAAATTCAGGCGGAGAAAATGGTACGCCTGAGGAACGAAACATTGCAACATGTTACGCCAGGCACTGTGGTGTCTATGAAGATGGATCCAAGGGATGTCAAACGTGCCCGGGGTCTCCTTGGGATTGTTTGTGATAGATCAGGCAATCGAGCAGGCGGGGTTCAGGTGGCTACAGAAGAAGGGATTGTCACAGCAGATTTAAAGAAGAGAGAGTACTTCATACCCTCAGACCGTTATGCTGTGCAAAAAGTGCAGGATCTGGCATTGCCTGACAAGCTGGAGGTAGTGCGTCAGGAGATCATGAATGGGTTGTTCGATTTGGGAAAACAAAAACAAAAAGTTAGCATGAAGACAGCTTACAGGTTGGTGGAAAGAGGTCCTCCCATTGAGAGAAAGGGCTGTGGATGCAAGGGGAAGAAATGCACACATTTCTGTGGATGCGTGAAGGCAAAGAAGAAGTGCTCCCTACAATGATCCTGTAAGGGAGAATGTAACAACCATAATTGACGAACAATTTACCACCGAAGATGAGCAAAGGTGCAGTGAGAACTTCTTTGTGAAGTCAAACGTATTTTTAACGTAAATTTTTTAAAAAAGGTATCTTTTTTCATCAGAGGAAGGCGTTATGCGGAGGGGGGAATGTGCAGTATCCATCGCTCAGTCACGATTCATTCACGAGTCTACTGCAAACGTCACAATCTCCAGGTTACTTTATGTTTGTATTCATTTGAATCGAATTCTTGAAATTGAAGAAATCTAGTACCCAGTATCTTCTATCTTTGCAGGATGACTCAACATGCCGTAGCTCACGGCGGTGAAATTGATATTTTGTTGAGAGTGATACTAAGTAACGGATAAAAACTATATAAAACCTTTCAAAGCCAAAGATGAAAACATTTCAAAAACAAGGAATCATCTTTTTGGAATCCTGCAAAGATAGAAGATACTAGATTTCTTCAATTTCAAGAATTCGATTCAAATGAATACAAACATAAAGTAACCTGGAGATTGTGACGTTTGCAGTAGACTCGTGAATGAATCGTGCACTCAACGCTCGGTGATATCTTACGAACACTTCTACGAGAACAACCACCAGCAACAATCGTCGATGCATATGGGATTATTGACAACGCCCTTGCATCTGTAATCTTTGCTCTCCGATCATCTATCAACAGAACGTTTGGAGTCTCACCAGGAGCTCTTGTTTTCCAACGGGATATGTTCCATCCAATTCCGTTGATGATAGGATACAATCAGATCCGCACTGAACGCCAACGAATTATCGATGACAACAACCGACGAGCAAATCTTCGTCGTCGTTATCATGATTATCAACCTGATGATCAAGTCCTGATTCTGAAGTACAATCCATCCAAGCTGGACGAACGAGCTCAAGGTCCTTTTCGCATTCACAGTGTTCACACCAATGGCACTGTAACGATCGAAAGACGCCCCAATGTATTGGAAAGAATCAATATTCGTCGCATCCGTCCTTACCGAACGAACGAACACTTACACAACAATACATGATGTATTTTCCAGAGGAGAAGCTGAATGCAGTATCCATCGCTCAGTCACGATTCATTCACGAGTCTACTGCAAACGTCACAATCTCCAGGTTACTTTATGTTTGTATTCATTTGAATCGAATTCTTGAAATTGAAGAAATCTAGTATCTTCTATCTTTGCAGGATTCCAAAAAGATGATTCCTTGTTTTTGAAATGTTTTCATCTTTGGCTTTGAAAGGTTTTATATAGTTTTTTATCCGTTACTTAGTATCACTCTCAACAAAATATCAATTTCACCGCCGTGAGCTACGGCAGAATGAGCCCAATTCGTGCATTTATAGTTCATTGAATTCAAGAAAAAAAGGTCCTGAATTCACGGAACTATGCATTACGCGAGCTAGCCATAACAGTGCCGTATTACGACATGCATTCTAACGGCTCAGACGTGCTGGCGCGAGAATGATGTCCCAGCAAAGACCACAAAATGACGTATGACAACACAAACAAAATTCTTTGTTTCGAGTAGTTTCGAAGATTGACTCATTCAGGCCTCTCACAGTCAGTGCATGTCGTCGAAGATGTCAATATCGTGTCCTGAAATTGCCTAACTTCACCTCTCCTACCGATTTCTGACACCACATTCCTCTCCTACTAGTTATCATGGCGTTCATTCAACGCTCCCTTAAGCGTACAATCGCAGCACTCGTAGTGGGTTCCCCCCACTGTTTGGGCTGCCATGGAGTTCCAAGGGTGTGGACGGGTTCGTCTGAAATGATCACTATATCCATGCTTGTCAATCCGTTGCACCAAGGTACACGAATGACACAGAGGCTTTTTTCCTCTTTCATAGCACCAGAACCACCTCAATCCAAAGGCGTGAATGTTTTCCGAAACATAGACTTTTCAGTGGCAACCGAAAGGGGATCAGAAGCATCTCTTCGAAATTCGGACCCCGACGCGGTGTTTGTTGTAACTGGAGCCAGTAGAGGGATTGGTCTACAGTTCGTGAAAACTCTCCTTGATACTACTCAAGGAACAGTAGTGGCATGTTGTCGGTCACCGGATACCGCAACTCGCTTGGAGTCGTTTTTATCCTCCCTGGACGACACCAAACGCAGCAGAATCAAACTCCTTCCCTTAGATTTAGAGAAGCAAGAATCAATCGAACACGCTGCCATTGAAATAAAGAATATGTTTGACCGAGTCGACATGCTACTCAACGTTGCAGGAATTCTTGGAGACGGAAAAAGTGTCCCCGGTCCAGAACGAAGTGTTGCTAAACTGGAGCGAGATTGGATGGAAAAGACGTTTCAAGTTAATGTGATTGGCCCCGTCATGTTCAGCAAGGCATTAGCACCATTAATGTGCCACTCCCGAAATCGAGCATCGAACAAGAACGGCTCTCCCACACAAAAAGCTAGACCTATCGCAGTCATAGCCAATTTAAGTGCCCGCGTGGGATCCATCTCCGACAATGGTCTGGGCGGTTGGTACTCATACCGCATGAGCAAGGCTGCGTTGAATCAGGCAACACGAACGCTGGCCATTGAGCTCAGGCGGCAATCTGTTTGGTGCATTTCTCTCCATCCAGGTACCACAGACACAGATCTTTCGAAGCCATTCCAAAAGAACGTGCAAGGAGGCAGACTTTTTCCAGTTGAGTTTACTGTGAAGAGCTTGATAAATGTGATTGATTCCATGGAAATGGAGAACTCTGGGGGACTGTACGATTGGGCTGGAAAAGCCATTCCATTTTAAATAAAGAGAGTGATTAGAAAAGAAATGTGCTACACGAATGGCTGGCAATTAGATTGGATGCTGAGAATGCTGCACTTGTTACTGCACCTCTTTCCTTGAGATATCTAAACAACATAGTGCAAAAGTCACGAGAATTCGATGAACACCACATCATCTGTTTCATTTTGAATTTGTATGGGGATTAAGATGTTCTAGCTTGCTGCCTACTACATTTGTTGTAGAACTCGACGAGTAGTAAATGTTCAAAGAGGATCTTTGCGAAGGTATTTTGGACAGAAATACTTTTGGGCGTAAACCTGAAAAGGGGGCAACACATTATTTTCCAAATAAATAGTTTCTATTCCGTACGTAGTATCGTTTACACTTTACATTCAAATATTTTTTAGTCGCTACTGATCGAGAAGGTGCGCTTCCATGACATGAAATCTTCAATCTTTCAAACTCAGGATGTTGGAAGTTCTAGGAATCCAATTGGCATACATTTGCCTTCCACCTTTAATCCGACGACAAATGTGAGTTCATGTCAGCGCACACAGGCAGTGGCAAGAAGGACAATTCATTTCAACAACTGCCGACAAGTATCGACGCTTGTACATATGGTGTCTGACTTCTGATCTGTGAACTTCTGGGTGTTCTGGAGGACGAGATGAAATTTGATTTTCTTCCGAGTCACCTGAGTTACGATCATTGCATCAACGCCGAATTCAACCAGATACCATATAGTCGACAGACTTCACGTCTGGTTGCATGTCTGGGTGGAACATCCGTTCAAAACATGATGTGTAAACGGAATAGCTTAGGGGAACGGAGGACAACACAAAGCCGAATCATATCTTATTTGAGACCTTGATCTAGTCGAAATCAACAACGGTGGTTTGAAATGTGCTTTCAAACATGTGGAAACAAAGCGTGCGATGATGCCCTTCTGTTCTATGAACAAGTACCAACTAATGCTCGCAAGGAAGGATTCTTGAACGAACTCCTTCTAAGTATCATTTCTCGCAAAGACGGCTACCCATTGCAGGCTTGATAGGTTTTTTGTGCGGGAAATTGTGAAGATGTGCTGAGGAAACATACGGTTCCGTTCTTGAAGTCGAACGGCTCCGAAAGATGTTACAATGCAGCTGTACTTGATTCTAAGTTGCATCTTATTAAATCCTGTCACAAAACGTTTACCTCTAGACGATGCAGCCGACATTGGCTTCCTACTCCGAGTACAATTCGATCGAGTTCCACGATTTTTAATCAGTTTAAAAATCGGTACGGTTCGGGTAAAGCTTTAGCTGAGGGGAGGTATGGAGGGGTGATCCGTTCAAAACTGGCCTTTAGAGCAGGTTCGGTTTACTTAGACGACACTTAGGAAAACCCTGGCATTGCCGGCAACACGCTGCGACATAAGAACTTCCATTTTCTACATGTATGGATATGTGTGAAAAAATTTATTTAGGAAAATTTACATGTGTTTGCGCACGACCCACGGAAATTTTCACCCCTTGGTATCGTGGCAATTTTTCGGTCCCGGATGGTGCGAGCCTTCCCACCCTCACCTTTTTGATCACGCGAAAAATCACAGACATATGCTGCCGCATTCCTATATACCTCATAATCATGTATGAATATAAATAAAAGCAAAAATTACATATTCCTTTTTAACGACATTTACCCTCCAAAAAAATTTCTTAGGAGAAAAAATAACGTTTCCTGCCAAGCGTTACCAGAGCCAGCCACGCCTCTTAACTTCACCCGGACGGACTAAAAATTAAACCCGATCAAGTTCATTTGTCATTTGGACGAACAAACAAATATATGGAATAAACTTTCAGAACGAATGGATCAACCCCTTTGTCTATTTTGACTAGGTAGACTACAACTACCAGATAAAGTGCGCGCTATCAAATCACTTACACAGTACTTCCATACGACGAACGAAGGGTGCGCGCTGGTGCAGTAGATTGGAAGAAGAAATAAAATTAACAGTAAGTTGTGGCTACTGCGGCCAGAATGATACTTACGACTTTACTAGTAGTAGTAGCATATCTACTTCAGAGGAAGTCTTGAGATGAAACAAAATTTGTCACTTTGCAAAAAGCTTTCCTAAAGATCTTCTCTGTGAAGATGCACACGGTCGTATTGCTGTATTTCTCTCATACTCTTCATAAATGCCTTAACCTCCTCTGACATGCAATTGGTTTTGTTCGGGTTTAATGGTTCACGCAAAAATAGCCCGTGTAGAGTTGTGCATCGGGACAGACAAACATAAATCCAGTTGCCAGTATAATCCCATGCGCTTACCACCAGATTTTTTATCGACCGCCCTTGCAACTTGTGAACTGTTCTTGCATTGGCACAATTAATGGGGAATTGATCAAAACTGATTCTTCTTGAAGTTCTCATACTTTTCTTGGTGATTGGCCCAATACATGGTACTGGAAACCTAGCTAAAGCGTAAATAGTTTTGGGGTTCAGCTCAATTATGTGTTCTCCTTCTTCTCCTGCATTGCCATCCAACATTTTTAAAAGTAAAGATTCAACTTGTGTCACAGATACGCAATTGACATAATAGCCATCAATTACAATTGTTTCAAACTGATCCATTGAAGCAACTGGCTTCAATTTCACGCCTCTGAACTCACACATGGCACCATTTGCTATGCAACTTGAAACATCTTCATTCTGATTAATACATAATGGACGTCCAAGATACAACTTCAAGAGGGGATCATGGTACTTTTTACATTTGTCTGATACATGCGCCTCTCCTACCGCTGCATACATGACATCTTGTGCTGTGTTCTCCATTACACGATATTCCTTCCTTGTTCCTGTTAGATGAAATCTTGGATTACCAGCTTTAATACACAATGTGCACCTTTCTCCACCTTTCCAGATAGCACCCATTCAACTTTAGATCAGCAACATTCCGAAAAGGAACAAAAATAATACGCAACAAGCTTTTGCATGCTGTTCCATTGAAGAGAGTTTCTCAGGAGGAATCTCTTCTGTTTTGCAGCAAAATATATCATTACCATCAAATTCTTTTGTATTCACAAAGTCAAGATAACTGATCACAAGTATGCGCTCCATACTCAACTGCCTTACTTTCAAGTGATCATTGCTGGGGTGAGGTACTGCCCATTCTAAACTTCCTGTTACCGGTTTACAGGCAACTTATTGTGACTCAAAGTCGTAAACACACACCTCCTCTAATTCCTTGGGGCGGCACAGGTAATTTGAGACAGATGACTTTAAAAAAACAGAACCATCCTCATCTGCTGAAATGTTGAGATCTTCTTGGATGGCTTTGAAGAAACTACCAATGTCAACATAGGAAAAATTGTGCGAAAAGTGGAATCCGGACCCATTTCTGATAAGATATGATGCCATAGGTGCAGCCACTTTATGAACCTTGGTTGCCATGAGAGCTGCGCCAATCATACCCTTTAAACCAACTGAAGACGCCTCTTCTTCCAATTCTAAATCCAACAATTCCTTCCGTTCTGCCATCTGCTGTTGCATGTTCTTCACCATGTGCTTTGCTGCATCTGCAAAATGTTTGTTATCCTCTTTTTCTGCATTTTTGGACACGTAACATGTGCAGTACATCACACTGCCGCCATCTACACCTGTGATGACATTGGTATTACATCCAAATAGAATGCTAGCAAATTCACTGTGAACATTGACATATGCATCTGCATGTGCCCTTTTTGGGACACAAATTGACAGTGATCGAGAAATATCATTTCCTCTCCAGTCAAACCAACTGGTGACTTAATCATCAAACATCACCAATGTCTCAGTTGAGGGATAGGCTGGAAGTTTCATTCTACACTCAGATCCCTTTTTGAAACATGATGGAGAATGATCACTTTTATTTAGGTTTCTCAACGCTGCCACAATGAACTTCAACCTTGCAGAAGGCGTGAATCTCTCCATATTAATCTGTGACTCACATTTTGGGGGAAGCATTGAATGAAGAACTTCCATTTCCATCAGGACACGACACTTTGTTAAATATCTTGATGACGACCAGAAGTTTTCATCTTCACCAGCTAATGCGTCTCCATAGTACTTTTTCAAACGTTGCAACGTTAAATCTTCACTTGACAAGCTCGCCTTGCAAACAGAACAGAATAATATTTTTTTGGCTCCTAATGATGTTTCCCCTTGCTTTGTTTGCAATTGTCGTAGATCTTGTGTTGTACATTTTTTATACCCTTCTGTTCCTTCCCCAGTATTGCTACAGTCATTGTGACATACTTTTGGGACCAATCTAGAACTAAAACCATGCAATCGAGTGCACATCACTCTATCTCCATACTTTGACACCTGCTTCACATATTCTTCATGCCCTTTTGCTGTTCCTAGTCCACTTCTCAATTTGCCCCACCCTTTAATCCACAGTAAAAAATGTGCATGCAGAGTCTTTCTTCCTTGCTCCTCAACTGCAAATGTCTTTCCATCTAAATCCCCAAAGAAACCATACCCTGGTTTATTGATATTTTTGTTGAGATCCCAGCCAAGTATATGTTCAACCGTTATTCCAATTACATTCTCAAAATCAATGGCACACAACCCTGGATGATCAAAACGTATGTGTTCGCTTTCACTTATAAACGTACAAAGTGTTTCCTCATCTAACACAAAATTTGGTGGGGTTTCACTACCTTTTTCACCCTTAAACATCACTCTTATCCTGAAATTGATGCCATCTTTAGGAGTAACAGTGAACATTACACATGGTAACCCTAATGCTGCAGTCATTGCAAACATTCTTTGTCGTGCTTTTCTTGCTGCTCCAGCACAGTGTGACATAGAACCTGTCACGGCTCGCATTCTTCTGAGGAAAATATCTGCAGGATGATTGCCAAATACATTATCAGTGTACCTTGCCATTGCACCAGCAATGTCATTACAGGAAATTTGACAAAACATTTCTCTTTCTTCTTCCCTTGTTTTCAAATAAGATGCCCTGATCAAACGCTGTCGTTCTAACATATTGTACAATATGCACACCCAAGTAGCTTGGTGAAAATTTCGTTCTGATAGGCAACATAAATGCCTTAAATATCCAGTACTAAGCCTGGGTTCATCATTGGCATCTCTCGACCCTAGTCCATATGGAAACAGTACAGGGAAAGCCAGCAAAAGATTATCACCCTGGTAATCTCGCAAAATATTTCTTGTGGGTCTGGAAATTAATGATACCTCTTTGCAGTTTTCCTTGGATAAGAGATGTTTTATTGTCAACTCCTTCAACTCCCCTGAGTTTTCGCATCCCCCAGTTGTGTGGTGGGGCACATTGTTGTCTGGAAACACTGCAAATACTTCGTAAACATCTTCAATATTGTTGTTTCCTGATGCTACACTTTCGCTTTCATCTACAATGCGAGGTGTTACATTTATATATGTTTCTGCATCAACATCTGCATACAGTCGATTGTATGTTTTCAACCACAACAGAGCATTCTTTACATGTGACCAGTCTATCTTTGTTTTTTTAAACACCTTTGCCTTTTGTGTGGGTGTACATGGTCCTGACAAAATAACGCAGATCTCAGGTATGCTCTTTTTTTGTACTTGAACAACCTTTCCATCTCTAGTTTCAGGATGCATATTGTCTGTACTTTCACTGTCACTGTCACTGTCGCTGTCATTCAACCTCATTACAGATTCTGACCAGTTAGACACGCCTAGGACTGCATTGACTTCGTTGTAAAACATTGTGTGCCAACCTTTAGTACTTTTGTGTGACCCAGCTTCAAAGCTGAAAATGTGTTTATCGATACGAGCACGTGCAATTAATGCTTTCTCAACATCATTCAATCGAGTTAACTCTAATGGTGCTTTCCCAATCATCAAACCATTGGCAATACTGTAGGTTGGCAAACTTGGTGCCACTGTGTCACCTCTTCTGGCTTTTTTAATTTCATAAGCGCATAGTTTGCAGCTACCAACCGCATCCTTTTTTCCAGCCTTTGCTCTGAATGCTCTCGGTGCATCCTTTTTTCCAGCCTTTGCTCTGAATGCTCTCGGTGACAGCACATACTCACGGATCCATCTTGTGGATCCAATGCCTGTGTCAAACGCTTTGCAGGTATAGTACTTCGTCAATGAAAGCTTCACGTTGCTCGGAACATCAGAATTCCATTTCAAGCTTTTCTTTCTCAACAGCTCCTTTACTTTTTTATCCTGAAGTGCTTCTAAAGTAATTTTACACTCCTTGCCATGTAGTATGAAACGGTCACAAATTGCACAGACTTTAGTTTTATAAGTGGCGGAAGTATCATCGTAGAAAGTCAAATTATTAAGATCCCTGACAGCACCAACCGCAGCCTTCTTCACAGTTTCAATGGTAGGGATATGCAACGCCACTCTTCATCGAATGTCGATATTAGCAAAAAACTAGAAAATAATGTCTACTCTGAGGAATGTGAATCGTTTCTCATGTGAAATTATGAACTACGAATTGTTTCCTCATCTAACCCAAAATTGGGTGGGGTTTCACCACCTTTTTCACCCTTAAACATCATTGTTGTTCCTGAAGATGGTAGACATACTATTTTATTACTATTAATAACAGTAAAGTATATATATATTATATTACCGTAGTAAAAGTTGAAGTCGTAAACCTCTCCAAACGACCCACGCCGGAACTCGACGCCCCCCTCGGCAGAGGCCCTAATCGTTGTTGGCCGTGGACGATCTGATCCTCTATTTTTCTTTTTACGACGTACGACAGTACGACAGAACTAGGTAGGTAGTTTACCGTAGCCTCTCTACCGTAGCTAATCTACCGGTAGCTTCTGTAGTCTAGGGGGGGTCCATAGAGACTGGTACTTCGAAGTATGATACAATGGTAGACGAAACAAGACTAAGGTAGCCCTATTTCAATTCACCACCAACGATGTGACGCCTCGCTATTTTTGAATCTCTATGGATTAGGTGTGACAAGTTGTAGCTGTGCCTGGCGTTACAGCTGCATTGCATCTACAAGGGCTTGACACCTTTGGATTGATGCCAGTTTATCTTATGTTGACACCTGGAGAGTGAATCCAGTCAAGGTCACGCAACAAAGTTCGTTACGAGAAAGCAAAGCACCATGCTGTATTGAAAGTCATCCGAGATTGGATTTGTTATTGCTGTTGTTGAGAAAAGCCAAGCGACATCCCAACGAAGAGAATTTACAGTTAGTATCTTTTCCACAGCTACCCATGGAACAACGCGGGAGTTACAACCGTGCCAAGCAGTTTTGGCCGTATCTCTGTGTGTTGTTGACGATTTCGTTGGTTCGTGTTTTTCGATTGGATAGAGTTGTGCATCTATTCGCTCCCTCGTCTCTGTCCACAGCCGAAGAAAAGCCAATGTCAGAGAATCCTTACTACAACAGTAATAAATTCACCAATACCAAGGGACGGATTTTTCGCTGCGGTTATGAATGGCCAATCTCTCGGCTGTTTCCCGAATACGATTTTCGAGCGACCGTTTGGAATCCCAATGCAATTCCTTCAAATTCGACCCAACACGACATTTTGGTGTATGGCATGCACGGGCCTTGCCCGTCGCAAAATGTAGAAAAAATACTGGAACATGAGTTTGCGGGAAAGGTACTTTACATTAACGGGGAACCCATCGGAAACGTCTTTGAAATGATCCCAAAGTCTTGGATTTTGGATCCGGATAGCCATCCTCAAGTACAACGTCTCTATCAAGTGGGACCATACCCTTCTCGGCCAGAGTCGGCAAACAAGACAAAACATAACACGTTTAGTAACAACTACAACAAGATCTACAATCAACAGTCCCTCCAAGTGTATCACATGGCCTTGTACTTGGCACGTGAGATTGTAGCACGAGAAGATGCAGGTATCGTGTCCACTTCCGGCAACCGAAGAGGCCAAAACAGCAGTTTGGACAATCCTCTTTGGCAACAACTTGTCAATCCTACGAATAAACCTCGGAATTCGCAAGAGTATTCTGCTGTAGTGTATCTCGCCAGCAAGTGTTATCCACACAGACAACGAGCTGCACGTCAACTCTCCATGTTTGTCCCTGTCCACCATGGCGAGATCTGCACAGTCTCCGGATTCAACTCCAGTCGAATCCCTTCCACTCTCTTGACCAATCGAAGTCACTTTCGAGGCAATGATCGCATCTTTCAAAGGTACAAATACTGCCTGACCATGGAAAATGTACAGCAAAAGGGATATATTACAGAAAAGTTGCTGAATGCCTATTTGGGGGGATGCTTGCCCATATACTATGGCACACCAGAAGTATTCAATGTGTTTCATTCCGACAGTTTTGTATTTTATGACATTTACAATCCACGTCCAGCATTGGAATTGATAAAGGCATTGGAAGCAAACAATTCGTTGTATGACAAGATGTTATCGGCACCCATTTTGCGAAATGGGAATGAAACAGCAGATCATTTCCTGTCACTGCTCCCAACAATGGCACAAGGGTCGTTGAATCGTAGGATGAGGTACATGATGGGACTACCTGGACTTTCTGTGTGATGAATTGAGTCTTGACTAAATCCATGTTATAATGAATTTTTCAACTCCACGTGAGAATCAATCAAGGCAAAGCTCACTGATAAAAACAGCTGTAATGTTGAAACGTAAGGGGAAGTTGATCCTGTAATAACAATGCACCAGCTGAGCAATTTGGACATTTCTAGATTACCAAAAAGGGATCAAGCACAATACCATTAAACCATTTTGTTGGGATTTAGAGCAGAGAGGGACAAGAGCCAGGATTCTATTACTATCATATACAATGAAATCACAGCAGTGTGGATGAGGATCTAATCCCAAGCAAGTTATTCTTTTTGCTTCTTGAGAGTGTACAGTAACAGCATCAATAGTAGTGAATAGGCCATAATGTTGTAGTGCATGAGTCGATGAAACTTTGTGGCAACTTATTGCTTCTGGAGATTGTACAGGAACAGCCAATAGTGGCGAATAAGCGAGGATGATGTAGTTGTGGTTACGTCGTCTTCCTGTCTTATCAATAACAATATATATATAATGATTAATCCTAGAGCACATTGTGATCACAACGAGCTAAGGGGGAATAGCTCAGTTGGTAGAGCGCGTGCTTAGCATGCACGAGGTCCCGGATTCGATTTCCGGTTTCTCCACATTCTGTTTCCCGGGGGAATAGCTCAGTTGGTAGAGCGCGTGCTTAGCATGCACGAGGTCCCGGATTCGATTTCCGGTTTCTCCACGTAAAATCCCTTTTGATACTTCGAAGTATAATTTACAACGAACTGGTATTCGGTACCTATGGTATTGCAGTTATTGTACCGGTAATAGAAGATTGTTTACAGCAGCATCATCCGATTTCTTTTTGCAATTCGACGAAAGCAACAGTTGCCTTGGAGTGACTCCTGCTTGTTATACCATACAATCTACCGTATGTTGCAAATTCAATGGAGGGTTGTGATCATCATCTCAAAGAACTTCATGATTATTCATCACCAGAGACTCGATTGGACGAAACAATAATCCGTTTACCAGTCGGTCGTCGTCTTCACTAGGAGCTATGATACATTCCTTAACTGTAAAGTGGGAGGAATATCGTTTAACAGGTTCTTTCCAATTTCTTTGTTGTCTCCAATAACTTTCCCATCCCTTCTTCCTGTTTTCTTGATGTGCACCATAAAATGAACGTATCATTAGATGGGAAACTTTTACAATTCGGAGTTGGAACTTGCTAGCTAGCTACCGTAGTACTAGACTTAACCGAGCTACCTACCGTAGTAGCGTTTCCCACAATACCGTCGGCGATCGGCATTATGAGACTAATACAGTACCGAATTACAGCTGGAGACTACTCGTAATACAGTACCGAATTACACCTGGAAGGCACTGCAATTCGATCGAGTTCCATGATTTTTAATCAGTTTAAAAATCGGTACGGTTCGGGTAAAGCTTTAGCTGAGGGGAGGTATGGAGGGGTGATCCGTTCAAAACTGGCCTTTAGAGCAGGTTCGGTTTACTTAGACGACACTTAGGAAAACCCTGGCATTGCCGGCAACACGCTGCGACATAAGAACTTACATTTTCTACATGTATGGATATGTGTGAAAAAATTTATTTAGGAAAATTTACATGTGTTTGCGCACGACCCACGGAAATTTTCACCCCTTGGTATCGTGGCAATTTTTCGGTCCCGGATGGTGCGAGCCTTCCCACCCTCACCTTTTTGATCACGCGAAAAATCACAGACATATACTGCCGCATTCCTATATACCTCATAATCATGTATGAATATAAATAAAAGCAAAAATTACATATTCCTTTTTAACGACATTTACCCTCCAAAAAAAATTCTTAGGAGAAAAATAACGTTTCCTGCCAAGCGTAACCAGAGCCAGCCACGCCTCTTAACTTCACCCGGACGGACTAAAAATTAAACCCGATCAAGTTCATTTGTCATTTGGACGAACAAACAGAAATATGGAATAAACTTTCAGAACGAATGGATCAACCCCTTTGTCTATTTTGACTAGGGAGACTAAAACTACCAGATAAAGTGCGCGCTATCAAATCACTTAGGTACACACTACTTCCATACGACGAACGAAGAGTGCGCGCTGGTGCAGTAGATTGGAAGAAGAAGTGGCTACTGCGGCCAGAATGATACTTACGACTTTACTAGTAGTAGTAGCATATCTACTTCAGAGGAAGTCTTGAGATGAAACAAAATTTGTCACTTTGCAAAAAGCTTTCCTAAAGATCTTCTCTGTGAAGATGCACACGGTCGTATTGCTGTATTTCTCTCATACTCTTCATAAATGCCTTAACCTCCTCTGACATGCCTTTGGTTTTGTTTGGGTTTAATGTTTCACGCAAAAATAGCCCATGTAGAGTTGTGCATCGGGACAGACAAACATAAATCCAGTTGCCAGTATAATCCCATGCGCTTACCACCAGATTTTTTATCGACCGCCCTTGCAACTTGTGAACTGTTCTTGCATTGGTACAATTAATGGGGAATTGATCAAAACTGATTCTTCTTGAAGTTCTCATACTTTTCTTGGTGATTGGCCCAAGACATGGTACTGGAAACCTAGCTGAAGCGTAAATAAAATTAAACCCGATCAAGTTCATTTGTCATTTGGACGAACAAACAGAAATATGGAATAAACTTTCAGAACGAATGGATCAACCCCTTTGTCTATTTTGACTAGGTAGACTACAACTACCAGATAAAGTGCGCGCTATCAAATCACTTACACAGTACTTCCATACGACGAACGAAGGGTGCGCGCTGGTGCAGTAGATTGGAAGAAGAAATAAAATTAACAGTAAGTTGTGGCTACTGCGACCAGAATGATACTAACGACTTTAGCAGTAGCATATCTACTTCAGAGGAAGTCTTGAGATGAATGAAAATTTGTCACTTTACAAAAAGCTTTCCTAAAGATCTTCTCAGTGAAGATGCACACGGTCGTATTTCATACTCTTCATAAATGCCTTAACCTCCGCTTGGTTTTGTTTGGGTTTAATGGTTCACGCAAAAATAGCCCGTGTAGAGTTTTGCATCGGGACAGACAGACATAAATCCAGTTGCCAGTATAATCCCATGCGCTTACCACCAGATTTTTTATCGACCGCCCTTGCAACTTGTGAACTGTTATTGCATTGGTACAATTAATGGGGAATTGATCAAAACTGATTCTTCTTGAAGTTCTCATACTTTTCTTGGTGATTGGCCCAAGACGGTACTGGAAACCCAGCTGAAGCGTAAATAGTTTTGCAACTTGAAACATACTCATTCTGATTAATGCATAATGGACGTCCAAGATACAACTTCAAGAGTGGTCCTTTTTACATTTGTCTGATACATGCGCCTCTCCTACAGCTGCATACATGACATCTTGTGCTTTGTTCTCCATTACACGATATTCCTTCCTTGTTCCTGTTAGATGAAATCTTGGATTACCAGCTTTAATACACAATGTGTGCATTGGTGGCTGCCTGTTTGCATCAGTAGAGTGTGTTTTCTCCAAATGTTTCACAAACATGGCAGGGGATAATGGTACTTTTTACATTTGTCTGATACATGCGCCTCTCCTACCGCTGCATACATGACGTCTTGTGCTTTGTTCTCCATTACACGATATTCCTACCTTGTTCCTGTTAGATGAAATCTTGGATTACCAGCTTTAATACACAATGTGTGCATTGGTGGCTGCCTGTTTGGATCAGTAGAGTGTGTTTTCTCCAAATGTTTTACAAATATGGCATCATTTATGGCCATCCTATCAACATTTGTCTTCGTTGCATATACTGCATCTGAGGGCGCATTTTTTTCCAATGGACCATTACGAGCACCAACAACTCTTGCATTTATTGTAGCAACTTCATCAGTGGTTGGACCATGATCACGAAACCTTCCCAGCAGTTTCCCCCAAACCAGGTCTTTACCAAATCTGTGATTAGTTTTCAGTTCCATAAAAACATTGATCGATTGCCTCCAGTCAGCACCTTCATCTGGTCTGTAAAGAGGGATCCTCCCCACCGGTGATAACTGAGTGAAGTCACCAGAGAAGACGACTGGTACACGTCCAAAAGTTGCCATTGTATTGTCCAATATTTGCTTCATTTTTTGGTTTAATACGTCAACATCCTCCACTGATACAAAGGAGATTTCACCAACAATGACCAAGTAAGCATGTTTGAATTCTTCGAGTTCATTTCTTACTTCTCTTTTGAACAAGAAAGCCTTTGTAGTTGTCTCTCTGTGAATGGAGACTGCAGCTGCACCTGTAAGTGCAGTGACAACAATGCTTCTTTTGTCAAACTTCACATGAAGTGCTTCACATAATTTTTGTGCATATCTTGATACAGTCTTTATAACAAGACTTTTCCCTGTCCCGCCTGCACCAGACAAGAACCCAATCAACTGTTTGTTGTTGATTACTTTTCCTATTTGACGTCTAATGCCATCACGTCGTCTCCTCTTTGACTCTTTATGAGAATAATCCTGTAGACGTTCACTTTTGTTGGTTTCTGTTGCAATTTTTTTCAGCCTCCTTATACAGCTTGTCAATAAATGCACAAATGATTATTTCAAATGATCTCATCTGCTCCATATCGTGGCAGAAGTGAAGTTCAGCAAACTCACGTACATTTTGCAATGTACCATTGACTTCTATATCAATAGCTCTCCCATTCTTATCTACATCTTTAGTGACAGCTTTTAGTGCCAGTTCATTCAACGCTTTGACATCCAAATGTCGCTTGCACTTTGAAACATCTGTTTCATTTGTTTCGCTGGGCCTTGTTTCAGTTCCCTCAACCACAATGAACCTCTCACTGCTTTGTACATTTGGACAAACAACCAGATTCTTGCCATATCTGTGGCTTCCATGGCATCTTGTTAAAATTGATTGACACTGAAACCTCCCGCTACTGTCCCTAAACTCATTATCATAACCCAATTCCAATGATTCGGAAAGGAAAAATTGATCCATGGCCTCATTGAGGATATCACCCCCGTCTTCTTCTTCCACATCATATCTGTCCTTGTATATACCTGTAACTGGTTTCACTGTCAACCTCTGCAGATAGCACCCATTCAACTTTAGATCAGCAACATTCCGGAAGGAACAAATTATACGCAGCAACCTTTTGAATGCTGTTCCATCGAAGAGATTTCTCAGGAGGAAACTCTTCTGTTTCACAACAAAATATATCATTACCATCAAATTCTTTCGTATTGTGTTGGCACTACTAAAAACAGGTTAAAGGATGTACATTCAGATCGCACGATCCCCACTCTGACATACTTAAAAATTCTTCTCTCTGCTGTCAAAATCCCATGTCACTTCTACACTTCATTACTATGAAGCATTCGGCACGCACTTCTCTTTGGTGATATCAAACAATAAGATGAACACAACCTTCCCGAGTCATACAATCGACTTTTATTCTAGCGCAAATAATTCTGCGACAACGCCAACTCTATTATTAGACCCAATATTTCTCACACCAACTACTCTGAAGTTCCAAGACTCCCTTCGCCACCATGTCTCAATTTGTAACTTATTCACTTATACTGTCACATACACCCTATAACCTCCAACTTTCCTTACATCTTTCTACTCCTATCATTACATGTAGCTCCAATTGAAAAAAAATTATGTTCTTCCAACCAACAACAGATGCCACAATATTATGCCTGCTGATTCATTCTTTGTGGTGCAGCTAACACAGTTGCTGTCCTCAAGATGGAACAATGTCATCACAAAGAACCAATCGGAAAAGCTGGATTTTTGGAGGACATCAACAAGAAAATCCAATCCGACAAGGAAAGTAGTGAAAACAACGTCACCTACGAAAGCTTCTTTGGAGTGGATTGGCAAGTGCCGGTCGTTGACGGTGTACACTTCAGAGAGGACCATGAGAATGATACCCCGTGCCAAAGAGGATTTCTCTCGTGACAGGGAAGGAATACTTCACACTTCACACATGGACTGCTCATCCCTTCATTGCTGCCCAGACTGGTCTTATCAACAGTGAGAATGACACCCTCATCCAACAGCTTCATTCTAAATGCGTCTCAATCTGCATGGAAGCAGACAGAAACCCTTCACGCCAAAGGGCTTTGAATGGTATGACGAAGAATTATCTGCCCTATCAGAAAGGCCTTGTCACAGAACCTTCTACACCTGCAGACCATGTCCTGACAGATCACAGCATCAAAAATCAAAACCATCATAAGTGCCATGTGGCAAGGCCCTGATTACACCAATTTCTACCATGATATTGGGGAAGATGAGGCGAAAATTTTCTTCTCCCGTCACGAAAACGGGACTTACTCTGACATGGCTGTTGCTGAGTTTGGTTTCCCAAACGATACGAAAATCCCTACCAGTGCATCCCATCACAAACTTACTTCCAATGACCCTTCTTGTATCACCACAAACACCGACGCAGAGGGGATCCAGTCTAAACGTCCTACAGTTATACTTCCTTCCCCAAATAAGAGAGCAAGGATTCTCACTCTGCCATCTACATCCCTATCTTGACACTTCTTCACTTCACTTCCGTTCCCTACTACCTGTTATCTGCTTATCCGTCGTTGCTGTTGGTGGTACTGTATCTGTTAACATCTTTTAGCAAAACCTACTCTCTAAATGTAACTTTTTCACCCTTTAACATCAATGTTACTCCTGAAGATGGCATGCCATATCTCTTCGCTTTCAACTTACAGTTACTTCCAGTTAACCGTAAAACAAATCCGAAGTACGTAGTATGTTTTTAATTACTTCGTACTTCGTATTACACTACTACTGGCTAAGTTGTACACGTACTACTATTGTATTATTATTACTACGTATTTATAAGAATATATAATCAAGTTACTACTCCGGAGTAGCTAGCTAGCTAGCTAGCTAGCTAGCTAGAGCTAGCTTGAGTAGTCGTACGTCCTAAACTCCAATCAAACCACGCCGGAACTCGACGCCCTCCTCGGCAGAGGCCCTAATCACGTAAAACGTCGTACCCGAAGTATGAACAGTAGACTGCGATACCAGTACCTACCGTAGGTCTCTACCGTAGTAATTTTTTTACAGTCAATTCTTTCGCTGCCGTCATCACCCATGATTGATCATCTACCGTAGTCATTCTTCTACGGATCCACCAATCTGGCACTTTCTTCTTTCCTTTTTTTACAGTTAATACATTCGAGATCTTTTTGACTTCTTCCGAAAGCCATCTGCCGACACCGCTGACTGAAACATTACTCACAGTCAACGTGTGACAATGATGTATTCTAGAACAACAGCTACGACGCTCCTAGCGCAGCTGGTGCTATGCATATCGGCGGGTCAGTCATTTGTTGCCAGACGACTGTTTTCCAAACAGTATTCATCATCACCAGCATCAGTTCTTTCGAGCTCTATCCATCCTCCCTTTTTTTCGTCAACTTTGTTCGCCTCTTCCTTGGTGACAGCTGAAAACTCTACATCTCCTTCAATTTCCACATTGACATCATCTTTTTCGACGAGTCCAGGTTCCACCACAAGCACTACCACTATTCTTGCCGATGCGTCGGACTTCATCAAGCCCGACCGTGATTTGCGCGAGTATCGCTACATTCGATTACCCAACAATCTGCAAGCCTTGTTAGTCAGCACTGCCAAGGCTGCCTCCGAGGAGGTTCATGGTGACAAAGAAGAAGAATTAAATGATGATTATGATGACGAGGATGATGATTCGTCTGCTGCAGCGGCGCAAGTAGAGGCTGCTGCCGTTCACGTGCAAGCTGGCCATTTTGACGACACAATACCCGGATTGGCTCATTTCAATGAACGTACGTCTTTCTTGTGAACTTGATATTACATTCAAATTGTGCTTATTCTCAATGGATGCAATCTCTTTTTCTTTTCATTCCTTAGACATGCTCTTCCTAGGTACCGAAAAGTACCCTTCCGAGGATGAATACGAGGGATTTCTTTCCAAGTACGGAGGACTTTGCAATGCCTACACTGACATGTAAGTTGTTACAGCAATTGGGGTCATGTAAGGTGATCACTCGACCTCACCACATCATTCTGCATTTTCAATTTTCATTTTGACAGGGAAGACACCAACTATTATCTTAGCGTCACAACGCAACAATCAGATCCCAACACCACTAGCGACGGATTACGTGGAGCACTCGATCGATTGGCACAATTCTTTATTGCACCCAAATTTGAAGAAAATATGGTCGAGCGGGAGCTTCGCGCCATTGATTCGGAGTATAGAAATGGAAAAACAAGTGACGTTTGGAGGAACTACCAATTCCTCAAAGCCATTTCAAATCCAAACCATCCCTTTTCCAATTTTGGATGTGGTAATTACGAAACATTGAGTTCCAAGGGCTCCCCCGTTGGTGAATTGAAGAAGTTTTGGGAGACATATTACACAACTAGCAATATGCGACTGGCAGTGGTTGGCTCAAGTTCTTTAGATGCCTTGCAAAAGACGGTAGAGGATACCTTTGGTCAAATCCCTTATTCAAATCAACCGCCTCGGCGAGAAAAAGTCAATCCTCTCTCACCAGTATTTCCACGGGAAAATGCCGTGTATGATCACCAAAATCCCGCCTTTGGACCGGAACAACTCGGCAAACTTCGAGAAGTTATACCACTTATGGAAACACGGTCTGTCAAGATCCACTTTCTTGCCCCTCCACTGGAAGACCCCGTCCTACGAAAGTCTAAGCCTCAACGTGTTATTTCTCACTTACTGGGACACGAATCTCCTGGATCTTTGCACTATGTCTTAAATGAAAAGGGATATTTGACGGGCTTAACATCCGGTTCGGCTTTGGACGTATCCGATTTTTCCCTTTTCAGTTTGACGCTGTCATTAACACCCAAGGGAATGAAAGCGCGTGACGAAGTGATAGATCTGGTATTTCAATGGATTGCGTTGATTAAAAAAATGGCATTGGAAGACCCGGTGTTGGTGTCGAAGTACCATGACGAATTACGGCAAATGGCTGCCACAAACTTCAAGTTTCGCGAGAATGGAGATCCTACCGACTTTTGCTCTTCTGCAGCAGAGCTCTTGTTTGAGGATACGCCACCCAACGAGCTGCTTGTTAGTGGAAGTCAGTGTGAGGATTATGATCCCGTCGTAGGAGGGGCCTTTTTGGATCGGTTACGGCCCGACAACTGCATGATCAACATCTTCGATTCGGGATTGACGCAAGATCAACCTGACGAGTGGCAAATTGAACCTCTCTACGGAGCTGTTTATCGTGAGCAGGACTTTTCCGCCGATCAATTGAAACGATGGGGAAACCCTGAAGAAATCGATGCGGAGCTGCACATTCCAGGGCTCAACGAATACATTCCTACAGACTTCTCCCTGAGATGCGATGATTTGGGGGAAGTTCTATCGGAACGAGAACGCGAAAACACTCGCTACGAACCCCCTTCTCTGATACAAATGAGTGACAATTTTCGTATGTGGCACAAAATGGACCGATCGTGGCGCGTACCAAAGACGTTCATCCGTCTGTCGTTGGTATCATCAAAGACATATGAAACCCCACGAGCCATGACATTGAGCAGAATATATCAACGTGTGTTGAACGATGACCTTAATTCGTTTGTGTACGATGCAAGTCTTGCAGGATGCAGTTACAGCATTAGCTGTGCCCCTACAGGATACAAAGTATCCGTCCGAGGATATTCCGAGAAACTCCCAATCTTGGTGGACACGCTCACAACGAGGATGTTGAGTCTCATCGAGGAACTGAAGGAAGGCAAAGATAAGCATCCTGCGTTATTCGATCGATTTCAAAAAGCAAAGGATAACCTTCTTCGAGAGACTAAGAATTATCGTCTTGACACTCCTTATGAAGTGGCCAACTACAACTCACGACTGTTGATGGAAGAAAACGTATGGTACTTAGACGATTACATCGATGAAATGGAAGGAGAGAATGCGGAAAGGTTCCCATTGACCATGGAAGAGTGTGCCAAAGAGGCAGAATCATGCCTGTCTGGAAATATGAAGGCTGACGCTTTATGCATTGGAAATATCGACGAGAAGGCTGCTATGGAGGTTGCTGACGTCGTCAATCGTCACTTCATGGATCGTTCTCGCCCCTTAAATGATGCTCAAACTCCGAGCTTCAAGTCTATGAAGATGCCTACCAACGCAGAAGCTCAGGTCATATTTGGCCCCGAAGTTTCCGACGAATCCATTCCTATCAAGTACCAGGAACTGGCTTTTAGTCCATCCGAGGAGAATAACGCCGTTGAGGTGACCCTCCAAGTAGGATCCGACCTAAGTCTAGGGTACGAAGGAATTGGTATTCTGGACCTTATTGGACATCTTGGGTACAGCTCCGCCTACAACCAACTCAGAACGAGGGAGCAGCTGGGGTACATTGTGAGCGTCTACACTCGAAAAACTGCTGGGAGTGTTTGGGGTCTCACTATTGTTGTCCAGAGTAGCAGCAAGTCTCCAGAATATCTTGAACAGCGAATTGAAGAGTGGTTGAAACTTTTTCGAAAAGAATTGGAAGAAATGGCACCAGAAGAAATGGCAATGGAAGCTCGTGCTGTAGTCGTGCAGCTTTTGGAAGAGGACACGAAGCTATCCCAGGAAGTTGGAACATGGTGGAACGAGATCGTTGCAACTCAGACGAATCACGAACGCATGACAACACCATCATTCGACCGCCTGGAACGGCTAGCAGACGAACTGAACCCAACAATGGAGGGACTCCCGGAAGTCACCAAGAATGGGACCAAGAGGAAGTCACCGCAAGAACTGAAGGAGCGTCTCCTAAGCATCTTTGACAACTTTTGTGCGCAGGGTGCTGAACAGCGAAGAGCTCTATCATCCAGAGTGTTTAGCCAAGCTGCCAAAGCAGAGTACGAAGAAAGTCAGAAACAACCTGGTGTCTTGTCCTCCTATTCGGATATGCGTTTTTTGAAGGAGTTTCTTTCTACCTGGCCCGTCGCCCCCTATTGGAGGATTGTCAAAGATTAGGACGAGTAGCAGAGAAACAAAACATAGTAAAAGTATTGTACCTCACGTGGCGTTAACGTTATTTATGCTATTACTATACAACGGTGTGTGTAATAGTGCTATGCTGAACTCTTTGTTCGAGGAATGACATCTTGGAGTCCCCAAATTGCGGCTGCTTGGCCTAAATAAGTTGGCCATGCTTTTTGCTTTTCCCGCCTTACGCAAACTGATAGACGCTGAGTAGCATCAAGTCCGGTGACCCAGGAAATATTTCTTGCTCAACTTCAAGTCCTGCTTTGTACGCTGCAAAGCAGAAAGCATCTCGGTTGACCTGATGGATTGGATCTACGATGACCGCTCGTTTGGCATTGTCATCGTCATTGTTGCAAAGGTAATGTTGCAATACACAGACCAGTGGGTTGATACTGGCTTTCTCGTACAAGACGTCTGCTGCCAGCAAGACGTTGTAGTCTTGGGCTGGCCATGTTGTTGGATCACTCCAGTCCATGCAACACCGGGAGACACTTGATCGAGATCGTTGCAATTGTACACAAGAGGCATAGGCCAGTGCCAAGGAAGATTTGTCACGATCGCTCAATGCGACATGATTTGGTCTAGCATATTTACAGGCCGCAGCCGAAGCAGCTCCCAATCCACACCCCAGCTCGAGAACATTTTTGCCGTCCACCAGGCTTGGACAATGAGCAATCAACCTCGAGAGTGAAAAGCCCGCTGGCCATACCACATCCCCTCTTCCGTCTTGAGTTGTAATTTTGACTCCTTTTTCTGCTTTTTCTGCAAACTGCCGAGAATTTGCCGGCAAAAACAAATTGACAAATTTGTCTTGGCCAAAGTCCACTGTCGACACGACCGGAGGAAGAGTCTTTTCCAGTTCTGTTGTTGATTTCCCAACTGCCGGTTCATATCTGCCATTTCCAAGCTGAGATGCCGACAACCCATGTACCACTTGTGACACCGAAAGGACTGCAAAAAGAGTACGAGGAATAAAAAACAACGACTTCATTTTGTTGTTTATTCGGCACGTAGAAGAAACTTCTTTGATCTGCTCCGCGTGCAACAGCTGCTGAAACAAACAGTCCTAGTCTTGGAGCCTATGTACCTCTTTACTGCCTACAACAACAAACAAGATTTTTTTGGAAACAATTTTCCCCACAGTGGTGCATATCAAAAAGAGGTAACGGTATTGAAAAGAAGGCATCATAAAGAAAAACAGAGGGCGAGGCGACAGAGATGTTGTCATTTGAATCATGAGAAAACTGCAGAGGATGACAAGGTGTTTGAGGATGATGATGAAAGTGATGTCATCGGAATTTCAGAGAGACGAACTCTCGACGTGTTGTTTTCTATGATACATCATAATAACTGTGAAGTCGTTTGAGACTTGATGACGTGGTCAGTCGATTTGGTCGAAACCGGAAAGACTCGATCCATGTCTCGCTTCGAGAAAAGCAGGCAGCTGCTGCCAGCACCTGCCACCACCTCTGCAGCCGATAAAAGTTGGCATGACAAAACAATGCAACAGCTTCCTTCCCAGCCATCCGCTCAGTACTCTGTTGACCACCACGCAGAACTGACACCAGCAGTGAGAAAAGTCACATTTGTTTTCCACAAAGAATGCTGAGAAGGTAGCAATAACTGCATGAATATGTTGAGTGTGTTGAAATCCTCTACTTGCTGCAACCAAATATGGTCTATTGCAGGTGTAAAGAGAAACTTTCCACATCATCTCATGCACTTGAAAATCCACTGATTTATGATGCCATTTCTACCACAGAAATGGTATTACCTACCAAAACTCTGTCAGGAATCAGATCATGCAAAGGCAATCTTTCTCCTCTCTCTTACCCCCCCCCCTGGATTTAGTAGGGGAAGCAGATGATGGGATACCGGGTATGCATGAGGCCATGCTGCAACAATCTCTTCGGTCGCACTAGTAATAGCTTATCTATGGATTCTTACTCCAGTAGTTTCCCAGGTTCTGACAAAATCCGGTTAAGCCCCCATACCAGAGAAATGCTTTTCACTTCATGGGGGGCATGTCGCTCTCGCTCGTTATCCTTTTACTTTGGTATTACCAGTAGTACATCATCATTTTTAATGTGTTTGACTGTTAGCTGGTAGTATATTGAGGATGCAGTATCATAATTATTCCTTGGCTATATTTCATACCAGTCTTAGATCGTCCCTTTCATCTTTTTGGGCAATGAGTGATAGGGTGGTAGTGGAGTGGATGAAATGGATTGGTTGTCGGAATAGGTGGTGGAGCGATGCGAGGAAGGTGAGGGATCCATCATCATCCTCACTCTACCATCATCATGGCAATGATTTTGAACTTGAAGAAAAGAGCAGAAGGAGCTAGCTACTCCGTATTATGGTACTACAGTAGGACTCATATAATGAACGCTGTCGTAGTTGTGATTTAGAGGTAACAGAAGATTCAAACAGGAACATACTCTAGCTAGCTAGTAGCTAGAGGAATCATCCAAATAATCTCTCTCTCTACTCTAGACCGCGCGCAAGGAAAGAGGAGACTTGCACTAACTGTAACTATATAATAACTGTAACTTTAGTAGAACGCCTCCAATCTCCAATCTGATCATCTTGTTGACACTTTCGTTGTCAACTAACCCTACATCTACGACGTACTACGTACTACGTATGATACAACAGGAAAAATACTGTACTGTTGTTACGTCGTACTGTTAATAGCAATACCCCTACTACTGTTGTCATTGTCAGTACAACTCGGAGTGTTTTTATTTACCTACCTATGTATTAATACCTCGAAGTAGTAGTATTTGTTTTGTTGCGCACAAAAAAGATAAACAAGTTGCTCATTCCAACGCGGCTCAAACGAAAAAGGTCGCTTCATTCTCATAGACCTTCTTCACAAAGTGCATCTCGCTTTCCACAATGACAGGCAATGGATCATCCAAACGTTTCTCGTTCTATGTTACGAATGGTGATGTGAAAGACGACGAGGTTGTCGAAATGGCGAAGTTGACCATGCCCAACAAGGACGCCAACGAACAACAAGAGTTCCAAAAACCTCTGTATAACATCCGAGTACGAGAAGATAGCAACTTGAACATGATGTTGGGAAACTCTCCAGCTCCCGACTGCAGTACCTTTTGTGCGTTTGTTTTCGCTTACATCACCTACACTTGTCAATACGCTCCCAAACTCTGCTGGACTTTGGCAGCCATTGCACTCGTCGTTGCCTCCTACATCTTGCTGGTCGGCGTCTTTTTCAATCCCACCGAACAGTTTGGTGTGATCGAACATGACTTTACTAACGTACGGTCGCAGTATGACTTTTCCCTGAAAGATATCAAACACTGGTGTATAAAGGGCGACAATGACTCGTGCGATTGCGAAGATCCCCTACAACCGTCACCGCGGTCCGAATTCCGGGCCTGGTCCAAATCACACATTGGGAACATTCAACAAATCACCAATCTAATAGAAGCTGATTTGCCCAATCCGGATATTGCCTTTCTTGGTGGATCAATTATTGAGAAGATGGACGGGAAGTGGTTTGGGTCTATAACCGATACCAGATTGCAGAATCTTGCCAAGATCTTCAACAAGCACTTCACCAATCTAGACGGAGAACCTTCGGAAGGTGATTCCTTAACGGCTGTCGCTTTGGGGATCGCTGGAGATACGGTAGGTAGACAGAAACCATGTACTGTAGTATGTTTTTGCCTTTTGTTGCCTGCCCCTTGCCTTTTCTAACGAAGCACGTCGGGTCTCTCTGCTTTGCTTTATGTTTCAGAACCCTGCAGTATTGTACCGTCTATTGAACGGCGAAATGCCAAAAGGCTTTGAACCAAAAATATGGTGGCTGGAGCTGGGAATGAACGATCTGGGACGTTCTCAATGCAGTGAAGAAATCGTCATCTTGGGCATTCTTCGTGTCGTCGAAGAAATCATGAACCAAAAACCGAATGCCAAGATCGTCATTAATTCCATGTTCCCTATGGCTGAGCTACGGAAACAATTTGATCCACATGAACAAAACATGGGATTGGAGCAGAGTTTCGGGGGAAAGCCAAAAAAGACCAACAGCAACAACAAAGGTGAGAATCACAAACGCAACAGCAACAGCAATAACAAGGCC
This sequence comes from Nitzschia inconspicua, assembly GCA_019154785.2. NCBI lineage: Eukaryota > Bacillariophyta > Bacillariophyceae > Bacillariales > Bacillariaceae > Nitzschia > Nitzschia inconspicua. The sequence goes on along the minus strand of JAGRRH010000009.1, from coordinate 1,813,120 downwards.
AATGACAACAACAAAAATAGTGAAAACAAAGCTGACAAGCACAACAACAGCAAAAAATCTGACAACGGCAACAAAAATGGCAACAACGGTAAATCGCGTGGTCTAAGACATTCCCCTCACGATCTTCCAGTGGCGATTGGAGGGGACAAGAGAGAAACATCTCATTCGTCTCACACTATCAGTCGATTGCTTCCACCAAGGGCCATCACGAAAATGAAGGGAAACCAAAAGTACCAGCACAAGTATAATCCCATAACACACAGAGAGAATAAACTTCCTCTTTGGACATCCATCATGGCAATCAACAAAGAGCTCGCTAAGTTTTCTTCAAAGCATGAAAATGTTTTCTTTTATGACGTTACTAACCATTTTACCGAACAAAATGGGAAGTATTTCAACTTGAAAACAAATTTGATCCTACCAACAGGCCTTCCTACGGAAGATGGGTACGACCTCTGGGAAAGACTGGTCGTCACAAAAGCAAAAGGGATTCTAACAGGAGGGCACGATTAAAAACGCCAGATGGGCAATGCAAACTCTACTACAGAGTACCTAAGAAGTCTCGTTGGTCTTTAGGATTAGTAATATCTAATTTTGTAGTCTTCTGATCAGTCACCAATATGAATTGGAGATTATACGTACTTCATGCCATTTTCGCGGACACACTCCTTTTTTTCTTGGACTTTGAGGACAGCATATTACGAACATCAGTTCCAGTAATGATGGTTGGTTCTTTGGCGGAAGTGAAGATCCATCTGGCTAAAGAATCCACCATGAGACCAAAGTCATCTCGTCTCACGTTGCGAAAGGTTTCAAGTCTCTCCTTCTGTACTTGCTCCACAGCCATGGTGGCATTGGCAATTTCCATGATGGAGAAGCCATTGTCCAGAAGTCTGTTGGAAGTCAAAGCAAAATCGATACGAAAAAGTCAAAAAAAATCCACTTGCAAAATATTCACAGCCGGCATCGAAACAACTGCTAACGTACAAATTTGCTCTTTCCGTCACACTGAGAATGCATTTGCCCTTGTTCGGTGGTCGATCCGACAACGGACGCACAAAGTCCTCGTAGAAATCAAGGTTGTAGACGGTTCGCCGTTTCAATTTGTTCCCAAGAGCAACAGGGGCTCCGGCACTGCAAGCGGGGTTGTCACCCAGAATCACGTTGAACTCAAAGAACTCTATGTCTTGAAACGACACCTCCTTTTCTTGCATCGACGCTATTGGTGATGACGAGGGTGTCAAACAAGTTTTGGTATGCCTACTGGATGACATGATGATGCTTTCTGCTAGAAAAACGATTTGGAGCCTGCTATTAATGTTGTGGATTATGGGAATCGACATTGAAGGAGGAGTACTTTTGATGTTTCGGCCACCTCGCTATCCTCTTCACGTCCTCCACAACGAGACTTCTCGTTGTTGTCTTGGTTTTGGGCTCGAAAAGATCCTTCTCTATGAGTGCTTATTAAATTATTTAATGCCTTCGTCCCATGTAGCACTTGATGATGTCTTGAAGGGCGTGTATTCATGTTAATTGGTTGTTCCAACCGGAACAAATACAAGCGAAGTGGAATGAAAAAAGAAGGCTGGAATAAATTTAGGCACCATCATGGAGTCATTACGTCATTTCGCCATAATTGATGAGAATGATTTTATGCCTTCGTTGAGGAAGACCATTCGAGACGTACCAAACAAACAAAAAAGGAGGTGCGACGCGCACGGTCTTAGCCTTTCTTCAAAATCACCGGGAGCAAATTGGGAAACCAGAAATGCGAGAAACATCGGTTGCTGGAAGCAGTGGGGAACAGTACGCATTATTAGAAGACATCAAAGCGTCACCCAAACGAAGAAAGACCTATCAGAACCGGACGCAGGAGCAAGAGTTGACGTTTCTTGGATGACGAGCGGTAACAACGGCAACACTTGCGATGAACGAATTTCAGATGAATCGTGAAGTACGCATGTCTTCTATTTTCTATGATATCAGTAGCTGCCGCCGTTTCAATGGTCACTTTTTTGCATGGTATACTTCTTCCTCCAAGATTTAACACAAACGACGCATTTGCTGTTTTGGATGTTACTCCGAAGTAGAGGCCGGCTTGTCCTTGCCGTTCTTCTTCTTGTTTCCAAATCTATTTCCTCGACCTCGACGACGGCGAACAATGGCTTGATCTGCATTTAGGATCATCTTCCTCATAGAGAATCCATGCTTCTCCAAAGCATCTTTCGGATCAGCTTTGTCCTCTCCCCACAAAGTGGCGGTTGTTTCGGTCGATGTGGTTGGTTGGACAGAGTCTATGTTCGAGATCAAATAACAGGAACGAATTAATTGAAAAGATTCAAACCAACAAATGCAAGGGCAGCCCATCTATCCCAACCATTTTAACGTACCTTCCACCAACTTAATCTCAGCAACGAGGGTATCTTTTTCACCATCAGCGGTGGATAGGGACCACTCGCTACCATCCAACTTAAGCACACGCTCCCATTTGAAGGTGACAACACCACTTGGAAGGACCGTCCAAGTACCTTCTGCAAGCACAGCCTTGGAGTGAGCCAGAGCAGCATAACCGTCTGTTCCAAGTTTGATTCGGGCATCGCCGACAGCCAAGAAGGCACGACCGCCGTTCACGGTGATTTTTTTCGATTTCAACGATTCTTGCACACTATCATCCAATTTTGTTTCCCAGGAGTCTTCCTTCTTGGTTGCTTCACCATTAGTGGTTGCAGCGGCAGTGCTTTCCTTCTTCCCATTACGATTGCGACGACGAGGCTTTCGACCAGCTTTGCCCTTTCCTTCGTCAGAAGCACCACTCTCTTTGTCGCCTTCTTCACCACTGGTAGCAGCCACATCTCCGTCTCCTTTCGGTGTGGACTTCTTTGGACGTCTCTTGCGAGGTTCGGGTCCTGGACAAGGCGACCCATCGGCACTTGTGACATTGACTGCCTTCAACTTTCCAGCATCGTCTGTCAACACTTCAAATTGTGTTTCAAACCCCTCTTTCTATAGTTAGTGAAAAGCCAAGATGAATGAGAACAGGTAAGTGAGCCGCTGTCTCTTATTACCGACGATGGTCAACAACAACAATTGGGGTCATTCGGCATTTTTTGAGTGCCGTCGCAACGTGTCGACTGGGATCGAGGGAATCCGGAAATCACCGAATGCAAAAAAAATCGCAGTTTTACACGTTCGCTGACGCGAACTAGAGTCAACTGAAATTCCTTCTTGGAGGAAGTCCCCAGTAATAACTCACCAAAGTGCGGTACTCGCCATCCTTGTTCACAATCGAAGATTGATGGACAAAAATGTCATCAGTTGTGGGAGCATTATCACTAGTAGGCGTAATGAATCCATATCCGCTGCGGTTGGAAAACCACTTCACGTATCCTTTGATCTTTTCCGCCATGGTGCCTTTGTAGAAACGATAGTTGTTGAATGATGTGGGGAGGGGTCCTCGCGCTTTTATGGTGAAAATGATGTGAAAATCAACAAATGCGAGAAAGTCGTCGTCGGGTCATTGATGATAGGCGGACAGACTAATCGACTCATGTGACTGACTTAGAGGGACGTTTCGAGTTTCGACGACTGTCCTTGTCCCGACAACGTTTCTACTACGGTAGTCTACGGTACCTAATCATAATAATAAGTATGATACCGGTAGTTAGACTACGGTAGTAGCAAGAATCTATCTCCACTCTTGAAAAGGGTCCAGTATACCTTATGTACTCTTGCAACCTACGACTAAACGTTATTTCCGGTCGTCGACGTAGTAGCTAAAGTAAAGTGATTCTACTCAAACTTCTAGTTCACGTATTGCATCTTAATGATATTTTTGATCCATGCTGCATTTATTTGTTTGAAAAGGACGAAAGAATCCCTCGTGTCGTCCTCTGCAAATCTTTCAGCTCGTGGTATTCAGCCAGTTGATCAAGCAATTGGATCGCCGACTTGCCCTCTTCAGGTGAAATATCTAGTTTTAGCTCTGACGAGCAATGTGACACTCGCGCAAGAGAGTGGGTGGAAACACGATTACTCTTGGTGCATCGTAGATCTTGCAGTTGATAGCGAAGGAGGCTCCTGTGTGCTTGTTCTATCATCCGTTGCTCGATATCGACAACGTCGTATTCTGTTCCACAATTCTGACAAAACCAATGAATTTGTTTTGGGGCTGATTCTTCGTTGCCAATGTCATCCTCTATAGGTGGAAGATAACAAAGATTAATGTCCCGAGTCTCTTGGCATTCTTGACAGTAGCAGTCGGGAAGCATTAAGGTGGGGCACGGATTCTTCCATCTTGCAAGGGTAGAGTATTCAGCGACGCCAATTTGCGCCAGAAGACTCCGTTTCAAAGCATGCACTTCGGCATCGACCTCGTGGTCTAGCTCAAGAATGACACTCACGGACTTCACAAATTCTAACACCGGATTCAAAGGTTGTTTTGCCAAAGAGCCGTGACTTTCTCTAATATCACGACCGATCTCTTCTTGTTCCTGACCTATATCTCCGACAGCGCGGGTCAATATAGAAGCAAATGTTTTGGAGATCATTCGTTTTTTGAAGCTCAGGAGCTTCTCGTTCAAGTCCTTATCGAAGAAGGATGGTATAAATTGATTACCATCTCTGTTTCTCAACTCTTGTTCTTTACGAAAGATGTCCTTTGAAAATCTAGCTATGACTACTCGAAAGTACTCCTGGGCTGTTTTGCTACCCATGTGGTTCATGAGACTCCATGCCGTTATCACTGAGGGAACAACCACTGTTTCTTCTACACCCTCCTCTTCAATGAGAAAGTCATCGTTGACACTCCCCTTTTCGACGCGCTCAAGATGAACACTGCCGAAATTGTACTCATCCAAAAAGATCAGTTGCGTTTGGAACTGTCGGGGGTGCAGAGCAACCCGAGCTAGCCCTGACATGTTGTCGCCTCCATCTGCGACTTGATTCCTGATGGTGGAGATGACAAAATTAATGTATTCTTCCGCGTCGGCAAGGCTTGTCTTATTTGTCGAAACAGTGATCTTATGGAATGTTGCGTGTACAATTGAACATCCAAGACGTCGCAATTCTCCTAGAAGACGCGTGAAGGTGGCTCTCATGAGGGCATGCACAGCACGGTGAAGTGCGGGGTCGTGAAGTCTGACGTAAGGACTGGAAACAAATCGGTATACATGGTGCAACAACGAGTCGGCAACGACGCAGTTTTTAGAAAAGGCATCACGCAACCAATTAGCCACTAGTGCCCGAAACATAGGAAGTGACGTGGAAGTTGACATTTCATCTCCCAAAGGCTCGGCGAGCTTCAAAGAGCCACCGATTCCATCCAGTTGTGTAACGCTCAAAGGCGACGACGGATCCAAGCAGAGACCATTTCCAGCAGCAGGAATTGCAAGGTCTGTGAGGGCCGCAATTGCAAGATCGTGAAGGTCAATATCGACGCACAAGGTTCTATATGCCCCTGGACGGCGCACGACAGGACTGACGAGCTCGTTGTCGTCGCTCCAAGCCTCATCGCTGTTGAAATCAGCTGATTGCGAAAGTTGGGCAGAAGGTCTGAACTTGGCATCGTTTGACGGATAGATAGACACTCCCAGATCTGGCTGGCCGGGTAACATGCTTCCCCACGAAATGACATGATTCTTTGTTAACAACCGAAATAGGCTGACGTCGTAAAGAGAGAAGTTCTCGTCTTCCCCGAGATTCCCAAGCGGCAATTTTCCATACCGAGAGTACTCAACTCGTTTTGGAAACGAAACGACACTCATGTGTAGGTATGATTCAAGGGATAACTGAACAATCTCTTTTTCCCAATTGATAGTAGGTAGCGTCGAAATGGAAGGGTTATGAGCTCGGCCGGGGGGGAAAGGGAGTGGTACGAGCGGCATCGAGCTGAGAACTTTCATCTTCTTTCTAAGGTTAGCAGACGGAAGACTACTGTTCAGAAGCATCATAGTGGGGGCACGATTAGTCTTGACAATGTTGCGGATGGTTTCGCTGGCTGTTGCGTACGCCTTTTCCTCTGGGAGGAAATCCAAAGAAACTTTGAAGTCACTGGCGGCAGAAATGCAAGAGTATTCAGAATCCGGATCAGCTGATTCTTGGATAGCGTCAAGAAGCTCTGAAAACATATCATTACATCGCTTTTTGTTCAGGGACTTCTGTTGGCTATTCCAAGCTGGAGTCACGATCCAGAGCTGGCATGACGTGCTGACATCGAAGTTAGCTGGACCAGCTTTTCTCGGATCTGTTACGTCCATGCCGGCGTTCTCGCTGCTCCTTTGATCACCGCTTCCACCATCAAGAGAGAAAAATGCAATTACTCCAGTCTTGGATGCTTGGTTGATCCTCACGTATAGGAAGCAGCGCTTGTATGAAATACCACTGTTAAGATACATTCCCTCTGATGGTTTATCAACCCTTTCCAAGTCCATGAGGTTGAAAAACTTGTCTCTCCTATTTCCAGCACTAATTGCCACTTTGGAAATGCTCCCCAGCGCCGACAAAGCCCTCATCATCAAAGGAGTACCGGATTCGTAGATCCCTTCCAACAAATTATGAGAATCTTGAGTCTTATTTGTCTTCGGTTGAATGGCCAGGGTCCAGTTGGTGCTTCTGTAAAGCGGTTCTGGGATCGTCAATTCATATAAATATCTCGCTCTTTTATTGTGAGGAAGGTGTTTGTTAACTTTTTTAAAGTCGTGCGCTTCCTTCAAGTTGCAGACCACCTCTTCGGAAGTGGCGATGTAAAGAGTTCTGGGTACTTCAATCTGGACCTTTTGTAGCGTATCACCGCCTACCAACACCCATGCGATGAAACTTCCAGTGGGGGGCTTCCCTTTTTTCTCCGTGTCTAGGGACGTCATTTCACGCAACTCCAGGATCTGCCATTCACGCTGACTCAGACTCATATTCGCTTCATCGACAAAATGCTGCAATGTGGTTATGCGCTTCGATCGAGTCAGGCTATTTCCTGAACTTGATTCTTGTTCCGCTTGAAGTTGCATGCTTCTCCTGTCCTTCCTGGTCTTCGTCCAAATCTTCTTCTTTTGTTCTAGCCAACTACTAAAATTTCGTTTGTCGAGTTCAAGCGGGATGTGCTTTTCGGTATCTGCTTGATCTTGCTGATCTAGAACAACATCTCTATTGCTGGACCTTTTGATACGTCGCACGACTGGGCGCTGAGAAGTTGCACTAGGTGAACCTCCTCCGATATCTTCGATATCAATTGGTGCTGCTGAGCTTTCAATACTAGTGGTTTCTTCAAAAGATCCACGTTTCGTCGCCGGTCCAAACATGGATAAAATGCTTTTCTGCTGATACTTATCATTCAGCTGCTGAACTTTCGAGTCCAACCATTCTGGGTGCGAGACACGGGGGACAGGATTCGGGACTTTCTGAAGAGCAGCCGGAATGGTGATGATTTTCTGAATTGCTTTCCCCAAACGTCCCATGTAGTAATCCCAATCGAGCACATTTCTTATGTTGAACCCTTCACCATCCAATCCAGGCGCTTTCAACCACTTTCGTAAAAAATGTTTCATCACAGCCGGTTCTGCCTTCCAGATCGCAGTAGGGATTGCCCGCTCGGTAACTGGTGCCCCGTAAGGTTGTTCTGCGATGATAAATTTGCAATTCAACCCCTTGTCCTTGATGATTTCCACGCCAAGAAATTCACCAAGGCGACGAGCTGTTGTCTGCGAAGTTCCTTTCTGATCCCCATAGTCATCTAGTTGACGACTCATATTTCGATTTTCACTGATCAAATCGACAAGCTCTTCGTCCTCCAACGATTCACCACGGGTATCAATGACGTCAATCCAATGATTGGCAATATCAGCAACGCTATTGTAACACTCTTCGAGGGTACTTCCGTCAAGAAATCTCTCGAAAACTTGAGACTGGAATGTCTTGATCAGCTCAAGCTCTCCCCGACGCTTCAACTCAAATCCCTTCAGTTCAGCAAGGGATCCATCGAAATTGAAAACAGCATATCGTTTCTTCAAAAGTTTTCCCTCTTCAGTACTAGCAGGAAGGACCATACATCTATAAGGACCGTCTACCTCAAAGAAAATAGAGTTGTCACTTCTGGTTTCGTAGATTCCTCGTTTGGCGTCCTTGAGTGTTTGGTATTGATGATTTGTAAAGTTATCGTGTACATCAGCATTGAGCATCACACATGGATACTCTAATTTCAATTTTGACCCATCGATCGATTGGAAGGTGTAGACATCAGGAAAACTTTTCGGAAGAATACACCAGATTCCATCAGTATCAAGTTCAAGGGGCCGACCAATCTGTTCTACAAGAACTCGAGCTTGGGTGATCAGATCGGCTCCAGTCTTAGTCACGATTCCAGCCATTTCCATCGATCTCCACCGGGCTCCTTTTCTCATGACATATCCATAAAAAGAATTTAGAATGCATTTGTGGGCCACTTGCAAACTGTCGTAGACAAGGACCTTGTCCTCAGCCTCTTTCCTGGACGCAGCATTAGTGGCACTTCCTATCTTTTTCTTCCAAGACTTTGTCAACTTCTTGTAATCGTAACGACGATCACGGAAACGCCTGACAGTTTCAACGTAGAAATCGTTCTCTCTCATACAAACAATATCTTTTCTTGTTACCTCTTCTGTGATTTTTGTTCGACGGTAGGCGTTTCTTGAATACTCTTTCAATCTGCTGGCCACCATTTTCTCTTGCTCGCTTTCGGGCAAGTCTTTAAAATTCTGACCATCCTTCATGACTTCGCGAGAAAGCTGGTCCTTAGTTCGGTCGTATTCAAGTTTTCCTGCGGGGCTATAATCACCTCGCCACACCCATTCCATTCGTCGTTTGCATCCGTTCTTTGCGGAATTAAAGTCGCAGGCTGCGCAGGTCGCATCATCCACAATAGCACTGGGCTGCAGTCGATTGGTCAAAATGATGTTCGGATACATCGCACCAACATCCAAGTGATAGATGTACGGTTTTTCGACTCTTTTTGGACGATCTCTCAACAATTCAAGTTCTTCTACTATTTTCGAACGGACCTCTTCGTAGTTAATGATGTCAGAACGTTCCATGCCTGCTTCCACTTCAATTGCAAAGCACAGATCGCGGTCAATATTGTCAATCAACTGTTGAAAAGCGCTTGGCTTCAAATCAAACTCATACTCTACATCGCTCCGATATACACCAGTCTCTAGGCATTCCACCTTCCCACCGATGTAAGTTTCGCTCTCAAGAAGGTGCCCCTTGTGAAATTGGGCAAGAGGATCTATTTGTTTGTTAGGGCAAATAATGTCCAGGTGGTTGGCTTGTACCATGAGCAATGTCTCACACATGGTACCCGATCCTTTTCGTAGCACGTCTTCGGGTCCTAGAGGAATGAGAGTGCACAAACTGAAAATGAAAAGGTGGACGTATTTTTCATACAAGTAGTACGTGGCCACGGCATCAGAAACGGAGTACGTTGCCATGTGGACGGGGCGTTCTTGCGCCATGGGAAGCATATCTTCTGGATCCACTTCTACGGGGTCGTAACCAAGCTTGTACTTGGTCACTGCCTTGAGGCCTTGTGCTCCTTGTGGCAGGTAGGAATCACGTTGAACCCAACAGAACGCATCCATGTGAACACAGCATCGACCACGAATTTCACCTTGATCTGCCCCTCCATCCATGGCGCTGATACCGATTTCTGTCCACAGGTCAATGCCGTGATGCTGGGATCTTGCCAATAGAAATGGCCAATCGAAAGAATCTCCGTTGTACGTGACAACAATCTGGGGGCAGTACTTTTGGAATTCTGTGACAAATCGACGGATGGTAGCTTCCTCGTCCGCTTCATTGAATATGTGAAACGGTCCAGGGTAGCTTGGTTTAGGAGTGTACTCAAAGTCAGAAACATCTTGGGAGACAATGGATCGAGAGCAAATGAGAAAACCCTGTGGCGTCCCCTTGCCGTCAGAGCACATATAGGAAATCATGTAAATTTCATCTATGTCCGCATTGGGAAACTTGAGGGGTGCCTTGCTGCATTCAATATCAAAGGCAAGAACGCGAGGATTGGCCTTGGTTTCGATATCTGGATCCGAAAGCACTGGATGGGGTGGACTGCCATCGTCGACATGCACCAATGTGACAGTGTACCACGATCCGGCTCGAATGTCCAGATCCATACACACTCTTGCCACATACGGGACATCATATTCTCGCAATTCGTGAATGTTGTTCCAAGAATTGGACGCGGTGCGGTTGCTGCTGTGAGTCACCAGATTACTGCCACTGTCCTGCTCAGCTAGTATAGCCTCAATGTCCATGATGTTTTGATTGATTCCTGCCCCGTCAATGTGGGAACCGCGTTTGTTGTTGGACTTGATGATCTCAAAGAGTTGCCCTCGTACATCCATGAGCTGCGAGATATTATCGAACAAAAGTTTCCACACCATTCGATGTGTGTGGTTGGGAGAAAGGTGGTTGGGTTTGTCTAAGTCCACCATAGGGACATACTCCACATGCGACAGCAATCCGGCAAACTTCCTTAACAAAAGTTGTCCCAAATGTTCATCTTCATGGCCAGTCAAGACATAGAAGTAGGGTCGATGTAAGACGGTCGTTTTGAATGTTTCACCGTCGCCATTTACAAAGTATAAGTCCAATCCGGCCAGTTCGGCTCCACTGCTGGAGTCAATTCTCTACAGAGCAAACATCAAACAAGAATGCGGGCCAAATGATGAGCAATGAAAAGAAGTGCAAAACAATTATAGGATCATCACAACACATACCGTCGTTGCTAGCATATGAAATAACCACCCGCGACGTTGAATGGCCGAAACATCATCAACCGAGCTTTGCTTCTGTCCATGCTGGTCCTCCAATCGATGATATCCAAATTTCCCATCAATGGTCTCCCCCTGTTCCTGACGCAATCTTCTTCTTGCAGCGGCTTCGGCGGCTTTTCGTTCCGCCACAGATTGTTCGCTTGGGACCAAGGAATGGCTATTGCTGCTGCTGTTTGTCGTGCCAAGTTGTCGCTGATAACGTGAAACCGACGATCGATTCGATTTCTTCATGGTCTGTCCAAAGAGTCGCTTGTTATTTGGGTACGGCCCCATGATTCAGTGATAACAGCAAAGCAACGTTCTGGAACGGTAGCACTTTTCGAAGAGGCAATAATTTCGAACGCTGGTATGCCGCTGTTGATGCTCTGATGAGGATGGAGGTCGAGTGTGGCTTAGGACAGTTTACAAAAATAATACTACAGCAGAAAAACGTAATACCAATTCTACCGGTAGCTAGATTAGACTACCGGTACAGTAGTCTACCGGTCTACCGGTACCCCATGGAACAACAACATCGTCTTTTGGCATTGGAGTCCTACTTTCATGGAGTCTTTCGCGCCAAAAATTGAAGCTACTCGAATGGATCATTTGAGTCGAAGAACTGATCTAACTGTAAAATGGAATTATTTTTCTACTGCGTAATAGGAATTTCAGCTGACAGTTAAGTGCTTTACTGGGTATTACTCTCTCTAGGTAGCAATGAAGTTACTGTTGTTAACTACCTAGCTACCGTAGCTACCTAGCTACTACGACGTAGGGGATAGCTCCAGTAGAGCTACTCTCTACCTACTCTAGCTACGGTAGCTACAGGTAGTAGCTACCTAGCTACCGGTAGCTAGCTAGAGAAAATATTATTATTTATAATTTTTTATTGTGGATTTCACGGATTTTGGCAATTCTTTGCTTTAAATCTTAATTTTAGTAGTCCAAATTACAAATTAGACGCACAACTCTATCTTACGAACGCGCGACCATGTCTCTTGAGCCCAACTCAAAACAACAACTGTCCGCCATCCGTTCTCAGCCATCCTTACAAGACTATGGCGTAGATTTTCAAATCCTACCCTAACTTATCTCAGATACTTGTATTGTGGATTTCACGCAGAATGCGCACGATTTTAGATAGCTAAATAAGCAACATCACTCTCATAAAATTGGGTCAATATTATGGATAAAATTAGATGACGCTACTCTAAAATCAAATGCTGCACGCCTAAAAAACGATTTTTTAGTAAAGCAAGCCAACGCTTGTGCACTTTTCACGACTACCACAGGACCCTTGTTTTCGCGCGACCTAGTTTTTGATGTGCGCGTAGAATATCAGTACCGTATTCATTCAAGGTATGTTCGGGATCATGATGTGGTTTTTGAGAAACGGGGAATCAACAAATCCCCCCCAGAAAATATGGGCGCTTTCGAAAGCGCCCATAAAAAATATGGGCGCTTTGGAAAGCGCCTATAAAAAATATGGGCGCTTTCGAAAGCGCCCATAAAAAATATGGGCGCTTTCGAAAGCGCCCATAAAACGAAAGCGCCCATAAATTCCTTGGTAGCGTCGTAGACGAGCAGCAATACGAAAGTTCCATCAAATCGACAAGTAGCAAAGACCAGCAGTACGGTTGTTCTATCCTCCTCTTGTCGAAGCCACATTTCACCATGAGAAAAAGTGTAAACTAAGACCCGGTGTTGGCTGTAAAGCCACTATCCTCACTAAGTTCATCCACCCGAAGCAAAATAACATTGATGCCTCACATCGGTCCACCGTTGTGCTGCTGTCAAATGAAAAGAAAACTGTAAGCCGGAAAAGTCAAGACTGCTGCACTTTTCGTTTGATGATGGCAACAACAGCCACATTTTCTATGCTGTGAAGACTCATTTCAAAATCGTTGAAGAGGGCAGAAATGACGTTTTTTTATTCGGTATCAGCTTGAGAGATCCGTGTTGAGTGTTGAAGCACAGTCAAAAAAATTCAAAGAGCTGAAGATGAAGTGGCGAAAAAGCAAAGCCAAACAAATCCTCTACAACTCTCTTTTGGAGGGAATCATTCCAGTTGATGACAAGAATTTTCCAGCAGATGTCATTGGAAGATGTTTACTCTATTGATCCAGAGCTCGCATTGTACGATTATAGTATATTGAAGAATCGTTTGAACAGGCTTCGAAACAAGATTCTTGAATTGGATCGACGAGCAGACGATGATCTCATTGCTTTCAACAATTACAAAATGAATTACAAACCATCACTTTTCTCTCACAAGGGCTTTATCCAATGGCAAGGTTCCTCTGCACAGGAGCATCTTTTGGATGACTTGGAAGATTACGTCAAAGATCCGAGCACGAAGCCCATGGAGGTGTGGAAATCTCGACCAGAATACATGAATGAATTTCTTCTGGACGGTTTTCGAGATGTCGTCAATCCGTCTCTCGTCAACGATGAAAACGAGTTCCCTGGATTGTCCTTGACGGTAAGTGAAACCCATCCAAACGCTAGTGGACGCAGTTTGGAACATTTCGTCTGTTGGAAGATCGGTCGCTCCGATATTCGTATGGCCAAGAAAGGACCGGTGCAGCAGATGCGGAAAAACCAACTCGGCTTTCAGTTTGGATTCGCTGGTAACGAACCCTCAGAAGGGGGTGGTGCGGCTCCGGATATGTCTTGAAAGCAAAGGGAAAAAAGTAATTACGATGTACTCGAATTGTTGCAAAGGGCACATTTCGTTGCTGGGATGTCTGATATCGAGACTAAAAACTTAAAAATTTATACAAATGAAATAGGGAAAAGTTTCATTACCATCTAGTCATCACAAGAATAGTTGTCTGACAGTTGCCACAACTCTACCCTCATGATCTCATTATTATCGCAATCGATGCCTTCTTTGTTCGAATGATTGGATATAGTCCCACTTCATCATAGTCGATTACTAGGGGCACTATGTATTTGGCTTTACCTTTTGATTGAATCAAGCAAGAACGGCAGCAAGTGCGAGCGATATCATCGTCCATGTCAAACGGAGTCTGATGAAAAAACAAAAATATTATTTTGCTTCGTGTGGATGAACTTAGTGAGGATAGTGGCTTTACAGCCAACACCGGGTCTTAGTTTACACTTTTTCTCATGGTGAAATGTGGCTTCGACAAGAGGAGGATAGAACAACCGTTCTGCTGGTCTTTGCTACTTGTCGATTTGATGGAACTTTCGTATTGCTGCTCGTCTACGACGCTACCAAGGAATTTATGGGCGCTTTCGGGCGCTTTCCAAAGCGCCCATATTTTTTATAGGCGCTTTCCAAAGCGCCCATATTTTTTATGGGCGCTTTCGAAAGCGCCCACATTTTTTATAGGCGCTTTCCAAAGCGCCCATATTTTTTATGGGCGCTTTCGAAAGCGCCCATATTTTCTGGGGGGGATTTGTTGATTCCCCGTTTCTCAAAAACCGCATCATGATCCCGAACATACCTTGAATGAATACGGTACTAATATTCTACGCGCACATCAAAAACTAGGTCGCGCGAAAACAAGGGTCCTGCACGTAGTCGTTGTAAAAAGCCTTATTATTTGTTTGTTGTTGTAGAGCGCACCTTTTGTTTGTTTGCACAAGTTTCCTCTCTTGACAGCCACAGCATGCCTTCCGTTCCAATTAACGCCGCCGGTGATCTTCCCCTCAACGACGATCTAGCATGTGTTCTCACAATCAAGAAGGGATCGATCCGCGATAATCCCCGAGGAGGCACAAGCAAAACATTATCCTTCCGGGTCTCAGAGGGCCTCGCTGTTTTGAAAGCAAAAATTCAGGAGACGCCATTACAACCACCATTGCTCGAAGATTTTGAAGTCTTTTTTCGACGCACGAAGACTTCAGTTCAAGCCAGCTACGTTCCATTGTCCAGCGATAATTTTACTGATCAACTAAAACATAGGTGGTCAAAGATCACCCAAAGGGAAGTAGACGAGTGGCAGCAAGATGCCGGAAAAACCCCACAGGAGTCAAATGTTTTTGAATTCTTTGTGTACCAACCAAGGAATCGTCGAGGAAACACTCAACAACTTCAACGAGCCACCGCCAGCAGGATGGCTTCAGCAAGAAATCAAATCTTGGCCCATCATCAGCGAAACAACACTCAAGTTGGCCCCATTCAATTGGAACATTTAGCCACTCTGAACGCTCGACTTCCAGATGGTTCTGATCTGGCATTCCCAAACGACGCGTCAAATCGTCAAGCCGAGGCACTTGACAGATCTTTGGAAGAATTCAATGCTGAGGAAGCGGACGCTGTAGCACGGCGCAATGCAACGTATAAACCCATTCTAATCAGGTTCATGGGTGGAATTGGAGTGCTGCCCATGAACCTGATTAGAATGGGTTTATACGTTGCATTGCATGAGTCCATTGTAGGATCATCTGAACATATTCTATCAATGACGCTTTGGTTCCAGCTATATCTCTTTAACCCACAGTGTGAATACTTGCCAATTGTATCGCTTTCCGTATCTAAAATTCGTCATTACCATCATCTGAACATAGTCGGTCAAAAACACTTTCTTCCAAGCCATATGGTTTGTATCCACAGTGTGTATACTCGCCAACTGCATTGTTTTCCGAGGTCCTTGTACATTGCCTCATGGCTACTTCCAAAACTAGTTCCGGATAGAGCGGAAACATTAGGTTTGCCTTGCTCTGGATCCATCGCTTTAGTCTCCCAAAGCACACTTCAATTGGATTCAATTGTGGTGCATACGGAGGCAAATACAGGAGCCTTGCGTCGGTCTGGTGTATTGCATCTTGCAATTTCTTGTACATATGGATTTTAGCATTGTCCATCACCACAATGGAGTTTGGGAATGGCCACGGGTTTAACTTAGGAATGACGTTCTTGCAAAAAGCCTCGTGGAACTTACTTCTGGTAAAAGTTCCTCGTGTAGACTCCCACGCTATGAACCCATTGACATTCAAGGCGGCCATTACACTGACCCTTTTACCTCTTGACCAAGGGAGCTTTACAATAGCCTTCGAACCTTTCTTTGATCTTGCATATTTACGGTAGGCGTGTCGACCATCTTTCGACGTCTCGTCAATGAAAACGAGTTGTCCCGGAAAACTGTAGATTGCATGCAATTTTTCCTGGTAGTTTCTTATCTCCGCTGGCATAGCTTCTCTTGCTGCTTTAGTAAGCACCTTCCTTGTTAACTTCAGATCAAAGTTAAGCGCCCGGCATATGGTTGGCAGGGAAATGTTCGTAAGATCCGGAAATTCCTGCTCGAGCATTTGCTTCAGCTCTTCAAGGTAGAAAGTTGGATGCGATTTGCAGTACTCGTTGACCCGAGCAAGGACATCCTTCGGCCACCTTGACTTCTTCATCGGAACCTTATCCTGCTCCTCCACTACCCCCTTCTCTCTGAACAGCTGGTACCATCTGTGGATGGTCCGTCGTTTCGGTCCAAAAACATCAGAAAGAAAATCGACATCGAGATCGTAGACGTGAAGCAGACTGACTATACGCCATCGAAAATCCAATGAATAGGTCATCGTGGTGTTCGTAATTCTAATATATGAGCCATTTGAGCTCACTAATGCTCTTTTGAAGGAGTATTAGTCAGCTCATAATGCCCACTAGAGCTTTCCGCAGTTTAAACGGGCGGGATATGCAATAGGCGCGGCTTCCTGCAACCAACAAACCAATGGATGGAAGCTTCTCACTCGTTGCTAAGTACCAACACGAATTGAAACGCTTTCTAACGGCATAATTCATATACTACGAAAGGATGGTGGTCCCGTGGTGGCGGCAGAAGGTTGAAACGGCGAAGATTAGATATTCGTGCATGTATTTTTTTTATGATGGCGATAACGGGACACAAAAATTTGGTCGTGACTCGCGTGCATCGGCGATCCCTGTCTTCAAAAATCCCGGAAGATTTCTCACTCCTTTCTTGGTAGTCCGCATTACAATTTTGTACATTGATAGCCCTCTTAGAAGCCCTGCATCACTCTTCTCCTTATTCGCCATAACTACTGAAGAAGCTTTGCATTAAAGTCCAGCATTCATAATCTAGCATTAATACTCCGGATCCTGGTGGTGGTGGTGGCGGCGGCGGTGGTGGTGGTGCAGAACCAGAAGAATTTAGTGATACTAGTAGAATTGGCCACGATGTTGAACACAGGTCACTTGTTTCGATATTCCCGGCCCCGGGATGTATGTACATCCCGTACACGAGTTGCCGACTTATAACTATCGAAAACAGCGATGTCGTAGACTAAACATGAGGTCTTTTGCGCAGTGGACGTCTGAAACGTGCTAGTCAACATTACAACTTAGGTACGGCGCCGAAAAACACCATCTCAGCCACAGTCACGAAACATTGTTACGGGATCATACTTACGAGAGATCATGAGATGGATGTCGCCATATCCTTTCCCTACCATTGCCCGACCGTTCTGTCGTGTTTTGAAACAACCAACTGCGGAAACGGAATGTAAGCACGCCCAAACGTCCCCATTCACGCGTTTGTACGCCGGTAAAAAACATCGTTTCTGCCACGTTATGGGAACATACTTACGAGAGATCATGAGATGGATGTTGCCATATCCTTTCCCTACCATTGCCCGACCGTTCTGTCGTATTTTGAAACAACCAACTCCAAAAACGGAAAGTAAGGACGCCCAAACGTCCCCATTCAAACGTTTGTACGCCGGTAAAAAACATCGTTTCTGCCACGTTACGGGAACATACTTACGAGAGATCATGAGATGGATGTTGCCATATCCTTTCCCTACCATTGCCCGACCGTTCTGTCGTATTTTGAAACAACCAACTCCGGAAACGGAAAGTAAGCACGCCCAAACGTCCCCATTCAAACGTTTGTACGCCGGTAAAAAACATCGTTACTGCCACGTTACGGGAACATACTTACGAGAGATCATGAGATGGATGTTGCCATATCCTTTCCCTACCATTGCCCGACCGTTCTGTCGTATTTTGAAACAACCAACTCCGGAAACGGAAAGTAAGCACGCCCAAACGTCCCCATTCAAACGTTTGTACGCCGGTAAAAAACATCGTTACTGCCACGTTACGGGAACATACTTACGAGAGATCATGAGATGGATGTTGCCATATCCTTTCCCTACCATTGCCCGACCGTTCTGTCGTATTTTGAAACAACCAACTCCAAAAACGGAATGTGAGGACGCCCAAACGTCCCCATTCACGCGTTTGTACGCCGGTAAAAAACATCGTTTCTGCCACGTTACGGGAACATACTTACGAGAGATCATGAGATGGATGTTGCCATATCCTTTCCCTACCATTGCCCGACCGTTCTGTCGTATTTTGAAACAACCAACTCCGGAAACGGAATGTGAGGACGCCCAAACGTCCCCATTCAAACGTTTGTACGCCGGTTAAAAACATCGTTACTGCCACGTTACGGGAACATACTTGCAAGATCATGAAATGGATGTTGCCATATCCTTTCCCTACCATTATACGACCGTTCTGTCGTGTTTTGAAACAACCAACTCCGGAAACGGAATGTGAGGACGCCCAAACGTCCCCATTCAAACGTTTGTACGCCGGTTAAAAACATCGTTACTGCCACGTTACGGGAACATACTTGCGAGAGATCATGAAATGGATGTTGCCATATCCTTTCCCTACGATTACCCGACCGTTCTGTCGTGTTTTGAAACAACCAACTCCGGAAACGGAATGTGAGGACGCCCAAACGTCCCCATTCAAACGTTTGTACGCCGGTTAAAAACATCGTTACTGCCACGTTACGGGAACATACTTGCGAGAGATCATGAAATGGATGTTGCCATATCCTTTCCCTACCATTACCCGACCGTTCTGTCGTATTTTGAAACAACCAACTCCGGAAACGGAATGTGAGGACGCCCAAACGTCCCCATTCAAACGTTTGTACGCCGGTTAAAAACATCGTTACTGCCACGTTACGGGAACATACTTGCGAGAGATCATGAAATGGATGTTGCCATATCCTTTCCCTACGATTACCCGACCGTTCTGTCGTGTTTTGAAACAACCAACTCCGGAAACGGAATGTGAGGACGCCCAAACGTCCCTATTCAAACGTTTGTACGCCGGTTAAAAACATCGTTACTGCCACGTTACGGGAACATACTTGCGAGAGATCATGAAATGGATGTTGCCATATCCTTTCCCTACCATTACCCGACCGTTCTGTCGTGTTTTGAAACAACCAACTCCGGAAACGGAATGTGAGGACGCCCAAACGTCCCCATTCAAACGTTTGTACGCCGGTTAAAAACATCGTTACTGCCACGTTACGGGAACATACTTGCGAGAGATCATGAAATGGATGTTGCCATATCCTTTCCCTACCATTACCCGACCGTTCTGTCGTGTTTTGAAACAACCAACTCCGGAAACGGAATGTGAGGACGCCCAAACGTCCCCATTCAAACGTTTGTACCCCGGTTAAAAACATCGTTACTGCCACGTTACGGGAACATACTTACGAGAGATCATGAAATGGATGTTGCCATATCCTTTCCCTACCATTACCCGACCGTTCTGTCGTGTTTTGAAACAACCAACTCCGGAAACGGAATGTGAGGACGCCCAAACGTCCCCATTCAAACGTTTGTACGCCGGTTAAAAACATCGTTACTGCCACGTTACGGGAACATACTTGCGAGAGATCATGAAATGGATGTTGCCATATCCTTTCCCTACCATTGTCCGACCGTTCTGTCGTATTTTGAAACAACCAACTCCGGAAACGGAATGTGAGGACGCCCAAACGTCCCCATTCAAACGTTTGTACGCCGGTTAAAAACATCGTTACTGCCACGTTACGGGAACATACTTGCGAGAGATCATGAAATGGATGTTGCCATATCCTTTCCCTACGATTACCCGACCGTTCTGTCGTGTTTTGAAACAACCAACTCCGGAAACGGAATGTGAGGACGCCCAAACGTCCCTATTCAAACGTTTGTACGCCGGTTAAAAACATCGTTACTGCCACGTTACGGGAACATACTTGCGAGAGATCATGAAATGGATGTTGCCATATCCTTTCCCTACCATTACCCGACCGTTCTGTCGTGTTTTGAAACAACCAACTCCGGAAACGGAATGTGAGGACGCCCAAACGTCCCCATTCAAACGTTTGTACGCCGGTTAAAAACATCGTTACTGCCACGTTACGGGAACATACTTGCGAGAGATCATGAAATGGATGTTGCCATATCCTTTCCCTACCATTACCCGACCGTTCTGTCGTGTTTTGAAACAACCAACTCCGGAAACGGAATGTGAGGACGCCCAAACGTCCCCATTCAAACGTTTGTACGCCGGTTAAAAACATCGTTACTGCCACGTTACGGGAACATACTTACGAGAGATCATGAAATGGATGTTGCCATATCCTTTCCCTACCATTATACGACCGTTCTGTCGTGTTTTGAAACAACCAACTCCGGAAACGGAATGTGAGGACGCCCAAACGTCCCCATTCAAACGTTTGTACGCCGGTTAAAAACATCGTTACTGCCACGTTACGGGAACATACTTGCGAGAGATCATGAAATGGATGTTGCCATATCCTTTCCCTACCATTACCCGACCGTTCTGTCGTATTTTGAAACAACCAACTCCGGAAACGGAATGTGAGGACGCCCAAACGTCCCCATTCAAACGTTTGTACCCCGGTTAAAAACATCGTTACTGCCACGTTACGGGAACATACTTGCGAGAGATCATGAAATGGATGTTGCCATATCCTTTCCCTACCATTACCCGACCGTTCTGTCGTGTTTTGAAACAACCAACTCCGGAAACGGAATGTGAGGACGCCCAAACGTCCCCATTCAAACGTTTGTACCCCGGTTAAAAACATCGTTACTGCCACGTTACGGGAACATACTTACGAGAGATCATGAAATGGATGTTGCCATATCCTTTCCCTACCATTACCCGACCGTTCTGTCGTATTTTGAAACAACCAACTCCGGAAACGGAATGTAAGCACGCCCAAACGTCCCCATTCAAAAGTTTGTACCCCGGTTAAAAACATCGTTACTGCCACGTTACGGGAACATACTTACGAGAGATCATGAAATGGATGTTGCCATATCCTTTCCCTACCATTACCCGACCGTTCTATCGTATTTTGAAACAACCAACTCCGGAAACGGAATGTAAGCACGCCCAAACGTCCCCATTCCAACGTTAAGACCGCATGCTCCAGAACACTTAATTGACAGTGGGTATTGCGTTGCTTCTATTGCGGTGGGGGTTGGCGTCGCAGAAGCATACTGTATTAACATGACGCAAACGGAAACAGAAGGTATAATGTGAAAAGCTACAAGTATCTGAGATAAGTTAGGGTAGTATTTGAAAATCTACGCCATTGTCTTTTAAGAGCAGGATGGCTGAGAACGGATGGCGGACAGTTGTTGTTTTGAGTTGGGGTGCTCTAAAATTTGGATAAAATGGAGCTAATATTAAAATTGGGCATGGTCGCGCGTTCGTAAAATAGTGTTGTGCGCCTAATTTGGAGTACTAAAATTAATATTTGAAGCAAAGAATTGCCAAAAACCGTGAAATCCACAATAGCTTTTCACATTATACCTTCTGTTTCCGTTTGCGTCATGTTAATACAGTATGCTTCTGCGACGTCAACCCCCCCCCCCCCCCACCGCAATAGAAGCAACGCAATACTCACTGTCAATTCAGTGTTCCAGGAGCATGCGGTCTTAACGTTGGAATGGGGACGTTTGGGCGTCCTCACATTCCGTTTCCGCAGTTGGTTGTTTCAAAATACGACAGAACGGTCGGGTAATGGTAGGGAAAGGATATGGCAACATCCATTTCATGATCTCTCGTAAGTATGTTCCCGTAACGTGGCAGAAACGATGTTCTTCCCCGGCGTACAAACGTTGGAATGGGGACGTTTGGGCGTCCTCACATTCCGTTTCCGCAGTTGGTTGTTTCAAAATACGACAGAACGGTCGGGTAATGGTAGGGAAAGGATATGGCAACATCCATTTCATGATCTCTCGTAAGTATGTTCCCGTAACGTGGCAGAAACGATGTTCTTCCCCGGCGTACAAACGTTGGAATGGGGACGTTTGGGCGTCCTCACATTCCGTTTCCGCAGTTGGTTGTTTCAAAATACGACAGAACGGTCGGGTAATGGTAGGGAAAGGATATGGCAACATCCATTTCATGATCTCTCGTAAGTATGTTCCCGTAACTTGGCAGAAACGATGTTTACCGGCGTACAAACGATGGAATGGGGGCGTTTGGGCGTCCTCACATTCCGTTTCCGCAGTTGGTTTTCGCATCTTCCAATCTATCACCATCGTCCTCGTCACGGAGACGCAACGTATCATTTTCCGATGTGGAGATTATCGTCTTCCCTGTTACTGTAGGCGACGCGTCGGTAGGGGTACCGATCACCGTTGACTGGGAAGCACAGGCTTGCAACGTTTTTCCGTTGGAATTATTTGAAAAAAATCGACTAAAGCGGAGAGTAATAAGATATCATCTTCGGATCAAACCAGAGACCAGGGAGAAAGCGTGAGCAAAAACTACATATTGCAGCATTTTGCATTAATTGTATAACCCCTCACCCTGTTTCTTGACCTTGTTGTCTTTTCTACTTGCTACTATGTTCTAGACTGCTTCGAAATAGCGTTTCAGAGGATGAAATTTTGGCTGGAGTGCTGAAGTCCAAAACTCTACGACAGGAACGCATTGCCACTATGAATCAGTTGCGTGTGTTGCGTCTCCTCGACCTCCAATACGAAAGGGAGGAGGGTGGGAGAAAGCCTCGCGCCGAAAGTGGTGGTGGCAGCACCCGTAGTTGATAAGAAAAAATTACTGGAGTATGAGTCCACAACCTCGGATGATTTGGAATGGATCTTTGACACTAAATTAGCCTTGATGAATAGGCCCCATAGGCTCCTGTGTGCAAACGGTTTTATGCTAGTACGTAGTATATTGTTAAGGATACTATACAGAGACTACTATAAATTTGAAAGTCTAGTGCTGTTTGGCTCTTTGCCATGCCAGAGTTTTCAACAGCGTTGCATCCACTGTTTGTCCTAGACCATTTTTAGAACAGGACAAACTTTCTTCTCTTCCGATACGCGTAAAAAATGCCAAAACAAAAGAAAGTAATTGCAGGAGTAGTTTGCAACAGAAACAGAAAAGATTTTTTCAAATAGTAAGTCGTACTTACTGTTAGAGCAATACTAATAGTAAAATCAAATATTGTGGTGCATTCCATGAATACACTTACTGTTAAGTTGGTATAATACGTATCATAGTACGAAGTAGTTCCTACTACAGAGCTCCAGAGTTTAATAAGAGCAAAAAAAGAAGCAGCCTTCGAGCGAGTATCGCTGAAAGACTTTTTCAAAAATGATAAAGAGAGAACGCCCTGAGGGCCTTCTGGCTGTATTTCACGTACAGACACAGTGCAGGTCCAGCTCCACACAGCAGCTAGCGGCCATCATGATCGCCACCAAGCCTCTTTAAGGTAAGTATGACAGTGAACGCACATTTTTAATATATATAGTTTTAAAGTTATAAATGAATTGGTTTTTAGCACCACACAATTTTTTTCTGATTTCATAGCCAGGCAACTGCACGACGTTTCTGTCATGACCATGGGAGATAATCCAAATTTACGGCATCGCAAACAATGCACTGGTAAAATCCTCAAAGATGAGAGAGGCACCAAGGTGGAAATTATCGATGATGAAGTGACATCACTGTCGACATCTCAAGATTCAAAATCTTCCAAATTGATGGATGAGTCTTCGCCGCAGACAGATGGATACATTCTCACACCTTTGAAAGAACGATCCGTGCTGACAAGATTAGATGTGTACCCCTTTGTGATTGCCTACGGATTCCTGATCTTCCTGGATTATTTTGTTCAACAGAATGATATGAAAAAATCATGGATACCACCCTTCACTTTCGTGGGCTTTCCGCTAACTCTCATGCTTCATCTTGGGTTGTTCCTCTTGCAACAATGGGATGTTTCTTGGCGAGCCACTGTGGGGTATCAAAAATCAAGTTCGATGCAACCTAAATCTCCAAGGTCCAGCGATGAATCCGACAAGATCAATGCTCCATGGACACACTGTCTTGTAGAAGCTCCTCATATCGATAAGCATCATGCGTCTCACGACTCTGGAATAGTAGCTGTAAAGTGTTTGAAATCTATCACTCCTAGGGAAGGATCGCATGATGCTGTGATGGTTGTGAATTTCCAAGATCTCATCTTTCGGAGTAGACTTTCAAAGACCAATGAGGATTTTGATTTCCTCCTGTGGACAAGGAATGGCGACACATCTTCACCTGCTCTCCCAGTTTTTGGTGCACCTAGCGAACAAGGACGCTTTCATCGCTTGCGATATCCTGTACAATGCCCTCTATATTTCTACAAACAATGGAGAGGGCACGCAGACATGCAACAGCTGTTTCTAGCGCAACAAACTTATGGTGCCAACGTGACACAGATTGAACTGCCTCCATTTGTCGAATTGCTTCAAGAGCAAGTTCTGGCTCCCTTTTTTCTTTTTCAAGTGCTTTGCGTCTTATTGTGGAGTCTGGATGAGTACTGGTACTATGCAATTTTCACATTTTTTGCCTTGTTGATGTTTGAATCGACTGTTGCCTACAATAGGCTCAAGTCTCTGGAACGATTGCGCTCCCACACCATTCATACTCCTAAGCTAATTTGGGTGTATCGACCCTCATATCCACCAGGAAAGCACGGGTGGATTCAAGTTTCAGTAGCGGAGCTAGTGCCGGGTGATGTGGTGAGTTGTAGGCAAATCAACTTGATGCGAAAGAGAAACCACGAACATTCTGAGTCCAGGTTAGCTCAGAAGCAGCAACAACTTAATCGAGTTCCTGCTGACATTTTGATTCTTAATGGAGATGCTGTGGTCGATGAGTCTTTACTGACAGGCGAGTCTATACCACAGCTCAAAGTTCCCATCGAAGCTGATGGGAGCACTGCGTTAGAAACTGAGTTGGACCTTCAGGAACATAAACAATCCGTACTTTTCGGCGGCACTACACTGGTTGTTGGACAATATGGAAATTCCTCTCTCGCACATTGGCCAAAACCTCCGGATGAAGGAGTTGTTGGGATGGTGTTGCGAACGGGGTTCGAAACCGCACAAGGGACGTTGTTACGAACCATGGCTCACACTCAGAAATCAATTGATGGGATTCATACGCGAGACACATACGTATTTATTCTGTTGCTACTCTGCTGCGCTGTGTTAAGCGCTCTTCTCGTTTGGGAAGAAGGGAGGAACGATCCAACAAGAAACTACTTTCGATTATGTCTACGTGTTATCATTATAATCACCAGTGTTGTTCCACCGGAATTGCCGATGGAACTTAGTCTCGCTGTCACCAATTCTGTGGCGGACTTGATGAAAAAGAAAATATTTTGCACAGAAGCTTTTCGTATACCAGTTGCTGGACAGGTGGACTTTTGCTGCTTCGATAAGACTGGTACGCTAACCTCAGATCAGATGCAAGTTAAAGGCTTGAGAGTGCCGGTGGATGATACGAACGCGAACACCAAGGATCCAATCGAAGTTGGTGAGTTGATGGAACCAGGCACTTCTGTGCCGTTGCCTGCATTGCGCATTATGGTTGCTTGTCATTCCCTCGCGGTGAACTCTGGTAACTCCTCAGAATCTCAAGGATTGGAATCACTGGCTTTGGTTGGAGACCCACTGGAAAAAGCTGTCTTGGAAACAACAGGCTATGAAATGATGCGAAATGGTGTTCTAAGGAAAACAGGCAAAGCTGATGGTCCAGATACGATTCTTATCATTCATAGATTTGCTTTCAGCTCTAGATTGAAACGAATGTCTGTACTTGTCAAGGAAAATGGGAGCGATACAACATGGGTGCTCACAAAAGGAGCACCGGAGATTTTGAAAACATTCCTCGAACCAGAATCTACCCCATCTGACTATGATGAGCTCTACATGTCTCATATGGCGCTCGGGCAACGTGTCCTAGCTATGGCATACCGAAAGTTGGATCCCACGGAATCAAAACAGTCTCTCAGTGACTTAAATCGTGAAAGCATGGAAAGGGGGTTGACCTTTGCTGGATTCCTTGTGCTCCACAGTCCCATAAAGCACGATTCCAAAGCTATTGTGACAGAGCTCAAAGCGAGTGGGCATGAGGTCGTAATGATTACCGGTGATGCAGTATTGACCGCTGTTGAAGTTTCGCGCCAGGTCGGAATCATTTCAAGGGCGACAAAGGCGTATCCCCCAACATTTGAGCTGTCCTATGTTCCTTCCAAACTTGGCACGGTTGCAGAATCATTTCTTCCCAGTTTCGAACTTTTGCCGCTGTTAGATTTGAAAGAGAAAGAAAAACCCAAGAAACTGTTTCTAGATCCATCTGGCATCTTGAACTTGAAACGACTGGTGCAAGCAGGAGAATTAGTCTTGTGTATTTCGGGGGATACGCTCCAGAAACTCGCCTCGGATGCTGTTGAACAACTATCATTGAGGAATAAGAACAAAAAACAATCAGACGACAAAAAACGCATGTTGTTTCATTCTGAGGCACAAGCTCTTCTCAAAGAGATCGTTCCTCTGATCGCCGTTTTTGCGCGGCATGCTCCTCGACAGAAAGAAGCTGTAATTGCAGCATTGAATTTGGGAGGCCACAAGACTCTTATGTGCGGAGATGGAACGAACGATACAATGGCGCTTCGACGATCCCATGTAGGTATATCTTTGATCAGCTCGCCAGAACTTGAGGCAAAGCAAAGGAGGGCCGTTAGGTTGATATCACACGCAATGACAGAGCAAAAGAAGGGAGTCAAGCAGAAAACACAGAGTAAGAAGTCAAAAAGCTCTCTGGAAGAGTCCTTTCGACAGCTACAGGAGGCGCAGGACGAACTAGATCAGATTGACTTGGGCGATGCATCCATCGCATCTCCATTTACTTCCAGAGTTGTTAATATCAGCTGCTGCAAGGAAGTGATAAAGCAGGGTCGGTGTACACTTGTGACGATGCTACAAATCTACAAGATTCTTGGAGTAAATTGCCTCGTAAATGCAACTATTCTCTCCAAGCTCTTTCTTCATGGAGTCAAGCAAGGAGATCGCCAGATGACGTCCCTTGGAATCCTCGTCGCAGCGCTCTTCTTTTTTGTGACACGTGGGAAGCCACTTCCAAAGCTGTCAAAAGTGAGACCTCCTGTTTCTGCCCTCTCCACCCAGGCTCTTCTTTCGATTTTTGGACAATTCGCAATTCATTTCACGGCCATGACAATTGCTACGGAGGTTGCCTTGTCTTTCGTGGACCCTTTCGATCCAAGTCTGATCCCAGATGGTCCTTTCAACCCCAACACGTTGAATACATGTACGTTTCTCATCAATGTTTTGGCAACTGTGAATACATTTGCGGTAAATTACCGAGGTGAACCATTCGTCGAGCCGTTAAGGAAGAACAAGATACTATGGCGAAGCATTCAAGCTACATATATAACGCTTATTGTCTGTGTGTTTGAAGTTTTCCCTCCGTTGAATGACCTTTTCCAACTTGCCGAGTTCCCTGACATTAGAGACAACGACGTTGGTGAGAGGAAACAGGAGTTGCATCATCCTCCGTCCTTCGCTTCTCTCAAACACGTTTTATTGGAGGTTGTTCGCTTGGTCGGATTCCCGATCTTCATGTCTTTTCTTATGCTGGCAGATACAGTGTTTGCTTTTTTGTTCGAGCGAAGTATCTTGAGCCTGCTTGCGAGGGCTTAGATCAGATGCTGGGAAAGGCGACGAAACTGGAAACCAATACGTCGAAATCATTAAGATAGTGCGTCTCTATAATATTAGTGTTTTGTGGGCTCGTTGCAATCTAGCTCAAAACTTTTAATCATTGTAATTTTGGCATGATATCTCTCAGCTTTGATTGAATTTCGGGATCTACTTTGCTCCCTTGCGCACAAGCTTCGCTAAACACTCTTAGAATTTCCGATTTGTTTGCAACTGCATCTGGATGACTTACTTCAATCAGCCCAATCAGACAGGTGTAGACTGTTTCATTTTCAGTCATGTCTGTCTTCAATGGTAATAACCTCAACATGGCTGGCAAAACTTGGGGCATCGGAACGCTGGCAGGGGAGGTAATGACCATTCTCGCGACACAGGCCGCAGCATTGTCGACACAAGCAGCTGCCGACTCTCCGCTGGACGCATCAATGCTGAAAAGGGGCTCCACTGCTTGTAAGATGTCGCCGTAATTTGCAACGACACGATCTTTCAGTTTCTCGCAGCACACGCCTGCGCAAAAAGCAGCATTCCGCTTGACGTCGTCAGAAGGATCTGCAAGAGACGACATGATGGCAGGGAAAAATGCGAGTTGCCAGAAGTCCATGATGGAATCTTCCAACTCTTGCGCCACTTCACTCAACCAACCGATCGCCATTGAACGGTCTCTAGTGGGTCTAGAAGATTTCGCATATTCCAGGACAGCAGGCAAAAATTGCGGTAGGTATTGAGCGAATTGAGAACCCATTACTCGGCAAAAACCACCGACCAAGTCACATGCTGCTTGAGTTACAAGGTCGTGATCATCATCTTCTTCGGGAGCTTCACCAAGATAATCGTCTGATTCTTGACACGGCGCAGTTTTCGTCAACAAGGCATGCGTGCCTTGAAGACATTCGTTCGCCACCGGCGCGAGGGCATACGGTCCACACAATTCGATCACTGACTGAATGCCTTCGCAAGCTTTGGCTACCACCATTTTGTCGTCATCAGTGAGCATGTTAATCAGCTCTGTCAGGACAGCCCCAACGATGGCTTGCGTATGCTGGCACATTGGATTCGGACCAGAAATTTCGCCTTTGTTCCACGGAATCTCCCCGGCGTGATAAGCGGAGACACTGGGAACAACCATACTTGGCAAAGCGTCTGCCACCTCCGTTTTTATCAATGGATGCCAGTTTGTTGCGGCCTTCTGCAGAACTTGCATCACAGACTCGAGATGGGGAACGAAGGCAGCTCCGGTATGTGCCGCTAGCTCACCGATTGCGGTGATCGCTCCTTTCTTGACCTCTAGCATTGCAGTCCTAACGTGCAAAACAAAGTTCCCGCCTTCTTCATCTTCATCGTCGGAATCATCGAATGCTCCAAATTCACCAGCCTTGGGAGATGTGAACAGAAGAGATCGCAATTCGCGCTGGTGAGAGAAGTCAGGAGGGTATCGCGATTCATTCATGGAACGAACAAAGGCAATAATTGAACTTACATTCTCGTTTTCTTCGGCCGGTTCAAGCTGACCTTCTTCTTGTCCAATAATGGAAACCAAATGAGGAACAAGTTCCGGCAGAGCCGGAGCGAATTCTTCTTTCATCACTTTTGCCAAGTTGGCAAAGACTGCATAGGCAAATTCATGCAAGTCCGACGAGTCGCGAGTGAGACCTTCGCAAGCACATTCCATGGTTACTTGGAAGTAAGGACGAAAATTATCTCGTCCTACCGCGATGGCCATGTGTCCCATACATTCTAATGCCCGGCCACGAAGGGAGTATAAACGCTCTTCTGTCAAGCTCATACATCTGATCATCAACGTGGCCACTCCTTCGACATACGGTGCAAATTCCTCTTCGGCAGCGACTGCTGTAGCCGCTAATGCTGCTACTGCCATCTCTTGGACACTTCTCTTGTTAGTGCTTTCAAGCATCGCCGCCAACTTCTTCACGAGTGAATCCAACAAGGGACGAACGGCATCTGGTTCCAACCGTTCGCAAAACATTTCCAAAACATAGCAGGACGTTGCTTGGACAGCGACCATCTTGTCATCGAGCAATTGAAATACAATTGGAAGAATTTCATCCGAGTAGTTTAAGATTTCTGGTTGACAATGTTCCGAAATCTGGCCGAGACAGAAACAAGCGCATTCACGAACTTGTGGATCAGAATCCTTGGCACAATTCAAAACGTAGGGCATTAGCTCGTTCAAGTGATCACGCAAAGGTTCCGCACACCCTTCTGCAACGACCCCGAGTCCAGCAATTCCAGCCTTCCGATGGTTCGGTTGTGGAGAATTCAGACGTTGAACGCACTTGGATACGACTGGTTCGAAAATGTACTTCTTGGGTATTTCGCATGCTAACATATCTAGCGTGCCTTGAGCCATCGATGTTTCTGTTGGTGAGTCCATCTCTGGGTCGTATTCTTCTCCATCGCCATCTTCGTCTAGATCTTGTCTCCAAGCTGGGTTTGATTCGAAGAGAGCTCCAGCAGCAGAGTCCGGAGAATTCTCAATGAGAGCAAACAAAGTGTCGAGGACTTGGACCAACAAGGCCTTTTCTTTTCCGAAAGTTTTAGGTTTTGCTTCTGCCAACGTGGCGATAACTAAAGCGGCTGAATCGCGAACTCCCATTTCCAACTCGGTGGACTGAATGCATTGCAGAGAAAATTGAACCATGGATACTAAATGTGCTCCAACGGCCGCGGAGGGAGAATACGCCAAATCGTACAAGACATCCAAAACTGTGGCGATGAGCTCATCATCCGAAACATTACGAGCGGCCACCTCAAGGATCGGTGGAATCAAACAGGCGAAGATATCGACTTCGGGATCCTCAGCCAGGAACGACAAGAGTTGACCCACCGCCTTGACTGCAGCCTTTTGGACCTTGGGATCTTCTTGGGGTACCAGTGCCTTCGAAAACAATCCTGCGATTGGTTGAAACTGTGCTTTCAAGTGACTTCCAATAGTATCCGTCATTTCTTGCAAGAGACCAAATGCCAATTCTCGAGCTTCAGGTTGTGGATCTGCTCCGGCCGCAGCAATGAACTGAAAGAGCTCTGGCCATGAAGTTCCACCCGCACCACATTCCAATTTTCCTAGAGACGCTGCCACACCGACCAATCCGTTTCGGACAGTTCGTTCAGGCTCGGATGCCAACACATTCAATATCTCTGCCTTGAGAGCGGATTTAACACTTTCATCAAACTTGGAATAATGCCCCGGCAGCCTCTTTCGCAATAGGATACCTCCGACGTGACGTACCGGTGGCGGCTGGATCGACAGGAAGAGAAACAAAAACATTAGTTCATGCCCTGCCAATGAATTCAGTGGATGGATGACTATGACTCCGTCATGATTTCGTCCCTTCACCAATTCCGTGATCTACGCATCACTCACCTGATTGTCTCTGGCCTTGAGGATTTCTACCAAGGCGGGAACACATCGAGGATCCTTCAACAGTGGTTTCAAGCTACGTTCAGCTGCTCGAATGGCTTCTGTGTCTGGTTGAGTGAGGACGATCAAGAGATTCGCCATGGTAGTAGCTTCAGGGGAAAGGGCCGTCATGGTTGCTCTTGTATATTGCTTGAGCTGAACAGCGATGGCGATAGAAGAATTAGTACGTTTTGGAGAGGACAGAGAGGCCGAACCTGCACTCTTCCTCTTTATGAGAGAGGAAAGGCCAAAGTTTTGCGGTCAATCGCAGACGACCTTTTAACAGGACAATGAGGCCAGAGAGATGAATGATGGACGAGAGATTGATCAGTCGTCGGGAGAAAAATGAAAAACTTGCGAGAGGGACCTTTTTCCGTAGCGCGGGTTTTTCAATTTCTGGTGGATCCAGGGTTCGATCTGTCCGTCGTAGGAACTAAGGGTCATAGTAGTCAGAAACGACGTCATCGCAGCAAATTGAAAATCGAGTCCATCCACAGCGTCCTCGAAACCCGAAACAAGTCAAAGGTACAACTCTCTATACGGTATCATACTCTCTAGTAGAGGTACACAGCTACCTAGTCGTAGAGAGGTACCGTAGAGTATGATACGCAGCACGAAGTACGAACTACCAAAAGTAGGTCTACTAATAACTGTAGGGCCTACGTACTCCAGTAGTAATAACTCTAATTGAGAATACGGTACTAGGCACCTAGTCTACCTAGAAGAGTAGTACTCGGAGTACCGGTAGTACGGTATCAGGCCTCATACCTAATTTTGAGCGTCCAGACGACAAACACGTTCCTCATCCTCATCATCATCCCATACTAACAGTAAGCCGTAAACGTATCACCATGCCACCCAATATCCTTGCACACTAGGCAGAAAATGATTCTGCTAACTACGTTGGCCAGTCTCGTCTCTGCCTTTTCCGCAAGTGATCTTGAGAGATCAGATCGAAATGGCGTTTTTCTGGCCGCCCGAGTCTCGTCTCCAGAACGATATGCTCAAGCATTAAATATGACCGTCGAAGCAGTGGCACGACAAAAAGAGCAGCACAATCAAGCTTTTGGATGATCTAAAGCTTCAATTGCATGAGCTCGAAGACGGAGCAGAGCGACATCGGATTATTTGTGAGCATAGAATACGATATGGACATCATCCCTTTGTCTGTCCGAATTGCTGGTCTTATCTTCCCGTTTGTATATGTCAACACGAAGCCGTTTCGACCCAGAGAACAAGAACAACTGCTCGCGACGGACATGTGCCTACAGCTTCAATTTTTCCTCCTCAAATACAAGTCGTTGTTTGGCTTCATCACAAAGAATGGGGATTGACTTCGAACACAGGGGGGCTGCTGAGGTTGTCACTGGGCGGCGACAACTGCAAACTGTTCATGAAGGGACTACCAGAACATGATTACCAAATAAAACAGGACTATTTTGATCAACATCCTGCAGAAAAATTAGTGGTGGTCCTATGGCCATCCAATGAAGGAAAGATCAGCAGTGTATCACCTACTATATCGTTGCAAGAACTTCGATCGGAGCTCTCGTCGTCATCTGGGCAAAGCAGAAAAGTCGTGATTATGGCTGTTGACGGGACTTGGAGGAACGCCCGACGCATGGTGGGACGGTTACCCTCGCATATTCCTCGTCTTGATCTTCCTCCCCAGATCGTCTCTGAGTGCATGAAACATTATCAAGACAAACCTTCCAAGTCAGGTTCTCTACTGGCCCCACTTCGAAGCCAAGGCCCGAGTCAACGAAAGCAAGGAGAGAGTTTGGTTTGTACGGCAGAAGCAGTGGTCATGGTATTGTTGGAACTTGGAATGAACTCAAAAGATGGGGAAGCCATTCTAGATCTTGCCCGGACCAAAGTGGATCTTGTGAGACGGTACCGAGGTCACGAAAGCAGAGCGGAATCAAGGTAGTCGTTTCTGGAAGGTTGCTGTTCTCTTTTGTTCCATCCGTTTCGTCGGAGACTACTAGCTGGAGAGGTAGGACCTCGCTTCTGGATTAGCCAAAAACGATTACTTCGATCGCAGTTGGGCTCAAAAGGATTCGCCGCTCCCTGATGGCTTGGTCTTTTTCTTGGTGTCCCACCATCAAACTCAAATCACAATCTCAACGCTTTAGTCTGGTACCAAATTGGTTGATGACACGGAAAGGAATGATTCTTTTCTCCTTCTCTTTTGTTCTGCAGAAAGAGTTCGCGTTGCTTCTTAGTCCAATCAGCTCCTGCTCCCAGTTCTCTTTCCCCCCAATCATTCCTCTCAGTGGTCCAAAAGTTAATGTTTCAACGCTCCCACTGAAAACTAGTTGGAGTGTTCGAATTTTGTCGCCATAAAAAGTTTACATACGCTGTTATCCCACTCTAATTTGCGTCGTTGGTTGGATAGTGCACCTTGGTTTCCAAGACAGTTGGAACGATTGGTTAGGTGCAGGTGTCACTTACAGTTATTGCCACCACTCTTGGAACGGATGACAGTCGCCAAATTCGGTTGTATATTTCAGTAGATTCGAACAAGAATGTTATGTTAGAGTTAGAGATAACTTTTTGTAACATCGCCCGGCGCGACACCGTTATTGTGAAACTAGCGATTACGTAAAACTGCCCGTTCAAATCGGTTCGTCCGCGAAAGCTGTGCGCGGAAAGCCCACAAAACACGAAGTCTTTTTTCAAAAAACGTAATCCGCATCATCACCACCCTCTGCCCATCTGTGAAAACGACACCATCTCCCTGAAACGAGACCATGAATACTGTTGAAGGACCCGCTCTCTCCAGATCAACTATCAACACTTCCAAAAGCAGGAGGCCTTTGGGCAGTCGATCTCAAAATATCCAAAGCGCTGTCTCAGGAAAAAACAAGGTACGATGACGATTTGAAAGCTATTATTATTCGAACGAAATTTCAAATTTGATGCCTTTCGCCAGTCTTTTAGGGTTAATGTTTGGAACCCGCCCGGCTCTGGCTATGGCCGGTAGGCGATCTTGGAACGCCTCGGAAAATTTCACACAGCTCTACAAGCATCATCCTCGATTACTAATTTTTTCTTGTTCCTTGTCCTCTCCCATTGTCACAATTTCATAACTCAACTGTGGCACTTTTTCCCTCAACACATTCATTCAACTACACAACTTTCTCTTCTGTTAACGATTACCAATACATCCACAATCATCATGACTGGAAATCACAATTACTCCACTCGCGTCTTGACTTGTTCCTACAATCGTCGACGCAACCGTGTGTCTCCTCATTTTGAAACTGACGGGTCTATTTTCATGAACACACAGAATACGACTAGATCTGAGTCAAAGCTTCCGTCTAGAAAGCCACCTAGGGTTGATTTTTCAAAAGTCTCTTCTTTGACAACATCATCATGTTCCGAAAACATTCAAGAATGGGCAGAAAAACGAAACTGTGATGATGACGAAACCACAAAGGTCGTGTCGTTTGACGATACTTCTGATGAACTTTGCCGAGAAGATGATGCCAGTTCATTCGTCTTTCGAGAGATAGCAGATTACGATGATCCAGAAGACATTATGGTACTCAAGCGAGCCAACCCTGTCTATGACAGTGACGATGAAGAATACATGGCAGCCCCCGCCAAAAGGCAACGAACCACCACTTCCTCCTCCATGGTGCTATCTTGGCATTCGCAAGTATCATCAGACCCATCCGGTGATTTCTCCATCCGGTTGCAAAAACATTAAGCGTCTGCTCTTATCTACGCTATCGCAACAGAATGGGCTCCCTGGGTGATAACGATGACGGCATTAACGTCTCTTGTTCCTGTTCCAATACCTGCAAACATCATGATAATACTATATCTAAGGACTTCTACCGTAGTTCATCGCCATGTTACGTAGCGTCCTTGAATAACTAAGCTGTCTCTGCCCATGTACGTTCTCGAACACACCTCTTGTGAAACCAAAAATGTATAGTTAGAATAATATTACTCTGGTAGCAGAGAGGTACTATGGCTGGATTATTTTGGAAGCGCACAATAGTAGGATTTTACACAAGTTCAGTACTACCACGTAGAATGATGGTACTAACTTTACAGCTCCCTTATTTCGGTATGACTCGTTGGATTCAAAGAACCATGATCCATCACAAAACCTCTGTCGAAATCAAACGCACACCGATGAGTCTTGAACTTCTTCATCAACCTTTCGATCTCATCCATCATAGGAACCTTTTGCTTTTTCTCCTGATCGTTGTCTTGGATTGCTGCTGCTGTTGGTTCTGCTGCTGTTGGTTCTGCTGTTGCGAGATAATGATATGTGCACAAGTAAGCCCTTGCCCGTGCACTGAATTTTCTGATCCTCGCTTTGGTCAGTTCTGTCTCGACGTTTGTGCACTCATCCACTAAGTCTTCGAAGTCTGATCTCTTCCTCTTTTTCTGAAGGGGTTTCCTTCTGTAGCTCCCCTTCGCAAAACCCCAGGAATACTCGATGCCCTCACCTGCCATCTCGGCGTGAAATTTTGGCGTGAACATCACCTGGACCTTTAATTCGTTGGCCATAACCTGCAGGTGAGTTAACTCGTTCTGAAAATCTGTGCACTGTCCAACAATACTTCTCAGTGACTTTTCATCATTCAATGTCCCGTCAGGATTCTTCTTCGGATTCGCCGAATAGAGGTGATGATTGTTGTGGTCGATCAATCCTCGTTCACGAGCCACCTGTAACAAACCTTTGGGTTCCCCTACCCACCCTGTAATTTTTTTTTGCTCGGATTTCGAAATTGCGATTCCATGATCTCCCGCTAGCTTCTGCATTTCCTTCACAGTGTAGCCTCTTCTGTCTTCTTTCGAAATTATACCTTCGCGTTGTAAGTCGGTCGTCAGTTCCTTTTTTGTTTTCGGTTTGTTGTTGACATATTCATCTAACAACTGGGTTGACCTTCGTTTACGCCGTTCCTGTACGCTCAGATTGAAAGGACCCTCTGTACTTTCTTCGGGTGGTTCTTCATTGGACCAGTTCATGCGCTGCGTATCGCCGACTGAGAGAAGTGGAGAGTAACGTCCCAGGTAACCTTCAAAATTTTGAATAATTGTGTCGCGAAGTCGCTCTTGCTTACCGCCAAAGCTCACGTTCATATTGTTCACATCAAGGGCGCCTTTTCTTTTTCTGCTGTGACCCTGTGAGTGGTCAAACAGGAACACAAATTCGTGGCTGGGGTACAGGACTTTCAGACAGTCCACAACATCCTCGAACTGGACCGCCATATGGTTGGAGTTCCAATACCCCTCTTTGTTTATTCCGATGAGCAATTTGCGGACGAAGGGTGACGCTGTCAGGGGTGGCTTGGAAGTTGATTTCAGAACTTCCAGTGCCGCCTCCCCATCCCAGTAAGTTTTGTTCAATCGTTGCTCATTCACCTTTTGTAACTCATCGGTCGACATCTCTCTGCCAAACCCAGTGAGACGGCTTTGGAACGCCGATAGCATTACACCGTCACCTTCGCTCTTGGGAAGCAGCGGACGTTCACCGTTGCTTCCAACCCAATTCTTACTACAAACCAGATTCTGAAAAAAAACGCACTCGTCCTGGCCTATGAACTCTAGCGGGGGTGAATTTGGTGGCGCTCGTACGCTTTGTTTCTTTTCGAACTGGGTAAGATCCATGCCGGCTTTGTCGATGTAATCTTCGTGAAACTCAACCATTTTAATGTCTCCTTCCATATATTCGTGTCCAAAATCCATGGACAAGGATGGCAATTCGGATACCTTTTTTTTTGTTATCTGTATCCAGCGAATGCATCTCGGTTCCAAGTCCACTAGATAGCGTTTGCAGAAAAGTTTCCTCGACGTGACGACGTCCTCCCTCTCGTGCCCATCAACGTAATAACTTTTCTTGTGGTTGGCATATTTCATACCTAGCTGCTTCATCCAGGAAAGTGTTGTCTGTGGAGAGAAGACGCTGATTCGGAAAAGCTTCAGAAAGGATTGGAGAGTGTGGCCAGGGCTTGTTTGTTCCGATGCCCAGACGGCGTATATCCTGGGGAATACCTTGTTCAAAATGAATTGGTGGACGGTTTCGACATTGAGGTTGAGAAGGTTGACCCGGCAGAACTGTTTGATTTTAGTCGCGGCATCTGGGAACATTCGAAGAAATGGAGGCAGTGGATCTCTCCCGACTCGAGCCTCGAGGTTTGGGTGCAAAAAGGCTTCTCTTGTCCTGAACAGTCGGTGCCACCGAGATAGGATGTCGCCCCGGGTAGTCAGAGTAACCCCTAGCAAATTAATTTCATGAACTGCGATTTCACAGCATTCGAGCCATGTTTTTCTATTCATTTCCAAGGTAGCAATCTGGTATGCCTTTAAAATGAACATTGACTTTTGACGAATGACTAATTTGTCATAGTTCGAACAAACATTATCTGGATCTCGTCCATGGACCAAATCCCGCCAGCCTTCAAATTGTTGTGCTCTCTGAAGTAGTTTGATGCGTCTCTCAACGGCTGAGAGACAATTCGAATCACACTGTCTTGGCCTGAAAAGCTTGTAGGCCTCTGGCGAATCCCAATAAGTACCGCACACTGATTGCTGCCGTGGCATATCAACATGATCAGAATCTTGTTGACGTTCATGGCTATCACTTTTCGTGTTCTTGGGCATAGAAACATGGTCAGAATCTTGTTGACGTTCATGGATATCACTTTTCGTGTTCTGGGGGTTGACACAATAAGTAGCCTGACGTTGAACAGATGATCCTTTTTTTTCCTGCTCCAGCAGGTGTTCGACTGGTGGAATGTCGTTTGATTTCAGCGACCGAAATGAAATCAAACTCTTCACCCTTTCCACTTCTTCTTTCCACTGCTTATCAAATAACGGGTATTCGGCTTGCTCACCCGGCGGCAGTATGATATAATATGATTGTTTCGAATATTTTGCTCGGAAAAAACCAGACAAATTGCTTCCGTCGAAACGATCGATCAATTGATACTTCTGAATCTTCGAGAGGAGAATGTTCAACAATCGGGCATTCATCCCCATGGAAGCATCAATGACAGCGGCAGCACGAATGGCGTCGATGATGGTATCCACTGTGATCCACTTCTTGCAAATCTTGGGACCAATTGTCGGGTGGTGGATGGTCAGTTCCAACGCGTGCCCCAGAATTTCCTTTGTGACCTTTGGTGCGTCATCTGTCAATGGCAAAACCATCGCACCAATCGGCCCCGCCAACATATATCCTTCCAAAGGATATTTGAAGCAGATTAGAAGAGTCGAGGCTTATTGATCAGAGTTGGCTATAGAGAAAACGTCTTCTCAATGATAGTAAGAAAATGTTTTTGTTGTCATCAATTTTTTCGTAGATGCACTACTGAATCGATCTGTCCGGCGGCGGGATATCAAAAGATCCAAAAGACGGTCTAAGTCCAGACACTACCAGGTGTACGTCTTCCTACGGCGACAAGCTTCCAAAATAATCCAGCCATACTAGTCGTATTCCATAGTTCTTATTTGACTGTGAACATATAGAAGATTTTGTTGAAGCAGTACGGCATACTGTAGAAATTTGAAATTCCATCATTTCCTGCTACTACTACACTTCGATCCATGATGATGGCTTCATTACGTCGTACGCCTTTTAGAATGAGCGGTGCTAGGTTTAGACTCCTCAGAGGTGAGTGGTTTTGGAGCAGTTCGGATCATGGCAATGAGCTACGACACTAACTTTCAACGTTCTCATTTGGAGCCCCTTCGTGAAAATTTCAAGTTTTGAAATTCAATTATCGCCCCTTCGCATTTCAGCGGTTGCATCGGGATAGACCGACATCAATAATACACGACGCATTTTAATTTTTGTACTACTACTAGTCGTAGCTACTAGAGAGCTAGCTTCTCTCTCTAGTAGAGTAACCAGCACCCAGTTTAAAGATGTTACCTTTGTGCAAGTTTCTTGATCATAGTATTTACTGTTAGTACTCAACCCATCGAAGTCGGTTCACAAAATACAGACAACTCCGCTATCGGTTCTTCTCGAGCTACCCCCGTAGCTATTCGCTGGTAGAGAGGAACTCGTACTCCCATGCTTCGTCCTTACAGTTAGAAACGACTCACCCGGAGCCTTACCTTTACACAGTTAATAATCTGATATTTCTGTACTGTACAAAGTACGAGTACACTTTACAGTTGTTGGGTAGCTGCTACACGTAGTACGTACCATCTAGTAGTAGAGAGTTTGTAGTAACGAAGCAGGTTGGACGTAATGGAAGATTCATTCGATTCAAATTCGATTGACTGAGAGTCCTTGTTGATGATTGAGTCAAAAACAGCCTCTCTCTAGCTAGAGTAGCGCCACTGGAAAATTGCAATGACTGAAAACAGAAATCAAACTACTGCAAAAAGGCCACGGAATTGATTCGATTTTGTCCCATTATACTCCGTGATAGAATGTAGCTGGAAGGCATCCCGGTGCCAAACTAAAAAAGGCGATAAACTATTTTTTTCAATCTTCACTATTGTCTACTTCGTCAACAGATATTTTCATATGCTGGCCAGCGTTTCGCTTCTCATTCCATTACCCTGTTCCTGGCTGTTTTCGCCGCTTTTTTTCTTCTCACGCTTGGAATTTTTCTTCTTGACTCCTTTAGGTGTGCTTGGTCCAGTGTCTCGGACATCGTCAGCTGCAAACGCCATTCCAACTGCCTGTAGTACCTCAATGTTCCCGATAGGACCCTTGATTGGTTGCATGGGCACAGGAGGTGGCATCGATGTATCCATTCCATCAAAACTTTCCCATGTCTCGACTTCTTCTTCCAAACTCTGCATCGCTTCCTTGAAGGTCGGAAGCTGCGCTACATCGTCCGGCATGAGGAGAAGAGTCTTTCGCAATGCCAAACGAACATTTGTAACTCGGTCGTCTTTGAATTCAAGTGCCAAGGGCAAAATGTCATTCATTAGAAGACGAGATAAATGTCTTCGCTCGCCATTCGTCAACTTTCTGTAGGGACCGAATTCTCCTATCGTGGTTCTGGAGTTTCGACTTTGTAGATTGCTCGAAAACTTGGCTTCTAATTCCATAACAGGGTCATCTGGATCTTTGGGGCCATCCCCAAATCGAAGAGCCAGAGCCATGGCGGTACATACCTGGCAATACAATTGCCGTTGACTGAAATTTCCGACTTTTCCATTGGATCCCTTCCCTTTCGATCCATTCGTCAGCTTGAGAATCGTCTCCTTTAGCCAGGTGATGACTTCTTGGCAAGCCCCAGCACTCCACAGTTCTTTGGCCTTCTGGCTTGCTCCTCCTTCCAGATCAAGAATATTCTCGATGGAAAATGATTTGAGCAAGATGGGGATTGCCCAAATAGCATCTTCACGAACCAGACTAACAGAGTCCGTCAGCACAAGCTTCAGAATGGGCCACAGATGTTTATACGCAAACACAGCATCCACCATGATGATCAAATCTGGTAGACTTCTGGAGACGTAATCTCGCTGCCTCCAATTAAGCACTAACGGATTGGTGGCGCTTCGCTTCATTGCTCCAAGTACCTCTTCCCCCCGAACAGTCTCACACCACTGCAACATATATTGATTCCGTAGATGGCCTTCCAACAAAGAAGCCAAGGTTGGAAAGTTGCGAATCATATTAAGTCGCACAGACTCGTCTGTGTCATTCAAAAAATGATCTCGGAAAATTGGCATAATATCCGTCGCAGTTATCTCTGGACCAAGGACATGTGCCACTGTATGCAAGCTCGACGCGAGACACCGCTTGACTGGAAGTGGGGGAATTGCCGGTTCTGTCTTTTCTTCCGTTCGGAAATTCGGATTGAGGAGAGTCTTGAGGCAATCTTTGAGCCGCCCTTCCCAATTTTCTGGGCCCAAAAGCAGCACAACGGCAGGGTACGAATATGCGCAGTACACTCTCATTTCGGCGTCGGTGTTGTCGTCTCCGGTGCTAACTTTGGCAAGTCCCGTAAAGTGGTCCATAAGTTTTCCCAAGACTGCTTGTATATCTTCCGGGTCGGGGGGGTCTTTCCTCCGGTGCGCAACGACCGATTTGAGCGAGATCGAGGAGGCGCGGGCAGAATGGACAAATGGCGGAAGAGTATGATACAATTCGTTTGACAATGAAGTCTCGGGTTTCGGTATACTAGACAGTGTGGGTGTGGGTGCACTCGTAGTAGCAGCGGCAGAGGAATTGAGACGGCTCACCATGCTACTAGCATGGGGGAAGAATTGGGCGACAATTCCCGAGTGATTGCTGCCATCCGACTCGGAAGTTCCAGGCAGAATAGTTTTCAGAGCAGAATATACAAATGGATAGAAAGAGGCCAAGAATGGGCCTAGAAATTGCATCATGCCATGTCGAACAAATTTGTTCGCATCGGCCAAAAGATTTTCTGCGATTGGAATCAGAGTCTGCCGTCGCAGCTCGTTGATATTTGACGGGTCATTTGTTTTCAACAATATCATCATTGAGCGGCTCATATCCACCAAACATTCACCAGTACTTTTTCTAACACGGTAAACTTCGTCTTTGCTCAACGCAGTAAATGCAGGAAGGATTTTGTTTCTTGCATCATCAACACTGGTACCACCTAGAACCCTTGGAAGCGCTTGTGCAGCGGACCTTCTGACTCTAAATCCAGGGTCTCTACATAAGGCTAATACAGCTGGCAAAATCAGATCCGTTACCAGTTCTCGAGATATCGATTCGTTTTCTGCAGCACCTCCCAGTTCTGCCAGCAAGTTAGCAGCGGTAATACGTAGTTCTTCGGTCAGACCTTCTTCCGGTGTTGGTTGTTGATGTGGTTCTCTAGTTTTCTTGACCTTTGCAGTTTGATTATTGTTGTTTCCAGATTGGCTTTGGGATAATTTTAAAGGGATAGGTAGAATAACGGTTCCGACATCATCTTTCCGAATTTGTAGTGACAAGCCTGCCAGAGTGTCAGATGCCGATCGACGGACATCCACATCAGGATCCATCACCAGCGTTTGCAAATGACCGACAATGACATTGGTAACCACTTTGTATCCTTCAGAATCATAGATCTTTGGTAGTGTTTTGTCTTCTAACATGTCTGCTACAGAATGCTTTTGACCAACGCCAACGTTGCGAACCATAGATACAATGGACAACGGTAAAAGTTGTGAAGCTAAGTGTTGCCTGATGAC
Source organism: Nitzschia inconspicua (assembly GCA_019154785.2). Classification (NCBI taxonomy): domain Eukaryota; phylum Bacillariophyta; class Bacillariophyceae; order Bacillariales; family Bacillariaceae; genus Nitzschia; species Nitzschia inconspicua. Next base: position 1,770,913 of record JAGRRH010000009.1, on the reverse strand, counting down.
AGATTCTTGATCCGTCACCAGGGAATCCAAGATGGGAACTAGTGTTGAAAGTGTTGCTTTGGTGCTGCGATTCGATAAGACAAAGATAGATTGGGGTGAAAAAGAGGTTGGTTGAGGTTGAGGTTAGTAAACATAATAATATTTCGGAATACTTTCGTAGCGATGGCAACTCACCCCACAGTCTCAGCCGTCTCAGCTAGCATTTTAACATGGACGAGACGTTGCAACGCGATGCCAGAACGGCAATACCGAACGATCCGATCGAGCAGTGGCAGGTCATCGTCGACTGTTAAATCTTCAAAGCGCAATGCATAGTCTTGGTTCTCATTAACGGGAGGATCCGAGCCGTCCATTGTGTGACGGAACTGTCGCTTGGTGATCAATCGATGACTCCACTTCAAGGACGGACCAGAAAAGACTTTTGTTTGGTCAGTCGGACACAAATGCTGCTTTGTTTATTTAAGTGTGTGTGTGTGTGTGTGTGTGTGTGTGTGTGTTTGTGTGTTTGTGTGTGTTGGAAACAAGTGGAAACCTTGTTAGTGTGCCCTATGGCTTGTCTTCTACTGCCAGAAGAGCTCTGCGCCTACCGGTAGCTGTACTGGTGCAGGTCTGTTACGTCGTACAACTGTACCTCGTAGTAGTGTAGTGGTATAAGAAAAGGTGTTCAGTGTGTCTTTGAACGCAACAAAGGAAAGTCGAGCAACACTCCGGTTATTTTTATTTTTTACAGTTGTACATCGGCCGCACTGTGCATAGGGACAGGTCATCTTGGTCGACTAGCCGCGCGCATGCATGCTCTGTAAGTCGTGCTTCCGTTTTGACTGTGATGGTATGCGATTTTCCATCTTCTTTTTTTTTTTTTTCCCACTCTCAATCTCACGGCCCTCCTCTATCAAAAAAGTTGCAAATAAGAGAAGCGTCTGGACATATAGTTTGACCTGGGTTCCCTCAACAAAAGATTCCACCAGAAAAGGAGCAAAAAGTGACTTGCGAGACAACAACATCAGCAGCGGTAAGGAAAAGCAGGTAGCAATTCTGTCATCTGTCATGACACATCAAGAGACTCCCCCATCTTGGGCGCCATCCAGGAACTACTAAACTAGGCTTAAACGACAGTATTGAGTTTACCATATCCTTGCACGTTACTAGTAGTATGACATGCCTACCAACCGTAGCTGTCATCTTATTGATATGGATTGCCCATTTCCTTGTCCAAATTCGGACTTTGTTGATAGCTAATCTCTTGAATCAGGCTTTGGTAGGCGATCTCCACTGGAGTCGGCCAGAATCCCTTTGCTTTTTTGGATCGAATGACCTTGAACAATTCATCCTTTTTGATTCCCAAAGGAAGACCACCGGTCTTGGCTACCAAGGCTTTCAGTGTTCGCAAGTCCTTCTCCAAAGCGTCACCATCATTGGGTTCGGCCAAAAACTTTTCCAGGATCGCGGAAAATTCCTTCTTGATGGCCAATTGTTGTCGTTTAAATTCCATGGCCTTGGCCTCGTTGGCTTTGAAATCATCGGTCGGTTCGGTCAAATACATGGGACGATTCTCGGCATCCGCCACGACTGGAGCGCCGGTGAGAACAGCGACGATCCCCAAAAGTCCGGTACCCACCAAAATATCTCGGCGACTGCCAGTAGCTGACAGGGACGTCGTCGCCGCCGCCGCCGCCTGGCCTGGAACGGCGCGATGCCTGTTAGAACAGGGACTAGGGACAAAAGCATCCAGGATTTGGCAACTTGCGGCCAAAGCGATAATTGCGCATCGTGTACTGGCCTTCATGGTGATGGTTGAATGGGGTGTTATTTTGTAGTACTAGGATGACGGTGCGGCGGAAGGTCGGACGTTACTGGATTCCTTGTTGAAACTGTCGGCTTCTCAAGAGCTCAAGAGTACCCGTATCGACGACACTTTCACACTACGAGGACCTGGAGAAGATAGTGGATACGTGGATAGCGGATACAACATACATCATCACGCTGTCACCACTCCATACCATGATGATCGTAGGATGAAGTGGTGTCATCTCGAAAGATACTTCCACCAGGCAACACGCATGCGGGCGAACTATCCGTATCCCTAATTTGGATAAGTCTGTCTTTCCGTCCAACTATGATACAGTGACGTTGTCGGCAACAGGGATGTTGTATGATATCATAGTACGTCGTACGACAACATCATCATCACTTCCTTCCTATCCACACTTTCTTTTGTAAAATACGAGGAAGAAGTTTGTACAGTCAGTACGTTGGCAATCAGCAAAACATCATCATTCTGACCCATCGAGAGGGAAATTCCCTTCTACTAGAGCTAGTGGGGCAACAAATTTGCTTCTGTAGGAAATCTGAAACAGGTCTGTTTACCAACACCACCGTCATAAAGAAGCTGTTGAAAATCTCCCACAGATTTATTCGACGAATCGAATCTTGACTGTCTTCACAACGACGACAACGATATTACTCCTACGACTAGTACATTGCTTCTCCAACACCAAGGAACAGCTTTCATTCTTCTTAGCAAACTATCATGAATCTTCTGACATCGCTGGCCATGATTTCTGCAACGCTTTTGCTGAAGACGTGGGGTGGACGACAAACCTTTGCTGTGACTGCTTTTTCGTCCCGATCATCCTTTACCAGGTCGTCACAACCATTTCATTCCAAACGCGCATATTCAAGGAGTACCATGACTATGAAGCTTCAGACCGCCATTGTTGGTCTACCCAATGTGGGAAAGTCGACGCTGTTCAATGCCTTGACGGAAAGTCAAGGGGCCGAAATGGGCAACTATCCTTTTTGTACCATTGAAAGCAATGTTGGAATTGTCACTGTCCCCGACCCCAAACTGACCAAACTGTCCGAACTCAACAAATCTGAAAAGACGGTCCCGACGACGCTTGAGTTTGTGGATGTGGCGGGGTTGATCAAGGGTGCCTCGCAAGGAGAAGGTCTAGGCAACAAGTTTTTGGCTAGTATTCGACAGTGCGATGCCATAGTGCATGTCGTGCGGTGTTTTGAAAACGACGATGTCATTCATGTGGATGGTACCGTTGATCCCATTCGTGATGCAGAGTTGATCAACTTGGAGTTGGCTTTTGCCGACTTGGCCCAAGTGGAGCAACGGTTGGCGAGAATCAAGAAGGACCGTGCTGCGGATCCCCAGGAAAAGTCGGCGTTGGAAAAGGTTAAGGAAGTTTTGGAGAGTGATAAACCGGCCCGATATGCGGATTTGGAAGACGACGAAGAAGCTGCCATCAAGTCTTTGGGACTATTGACCAGGAAACCTATTATATATGCGGCTAATGTGGCGGACACGGATCTTGCGGACGGAAACGAGATGGTAGACAAACTTCGAGAACTTGCGGCCAGTGAAGGCGCCAAACTTGTCATTGTCTCTGCACAAGTGGAAGCCGAATTAGTAGACTTGGAGGCGGAAGATCGTGAAGAGTTTTTGCAATCCCTCGGTGTTACGTTGGAAACTTGCGGCCTCCGAGCCCTGATTCGTGAAGCGTATGACCTCCTTCAGCTGCAAACTTATTACACTAGTGGACCGAAAGAGACCAGGGCTTGGACCATTCGGAAAGGATGGACAGCTCCGAAAGCGGCTGGCGTCATTCATTCCGACTTTGAGCGGGGTTTCATTCGAGCGGAAACCATCTCCTATGACGATCTCATTGAATGTGGCAGCGAAGGGAATGCTAAATCCAAGGGTCTATTGCGAAGCGAAGGCAAAGACTATGTTGTCCAAGACTCTGATGTCATATTATTTCGATTTAACGTATAACCAATGATACCGCGTACTACTACTATTACTAGATATTCAACATGGTAGAAGAATAGTCAATAAATGATAATAAAATAGTAGACTATGATGTTTCGGTATTTATTACAACATTTTTTTCACCTCTTGACTACGAGTACGAAACATGTACGGTAGCAACAGGACATACCGTAAATAGGTAACAGAAAGTACGGTAGGTACCTACTACCGGTAGAGACAATCGTGCTTCACTGTCAACGTCGTCTCTCATAGCTTCGGAGCTGCGATACCTCTCTAGTCAACCGGTAGCCTATCAGATGTACCAGCAACCAGTACGTACGTTGTCACATGTCAGTACTTTGTGATCGTTAATTGAAGTACGTATGGTAGTAAATAATCCGCAGGACATCATCCCCATTTTGTTTATCCCTATCTTTAATACTTGACGGCCAATGACTGTCAGTTGGTCGCGTCGGCTGCGGTTCAAATGATCTATCGCTTAGAACAACACGCTTCATTGGACTCGGCGTGCGCTACAGCGGCTGATGAAAGAACAAACTTGCCGCCGAGACTCTCTCATTGATCGCAAGTCAAAAAATAAAGTTGGATGATCATCAACATAGGCTTTTGACGTTTTGTTTCCTTGTTCTTCTTTTGACGGCAAGACAATCAGAGACTAGTAGACTCTCTTCCCCGTGCTGCAGTCGAAGTATTCTCCTCTGCTGTGTCCATTCTCTGCATCAAGTCATGTCAGTTGCGGTAGCAGAAGTGAAGGAGCAGATGTCTACTTCGTCGTCTCCTTGCAGTGAGGACTTGCGTGGTTTTGCATCTGATGTTAATGAAAATAAGAGGGTTCCTCTCTCCTCTGCCAATCATGCATTGAAAGGATATCAAGGTAAAAATATCGCAGTTAAAAGCGAGGTCAAAATCGATCTAAATTGTACTCCAAGAACGGAAGCGTCGAGTCCTGATTCCAGAAATGGAGTTCTCGATGGGGATGAGGAAGACCAAGTTGAGGCAGTAGCAATCATGCATGATAACACCGCCACAGCTACCAACAATAGAGATATTCCAGAAAGAGAAGGAATAGATGATGAAATGCCGATGAGTCAAACAGACCAGCACATTCATCAACTTGACCGAGATGGAGAGTTAAATGAAGTGGCCGGATCACAATCTATGTTGTCACAGGAACTTATTTATGACATGCAACATGGTGGACAAGCGTCATCCAATGCATCTGGTGATGGAGATGATGACGATGACGGCAAGAACAGTGCTGATGGCCTTGTCAGTCTTCATTTGTCACAAGAGACGGAAACGTCCATTGGAATGGCGAAGCGCATCGGACTCCTATCAATGACACAAGAAAGTGAAGAGGACGCCAAGCCTGCTGCCTCTTCCACCATCAAAGCCGTGGTGGGAGAAATCGAGACACAAGAGGTGCCGCATACTCCCAAAAGAACGGAAAATCGCCAAGCGATGCTGTCACGGTTGTCCAATACTGGTGCTCCCGACTTGGCCTCGTTTTCGGCCAAAAAGGCAGTCATTGCAGCTGAGAATAGACCTATCGTGGACATTACCGATACACCTATTCGTGAAAGCGAAGGCTTTGGCTCACTTTTGGATGCCGTTGCTAAGATCACCGAACAAGAAGTCGCAGAAGAAGGAGAAGATGCAATGTTGTGGCGGAGAGGGTCGTTTCTTACCCGCCACCATGAGAACGAAACAGCAGCCAACCTTACGCCACCCCGACGCAAGAGGAACTTGGTACCGCGACAAGCTTCTCTCTCTCCCATCAGAAAGTCACCGAGAATGTCCATCAGTACCAATTCAAAGCGCAAAATTCCAATGGCTGGTGCTGCTGTGTCCGCGTCGTCGTCGTCCTCTACCAAGAAACGGAACATGTCGATGCCCAACACCATCACGACATCAACAACAAAGAAGAAGCCCAAAACGGTGACAGTCGAAAAGAAGAAACCGGCTTCAAGGAAGAGTGTTGATGATACAGAGGAAGCGCAGGCTGCTGCCATTCGTGCTGCTGCTCTGGCCGAGCGAATCGTTACCGATCCTGGACTCGCCAAGCAGCTGCTATTGAGTATGGCTCTTGTCCGAGAGAATCCCAGAAGTGCACCAGATACACTTCCAGGACCTGGACATGTTCTACCCGATGGTTTTGTTTGGGCACGTTATCCACCTTTGGAGAATGGTTCGTCGATGACTTTGCTGCGGTTGTTTGATGTTTTTGTTTGATTTTCTTGTCGTGACACTGACAACATCCATTTTTTACTTTTGCAGTCTTGAAGAAGCATATGGCCGAGTACTACCAGTTGTCAACCGAAAAGTGCCAATCGGCCCAGCAACAAGCGTTCAACAATGACATGGTCGTCGTCGTGAGGGAAGTGGCAGAAGAGCTCCAGTGGGAATTCGCCCGTTGTTTCGACGACCGCAATCTTCGTGATCGCATTCGGTGTTACTACAAGACGCACATTCAGAATGCGAAAAAGAGGCTTCGAACCATGGTTCGCAACCCTACGAAACGAGCCAATGCCAGGCATCTCTTGCAACATCTGGATATCATTGAGCAAGCCAAAGTCGAGGGCGAAAAGGTTAAGCAGAACAATTTCTAACGAGCCCAACGATGGTACCGTATGTAGCGGTGAATGTCGTCGGGACGAGCCAGAGGGATGAACCGGACAAAAGAGGACTGTGAGCAGGTCCTCTCGATGCAATTCACACGGCCTTTGAACAGAAACGTCAGTTGGAATTGGAATTGGAATTGAACGTTGTTGCATTTTTTCACCATACACCAAAGATTAAGCACTCTACTAGTAGGTAACATTTGTTATGAGTTATTAATGTCGTCTCTACGATGTACTTTATTTTACTTGTAATGAAAAGAGTCAAAGAAGCAGCGAGAGAACCGGACCGCGTGAGAACATGGCCTACCGAAAGGGTATCATCGAGCTTGGCTGGTTGTTATTAGGCGTGGTGAGAGAGTTTGGTTGTCATGGTATGCTGGAGCGGTATGTGTAGTAGCAGTTGTAAAAATCCTGTGTGGAATGTTTTTCTTAGCGAGCAGTATTAGATCGGAGCACCATAAGAATTTGCAAGAACTGTGAAAAGTCGAGTCTTTCATTAGAAGCGATAATGCCGCTGTCGTTGTCATGATGATGAATTGATCGACAGTCTTGAACTTTTTGAAAAAGATCATCGACCATTCTCGGATCTGGGACGGTTTTGTCATTCAAAAAGGCATACGTCACAGCACGTTGCGTGTCCTTTTTGCTGAGAGTCCCTTTGTGAGTCGAGTCAAAGGCATAAAAGAATCTTCGAGCGAAATTGATGGTATCTGTATTCAAAAGGGGTCCCGCTTGTTCTTGGATCTGTCGAATAGCACGTTGTTCATTCTTGGGAAGGACTTTTCTTGAAGACTCCTGGGTGTAATCCATTTGATTGTTTATGGTAGTCCATGTCTCGCATAGTACGTGGCAATCATAAAGGATGTGGCCTAAAATACAGGGAAGCAAATCACCCCCCGTTACCAAGTATGTCAAGCCGTACCATAAGCCATTAAATAGCTGTACCAAAGCAACTAGTCGATTTTCGCCAGGTCGTGCGTTGGTTGAAAGATGTCCACAGGCAAAGAGAACAGCTTGACCTACCATTGCCAGTGGCACCGAATAGGTCCAGCTCTGGATGGCTGTTGGAATGTAGCCTCGAAATATCAGTTCTTCGGAAATTCCCGTAAATAAAGCAATGGCAGCAGAAAGCATCATGACTTGTGTTGCATCGGATGCTGTGGGTTCAAGGGTTGAACGTCGCCTCCCGAATAAACTAATCACCATGTTTGTTGTAGAAAAGCTGACCTGTGATGCATCTCGATGATCAGAGTTTTCCACCATACATCCAACGGCAATCATTGGAATCGCAAACAACATTCCTTCTACCATTCGGAGTAGTGAGAACTTCCAATCAAAGAGCGAGTGGTACTCAGACATGCCGTTCCAATGAAGATGAGACAAGTCAAGTTGATGTTCTGCGAAAAATGAAGCTGCAAGTGCCATGGTAGTGGCAAAGAGAAGCAATGTCACCTGATTGAGCCAAATGGAGTGAATGAGATTCATTGAAATGGATGACGTTTCTTCTTCTGATGTTTTGTTTATCACTCGGAGTTGACGTTGATGCCGTTGCCGAAGAGGCTCCGGGTTGGCGACTGACACATCATGCACGTTATCCTTGTCATCGCGGTAGTACAGAGGAGTCGAAGAATGTATCGCAAAGGATTGTCTTGGGCTAGCTAACACTGGTTGAATCCTGGTTGATAGCGGCGCGTTAACCAAAGCTACGCATTTGCTTTGGGAAAGTAACAGAAGTGAGAATGAGAATGTAGAAATACGTCCAATCATTATGTGCCAGCTATTGGTGCACGCAAATACGAAAATGAAGTTGGAAGGCGATTGGTTGTTGTGAAAAAAATATGATTGATGGAATGAAAAAGTTAAACTGCTTTCGCGGTTTCTCAGAGAGAATTTGCTGGCTTGGGAGGACATTGCCGATCGATGTTGTTGATGTGGCTTCATGATTGATGTGATGTTTTGTTGGCGAAAACGTCGAATGATCTCACTTGATAGAGCGAGAATTTCGTCGAAGTCTGATGATGACGGAAAATGGTGTCACAAGTGTCATGTGCGCGACCAGAAATTGACCGTTCCATCTTTCATCAGACAACCCAGCTATGATACCTAGCTACCGGTGCTACCGATAGGTACAGGTACGTAGTAGAGCTACCGTAATAGGACTGCGACTTCCGTAAGCATTCCTCGCCTCCATCTTCAATCTACTACAAAGTAGCCTTGGGGTTTACTACTACTGTAGTAGGGTAGCACTAGCCTCATTTTGCAAACATACCAACGAAACACACCTAAAAAATGTATCTCGCTTGAAAGAAGGAAGTTATCTAACAAATACGTAGTATTTCCAAAAATCCTGTTTAAAATTGTGCGACTGTTATTCGGATGCAAGCATGGCCATCATCTTAACATCTTAACTATCCCATACGTTTGTCAAATGAAATTCATTTCGTGGCGCGAGACGCAAGCGCTTCCTTCCATCTAAACATACAAATTTCAGGGTACAGCTATTGGTCGGGATGGTTTGTTGGGGCGGTATGGAAATCTTTCGCAAATCACGGAACGAGCTGGCGACCTTCTCCCGTGCAATTTCTTTGTGAGTTCTACCCAGAATCCCTTGGGTCCTTCCACCAGAAATCGGCCTTTTCTCCGCTCAATCTCACCGACGACCCACCAAGAAATCTGCGTTTTCTCGTCTTGGGTCTCTCGAGATCGATAAAGGGCATATTTCGATTCTAAGACCTCCCGTAACATCAAGTTCCCATGGCGAGATGTCAAATTACCTCCCCGCCGAAAAAAAACATCTTGGACATTGGGACATTCAATCCCATCGGATGGAATGGAATTCTTCATGGCATCTTCCTTGGCTTTGCGTAGTTTGATCCATTTTTGATGAGCCTTGATTTTAAGTGTTCCGCTGCTGGTAAAAGGCAACAGTTGGGCATTGATCCCAAACGACGATAAAAGAGAAGCAGCCAAAAACAAGAACTTCACAATATTATTATTATAAAATAAAAAATCTATTTTAACGAGTTTATATTATTTGTATTATTATATTCCGTGGCGGATTAAATTATAATTCATTATTTTTAGGCTGTAAAAGAATAGAAACAATATGAAATGCGTCGTACTGCGACAGTAGTAGTGTTTGCATCATCGTCTACCGGTAGCTGTCCCCTTAACATTCCAGATCCGTTTTGAAGACCAGGCACCAAGCCGCCGAAGAGCATCATATCGTCATCAGGAATACTTTTCGTTCTGAGGTGCTTGACGATGTTGTTCGATGTTCGATGTTGCTGCGTGTCCGTGCTGCAGCTCACAAACCATCACAATCATGTTTCTTTTTGGAAATGATGGTATTGTGGTTGCGGGAATTGTGAGAATACTATGACGTGTATGATGCCCGCAGGTGTTGGTCTTGCTTACGACGTACCTGTCCTCCATCCGTCTGTCTGTTCCGTCCCGACTCCAAACACTTCAAAACACAAGCATGCTGTCAATCACATGCACTCGCATTGTATGCACATGTTTGGCTTGTCGTAGGACTATAGTATTTACTGTTTGTAAGGGTTAAACAATTGTTATCTCGACTTTCGACCCTTATAAATGAGTCACACATACAACCCACTTCATCCGACGAATTTGGCTTGTTGCCAAGGATTTCTAGCAGTTGTACAGTTAGTCTCATTCGAGAGGTGTGCTAAAAGAAAGAGAACTTTCTGGACATTGCTCTGTCTTGGATTATCAGTCCGTTACGAAAAGTACTACGGAGTTGTAGAATACTGAGTGAACAAGAGTTAAAGTCTAAGTGGTGTGTAGTTGAAAAGAGAATACAACAGCAACGAGATCAAATGTGAAAAAGTCGGAGGAGGAGGTGACAGGATTTACAGATGGCATAGTGAGCCTTTTGACATTTACGGCATGATCTTCCTACTTTCGCCATCCTAGAGTATATCGAAGCTTTCTTTCCGAAAGCAACATCGCAAGCTTCCACAAGAGAGATTGTCTCCTCAAATGGACTATCTTCAAACTGGATCATTGGGTATCGCAACAAACTTGGCAGAGATATCTTCTTCGTCCCAAACATAGCTCACTGACTTCTTTTTGGTCATGTATACGCTCTTGTTCAATGCTGCGGGGTCCATAAGGGCGCTGACGCACACTTGAGCCACTTCGGATCGCGAAACAGGGACAAGATTGGTATTGGACTGCACCAAATCAATGGTGCTGGCTTCAGAGGTCGGCGATTCGTTGAAGCCGGCGACCCTAATAATGGTGTAGGACAAGCCTGATTTTTTCAAGATCTCTTCACCCCGGTACTTGAAATAAGTCTCTTCTGCAGATCGCTCCATGTGGGAGATAGATTGCAAGGCATTTCCATCGAACAACGTTGCACTCATCGAGTTCAGGTCTGATTCTTCGAGTTCAGCAGCATTATTTTTGGTCAGAATAACCCGTTGCTCATGCTGCACCATACCGTCATGTATCGTAGGAGGAATACGGGCATCACTCAAAAATATAAACTCTGGTTCCGGTTGCACTCGATAAACTTTAATATAAGAAAGGGCAACGTAAAAGTTTTGATAACTGTCCCCAGCCTTGTCTTTTCGCGTGTTGTCGAGGGAGGAAGGGTTGCTAGACGAGCGGAACCGGAAACCAATATATCGAACGTCCTTGCCAGTAAATGAGGCTACGATGTCCACGTCATCATGACCTTCTGTATCGACTCTCTTTTTGACAGGCTTGAAGTTTTCAAAGGCTAGCCGCACTGTCTTGAATCGGTTTCGCGACTTGCTGTCCAGCGACGTGCGCTTGGTGTCAGTGCCGAATTCACAAACGTATTCAATGTTATCGCTTTCGTAGAGTCCCGTTCTGACAAAAGCCTCGTACTGGTTGCCATCTGATACTAGCCGAAGGATGAAACCACCGAAACCATTGCTCAAATCGATCCCCAGCTCTGGATCGTCCCGTGATCGCAACCGGCTGCTAACGATTGCTGCTTCTCCGCCTGCCACGGTGGAAGAGGTGGACTTCGGTACCCGACCAACAAACACCCCGTTACCGAATTGATTTCGAATCCACTGGACTTGAGTCTTAACTAATGAATCTCCATCCAATCGAGCCTCCAACAACATTTCGTAGTCATCATCGTGGTCATAGTCTTCATCTTCCTCGTCTGCGTATGAATCTGGGTACTCGTAATTATCATTGAACGCTTTTTCATCATTCTGTTTTTTCGCGTTTTCGCTTTTATCTTGTCCATCACCATCGTCTAAGGCAAACAGATTGAAGTCCTCGGGTCGGGAACCAAACTTGAAAAGACTGCGTTTGGCGGCTTGTGACGTACCGTAGTCCGCATGACGAATGTTTTGGTATGCAGATACGACATTCTGCATTCCCACAAGATCGACTTGCTCCGCAAGCTCGGCTCGCACCTCCAGAACACTTGCAAGTTGTTCCCACTCTAGATTTTCAGCGGTAGAATTTCGTTGGGCTGTATCATCATCGCCGCTATCCAGCTTCACGTCATGTTCTTGCAAATATCTCTGAAACTTCGTCTGGAAGTCTTTTTCATCCGGCCGTGGCGCACCTGCAACGTACACGATCTTGTCTACATCCGTTAAAGCGTATTCCAAACTTTCGACATTGTTCAGATCGCCTTGGCAGTAGCTAACACCGGTCCCAAGCAGGTTCAGTGTCTGCGAATACAAGTCTCTGACCAACACCCTAACTTGAAACCGTCCTTCCAACAGCAATCGACGTACCACCAGACGGCCAATCTCTCCGGTAGCTCCAATTACGAGTACTTCAGGAACGTAGCTCGGTGTATCAACGGCTTCTTGTAGAAAGCTGCTAGCAGAAAACGACGACAGAATGCCAGACGCAGAGTTACGGAGACCAGTTCCGCCACTGCCATTTCCTTTGCTGCTGTCCAAAAACCGGTCGTCAAGATAGTATTTCTGCTTCGTTTCATCGGAAAGGCCCCTACCAAGTGTGGTAAGTGAGCCCAGCGTTTGGCGGAGTTCCTTTCCTGCTTGGAATGGATTGATGAGTTTGCCCAAAGGATTTCCTATTTTCTTGTTTTGGGTGCTTGCGTTGTTGGAGTCCTGATCCATTTTTCGTTTCTCTTCCATTTTGGCTTTGAGTTGTTGCATGATTTCTTTTTTCTTTTTCAATGCAGGGTCCATTTCTTTTGCTTTCTTGTTTTTCAATTTCTTATTTTTTGAGGAGTTGTTTTTCGTTCTGGAACTTCGTTTCTTGCTAATTGAGGCTTTTGGTTTGTCGCTTTCACCATTGTCGTCGTTCTTTGAGTTTGACACAGATAATCCAAACGAGCGTCTTGAAACAATATGTGCAGTTCCTCTGACTCGCCTTCCAAAGCGATGTATTTCTTGCCGTATCGTGATACTGGAAAGGGTTCCACTCTGGCACGGTAATGTGTGTAATGTAAAAGCAGTCGCTGTCAGCTTCGATGGCTCTTGCAGCGTTATTGAGGCGAGCAGAATTACTCCAAGTAAGGAGACCAATGCAAATCCTCCTAGCAGTCTGAAACTACGAGTCGGGGTGGCTCGTATTCTACTTTTCCAAGTGTTTGGAGCTGATACCTCCTTCGCTGGTGGATCAGTTTCGTAGATTCTAATGAACAGCTCAATGGTCGTAACGAGTCTCGTGCGGTAGCCCGGAAATATCATTCTGTGATTGGTATGTTCAGTGGCCATGATGGCATTCCGACAAGGTTTCGAAACAACAGTATTTCTTTCGATCATCAACGTACGACCTATAAAATATGTCATATTTACATTGAGAAAAGCATTGAAGATGCGAAGATGCGTTTCATGCAATATATTGGTCTAGTAGCTACTCGGAGTAGTAGCTAGTGGATCCCGTACCGATGACACTACGTCGTACTCTGAGTACCGGTAGTACGTACGGTAGAACGGTACCATGTAGTCGTACGGTAGTCCTCTACCGAAGGCCTAAGAATCAGCTACCTATGTAACAGTAAGAAGAAATATATTTTCTGTATTTTCTCCTTACAGTTAGTTAGTCCGTAGCAGTCGTAGTCCTTCAACATCACTCTTTGTTTCTACTCATATCTCTGCGACGTACAGTTAGTAGACTAACTGTAAGACGTATTACAAGCTAAAGCTCACGATCAAAGAACTTCATACCAACCGGTTACTCAACTGCTTTGCTGTAGAGCCGTATCAACCATCCAACCAACCAACAACTTGAGAGTACTAACAATTACAATTTGTGCAGAAATCAATGCTTTTTGTAGACCCTCTGAAAGAGAGCTTTTCATCATACCAAGGATTTCCAATTTTGACAATTCCATCACTTCTATAAGATAGAGTAAGGTAAAAATGATAGGGGATACTAGAATCTGCATTTTCCACGAGAACGTTACAAAAATAATTCCTTCACCTTCAACTGGCAGAGAAAAAAACAAGACATGGTGAGAAAACGCCGATTTTGTCTGAACATGGAAACAGATAAGAAGGGTAGGACGGATCTTCGTAGAACATCAGCAACATACTTGAGACACTGCCAGAGATATTTTGAGTACAAGACAAGAGGAATCAGCTTGGACAATGATTTGATTTTCTACGGAGTGTTTCACCTACAGTCAGTAGTGGTTATGAAGTTCTTCTTCCCTGACATCCATCGTACTGGAAAGTGGGTCACATCCACGAATGAGTACATCAAGATGAGGGTGCTGACTGGGCATGGCCATTCAGCAAGGCCAGCTATTCTTCACAGTCAGTTAATGGTATCCATCCACTGAATTGGAGTTCTCAAATTTTCTGCCAAGAAGCACTATGGGAAGGGCAGAGGTCTGGCTTCCAAATAAATCGTTGAAAAGATCCAGTACGCAGCAAAGTGTTTGGGTAGGATAAGACAGGATAATACAGTGAACAATGGTTACATTCCATCGCCTGGTTGATTGACCATCTTTGTGCACCTTGAAGCAATTCCTTTTATTGCTATCTGATCTGAGAAGAACCATGCATCCCAGCCAGTTACTACCAAAAGCCTACACCAACTTATTACTGTGATGAAATGGCGTCTTGGATTCCTACTTACAGTTACTTTGATTGAAAGTACGGTATAGTGCAACAGTAGTTTTCATCAAAAGACCAAATCGATTACACTTGTTGCAAGTGTGAGCAGGTTTTAGCCAAGCTCATTGGTGCCTATACCGTTTCCAATGTTTGGAGAAGAGCAAGACTTATTCTTCCTTGAGTGTACAGGTCGTGGTCTTTGGTGTGGCCCCATAATTTTCATTCACAGTCATTCCGCGTGAGACAGTGAAGTACTCTAGCTAGTCGTAGAATGTTGAATTCGACTTCATTGATTAAAATTAAAAAAATGATGTTCGGGTGAGTCCAAGCAGAATGTTTTTGACAAACAGGAACGAGTAGTTTTGGTGGCGAAATTGAGATCTTTGATGACGATGCATAGTTCGTTGACAGTTGACATGAAACTAATACGTACTCCCCGGGTAGTAGAAAAAACTTCTTCGCTGCAACTACTCCGAGTACGTCGTAGACTCGACTACTCCGTGATACGACGTGACTATTCTCCAGCTTCGTATCTGCTGCCCGGAGTACCGGTAGTAGAGAAACGACACGCAATTCTGGTACAATATCTTTGATAAACTGTTTGGTGTCGTTTCTTTGCACTCATTCACAACCATGGCAGCCTTCAACCGGCCCACCAATGCAACCTATACGGTACATGAGAATGTGACCGTCGATACCCAAGATAATGAAGACCACACGTTCTGGTACGATGAGTTGATTGCTTTTCTTCTTCTTTTACCCGATGAAGAAAATAAGTTTTTCTCTGCAGCCTCTCACCGGATCTTTTCTCTTTCTGTATCGGCAGCGGCATCATGTTCCCTGTCAAATGCAAGGAACTGTTGCCAATCGATCATCTAGTTATCAAATCTGTCTCGGTCCGAGGTCGATTAGGACCACTCACAGTATGGGTGTCCAATAACGAAGAAACCGTCATACCTGCAACTCCTGTCATTTCCGATTCTACCGCTAGCAGACGGTCTTCTCGCCGCCGCAACAACAACAACGTCCGTGATCCCTCCAACAATCGCATGAGAGTGGAGCGTAATGCCGAAAATAATCGCATTGAGAATTCGATTGATTTGCACCCTAGCGCATGGACGAAATTGTACGATAAATCCCACAGTGCCTCGCGCCGCGAGTACGTGGAACTCGTCTTGGATCAGCCGATTCGTATCAAACCGGGCGAAACACGAGTCCTCTATATTCACTCTACACTTCCGGGTGATGAAGCTATTGTTTACGACAATTCCTATTATGGGACGTCGTCCAAGCGACTGGAAGATGACAAGTTGGCCATTATGACGGGTAGAGCTCATGTGTCCACCCGAGTCTTTGGGCAGGAACCCATCTGGGGATGGGGGAACGCGTGGAGAGACCGTCGCGAATTTGTTGGCCGTCTATCGTATGGTACGGTTTACAAGCTCTGGAACCCTGAAGTCCACCCAAAGTTTGGTGGGCGTTTCCAAGACGGAGCGCGAGCTCTGTTGATGTGCCAACGACATTGTGAGTCTCCCTGGAGTATCTTGCCAGACGAATGTGTCTATTACATCCTGAACATGTGTCGATGGGACTGGTTCAATGACTGCTCCGACAGTATGAAGGATCGGAGACGAATGGAGCGTGCCAAGCAAAAGCAACAACGGGATTTGGCCTTGCAATTAGAGCAAGTCGCTGCAGCAACGACGGAAATAGCTGCGACTGATGACCATTCCATGGAAGACTCCAAACCAAGCGCAAATGAAAGCTGTTGTGCTCGGGTTACCCGTTCACAAACCCGCGCTGCTCATGATGACGTCGAGCTGGGAGATGAAGATGCAGAGGAAGAGGAAGAGGAAGAGTTAGACGAGGAAATGGATGAGGAAGAAATGGAAGTTGACGGAGAAGAAGATAACGACGACGAAGAAGAAGACGATGGCGATGATAGCGACGATTGGTCCGATAACGAAGATCAGTATCATACTGCCAATCGCCGGCAGTTCAGTTTTTACCATGTCGATTCAGATGATGAAGATGACCAAACGAATCGTGGTGAGTCGGCGGAGAACCAGCGAAGAGACTGGATTCGGAGACAGTTTGCTAGAATTCATGTACTGCGGGCTCTTGCCTCTATGGAAGACCAGGCCGTTGATGCTATGGAATCTTAAAGATGCTTTCATCCATCGTGTTTCTTTGGCCTGATGGCATAAAATTCTACATTGTTTCGGTGTCGCAGAAGCTGACCGTGAGTACTTTCATAGATATTTTTTTTTCTATTTCTACTAATCCATGCTGATTTAGCTACCTAGTAGGTTTGGGGCGATTGTGGACGGCTGGTATCGCCTAGTATCTTAAAGATGCTTTAATCCATCGTGTTTCTTTGGCCTGACGGCATAAAATTCTACGTTGTTTCGGTGTCGCAGAAGCTGACTGTAATAAGTAATTTTATACATATTTTTTTTTCTATTTCTACTGATTCGTGCTGATTTAGCTACCTAGTAGGTTTGGGGCGATTGTGGACGGCTGATATCGCCTACCGTAGTATGAGTGGTATCGCTCCTTTCAGCAATTATGGAATATGTGTTACTGATGTTGTTGGATATTACATCTCGAAAGAATCTTCGAAGTCGTGGTTCTTGATCCAGAGACCGTCCACGAGAGCCCACTTAAAGGGACGGGATGGCGCCTCCTTGCCCCATTCGCTCCTTGGAACAGGGTTGTGGATGCTTTCTCGCATTTGAGTGGCCCAAACTTCGACCAATGAAAAGCTTTGGCCACCAAAGGAATGGCGCATTGCATTCAAACGATTAAAAAATTCCAGTAACCTTTGATCGTCGGGATCTTGTTCTTTACTTTCCTTCCATTCATCATTCTGGTAGGCATTCAAATCGTGCATGCTCTTCCGCACGGCGTTTCGGACGTGGACATATGCCGTCCGAGCAAGGTGCATGCGGAAAATAGAATTCAATTTAACCGCAGCTTGAGATAGGATCTGTCCTCGAAGCCTCTCTAGTGCCTCGAAAGCCTTGTGGCGTAGAAACACCTTTGTCTTTCCAATCTGGATTCCGACCTTTGCCCATTCAGAGGAATTGCTGGTAACTCCCACATTTTTTGCAAAGGATGCGCGACTAGATTCAGACTTTCCGGTTGGTCGAGAGTCTCCAGCATTCACTCGGCTCGTCTTGGAGGGAATAGCAAACGGCGCTGGCGGGAGACCTACAGTCCGATTGGACCGCATCGAACCTCCGCCTCTTGCCCAAGCAGGCGGAGGTGTTGAGAGTTTGCAGCTGCTGCTTTTCTCTGTCACCGAAGGACACTTTGGAGAGGGATCAGGAATAGAAGGAGTATTAGCAGTGTTCGTGTTTTCGTTGTTATCTTCCTTTTGTTCGCTCTGCAACATCCGATACACAGACTTGACCAATGTTCTGCAAGATGATGCGGCAGCAACATATTCTGCACTTCCATTCACCTCTCCATCATCACGAGTTGAAGTTACAGCCCCTGGACCCCATTTCTTCTTTGGTTGCGGTGGACCATTGTTCCTTGGTTGGGGGTTTAGAGGATTCAACTCGTTCCTAGCCAAGCATCGATAGCGACGAAGGAAGTCTTCGTGGGAATAGTGGTTGGAATATCCGGCACGGGCAACACGCACCGCCTCGAGGATACCGCCACATCTAAGTTGTTCCGCCACAGCAGCACGGTCAAAGTTATTCGCCACCAATTCATCATTTGGTTTCAGACACCGAACGTAATGAGGGGACATGTGATCAATTTTCTCCCTCAGTCGCCTGAGCTGTCTGCGGAACTGACCTCCCACAGTGGCTCGCCCAAACGTCGACTCTTGGCGTCGAAGTTTGTGGGGTGTGTCTCCATTGGAATTGGTGCTTCCCTCAGCCGTCGTGCTCTCGATGATTTGAGCAAGCAGTTGGATGAATGGATTCAGACTGTTTCGAAGAAGTTCAGTTGCTTCCTTTGGGAGCTCGTCGCGATTCTTCTCAACAAAACCGTCGGTACTGTACTCAACAGGGCCCGCATAGTGATGCACACAGAACTGCAGTGCTGCGGTCTGCTTTCTATTGGCACTGAATCGAGGATGGCTCTTGCACTTGTTGTAGACGTCTAGGGCCAGAGACCGGTCTGAAGTGCCCGGGGCTCGACATTGATCATCCAGAATACATAAAATACCCGAACCACGTTTATCGATCAAGTCAATGACGTCCTGGTTCTCGGGGAATTCAATAAAGCTCCATTCGATCCCTTCCCGCTCATATTCAGCTTGCTCATTCTTTAATACAAAGGCATTGAACTGTTGCTGGAGCGCTTCATTGCAATAGTTGATGCAAAGTTGCTCAAATGAGTTGCGTTTGAAGGACTCAAAGCCAAATATATCTAGCACACCAATGGAAGCACAAGGACGATGTTTCTCCATTTCTGGAATTGGCATCCCAGTCTCGTCAAACATGTATTCGTCATGGAATGAAATTGAATCGTTGATGCGGCTAACTAAATAGGAAAACAGGGCACCATACGTTGCTTTCACCAATGCCTCGAGGCCCTTCTCTGCCTGATCAAGAGTAAGATTCTGCTGGACCTGAGATTCTTTTCCCGCAGTGATGGACAGATGGCACAATGCTTGGTTCAAGTCATCAGGGCTGACACCAAACAGATGACATACTGGCTCCAAGTGAACATTCTGCCCATCAAGAGAACAGCAATGGTCCATATCACAAAAGTTGAGGTTGGAAGCATGCAAAATGGCAGCCGTAGTTGCAAAGACATCCATCTGTTCTTCGGGCTCAAAGTTCATAGTTTGCATCGCAGCACGAAGTGCTCGATAGGTCTCCTTGTCGGAAACGCCATCACGGCGATCGTAAGTACCGCTTGCACAAATCTTGAAGTCGTCCGCTCTAGCTGTGGAAGCTATGAAGTAATTCTGCAACTCGTCAGCACTCATGCCACCTGAAAGCATCTCGTAAAAGATATGATAGTTTCTTTCTCCAGGAGATTGAGTGACGAGGCGAACCTTTTCAAGGAGATAAGTTTCAATCTGAGCCCCTACCAACCGTCCAGATTGCGTGAATTGGATCTCAATGAACTTTCCGAATCGGCTCGAGTTGTCATTTCGCATGGTACGCGCGTTACCAAAGCTTTCCATGATAGGATTGCTTTGCAACACTTGTGCCTCAATCGAGTTCAAAGCGCCAGCGCCTGTCAATTTGGTGACATTTGAGAATCCATCAGCAGAGTCACTCTGTACAAGACTGCGTCTCGATCTTTCAGAAGAGTCCAGATCAGATGGTTTGGATTTCTTGACCCAACTAGGCACAGCAGGCTTTTGAGTAATCGAGACCTTTGGTTTAGCAGTGCTGGCTCTCTTCTTGTTTTCCGCCACCTTCTCGTAGGCACGTTTTTCCTCCGGCAAACTACCAGCACGTTGCGACAGCGCAGCAAGATACTTCATGACAAACTTGGTTGTGACAGTCTTGCCGGCGCCGGATTCTCCACTCACTAGAATGCTTTGGTCACAAGGGAGACAGTTCTGTTTTCCAAGAGATTGTTCTAAGCTTCGCATCATGGATCGAAAGGCCTCATCTGCAATTGCATACACATGCGGGGGGAGAGTCTCTCTGCTATTCTTTTCTGCCTTGTCCCAGTATCGCTCCATGGTTGACTCCCCATACAAGCCACGAATGCTTTGGAATGGGTTAAGAGCTAGTAGGACAGGACCCGTTGCAGTGTAAATGATATCTTCTTTGTACCGGCGTTGCAGACATTCTACCACTGCTGGCTCGTGCAAATGAGAAAGAGAAATCAAATCGTCCGGGCAGACCATAGCACCGTTGGTGGATATTTGGTACTCGTTGGCCATGACGATGTCACCGTCCTTCAATGCAGATGCTGGCAAGACAATAGTAGAGTCGCCACCTCCGTTCTTTCCATCACGAATGGATGAACGCATCAAAGAGGAGGAAGATACGTCAGCTGGATTGTTATTATTGGCCATAGTGATAATATTATCTTCGTGCAGCTGAATCGTGATCTTTCCGTTGGAAGAATCCACCATGTAAGCCGGCGTCCATCCCCAATCCTCGTCGCTTCGGTTGTTGGTTTGCAAGAAGGGAACTCCAATGGAACCAATCTCACTGTCATTGTCCCCAAAAAGGTCTCGCTGAGACGAAAAGGAGGTTATCGATCCGGCTCCCGAGGCGAATGACGTTTGACGAGAGTAATTGGATGTCATGGATCCATGAATGGAAGATCCGTGGTAGGAACTTGTGATGGAGGCCTTGCGATTCATCTTCTCCTTGAAGGAGAGACGTGGATTCCTCACAGCTTCCACAGCCGATTTCTTGACCCATACCCGTGTTCCGTTGGTGTTGTTTTCGGAAGACATTCTGCGATTGATGTGTGTCTTGGAAAGGATGGGATGTTCGGTATTCTCTCCCGTTTCCTTGGTCGTTCCTGATGATTTGGTTGGGCTTGTTGCCTCCTCGTCTAGCAGAAGCAGAAGAGTATGACTCTGTTTGTTTTTCCCGGACTTGATGTTTTTCAGGATCGACTTGTAGGGCGGCGAGGGAGAGTGAGGTGGAGTTGTAGTAGACGAGGGAGTGCTACAAACACTACTACTGTAGCCGCTGATGGAAGAACCAGATGGTGATGGAACGGTGGAAAGAGTCGAAGCAGAGGTTGTCGACAAAGTCCCTCCTGGAGAAGAGCAACGCTTGGGCGACAAGAAAGAATCTTCTTCTGGTGTTGTCGTCGACGAGTAGAAAGAGGAGTCGATGCTAGTATTGTTGCTAAGATTGTGAGGAAGAATATTATCGTTGGTATTTCGATCCTCATTCGACGACGGGAGTTTCATGGTGTCGCGGCAGTTTCCTGGGAGAGCATGGAAAAATGTGACGCAAAGTGAGACGACCAACATGAAAACGTCTTCAGATATGAATATCTTATAAAAGGATGCATGGTCGCGTTAAGCCGATGGATCGTATCGCCGAGTTTTGCGATCCGTCGAGTCGAGTAGTTTGCGCGTACAAAAGAACAAACAGACACCTATTATTTATTTTATTGATAAATTTCGCAACGCACACGGCATCGTGCATTGTTTATTCATCATCAATTCACACCATCATCGTCGCCATCAACGCCATCATTTTGCTGGGTTACCTACCCACCTTGGCAACGGTAGCAATTGGAGCTTCCAAAAATCAGAACAGAAGGTGGGTTGCAATGAAAGAAATATCTTTGAGAATACACCTACAGAGTATAAAAAAGTGAGGTGGATGAATGAGACAAAACTCTTTAGAAGCAAGAACCCGTCTCCAAGCGCACCATCACTTGGATCTCCGTGTGTCCCGGATAGATTCTCGTAAACGAGTTCGTTCGTGCATTAAGGGCAATTCCCGATTCTTGACGTTCCGAGTGCTTCATCAATCGACTGTGATTATTTATTTTGTATTTTGACCTTGGCTCTTCCACGTCTCCTTTTTCCTAATAAATCATGCGAAGTACCTTCCTTATTGCTTCCGCGTGACAGTGTACCATTGTGATAGTAGCTATGTATTGCCACTTGCTAAACTTGAGCCTCTTCCCTTGTTGTCTCCTTCCTTCCACTACGTCGTACTGCTGTATTACGGGAAACAGGTCGCGTATTAGCCGTCTGCACTCACAGTCAAGGGTTGAGGTGATTGGTGACAACGCAAACCCTTGGATACGACTTGGATACGAATCATCATGTCCACCATTAAATCGCAACATCGTCCACCATCCTTGAAACTAAATCCAGCGGCGGTGAGAGAACGTGCCAAGGGTATTCCATCTTGCCAAGAGATTCCCGGACAAGGAGAATTTGTTATTAGCTTTCTTGTGATGATGCCAAGGAATGATGCCAACGGTAATCATCATGATGTCTCCCAGCAGCAGCAAGTCAGCACTCCTGCCCGTGTCAATGTCTTTGTCGATTCTGGAACTATCGGAACGTGTCGGGTCATGAATGGAACGGTTCGACAATCCTTTCGAAAAAATGTCAACAGTTTGGATGTGTTGGAACGACTGTTGCGCCACCCCGAAGGACCGATGGAAATCAACGAATCTCTTATTGGATTGACGGACGATGATGACGAAGAGGAAAATCACCCAGAAAGAAGGACAACAGACGATATGATTGCGCAGCGCCTTTCCTCGCCGACAACTATCCAAAAAGAGCTGGAACTGGCGAATGTCGGACTGGCTATATTGCAAGGGGAACGTGAAAAACTGGAGAAGCATTTGCGCCAATTGGGACAGGACGACAGTACCACCACCCTCAGCCAAAGCAAGTCAACGACCTCACCCATGTCCACTCGTAGCGGCTATGGCGATTCCCGGCATCCCCAGCACGAGGACACAGATGGTCGTGGTCACGATGAATCATCAGTGGCTTCATCTACATCCGAATCCTCCGTTCATGGATGTGAATTTCATTTCAAATTACCCGTTGATGTCATGAAACAAGTCGATCAGTGCCTGCGTGATATTGCCAAGATGGATAAAATCGTCAAAAATGTCGCTACAAATGGAAGAGGAACAGTATTTTTGTATGGAAATGGAGGTGTGGCATACACCCCTAGCATTCCCAAAGCCTTATATCAGAAATTACGACAACTCAGAAGCAGTTCATACGCTTCACGACCTTCCTTTGTGGCGCTGGGTACGAGAGATCGATACTATGTAGCCTTCAATGACGGGACGGCTGATTGGAAGGGACCTCATGCTTTGGACAAGATTCTGAAAAAGTGCTTGGCTTCCGACAAATTACCACGATCAGTGGCATTTGGAAGTACCTACGACACCTTTTTCGTTGTCTTTCATGATGGGTCTTGGCAATACCAAGGCCGTGGAATTCCCGAAACACTGGAAGAAAAATTGGCCAGTCGAGATGATAGGGCGGACTTGGTATCTCTCAATTTAGGTCCTAGTGGAGAATGGTTTTTGAAAGCAGAAAACGGAAGGATGTGGTGGTCTGGTATCACTCAAGATTTGGATTCCGTCCTATCCAAGATTTTGAAAGAGGGGTACTTGCACAGCATGGACTTTGGGGAAAACGGAAGCTACTTTGTAACATATGAAAACGAATAATAGTACAAACGGAGGACCGACAAAGACAGCTCTGTCATGACATTTTGCTAGGATTCTTTGTGTTTTTAATGCTTCTTATAGTTTCAGGCAAGACAATGAAATCATTAGTCACTTCATGGTGGGTAATGTCTTGAATTCATCTTACTGTTGACTGTAAATTGTCACAATAAAAGCTTCACGCTCGAACTCCAAGGAGAATGCCCGCCAGATAGTATTAGAATGTTGAAAGCTTCAATAACTAGCCTAACTAGAGAGCTTTTGCTTGAGGCGCCTGAATTATTATTTCGTTTGTTTGTTCAGAATGAGTAGTGGAAAGGCTAGAAGGAGATACGACGTACTTCGAAGTATCACTGAGCAATTGAGATCACAACTACGTAGAGGTACTACGACGTAACTGTACCTTTTTCACGGACAGATTGCCGGACAGTGTTGTTTTTACAGTTACAAAAAATTACTCGATTTTCTTCTTGTTCGACAAGTGCAAAGAAGTGTTGATTGACGCGATGGATCGTTCTCCATCCCTCCCCTTCTTTGTGATTCACTGTCACAAGTCTTATTTTTTTTTATATTCATTCTTTCATCCAACAACGCAGTCTCCATTTCAACGTACAACTTCACATCGTTCCCATTCCGTGCAAGTCAGTCTCTTGAAGTGTTCCACACAGCAGGTGCTACTCTCCTATAAAGTTCCCAGATCACAAACGCTGCATTCTACTAGAGTATGTCCACTGCCTGGGTAAAAGCGGTGGAAGTGCAGAGGCAACTTCTGCGAAGGGCGCCTACGACCGGCTCATTGTCGCTACGTTTTGCACGAAAAGGCCTTTGTAATGATTCAAGCAATGTCTGTGTATTGTCTTCTGGAATAGATTGTATGAGATACTTCTCCTCGTCCGCATCGAATGACGATGCGAAGACGTCAGCACAACATGATTTACCAACAACAACTATCCTTTCCTTGACCAATCGGCCGACGTCGTTTGTTACGCAAGCAGAGAAAATTCTAAACAATCCCCTCTGGCTTGCGCCGAAGAAAGGGACAGGTAAGGTGAAGAAATAAGAAGGATGAGTGCTTCGTTGCTCATTTGTCATTCACGATTCTTCGATCCGTCACGTCTCAATGTTGTCTGGTATAGGATTTGACAATTTTCTGAAACGAGACCAAAAGGGCGATGACGAGGAGGACGCTGACAAAAACTCAAATCAGGAAGAGAAAAAGGGACAATCGGGTAAGGAAGGAAGTTCTGACCAAGAGAGTGGAAGTACTGCCAAGCCCAAAAGGAGCGAGGCCGATGACAAGGAAAGTAAGAAATGGACAGAAGGCGGTTTTGGACCCTTTCGGTCGCAACACAAATTTTACTCCAACAACAATACACGAAACAATAGTGAAGGTGGAAATGGAGGAAGTGGCATGCCCCCAAACTTCTCTAGTACCATGCTGACGGCTATCCTTCTCCTTGGACTGACTTACATGATGATTCGGAATGATGACGAAACGTCACCGACTGATTTTTCGACGAGGGAAATTACTTGGAATGATTTCTGCAACTACCTATTGGAGACTGGTCAAGTGGAAAAAATTGTTGTCACCAATAATCGAGCTATGGCGAAGGTGTTTCTCAAACCAGGTGCACAAGGTCTCCCACAGCATCAAACGAGACACTTTAGGTATGCTGACCGCCGGCAACAAGGAAGCACCGGCACCGACCCTGTCTTTGAAGATTCCACACAAATGAGTGATGGATCGACTGGTGACAATTTTGGAACTGCCATGGCTTCTTTACCCAACGCCAAAGCACAAGGCCATCAGCATCAAATTGTGTATCGATTCGCAATGTACGTTAGAAGGAAATTTAATGATCCCCCCCCCCCCCCCCCAAAGAATGGTGCCCTAATCTTGTTTCGCCCTGCCCCTAACACTTGCGTCACTTTTCCCAATTTATCCAGTGGAAGTGTTGACAGCTTCGAGAAAAAGCTTGAGGAAGCCCAACGTGCTGTAGGAATCGATTCGCTACATGAAATTCCTGTCCAATACACTGCGGAAACGACTATGACATCTGAAATCCTTAGTGTCATCCCATCCTTGCTCCTTATGGGTGCGGCCTTTTACTTCATGCGATTTGCCTCTGGATCTATGATGGGGGGAGCCGGTCAATCTGGAAGAGGTGGTGGTGGTATGGGAGGTGAGTTGGTGTATGCTTGTAATTCAGGGTTCGGCCATGAATCTGTACTGACTCTGCTGTTCTGCACTGTCACCATTTTCTTCATAGGCATTTTCCAAATTGGAAAGTCAACTCACAAGAAGATCAAGCCAGAAGATGTGAAGGTCGATTTCTCCCATGTTGCAGGTTGTCAAGAAGCAAAAAAAGAAATTATTGAGTTCGTCGAATTCTTGAAGTCTCCAGATCAATTCACCAAACTCGGTGCCAAAATTCCAAAGGGAGCCCTACTTTGTGGTCCTCCTGGAACAGGAAAAACTCTTCTCGCCAAAGCTGTTGCAGGTATGTTGGACCTATAGTCATGAATTGAATGTATTATCACTCTTAACCTTTTCACCTTTTATCTCAAATCAACACTCAGGAGAAGCTGGTGTTCCATTTTTCTCTATCAGTGGCTCTGACTTCATTGAAATGTTTGTTGGTGTGGGTCCATCTCGAGTAAGAGACCTATTCAAGGAGGCAAGAGAGAATGCTCCATGCATCATTTTCATTGACGAAATAGATGCAGTTGGCCGCCAACGTGGAAGGGGTGGTGTTGGAGGAAATGACGAAAGGGAGAATACTCTCAATCAATTGTTGGTTGAAATGGATGGATTTGACACCACTACTGGAGTTGTTGTTTTGGCAGGAACAAACCGTATTGACATCCTTGACCAGGCCCTTACAAGACCAGGTAGATTTGATAGGCAAATCACAGTTGATAGACCAGACCTCAAGGGCAGAAAGGAGATTTTTGAGGTGCATTTGAAGGGCATCAAACTGCAAGATCCAATTGAGGATGTGGCTGGAAGATTGGCTGGTTTGACACCAGGATTTGCAGGAGCAGACATTGCCAATATTTGCAACGAGGCTGCCATTGTTGCGGCAAGACGAAAGGCAGAGAGTGTAAGCCTGGATGATTTTGAAAAGGCTACTGACAGAATTATTGGTGGCCTCGAATCAAACAAGATTATGAGTGTAGAAGAGAGATCTATTGTGGCACATCATGAAGCAGGACATGCTATTGCAGGATGGTTCCTCGAAAATGCAGATCCATTACTCAAGGTGACCATCATTCCAAGAACCAGTGGTGCACTTGGATTTGCTCAGTATCTACCCAAGGAGGTGTTCTTGCGCACACAAGAGGAGATCATGGACATTGTCTGTATGGCCCTAGCTGGCAGAGCTTCAGAAGAAATATTCTTTGGCAGTGTGACTACTGGGGCGTCTGATGACCTAAGAAGAGTAACTGACTTGGTATACAGCACAATCCAAGTCTATGGGATGAATGAGAGGCTTGGGCAGCTTGCCTTCCCAAAAGATCCCAATGCCATGTTTGATGAAAGGCCGTACTCTGAGAAAACTGCAAAGGCCATGGATGAAGAGGCTAAGATCATTGTTGACGAGGCCTATAAAAGGACTCTTGAGCTTCTTTGGGAGCACAAAGATGATGTGGAAAAAGTTGCAAATCTTCTGCTGGAGAAAGAGACGATCACTCATGATGACGTGTTTGACTTGGTGGGACCTAGACCATTCAAGGGTGATTCCCAATATCAAGAGTTTGTCAGTAGACGAAAAGAAATCAAAGAGGAAAAGAAGAATGTTGAGGCAACAGGTAGCGATACCATCCCTTCCAATGATGCGAATTTAAATCCTGGCTTGGCTTTTCGGAGCTATGATCAGTAAATTCAATTAGTTACTCTTACTTGCCAAGATTCTGGCTCTTTATTTTAAATTAGGCCTTAATGAATGCTTAAGTGCATCCTGTGATGGAAGGGCACTCCTTCTGGCATTTCATATACACATTTTGATTCGTCCTTTCGTCGATGGCATTGCAGAAAGTCTCTTCTCGTTCAGATGGATTATTGCTTATGAATTGGCACTCCCTATGAATTGTTGCGAATGGGTCTTTCCCAACCCCTGTAACAGTGAACTGCTCGCTTGGAAAATTACTACAGGTGAAAGAGCTCTGACGCGTTGTCTCCTCAGACCCAGTTTTTGCTGGAGCGTTCGTTGCAGCAGATTCTATACCCATTGACTTCCCCTGCGCAGATCCTCCTTGAATTCCAGAATTGCCACCATTGCCACCCCCTGGGACAGGAGTCAACTGGGGCAGACTTGGTACCGGACCTTTTGTAGGTGACGGAGTGGAAGGAGGTGGTTGCGTGATAACATTTCCATTTTCATCTTCGAGCGTAATCTTAACTCGCATGGCATACTTGGCAGAGTCTAGGATTTCAATCGTTATTCCAGTCTTCTTCTCAACACCAGTGGCGATTGAGTTGGTATTTGGATATGACATTGACAACCCTCCATTGAGTTTTATGCCTGTATTTGATATAGTGTGGGCAACGAGAACGTCAGCGACGTCTCTTCGGAAGGCATCACCCGCATTGCCCGTATTCATGTTTTTCTCGAGCTCAAATTTTCCATCGGCTGGAAGAAGGGATAATCTGCTATGTATCCCCGGCCAAGATGGATCTGATGGTGCTCGATGAGAATCGTTTTGAATGACATCAGAACCATCAGTGTTTTGCCCCAGTAGCATTGTGTGGTCAACATGCCAAATAACAATCCCCTGTCGATCTTCGTTTCCTTGAAGCAGCCGAAGGTCATAGCCGCAGGCACCTCTATTCTCGATGAGGAAGTACTCTTCTCCGGTGCTGTCGGACGCGCATCGATGGGAAATTTTGTATACTTTGTCTGAGTCACAGGATGAAATGACCGTGATGGTTTGGGAATAATTGACATCCACCACTTGAACCCAACCAAGCATATGGCGCGAATAGGCGCTAAGCAGGCTGGGCCAATTTTGGGATGCATCCCAACCGTACATGTTTCCTGTCCAAAAGGAAGACATCTTTTTAGCGACAATCCTTATATGCGACGGATTATCAAGAAACATACCGCCGTCGTTACTCACCCATGAATCCCCAATTGCCGATTCCACGAGATTTTCCTGGCTTTCCGTACAAGTCTGGGAGATTCAGAAAGTGGCCCAACTCGTGTACAGCTGTTGCAATCCTTGGCGCTGTGAACTGCCCGCCAGGACCAGTTGGAGGACAAGATGAATAGACTCCGCTAATGACATAAAATCTTCCAACCTTGAGTTTTCCAATTCTGATGTTGTTTTCTGATAGGAACTCGAAATTTGGGGCCTTTGGAGCGGCATGACTCCAAATTCTCTGATTGAATGGTGCTTTGGTTTCACAATCCAACTCATTCACTTCCGCAGCCACTCCTGATGTAACGATTGCCAGGGCGTCAATGTAGCCATCACCGTCATCATCAAAGCGAGCCAAGCCTCCTTCAGCGAGATCTTGGTCAGCGTACTTCTTCAAAGCTTCAGCCCAACACTCCCGCGTCTCTTTGAAATTGAATCCATTCTTTCCCTGCGCTGCGTACTTTTCTTCCTTGGAAATGGTTATCCACGGAGTCACGTGGGTGTCAATCACAAAATTGTCGAAGGAATTAGCACGGTATACATCTGCCACAGATCCTGTACTAGCAGTTCCACTTTCTTTGGGCCCGTTGTGATTGAAAAAAACGTCAATTTCTTCGGGGGCTGGAAGCTTTCTGTCGGCATGATCGGCAAAGCGCACAAGGAGGGCAAGCTGCTTTAAATGACACGGGGGTTCGTCACAAAGTTGCTGGTGCTCCATTCCCTTCAGTCTGCGGCGACGGGTTTCTTCTCTCTCTTCGTCTTGTTGCTCAAAAGCCGTTTCGTGCAAGAGATACTTCTCAAGATTCAATTTCTCCGGCTTCACTTTTCCCACTCTGGCACCAGCCGACTCCAGGCCACCATTACCGTCACTTTGTGCATAGACGTACCATCCGCTTTCGTCTACCATGACGGTGTAGCCTTCCTCGTCATGAAGCCATGCATATCGTTCATCGCCGTTCAAGTACAGGTAGGGAGTTTTAGAGCCGTCCGGTTGTTCATAAACGTTCGGGAAGGGGGATGCGGGAGCGGCCTCCACACAGGTCGACCCAAGAAACAAAAGAGCTGCGAACAGAGCCTTCATATTCCGAATTGGCAGTGGGGTTTTGTTGTGGAAACAAAGATGTCAGGGTGATTGGGTCAGCAACACAACAGGAGACAAAGCGATCATCACTCTTTGTACATCGTGTAAAATAAATAAAATTGTTATTGTTGAAGATGATTTACGTGAATGCGCAGTGTATTTTTTATTCATTTTTTACGCATAAAGCATGATAGGAACTTAATATTGTTTGATTGATATGCCCTCAAGATTAATATTATTATGCCTTCTTTCCAGAATGACCTCTTTGGGCATCGTATATTCTTACTATTACAGAATGGCGTACTCGCGTACGCCGAGAAAGTTTGATTGTCTGTCCGCCTTCTGTTCAATTTGTGCGACACGCAACCGCGAAACACGCGTCCTACATCACAGTGCTATTGTAGTCTACTGTTTTATACGTATTTACTGTTACCACTTCACACTGTCGTACAGTGTGTAATAAAAAATAATGTTGTTGTGTGTGTTTTGTCTCTGGCCGTAAAAAATCCACCGATTTCATGTGAAACGCCCATCACTACTGCTCCTAGCTGTTGGGTCACAAAGGTTGCTCCTTATTCATTGGAGGCCACAAGTTTTCATCATGCTGGCACGGAATTTAGTGTCTACGCTGTGTCGAAGGCAAGCTAAAAGCTGCAAGTTCTGCGTGTCTACATCTGTAGTACCTCCGCACGTGCATCCACCGTCCTTGTCAAATCGGAGATTTTCCACCGCAACTCGTGACGACGACGACAATCTTCATACTGCCGCTGATTTGAAAGTTTCTTGGAAAGAATCTCTTCATCTGGAGCTTCCGCACAGCAGCAAACCACTGGGAACTCCTCTTCCCTTTGATGAACACGCCTGCTCTGTCTCATTGCCCACATGGTGCTCTGTTGTTGGATACGAAGAGGGAGATCAAGAGGTTGTTTCTGCCATGAATTGTGGATATCCTCGGTTTGTTTACCACCCATATATCCTGCAATTAATGCAAGTGTTCCTAGATAAGTATTCCTCCTCCGATTCTGAAGGGCGTCCCACAGAGGATTGCTTGGTGTTGCCGACTAAAGAAGCTGCACTCCGATGCCAATCATTCCTTCAGGAGTCGTTGGAAGGAAACAATAATCGATTCGGAAGGCGTTCGCATACGGTGTCTGTGATCTCTTCATTTCCCACTGATAACGCGCTTATTGAACGGTTGGAAGGCATTTCCACAACGCCATCTTTCGAAAGTAGAATTCGCGTCGAATCTTTGGAAGAAGCAGATGTTTATGCTGTACTATTCCCGGCGGAAACAGCGGCAGGTACAGAAGCGAAGGCGTATTGGCAACACACGGGAGAGCTAGTCAGTAGTAGAAGAGCCGAAAATGCCCTGAAGATACTCAAACAGAAAGTTTCGAAACGAGTGACATGCTGTCCAGTCGGAGGGACTCCCTCCATATTGCATTCTTCCGACACATTCCAGTCACAACCCGTTTCGGGAGAGTCGTCGAGCAGTAACCTCAAACAATCAGCATACGAGAAGCTCCAGGAACGGATTGCTCGGTGGACACAAGTCGACTCTGATAATATATTCCTGCTGCCGAGTGGCATGGCAACCATTTACAAATCGCTACGTTCTGCACGGCGCTACCAGTTGGAAAAGAATCCTTCTTCCAGAGGAGGAACCTCCATTGTCTACGGATTCCCATACCTGGATACGCTCAAAATGTGCTCTCGAAGAGAATTTTCTCCAGCGGGGGTGGAGTTTTTTGGTCGGGGTGACGTCACCGACCTGGAACTCCTCGAACGATTGTTGCGACTACGTTCGACCAATAGTCGATGGTCGGCTCTTTTTACCGAGGTTCCCTCGAATCCACTATTGCAGTGCCCAGATTTGGTGAAGCTGAGAAAGCTGGCTGATGAATTTGACTTTTGTTTGGTGGTGGACGACACTATCGGAAATTTCTTGAATGTGGATTTGATTGACTCGGGACTTGCAGATGCCGTTTGCACGTCATTGACAAAACTTGTTTCAGGACGAGGAGATGCTATTGCCGGAAGTGTTGTTTTGAATCCAAACACGGAAAAGGGTCGATGGATGAAAGAGGACATGGCAAAGGATTCGGATTTGTATGGTGGACTGCATGAATCAGACGCCATGGCAATGGTGCACAACTGCCGCGACTTTCCTGAGCGGAATGCCCGCATCAACGAAACGTCGGAGCTTCTTGCAGACTTTTTACAAGAACATCAGGGTGTGGAGACGGTCTGGTATCCAAAATTCGTAGCCCCATTATTCAGGAACTATCAAAAGCCAAATGGTGGATTTGGAGGTCTCATGTCGATTCATTTGCACCCGCACATATGCCAACGAACGTTTTACGATACTCTCGATGTTGCCAAGGGACCATCGCTCGGGACGAATTTCACATTGGTTTGCCCTTACACTCTTCTAGCTCACTACCACGAACTTGACTTTGCAATGAGCTACAACGTTCCCCCTAACCTCATTCGAATCGCCGTGGGGCTCGAAGATTTTGATGAGCTCAAAGAGAAGTTTTCCTACGCTCTGAACAAGAGTCGATTGCACCCAAAACTTCCAAGCTAATCTACCTGATAAAGCAACATATTACTAGTCGTAGTCACATCGTATCCTAATAGTCAGTGTTCCTTTAAAAGGAGTACGAAGTAGTATTTTTTTCCGTCAGAACAACTCTCATTATTCTAGCTCAAGGCGCCCGACACCTCTTATATAATATTATAGGCCAAATCTCACGACGAAGCTTTGCCACCGATGAAGACTCCATCCGCCTTGTGACTGACGCTACTAATGGTCCCTCCACTCTCTTTGAAATCGGCCCATCCCTGGTAATGGGCCTGCGTCTTGTGAAAGTCAACTGCGGCAGCATTTTCATATACTTCGTAAAACCAGAACTTGTTCTTTTGGCTTTGGTCCTGCAAAACATCTGTGAAAGAGAAAGAGACGAGAATCAAGAGTCAATTTTGGTACAAAGTCAACACGATCCTGGCGATCCCGTCATTTTTCTGCGTACCAAAGCGGATGCATCCTGGTTCCTGACGGGATTTGTTGGCATTATTCTCAATCATGGTCAGGAATTCATCCATACGGTCCTCCTTAATTTCGGCTTCGACGATGACAGAGAAGGGCTTTTCGGACATCTTGAGCGCAGTGCTAGTGAACGATCTTGTGACGGCGGTTGTCTTCGTGGAGGAAAGGAGAGTGAAGGCTCTGTTGCTGCTGAATGCGTTGGTCGATCGAATCAAAAATAGGCAAGAGGTAGAGAGTAGCTTCATGCTGAGCTTGGTCGGGGACTGGGCAGAGGAGACTGCGGGTTTTTGACTTCGATTGACGACACTCACAATGATGAGAAATGGGCGGAATGATGAACTACTGGAGTACGACGTACAAAAAACAACAGACGAGGTTCATGGTGCGTTGATGGGTTCCTATTACTACAGTACTACCGTAGCTCTCTCTACTAGAGCTAGTAGAGTCTACTACATA
This sequence comes from Nitzschia inconspicua, assembly GCA_019154785.2. Classification (NCBI taxonomy): domain Eukaryota; phylum Bacillariophyta; class Bacillariophyceae; order Bacillariales; family Bacillariaceae; genus Nitzschia; species Nitzschia inconspicua. The sequence goes on along the minus strand of JAGRRH010000009.1, from coordinate 1,737,612 downwards.
CACAAAAATGTATGATACTCTCTCAACTCGTGCAGAGGTATCTCCATAGAAGATCCAAATAATGTTTGAGAGTAGCCATTTCCCATCTTTTCGTCCATCTCCCCTCCCCAAATACGTTATCTATCCGTGTATGATACATATCATACATCGTTCCAACCTCCTCAAAACAATCAATCAATCAATCAATCAATCAATCCATCAATCAATCAATCCATCAGACAGACCAATCCATCAGACAGACCAATCCCAAACGTCGTACGCTGTGCTACAGTCGACTGTTGTCCATCACATCCATCTACCATCACTCTTTCATCCCTGTACGAGACCTAGAAGCCGTCCAGCCAACGACGTACTGCCTCAGCTACACTGTGACATTCGGGCAGCAATCAACAAGATGCGATTGAAACACTTGGAAGCGTCCTTGTCCTCTTTGCAACGGGAATTTCCATCGCCCAAGATACAACTGGAACAATACCCCACAAGTCCTCATCTGGCGGCATGTGTAGTCCAAATGGCCATGGATCATGACGATTTGGGACCGGGACGCACTTGTTTGGACTTGGGGTGTGGGACGGGCATGCTGATGATTGCAGCTGCCATGGTCGACACGGATTTAGTTCTGGGTGTAGATTGTGACGATGAGGCTATGGTAGTCGCCATGGAAAATGTTTTGCGTGTCGAACAAAAAGAGTCAGTCGACTTTTTAAAGGCAAGAGTACGGACACGACAAATAGAGGATTCTAGTGCAGGATCGTCATTGAAACCATCATCGTCGAAACATTTCAAGGGGAAACGGGGAGGAGGTGGAAGAGGACGGGCAGACCGAAGTACAGGAGGCCGCGGATCACAACCAGCCCAACTAACAAAAGCAATCTTAATACATGACAGTGAGGATGGGATCCCTCTGAAGGACAATTGTGTCGAGTAAGCCTACTACCATTCAATGGTGCAATTTGGGAACGTCCTGGCGAATAGTGATCTGACTCGTGATTATTTGTTATTGCATTATTGTATATGTTTGCCTTCACTGACATCAGCACGGTTCTTACCAATCCACCATTTGGTACCAAGAGTGACAATGCTGGTATCGACTTACAATTCCTAAGGACTGCCACGCGATTAGCACGTCGATCAGTGTATTCGTTTCACAAGCGATCCACGAGGACCTTTTTGTTGAAAACAATTCAAAAGGATTGGGGCTTCGACGATGCCAAGGTGGTGGCAGAAATGGCGTTTGACGTTCCCAACATGTATAAATTTCATACGCAAAAATCGAAAGACATCGAAGTGGACCTGATACGAATTGTCGTGGAACAGGATGGTCCAGTTGTTGCAACTGGTGACAGAAACAATAATATTGCTCTGTAGACGGACATTCATATCCAATTGAAGCAAAGCCCTTGGGCGCGGCTTTCTACTGTACAGAATATTGCTGACGAGATCTTCACTGACCAGAATCTAATGACTTGTCGGGCAAGGTCATTCTTTATTACTGTTAATCAGAAAATAGTTCGCTCGTCCGAGAGTTTGTCCTCATGAATACAACTTACAACACTCTACTATTAATCCGGAATCCAAGTAGTATACTACGGTAGCTACGACAGTAGCAGTAACAATGAAAAAGATTATTATTTGGACTGCCTCCGGAGTCAGGAGTACTTGATTGGTAATGTGTACGACAACGTTACCGTACTTCGTACTGTACTCGTATGTCGTGTACGACTGTATGTTGTTGAATGGATGTTACTGTTAGGTATGCGAAGTATTACGCATGTCTGTTTTAGGATTAGGACTACCGTAGTGTGATGTCATCAAACATCATGAGTCATCTTTCACCAAAAAAATCCAAAATCACAAAATCACGGAAGGGTAGGCTCTACCGTAGTACGAATATATTACTACGAACGCTACTAGTCGTACTCGTACGTTGTTGTATGATGTTAGGTATGCGGAGTATTACGCATGTCCTGTGCTTTTTGATTTCATATGATGATGTCATCAAAACATCATGAGTAATCTTTCATACTCACAGTCGGTACTTTACTTCGTATCTTATTACTCCGGTATTATTTACAGTCAGAACTTTTGCACCAAAAAATCCAATATCACGGAAGGGTTGGCTCTACTACTCCAGTACGTATTACGCTATAATAATAGTTGAACCGTTTATTTTTTCCTCTTTCTGTTGGACTGCCCCCCGTGTAGGCTGGACATCTTCCAGTTTGTTAGCCATGAATACAAATAATATCTTTCACCGGTTTGTGAACATTGGACTTACACTGGGATTGTTGGTGCCTTCTGTGATCTCTGAGAATGTAACAGCTCCTAGTGGAGTTTATTGGGATAATCTGAGCGTTCAAACAGCCGATGGAACCTTTTTGCTGCACAATTGCCGGGGATTTGTGGAAGATGGGCATGTTTGTGGAATTCTAGGGCCCTCTGGTGCAGGGAAGTCTACAACGTTGTCGGTCATCGGTGGTGCCATTTCTCCTGTAAGCGGTTTGACGGTGAATGGAGAAGTGTTGTACTTCGATTCCGACAAGCAGACGAAGGAACACTTAAGGATTCAAGGTGGAAAAGTGGCGTGGCTGCAGCAAAAGGATAGCTTCTTTAATATGCTTACTGTGGAAGAGACATTACAATTTGCTGCATTTTTGGAGTTGCCTGGAATCTCGGAGGCAGAACGACAGAAGCAAGTTGTGTCGATCATGGAGTCTTTAGGGCTTGTGAAACTGAGAAATCGGAAAATTGGTGACTCGGCAATGCACAAAGGTCTATCTGGAGGTGAAAAGAGACGGCTTTCTCTGGCTCTGGAACTACTCTCCTCTCCCAAGATATTTATAGGGGACGAGCCAACGAGCGGACTCGACAGCACCATGTCGGAGAAAGTCGTGAAGCTGATTTCATCCTCGGTGAAAGAACGGAATATTCCTTGTATTCTGTCTCTTCATCAACCAAGATCGTCAATTTTCAAAATGCTAGATTCCATCATTCTCATGGCACCAGGCGGTCATGTAGTGTACATGGGAGAGGCAAAAGATGCCATCTCCTACTTTAACACACTGGGTTACAAATGCCCTGCGGAAACCAATCCGGCAGAGTTTCTTCTAGACTTGGTATCGATTGATTCGGAAGATCCTCGGGAGGCCAGTGAAGACGAAGTTAGGATATCGTTTCTCGCTGCTTCTTTTGTAGAAAAGCAGCATGCGTTTGAAAAGTGGGTCATTGCTGTTCAGTCAGACGAGGTCGATGTGGATAATGTTTTGAAGCATGCCGCATCACGCGACGAGGAAACGACGAATTCATTGGTACTGGCGTCGAAAAGGAAGCAAACTTTGATATCACATCCCATTAAGAGATTTGGACGCTTGCTGCTGAGGTCGTGGCGACAGAACATCCGCAATCATCGTGTCAATATATACCGTTTGATTGCTTCAGGTGGAACAGCCTATTTGTTCACCAATATATTTCAAAGCATCAAGAAAGGGTTCTTCACGTCAAAGAGCGTTGCAGATCGAGTGGCTCTTTTGTCGTTCTCTGTCATCAATATGAGGTAAGTCACAGTATTGAGAGAATAGCGGTAAGAGTTCAAGCCCTTGTTCCTTACTCTACGTTTCCAAGTATGATGGCCCTGATGAAGACGATCGAGCTCTTCGCCAAGGAAAAGCCGGTAGTGCAGCGTGAACAACAAAGAAAGCAGTATTCGAGTTTAGAATACCTGTTGGCGAAGTCGCTTGCCGAAATCCCTCTCGATGTTGTTTTTGCGGCGATATTTACTACCACGTTAAAGTCGCTATGCGGGATTCGTATTGGTTGGCGAGCACTAACGGGGACTTTTTCACTCATGACCATATCTGGAGCTTCCCTTGGCTTTGCCATTGGGGCGTTGGTAAGTTCTCGTGAAGACCCCGTCTGCTTGTTCACAGTGGATGGCTGATTGTTCGATGCTTCTTCCTAGAGTCCAACAGGTGAGGTTGCCATGACAGTTAGTATTCCAATGTTGGTCGTGTTGATGACTGTAGGTATAATAAATCCAAGTGGTGTTGATCAGTCTGAACCATCACCAGCAGTTGTGGAGGCACTGAAGCAAGCAAGCCCAATTGCTTTCGCCATACGAGCTGTCTGCTTGGCAGAGTACCGTGGTATGGAATTTCAAGATCCAAATTCCAAGCAAAGTTTTTTCTCTCGAGGGAGGAATCTATTGCGAGACTTACCAAAGATGGGAGCACTGGCGCTTGTTCAGAACGGTGACCAAGTTTTGGATGAACTGGGGCTAGGCGACGAAAACTACCGAAGCCAAATGAAACGACTGGCTATGCTATCTTTGGCAAATTTACTTTTAAGCTGGATTGGATTGCGGCTTCAAGCGCTCTCCAACGAGTCCTTTTCCCGAAAACGATAATCTCGGTCACACCAATGCTATGCGTAAGCGTCTACAACAGCAGAAGTTATTGCCAGGTACGAGATCACACTCGGCCATTCTGACAAACGAGTAGATTTGAAGTTATTTTGAACGTTCGAGTACTACTCTGACTATGAGTAGCTTCTTTAGGTCAAGACATGTGCGTGTTTTCGAACCTACTAGCTAGAGTACGACCTCAAGTGATACTTTCATTCATTTTACTCTACAAGTGCAGTACATACAGGACACGACCATGAAACGTATCATTTGCGGCCTTCACAATAACTACTGTACTGGCGATCAATAAAAAGCGATTTCAGCGTCCTTTGTGACAACAATGCTATCCATTGCACATTTCCAACCTGTTGACAATCTCATAAGAATTGTGCATCTGGGCTGTTTTCTTTGTCTTTGCACCCTTCCCAGATGGCCTTTTCCCTCTTTTGATCCCAGGTGTGTCCCCACCGATTTCAAAGTCATTGCTACTCATGCTACAAAAGGAACCACCACTGGATGAAAAACTCTGCACGCTGTGGGAAGAATTGGTTGGCAGAATGTCTTTTTTGCGACCTTTCATACGTGATCCATCTCTAGAGTTGACACTGACTTCACTGATGGAGCTGCACGACCCAACACTGTGATTTGAACTTTGGATTGTATCATTTTTTGAAGATGCCCTGGCGATCGTTTTGGTCTTCACGGTCTTGGTCCTGGAATGGCCAGAAGACGTGGCACTTTGATCGGTTATAGAGTTGATGCGAGATTTGGCGGAAGATGTTTGTTTTGGGGGCATCGATCGAGTACCATGGAATGTTGACAATTTCGTGCTCTGGGCGGAAAAGGTAGTGCTAGGTGTTCCCTGGGAAGTAACGGATTTCAGAGATTTTCCACCAGCTTTGTTTTTCTTTCGAGCTTTAGGTTTTTTGCTTTCGCCAGCAGGAGCAATCCTCCCATGAATGGATGAAGACTTCAAAGTGTTTGAGCTTTTTATGACCCGCCCTGGGGACAGGGATCTTGCTCTAGATTTGGTTTGAAGTGAGGATCTATCCTTGTTTTCTGTCTTCCCAAACCATCCTAAAAGATTATCAATGGAAGCCGGTTTGTCCGGGTTCTTGTTTTTGGTATGGTTTGCAGAATTGTTACCCAAATCGAAAAGTGCTTCTGTCGAATTTTGTCTACTTCTAAGAGTGGTGGGATTGGATCCCAAACATTCCTTCGAACATGATCTTCCTTTTTCTCGACGTTCGGACTGTCTCGAGTCGTTTCGGCCGTCGAACGAACGAGACTGGAAGGATTTGCCTTTGATTGCTTTTGTCGGTGATAGAGAACGCACCCTTCCCTTCGTAGGACTCCTGCTCCTCCCGCGTGCTTTTGCGTGAATCATGTCACCTCGTGAGTGCGAAGACATTGATTTTGTTGTTACGGAATCATTCGTGTTTCGCCCTGGAGATTCATCGAGGGGTTTAACAATAAGCGACTGGGCCCTTTCTTCTCCTTTGAGCGCTTCCAGGGTATCCGTTGGTGGATCTTCCGGGTCAACATATTCTGCTCCGTGATTCTTATGATCATAATCATACATTGAGTTGTCTTCTTGTTTGAATGAGGGGAAATGAAATGAGTCAATTCCATAGATGAAGCACCAGACACCAGCAAGAAAGACGACGAAACCGGTGAGAACTCCGAGAACAATGAGAACTTTTCCATATGTAGGCATGGATGTCCAAAAGTTAAGAGATTGCGATGCCCATGCAACTGAAGGAGCGGTTGAGGTTGGATCAATGGGGATCGTTAGTGAAACCGAAGCTACCCCAGCAAAGTCAGGGTCGCTGTCCTCGAGGGAACGATCGTTAGATGTGTCAATTGTCAGAGCCACCAACATCCGTCGTGTCCATGTTGTCTTCCCACTCCCAAACTGTAGTTCTACTTCTCCGGTACCATTAACCGGTTCACCATTACCATTAAAGAACCCATCAGCGAGCGCAATGGAGAAAGAGCAGACAGGTTCCCCTGCTGTGCACATGTTCGAGGTGGTGTCGGTTGGCTGATCCACTGAAGCTTTGTCTACATTTTCAGATATCTGTCTTGGTTTCTCTAAAAACTGCTCCTTTCCATTCTTGGAAAATACGAAAGATCTGATGTCACGAATGAAGATGCCTCGATTTTTTGCATCCTGAGTTGGGGAAACACACACAGACGCTCTCTCTCCATGCCTCATCGGTACGATCTCGGATTCTGTCAATTCCTTTTGTCTCTGATCGCATAAGAAAGCTCGGACCTCATACGCTGTAGTTGAGGGCTTTACAGCAAAAGCAAGATCGAATGTTTTTTGTCCTGCTGGACCACCAGCAGTTCTGGTTTTGCGGCGCACATGAATCGGAGCTTCCATCAAGCCACGCCGATCGTTGTCTCTTACATACTGCAACCCAGCAATACCAGTCGCATGAACCGTTTGATCTTTGACAAAAAAAGAATTATCAACCAAAGTCTCGATGTAGCACAGTTTCCCATCAAGTGTACAGCTGTACTCAGTTGTGGCCGAGTTCTGCACTGAACCATCTTTCAACACACTCTGTATATTTTGGCCGTCTTCGATGGTAAGACTGCTGATGCCGTACATTTTAACTGCGTCGTTTCTTGCAATCTCATCTGGTTCAATACATAATCGAAATAAATCTTGTTGACTTTTCGGCTGCACGACAGGAAGGCGATTGTTGTCTTTGTCACACTCGTACACGTTCAGACCGTACTTGTCTTGCTGTTCTTCGAGAAGCCCAGTGATTCCTACTTTTCCAGCTGTCATTAGCTCAAAAATAATGGAGGTGTCTAGAGAAGCCGCCGTATTGGAAGGGATGTTGGGATCACGAATGCTCAACCTTGTTGAAAAGGACACTATCGACCTGGACTCTGCAGAGGAAATGATGGGAGAAGAAAGGATGTTCATTTCATCTACCGTAAAGGTTACTGTAACCTACACCGAAAGCCAAGGAGCATAATCAACGAAATTTGAGTAACATTCTACGTAAACTCCGGCTTTCGTACAATCTTCTGTCCTACCTTCTGAACTCCACTAGAACCGTCCACCACCATATTCGGTGTGAGGAAATTGTTTGCATTGCTTAAGGGATTTACTAAGGTGTCATCTTGGAACATGGCTAGAGCAACATCATCTTCCTTTAAGGCGTTGCTAATTGTGTAGTCCAAGATCAATCTTAAACCCCTAAACTCGATTGTCGGGCTTGTGATGGTCCATTGTTGACAGATAATGCATTTCGGTAGAAGTAAAAGAAAAAGAAACTGAAGGAATCGCCGCTCGATCATATCGCCCAGAATTTGCCGGTTGTCGTATCTCTAGTTAGCATAGAAACAAGGTCTATATACAAAGGTGGTCGTATTGTTTGCTGTCTCTGTCCAATGGTGGCGGGATGATGATGTATGTTGTAATGTTGTGCGAAAAGGACGTTGCCTTGTACATAATTCAAATACTTGAATCAGGCCCGTACTACTTTTTGCGAACCTGAGATGACCCAAAAGGAGTATTAGCGTACGGGTACTGGAGGAACACGGAAAATATTACCGGTTTATTCCACGACTACGACTGGTAAATAAACCCTACCTGTACACTCACAGTTAAAGTTTGTACGTAGTAAATACATACAGGTACCGTAGTCTACCTACCGGAAGTATAAGTACCGGTAGCACATGGGACCTTTGATCAATCGGGACCTTTTGAAGTTTTGAAGGGAAGACTTCCGTACATCGTACATACGTATTCCACTTCCAAAATAATCCACCAGCCATACAAGAACACACTGGCTCTCATTCACAGTCAAAATAAATGACTCGCTTCTTCGACATCTGCGTCGCCCATTACTCTCTCGGAGTACGAAACAACGAAACACCGTTGTCCTCGAAACAAGTTCAAAGTACTACGTAGTAAGACTACGGTAGTAGTAGAAAATAATATGTGCATCTTGGGGGCCCCACTATCGAACTTGCATTAACAGCATGATGTTCAATGCCCGCCATCGAAGTCTTCAGACACCTTAAAATGTGCTCAACTGGTTCCAAAAACTTGTTTACGTACTACTAATCGTACGTAGTCGGTTCTAAGCATACTAGTCGTAACGGTAGCGGATAGCTCCTACATTTGAAGGGAAATGGCCCTTGAAAAAATTATTCAGTTGGACGGATCTGTTCCAACCAACAGAGTTACCACGTCCTATTCTGCCGCCAGAGATATGAACTCTTCTTCAATGGACACACCACATTTTTGGGATTTCTGTTCCTCGTAGTATTTCAAAAAAAAGATCTATTAGTTCGCTCTTTGTCGCCTCCCTCCATTCGAACGGCTTATCGTCGTCATAGCATACAAAGAAGCGACGTCCTAGGAGTTGTCGTTTTATGTGACGGTAGATTATCGGAGCGTATACCACGGGCCCTTTTGTCGTCAACGTGTTTTCGATGGCAAGAAGAAATGCTTCAGTACCGGGATGATCTTCTGCCTCAAAACAAACGTAATCGTTCATCGGCATTGTGCTCTCTCGGCTTTCTGCTTCCTTCACTAATTTTGAGTTTTCTGTCGCACCAGTGCCTTTACTATACCCGGACTCACTGTTAGCGGCCAGAACGGAAGCGCCCAGTCCACGATTATCGGTGCAATCCCCGTAAGCACTGTCAATTGTCTCGGAATGCTTCTTCTTCCTCTTATTGCTCTTTGCAATTGATGGATTCATATACCCCTTCTCGCCCGTTTGATCCACTTTCCCACCCTTCTTCTTTTGCTGTTTTTTCTCCTTGCTACCTTTCTTGCTTTCTCCAAGCATTGTCGTCTTTCCTGCGATGGTTTGAGGTAGGCTTTGGGAGAGTTCGGCTCGAGGAATTTGTGTGATGCCTCCAGGATGGCATCCTTTATCGTACAAAAGCTCACGACTAAAAGACGACTTCTGTCCTTTTGGGACACGGCTTCGTGGCCTTTGTTCTATCACTTCTAGGACCAGTTGGTGAACATCGTCGCTACCGCACGACGGGCCAAAGGAGGTGGAACGTTGCCGCTCTTGCGATCTGTTTGCAGAGAAGCTTCTAGATTGGCTAGGTTGGTTCAATTGCGAAAAGACCTTTCCATTCGAAGGAAGATACAGGTAAGTCGGCAGGGAATTCGCCTTTTTTGTTGGCCTCGGAGGAGGACCAATTGTGGTTTTGGGAAGGTGTTGTCGTGGCGGATCGGAGGTTGTCGCACATTCTAAATTTGTCAACGGATCAGTGATTCGAGAGACCCTACCATTATTTGGTACCTTCGGCTTTCTAGACAACTGATTCACTTCGTCATGTGCCACTCTTAGAAGCGATGATTATCCAGGCCTTTTTACTGTCTTGTTCCTTGTCAAAGGCATTGAATTCATTTGTTGGTCTTGCATCAATTGGAGAGGAACCTCCCAACGATTGAGACAAGTCCTTTGGATTTGGGTTTGCAGGGAATAGAATGGCATACGCATTTGCCTTGAGATCCTCATCGGACGACTCAGTAATCGACTCTGCGTCCGAGGAATTTCCCGATCCATCAGTGTCGAACTCGAAGTCACTGTAGAAAGATGTGTTCGAGTCCATTCTGGCATCAACCGAATCGTTAATATCCCTTTGCTTCGGAAGGGCGAGGCTCTCTACCGCGATTTCTTCCGTGTGTCTCCCTCTTAAAAAGAAGTAAAGCAATCCGCAGCAGGTACAGGCGGATATCAATATCGCAATCCCAATGGCAATGAAGTACATCACACGTAAGTACATGGGACTGGATTGAACCAACGTCTTCGGGTGTCTGCTTGCTGCGGAGGAACGCAAGACCTCGAAACGAGTTTTCACGAGATAAGGTCCTGCAAATTCTGCTTCATTTAATCGCCGATTCTGGGGCAAAGATTCGAAATGGAGATAAACATCTCCCGTCGCGACAACACTTCCACGGGTCACAAAAAAGGAATCTTCCAGCTGTACCTGAACAGCACATAGGGCATCTCCACGAACGCACATGACAATAGTTTTGCCACCTTCTGTTGGTACCCCGTTTGAGTCAACAACTTCTAGGACCGGACCGGTGTCTTTTGAAAATACGAAGTTCTTGATGTCGCCGATTCTGAGCCCTGACCCCAAACTTTTTGCAACTGGTTGTACGCAGATTCGAATCGGATCAACTTGTTCCATCAAATAGACTTCGTCAGTAATACGTTCATTCATTGCATTGCACATAAACGCTTCAGCGCCAATATTTTCTTCACTCGGAGCGACCCCAACGAAATAAAGAATATTTTTTTCTCCAACTGACTCCCCAACCTCATACAACAAACGATTCATTTCGGATTGATTGTTTTGAATGTCAACGTGCATCGGCTTTCTGAGCAAGGATCTCTGCTTGTACTCGTATCCAAATTGCAAACCGACACTTCCTGATATCTCAATGGTGCCTGGGCTCTCGAAGAATTGATCTTCGAACATAGAGTCAATTGTACATACCGTGCTTCCTTTGCGGCATAAAATGTGAGTGGACCCGTCGTTCGAAATCGCTTGCTCATTATTGATGACTGATTGAACTTCTGAGTCTCTTCGAAACACGAGATTTTGAATAGATGATAATATGTATATTCCATCTTGTAGAGTTAGTGGTGTAGGGACCACGCAAAGCCGTATTCTCTCTTTTTGAGAGATTTGAGGGATGAAACCAGTGATCTCGTTGGACTCGGAGTCACACAGAAATGTTTTGACATTCCACATCGAAGATCTATCCTCTCGTACACCCACAATCCCATTACCTGGCTCAAGCTCGATGTACATCAAAACGTGGAATTCTCTTAGAAAATCAGCCTGTGATGAGACTTCTGTCTTCTTCGTCCACACTCTTGTGCAAAAGCTTACGGCTGCGAGACCGGTTTCGTCGACTGTGACGTAGGAGGCATCGAAAATCTTTTCTGGCATCAGCAGCAAGGACAAACGAATAGTTCTAAGTCCTTCAGGAATATTTTCTTCGATCAACGGGTCCATGATGAAATCAATATTCATAGGTGCACCATTAGTGGGAATTTCCTTTCCACAATTCTTATCCGAGTACACACCGAATCCCAACAATTGGTTTGATAGCGCCTCAGATACCATGTAGTCCATGTTCAGATGAAATCCATTCCAGTGAAGGCTGGGCTTACTCACAAATTTTTCATTTTGGTTTCCTTGAATAGATTCTTGCCGTCTCGCTTCGTTTTGGAGAGGGAACGTCGATGTGTTCGCCTTGATAAATTTATGAGAAAGCATGGATTGGTATGGGAACGAGACAATATCAAAGCAACAACAAAATCAAGCAACATAGTACCGGTCTTACTTTTAAGGCATGATTATTATTTCTTGTATGCTGTGTTGGGGGTGATGCTATTCCGCGCCGAACCGCGAGTAAATGGAGAAAGCGAACTGCAACATGCACCGTTTTGGCCAACATCTTTGTTCGTGCGCTCAATGATTCTGGTGCTGTCTTTCCTCGACAGTGTCGTCGTGGTGTCTTCCTTTAACCAGTAAAATATCTTGTTGCTGGGTCGCACATCTCTATGGTGTATTTGTTAGTTTAACGAAGACAGAGCCTTCACCCAAGCATCGAAACGCGTCGGATTTTTATTTCGCTTGATTGCTGTTTTACGGCGATTTGTGATGTTTCTCCTAAAACTGTAAGGCCTAACTGTAAATGCATCGATCCCATAATTAGTTCTCCTAATTTTTCCTACATTTCGTTCGAAATGACTGATGTTCGTTTTTTAATTAGAGTGTGATCAACTCGGCAGTCGGGAGGGGTAGGGATATAATATGTGTATCTTGAGGACATCACATTTTTAAAAGGCTACTTCGAAGTACAATATACTAAACAGCTGTCCTCCAAAAAAGTTAACTCACTGGCTTGTCTACCACACTACGTGTAAGACAACCGGTAGTGTATGATACCGTATGCTATTGTTCAGACTACTACTGACAATCGAGTAGGTAGTACGGAGGAATACACTGTGTGTTGTTAACGTTTCTTTTAAGCAGTCGTAGTCATCGCTGGTCGTACTTTGTCTATGTTCGGCTTTTCTTCCACTTCAACACTCTCTCTTCATAGAACGAGTTGATTCAGTGAATAACAGTAATGAAATAAATGAGATTGTATGTTTTATTTTTGACGAAAATGCCTTGACGAGGTAATGGGCATAAACCATAGCCCGAGGAACTTCGAAACTAACAGTAAAGGCCAACCCTTATGATACCCACGTACATACACGTACACGTAAGCCCGAAATTTCCTCTTACGTTTATGATACGTGTACATACAGACTACCGTACTTCCGTTCTCCATTGAAGGTCACAAAATTAACTGTAAGAAATCGTTCGCTGTAAGGTTTCGTGTACGTGTATGATACGTGGGTCTTCGACTCTCATTAACAGTAAGGGTTGCCCTACGAAGAAAACGCGAAGATGATCATATCTACCGTACTCGAGTCTACGACAGTAGAAGCGACACGACTCTATCGACTCTTACGCGGTGAGGTCTCACTTAAGGAAATGTGGCCATTTTCTACTAACTGTAAGGTAAAAAAAAACACTTTACAGTTAGATCGAATTTGGTTCTCTAGAACTGACCTTTAGATCATGTAAAACTAGCAAGTAGTTACTGGACATCTAACATGAGTTAGACTAGGTGCTGGTTTCTGAGTTCAGCTTTACAGTTCATTGCACTCACAAGTTGGGTTCTCTGTGATATTCCATGATGCCTCCAAAGCCAAAGCAAAGAACAGCTCCAACATGTACCAACATGGAGCAAACATGCTTAAGCTTCTTGAATTCCAAAGTTCTAAATCTACCATCACCACATGAGAGCTATGTCAGGTATGTTTCGTGGATCTCAGTCCACTTGAACAGTGATATGACTCTAGCTCCGTCAGCCTTTCTCAATTCCACTTCAAGCTGTTGGGAGGCACCTCTTCTGTTGGGGGGATGATCCTCGGGTACTGACTCTCAGGGTCGTGGCAGCCCTCTATAATCCCCATACTATTAGCAGCAAGAATAGATTTATTTAGCAGTGGAATGTTCTCTTTGCAGATCAGGGTGAGGGAGCAAGGACAATTGACATGTGAACCTCATATCAACCAACTCCCAAGCCCAGCTTCTTGAGTAACTCTTGAAACAGATTTTTTTGGTACTTATCCTTGAAAAAAAATCTCTTGGTATGGTCTACTAAAGTTATGAGGGACAACATTGTAGTAGCCTATGATCTCAGTTGTTGCACAAAAGCTGTAAGGAACTTTCCAGTTCTGAGTGGTGAGAAACATAGTATTGAGTGGATGGAGAGCTTTTGCATGATTTACCCAATGCCCTTGAGGGCCAGGCGGGTGAGCCAATTTCTCGGAAGAAAGCTGATTGTTGGAATGGCCTGGAAATAATAGTTTTTCTACTAATTGTACTTAGTAATGCCATGGTATCATGGTGTTGGAAAATTTTGCCTCGCGTGGGGCTTGGTGCCTCCTTCCAAGAAATCTCTGCTGTCCCCTTCCGCAATTAAATACTGGGACATGTCACACACTGTGGCAGGGTAACGGAGATCCAAAATTACCCAACCAATCCCTCCAGAACTTTCTGATGACCAGTTCTGTTGCCTTTGTTGGGCAAAAAAAAAGTCTGGAAGAAACACCACGGGAATTACAACAACGTGACGATCAACTTTGGCACAACAGTTGCCCAAACTCAGCCAGTTTGACCCTAAAACGGATCAGTATATTCATATCAGACTCATACCTTTAACAGATGGCATTTTGATGAGAGTCACTTCATGGCAAATTTGTACCTTGAAATTGGTTGGAGTGAACGTTGGATTTTTGTTTGGTTTCCCCTTGCATCCTCGAAGTAGTGAATGTTTCTGGTTCTTGATTTGACTGCAAATTTGTGTAATGGTAGTTGATGTCATATTGCATAGTAGTGAGTACGTATTCAATCAATATGTTGCCACATAGCATCATTATTGTTGGTTTTGATATTATCAACTGCGAGGACTTCGTACGCAGGTGTACAAGATTTGGTCGCAATAAGGTCACGGCTTTTCTGGTAGGGTAGATAATTCTTGGTGATACCATGCACTAACCTTGTCCTCCTGGACCTTCTCCAATGGGGGCCTGAACCATTGGCCCCAGGACACCCCCATTCCAGAGCATCAAATGCCATATAGAATCCAACACCTTCTTCACAGCCAAATAAACATAGATTGGCAACCATCTCATCCTAGGCCGCTGGTCCAAAATATGGGACCTCGCTTCAGCTCCAGTACCTACACCGCAAAGACATCGAGGTTCAACATGGAAACAATGAACTTTCATGGTCCAGAAGCATAATTCGACTCGTATGGGAACATTGCTACAAAGAATGGGAAAATCAGAAACCTTGCCAGGCATGACAGAGATACTGGAACTACTAGAGCCTAGCTATGAAAAGAAGGTCCATCAGAACACTTCAGCACTCTAAGACCTCACGTCCATGTCAGACCACTTCAACACAGAGAGCGGAATCAGAAACCTGGAAAACTGCGTTGAAATATACAAACACGCGAATGATTGATGGAACAGGATGCCAAACGCCGTCGTGACTTTTTGCGTTACCGCCTCTGCCCTCATTGACTAAATTATCCATCCGATAGGGAATATATTTCCACACCACACTGCGTTACCAACGACAACACCAATAAAAAACCGCCACCAAAGGTAAGTCGAAACCAATAACAAAAAACGGTAGCAAACCCCTCATCTGATCCTCTACTCGACCAGATGGAATTTTCTCCTCCCATGGGAATGTTTTACATCATTATCATCTCTCTGCAGTGGCCGCCGGTGAAACAACTTCTTCGATACGGATCTAGGCAGAAGGTAGTATTTGGCATAGCCATACATATAATTTATTTAACTAACTTGTTCATACCATCTAAAGCCTTTTGACGAGAGGGGTTTTGTCTGCTTCCAGGCCGACTGAGACACCTTTAGCATGAAGTTGGCGTTTTTGTCATTTCATAGTCCATGACCAAATGCAAAATGTCCCCTCCCTATCACGTAAAATGGGAATCCTGATACAAGGGGGATCATTGTCATGGTGCTGTCGCAAATGGACACCATCGAAGACTGGCACGTGCCATTCGTAACCACAGAAGCTGTAATAGTTGTTCATGTTCTCACGATTCCCCCCTTATGATTGAATGTCTTCTGTGTAGCCAGCTTTTCCTGTTGGAACTTTCTGGTGACATTGTTCGATTTCGAGAATTACAATTATGTCTGATAGCCCATAAAAAATGAAGCGTGAGGGGTACTAACTGTAAGTAATCAATCAGAAGAAGTATTTGAACGTTTGTTGTCGGTTGGCACAACGTGTATTTTTGGTGCAGCCTTAACGGTCCACGGCACTATCGCAAGATGGTGCAAGAAAATAGAAGAGTTGCGAAGGTCAACGTCACGATTATGGATTTCAAACGACGCCTCCCCCACAGAAAAAATTGAATGCGCTTCCGATAGAGTTGCAGATGGGTTTGATCGGCCACCGAGGCAATTGTGCTGCTTCGATCGTGACATGACAATCCTCTGCTTCCTCCTTCTTGGGAATTACAAAACATTATCTCGTGTCCTATTTCACAAAAGACATCTTGGAATATTGTCATCCCAAAGTAACAGCAGTTTTAAACCACCATGGTTAGCTCTTGCAGTCAAGATGGCGACGACACTGCTCCTCGAACGCCCTCGAACTTGAGATACTACAGAATGGTCGGAGCGCTTGCCTTTGCCTTCGTCGTTTTCTTCCTCCCTTCTGCCGTGGAAGCAACTGCTTCCTATTTTCCAGAAGACGATCCAGAATGGCTGGCTTTGAGGGAATCAAGCCCTGGAACAACCAATTTGGCCCTTCTTCCTGCGTCTCCCGATTGTTGGATCGATGCCATCCAAGCCCTCAAGGTTCATACCGGATCTGTCCTAGAAGAAGCTTTTCATGCTACTTCTGCCGATGGTCAGAGTCATCCTCTTACCAGCGTGACATGCAGCTGGTTGAGTGCTGTTGACCAAAAAGTTCTGGCCCTCGAGTTGTCCAAGTGCCACATGCGGGATCTGGAAAGACCTCTTTTCCATTTCAGTAGCTACGAAGACCAAGAGGCATGCACAAAGAGTTTAAAGGACTACAGCAAGGAACAAGAGGAAGCAAACAATTGCAGCTACCCACCATGCAATCAGACTCTGAGAAGTCGAAATATTGCAACCAAATGCCTTGCTCACCTGACTGACTCCGGTGTTAACTCGTACACACACTTCTTTTCGTACGTCAACCAACTTTGTACTCGCCTGCTTTCCGAGTATGTCCTCGGGCAGTACTATGAAACTAGTTTTCAGCTGGCGAGATCTTCAAAAATCGCAGAAGAGAAGATCCAGTCATTGATCGAGCAACAGGACCTTCTTTTCCATCGATGGACCGAACGAGAGGAACATGTCCTGGGTATGTATGAACAGCTGGAATCTCACGTTGAGAAACAAACTATTGGCCTGGAATCAAAGATAGGCCATCTCCGCATGAAACTGGATGACGAACACAGGCACTGGGAAGAAGAGTATGCCCGTTTTCAAGAGAGTCTAGTCAAGGAACTTGGACGTTACCAGAGAGAATTTGCTTTCTTTTCGGGAATCGTTCACAAGGTTCAAGAGTTTATTGCCTGTTGGACCAACATTGTGGAATCGCTTTGGAAGAGTGCCCAGATTGGTCAGTCAGTGTTCCGAGGAGTTTACCTCACCATCGGCGGCAGTTTTTCATGTCTCATCTTGACATGGCCCAGCCCATTGCGCTGGATGAGAGCGACCATGATGGTGTTTCTTGTCGCCGAATTGATGGTCGAAATCGGTGCCCTTGTAATGATTCTTTACGACCGAGAGCTCGACACTTTTTGGCAGGACGCTTTCTTAGTGCAGTGCGAGTCAGTACGATCGTATCTTTTCCATGGTGTGTATGGCTATTTTCTTTCCGGCCTCGTACGATCCGCTTTCTGTGGATTGAAAAAGCATAGGGAAAACCGCGGAGTGGAACAAAAACGAGAAAAGAAACAAGATCACGCGATAAATCGACAATGTACGGATAGAGCTAGTGAATCAGCTGAAAGTAACATCGAACGACCTTTTGCCCAGCAACTTGATAGAAACTGGTCACTTCAGCAAAACATGGGTCAAAGGGCTCATAACTTGTATCGCCAGCCGGTGGGAATGTCTGCCTTTCAGCCACCTGTTTTGCATCTTGAGACTGCTCGAGCGTCTTCGAATGACGAATCTGCTGCAGGTACGGAAATGACGCAAGAAACTCAAGATCAGCGGACTGCTGCTGTATATTCCAAAATGGTTAGCGTCTCTGCTGTTGGTCTGCATCCCCAAGTCTTTTACGCAACCTTCCCCATGGCTCATAGTGCAACCAATACCTTCTGCAGTCTTACGACTGGGGCGGTTCCCCAGCATCGCTCTACTGCATTTATTGGTACCAATGTCGGCGCTAGTGGTCAGGTTTCTCCCGGAAATGATCAAACTCTCACTCCTACCGTCAAGAATCCTGAGATGTATCACAGTAATACCGTCAGAAAAACCACGGATTGTGGAAACAAAACCTTCAAGGGAAGCGAAGCTAATCCTGCCAAACGTTTATATTCGAATCTATTGGTGGAGGGAGAAAACGAGGAAGATCGAGCGATTAAGCGTTCCAAAGGCAAAGAAAAAGAATTTGAAGAGGGAGAGGGAGAAAGATGTTTCATGGGTACGGGGGAGGCAAAGAGGATGTTGGACAATTCAGAAGGATTAGAAGATCACATGGCCCAATAGGTAAAGACGAGATGGTGAAGACAGGGGACATTGGTTTGTAATCAAAAAACTTTGTGCGAAAAAATACATGTTCGTAGATAATCATATGAAAATGCTTGAATTATCCATCAACTGAGTTTTTCGACTAACAGTAACATCAATGACGAATTTGTACCATCGAGATATGCGGAAGCAATCCTCAGTCACGACTTCCTATAGAGAGTTATGGCTACTACTAGAGTAGTAACAAAAAAAATTTTGTGATGGATGGAATAAAAAACGACTTGCTATAGAGAGCTATGGCTAGTAGGCAGTGACAAAAAATTATAGTGATGGATAGATTAAAACACAAAAATAATGTTTCTGCCAACTGCCAACCTCGAGTTGGTTCTTGGTTCTGACTGATTATGACTGTGAGTGAGATCGTTCATACGAAGTACTATCGACTTATTTATCCATTTATATTATTTTATCGTACCAGAATTGTACGGTAATACCATGCTACTGCCGTACATCGCATTAGGTAGCGGTAGTCTACTACCGGTAGTAGCTAGAGCGGTACTGGTAGCTAGCTAGCTACCGTGTACGGTGTATTCATCATGACTTCTCTCATAAAAATCCACGAATCAAAATGACACACTTGCTTCTTGCTTCTTCTGCTACCGGTCTGATACGTACGGAGTAATTCCGGTGCGATAGTGTTTACAGGTACGATAGTACTTACTGTTACCACGTATCATAGAAGATCGCAACGTGTTCTCGCTTTCTCTCCCGTCTGTGATTTTTCTCTCTCTTTCTTGTGAACATGAACACATGAACTGCATCATAAAAGGATGGAACGTAGTCGCAAAGATCAGCAGGTCCGATCTTTGCTCACTGTGTCTCTCCAAAAGCATTGTATATGTGCTGTGATTAGAGGTACTACTGATGCTATCCATAATGCCGCGAATTGCTGTCAAGACTAGATTCTCGTCCTCATTTTTGCCAATCCGACTGCGTCAAGCTGCAACGTTGTTTGCGCTTGCATCGACCTCCACAACTGCACCATTTGCATCATCATTCAACGTTCTGGCTGCAACATCCTTCTCTCAACAGCATACTAGCGTCTTTGGAGTACTTCGTCGAACCTCTTCATCCTTGTCAAAAGGATCTACGATGTCGCTTTCCAGTACCACAACAGAGGAGGAAGAGACGATGGAATCAAAAGTGGCCGATGATTTGATGACCCCAGCATCTAAGTTGGATGCTCTTCGAGCCAAAATGAAAGAAATAGACCTCGATGTGTACATCGTTCCATCAGACGATCCTCATTTGAGTGGTGAGTTCTGAAGTACTATTATCAAATTTGTGGTAATTCGGACTGAATGTTCCTCTCGGCCTAAACAACATCATATTATCACTCATTTCATTTTTGACTCTCACACACCTGCCGTGTCGATCACTTGTCAGAATATGTTCCGGATGCGTACATGCGTCGCAAATTTTTATCCGGATTTGGTGGATCGGCTGGGACAGCTGTCGTCACTCAGTCATCGGCATTGCTCTGGACTGACAGCCGATATTGGAACGAAGCAAATTTGCAACTTGACGGCTCCCTTTGGACGCTCATGAAGCAAGGACAACCGGATGTGCCCTCAATCGTCAAATATTTGGGTGAAGAAGCAGTCAAACAATACAAGACAAACGATGGGGACAAGAAAACGCTTCGAGTGGGTATCGATCCATTTGTGCATTCTGCATCGTTCGCAAAGGAGTTTAGTGATGCCGTGAAAGAAGCGGCCAAGACAGAGTTCGACGATGAAAGCCTGGTTATTGGCAAACTGGACACTTCCAATGCCAACCTCATTGACCCTATTTGGGGTGAATCTCGACCACAGGTCCCATTTAATCCGTTTCGAGTGCATCCGCTGGAGTATGCTGGTATATCCCTAGCAGAAAAAGTCGAAAAAGTGCGGGATCAAATGAAAGAGAAAAAGGCAACGATGGCTGTATTTGGAGCGCTGGATGACGTTGCTTATCTTTTCAATGTTCGGTCCATGGGAGACGTCGACACATGCCCTGTTGGAATTGCCTATGCCACCATCACCAATGATCAGATCATTCTGTATTGCGACAGTCGGAAGGTCCAATCTCCTGAAACCAAGGAGCACTTGGCCGAAGTCACCATCAAGGGATACGATGAGATCGTTGACGTCATCAAGGAGCATGCCAACATTGAAGGAAACAAAGTTTGGATCGATACGTCCCGTTCAAATCTGGCTTTGGCAAGTGTCATCCCTGAAAAGGCTTTGGTGGACAGTCAAAACGCCATCACCCCAATGAAAGCTCGCAAAAATTCAGCAGAACTGGAAGGGATGCGAAAAGCTCATGTTGTCGATGGGGCAGCAATGGCAAAGTTCATGGCTTGGCTGGAAGAGGAAGTAGCGGTCCAAGGCAAACGTGTCAGTGAAGTGGAAATCGATGAAGTCCTGACAAGTTGCCGAGCAGAGCAACCAGGCTTTCTGGAATGCTCCTTCCCCACAATCGCCGGAGTTGGAAGCAATGCTGCGATCATTCATTATCGTGCAAAACCGGGGGAGTTAATGAAGTATCTTGATACGTCCGAAGGAATCCTCATTGACAGCGGAGGGCAATACGAGTATGGGACCACCGACGTCACCAGGACTTGGCATTTCGGAGAGGCGACACATGAATTCAAGGAAACATACACACGTGTTCTCAAGGGCAACATTGGCGTTGATAGCATGATTTTTCCAGAAAATACTCCAGGGTTTGTGTTGGATGTCATGGCCAGAAAAAGCCTCTGGGAGGCTGGTAAAGGTAAGTGTCCATTGAGCCGATTTTATCAATTCCTATCCGGCCTTCTTTTGTCGCTTATTCAATAATGCAATTCGTTCTCTTTTCAATTCTCGAAGATTATGGGCACGGCAGTAAGTCTATCAATTGTGGTTATTGCAGCTTGCAACGCATTAAATCGTTCTCATTTTTATCGTCTTTTATATGTCTACGTCTTTCTTGCTGCCATAGCTGGTCATGGTGTTGGAGCTGCGGTAAGCTTTGTGTGAGTGATCTGGAGATGAGAATATTCGATTTACTCACAACTCCTGAATCTTTAATGCTACAGCTGAATGTACACGAAGGTCCATTCTCAATCAGTCGTACGTGGTTCTTTTCTTGGAGTTCTTTCCGTTCGCTCCAGTTCTGATGCAATTTCTGACGTGATGTTTCTCCATTACAGCACGCTTCGCAAACAAAGAGGGGCTAAAGCAAGGCATGGTAGTATCAAACGAGCCCGGGTTTTACGAGGATGGTTCGTTTGGCATTCGAATCGAAAATCTTTTGGAAATGCAGTATGTCGACCCTGAACACGACAAGTCCACGAACAGTGAAGAAAAGACGACTGATAAAAAGTTCCTGAAGTTTGCGAAATTGACCATGATTCCAATACAGAAAAATTTGATCGTCACTTCTTTAATGTCGACAAAGGAGTTGGATTGGTTGGATGCATATCATGAAGATGTCTTTGCCAAAGTAAGCCCCCTATTGAAAGAAAACAGCGCGGCGATGAAGTGGCTGAAGAAATCCTGCGAGAAGATTGACAGGACCTCATAATCTATGCAATAGTGCTGACTATGTAGCACCGTCTTCAAACAAGGTCTTCTTGTGTCATGTATGCCCCTTGAGCGGATTGCCCGAATGTTCCCAAAGTATTGCAATTTTGGCCGGCCTCAGTCGTTCATCTAGAGAAATGCTCTCAAGCACATCTTCTTGCTTCTCATCTTGGTAGAAGAAACAACCATCGCATCGAGAGACACCGAGGGGACCGACGCTTGGATCTCCAATAACACTCCTAGTGATCGGAGTCGAGATGGCAAAAGCTCCGGCCAAAACATTGACGTGGTATCCAAGAGTGGCTAGCTGCGCAAGCTTGAGGGAATTATAGCATAGTTTCCCTCCAAACTCGTCCACTTCTCTAACCATTTCGTTGGTAATCATTCCGTTTCGTGGGCCCAAGTTATCCATTAAGAGAATAGGAGAGACATCCGTGGAATAGAGATTATAATGCTCTTCCTCCATCAGAAGGCCAGTCAACCCCTGTTGAATGCCATCCAATGCCTGGGCGTGCTGTTCAACAATTTTCTCGTCGATTGCAACAGGGCGCTCTTGGATGAGCTGGCGCGTTTTCTCCCACCAAAGGCCATTCATCTGCGAGAAAACCTTGGCTTCTTCCACCGTAGACTCATCGTCATCCTCGACACAATTGGCATTCTCGAGTTCTGAAAATGACTTTAACTGGCCATCCAAGTGGGCCAGCTCCAACCCTCCGACTGAAAGATCATGATCTCCTTGCACCAACCCGAATTGTGGGATAACATAAACCGCACCAGGAAAATCTTTGTGAATTTGTGCCGTTCTATGTACCAGGAAAGACGTATCTTGCGAAAAAACGATACCTCTTTCCAACTCAAACCCGTGGAGCACCCATCTCGTAGGAGACGCGTCAATGGCCATGTTCATCAAAGCTTTGCGACTGAGTGTTTCTGACCCTTGCGAAAATATTGCTGCCGCTAATACGTTATCAAGACCGTAGTACGACAAATCTGAGGCTGGTCCGAATTTTGTACGAAATAAATTTGCCACCTCAGCTGTAGCGCCTGCTACATGCAACACAAGAACGCATGGTTGCCCCTGCCACCTGTCAAGGTACAGCGTTAAGAGATTCAAGAACCCTTGAATGGCGCTCGAGTCCCCAAGTTGGTCTGAGTGGATTTGCAGCGTCAACGCCAGTGTAACTTCGACGTTCGCGTCCAGTGCATTCCAGGCAGAAGCTCCTGAGAGAACCTCCACAGTATTTGCGTCCCGCCAAGAAGACATGAAAACACAACTTGGAGTTTTTGAATTCTTCTTTTGCGGTTTGGAGCGGAGGCAATAACGGTAATGAGGTAGATTCTGTCTTTGATCGTCAGTTACACCGTTCCAGTTGGATAAAGACTGGCCCAAAGGAGACGGCGTGACGACGCTTCTGTCCTTTGACTTGACCAGGACGCTTACACCACCAGACCCCGTGATTCTTGTCGGTAGGATGGGGAAAACTCCTTCTTTACCAAAAACAAAGGTGGAAGAGGGACCCTTTCGACGAAATCCGGCTAGCTGTGACGGTCGGTAATATCGCTTCCATTCTTGAAAATGGAAGAATGGTGCCGTTGAGAGTCCGCCTGGCAATGAAGCTAGCTCAAATTTCTCCTTGTAAAGTTGCCCGTCAATCCAATACAACGTATCTGTAGACTCCACATCATCCACACATAACTTTGATTGATATTTCTTCTGTGCCCAATACATACAGTTTGCGTTGCGCTTTTCCACCATCGGTAATCGTTCGCGATCCCCTACAGGTTTGTAAAGCAAGGTTTTGGAATTGGCATAGTACGATCCTCTGGTCTCAAACCAGCCGTCCGAGATTGTGGCAAGCCCACGTGGATTATCGTTTCCTGCCTTGTAGATAACAGTCCGGTCCTTTCGTTTGCCTGTGCTCACGTATAACCCATGTGTGTACGCTGTGTCGTGGGCTTCAATGTCGGTGAAGGCCTTGACTGCGTACTTTATCTTAATGTCAGTACTCTCCAAGACAGCAGCCGAGTAGCATCCTTCTGCAGATTCGAAGCGTATTTGACTTTCTCCTGACAGCACCTCCGCAAATCTTTGGTCCATGTTGGACAAGTACTCGCACCGACGCCACAACTGATTGATTTTTTCGGGGTCATTTCTGTGGAAAGTAAATTGCCCTCTCAAGTACACTCGTTCTTGATCTCCAAACCCATAAGTGACAATATCGAATTCATCCAATTCATCGGGCGTGATCCATCGTCCCAGGTCCCCAAATAAGATGTCCAGATCTGAATACCCCCAATGTGTGTATCCTTTCAAGTGTTCCTCAAAGATATGTCCTAACGCTGGTTTGAACTCTACCATGACGTAGGGATACTTGCGAATGAACTTGGCAAGAATGTTCGCAAGTTCTTCCCGCGATCCTCCCACTTCTTTCGGAAATTCATCGTCCGGTATCCGATCAGTGACTCTAACTAGTGCTTGTGAAAATTCTTGAATGCTGCCCATGGAAATGAAGCGGACATTATCAGGACAGGGAGATTGGTGCGACTGGTGGAATCCATCTAGAATACCATCATGGATCAACAAATAGTCAACCAGATCAGCAGATCCAGCAGCACACGTGCAAAAAAGCTCCAGATAGGATGGGATTGCACTGGGACCTTGACCAATAAATGGAATAATGATGGCAAGACGATGGACCGTATCTCGCTTGAGACTACTCGTGCTTCCAAGGCCAAAACCTGTTATATCATTGTCCTGGACCAGCCGTTGCCGGAGACTGGCCAAATGCCCGTGAGATAAGGAGGAAGAATCACTGCCGATACTTGTCCCATCAGATGCTGGTGACGGGTGAGTAATCCATGCAAAAAATGTGAAAGAAAAAAAGGATACGACCAGGATCAAGCAGCCCAAACGGACAAACGGCGGCATGGATAAGGCAATGACTGTTTGATGACCAGACGATGTGGATCGACGGCGGTATATTTGTCGTTGCGTCATTGCCAGCCTAGGAATGGTGTAGCGGAATCATTGACGGAAGCCGTTGTTGTGTTGCGATACGAGGAAAGGAAAATGGGGTTGTGTGTTGTGTGGTACAGGTTAGCATTTCTCCGGTAGTTTTGCAAAGTACCGTACCGAGAAAGTACTACCCGAGGTATTAAACTTTAAAAAGCATTATTAACATAATAGTCATATTTTGTATTTGTAAAAGTCTTTTTCGTTTGTGGGGCATCGACTGATGGTCTTCTGATGGTCTTTTGTTTCACAGTCAATGGTTCTGTTCTTCTGAAGTGAAAGAGGGGGAGATCAGATCAATTCACAAAATGAACCCCTGTTTTTATCATTACTCTCACTGTGATAACTGTAAATATCTGTAATACTACTAGTACGAAGTATTTTATCTTCGATTTTGCTCGTCGCTTGCAGTCCTTCTTTACTCCGCACACTGTACTGTAGTAGTAGACCTAGTAATGAAAAATGATCACTGCCAAAGCCGCCTTGACGAGAAACGTCGTCATTACTGGAGCAAACCGTGGGTTATTAGGCCCGGAACTCTGCAAGCAGCTCTCCGCCGTTGACGAAGCGTCCAAGAACAGTGAAGCCCGTCATTCATCCATATTTCCCGTATGTCGAAAGACAGGCCCTGGTTTAGCTACGTTGGCACAAGAACATCCCCAAAGGATAACGGTAATAGAAAGAATCGATGCCACATATCGGATGGAGCGCCAGGAAAGTTGAAAGGTTCCTTTCAATCAGCGGACAATCATGGTATCACACCAAAATTCATTGGTTGATTCAAAATGCCGGAGCGTATGATACGGTCCTCCAGAACGTTTCGATACCCCAGAGGCAATGTATGAGTCACAGACCTTGGAAAATATCACCCCTGAAAGGTTACGGTGCGCCACCGAACTCAACAGGATCGGTCCCTTGTTCTTGACCGAAAGCCTTACTACCCAATTTAAAAACTGCGGCAACGTCCTCTCACGAAAGCTTTTTGCAAAGGTTGTAATCATATCCTCAGAGCTATGGGATCTATCGCCGAGAACACTTTGGGAAGACATCATGGATACCGGACGGCCAAAGCTGCCGTCAACATGGTGGGGAAGTCATTGAGTGTGGACCTGAAAGACGACAACATTGCTGTTGGTATGAGGATTCACCTTGGGTTCCTCTTAACCGACTTTGGAGGAGAACACCAAACCGAGCCGCGACCAGGACAACGGTCGGTGAAAGATGGGGCCAAGGGGGTCATAGACGCTATCCAAGCACTCACAATGGAGACCACAGGCTTCTTTTTGCACGGACGGAAACTACGGAGAAGGTGTGAAAGAAATGCAATGGTAAAGGCCAATTATCTTTTGCTTATGTTGTAGTAGTCATGAAGGAAAAGGTGAGGCTCTCAAAGAAGTTGTCTTGCTCATGTCCTACTACAGTCTCTGTGAATTGAAGGCAGCATCTTCAGTTTTTTTTTCAAACGGGCAATATTTCGTGACGACCTGGATCTAGAGGAGAGTTCTGCTGACTCCTTGCCTCTGTTTGTCGATTCAATTTGGTGCCCCGCTGCCCATGCATCTCCAACTCCCATCCAGTGGGCAAAGGCACGCGAATTGCGAGTTGCACACTCGGAGTGTCTCGCCAAGAGTTCCGAGTTCAATGTCTTAGATTCTTTCTGTCTTGCCTGCTCCATTAGTACAGCAGATTTGACCTCTTGTAAATGGCGCTGCCTCCGAAAAGCGTGTTGTGTGGACGAGAGACGTTCCAACCCTCTGGGTCCGTAATCATCAAACAAATCCAATAAGTTCTGAAAACAAAGAATTTAGAATCAGAGAAAGTTTTGTCTTCAAGCGGAGTAATAAAGGAAAAGGTTCTTACCGGTTTTGATTGTAGCATATGACTCTGAGTCGTCTCTAACAATGCAGATGATTTATCCATACTGCCGGTACTGCCGCTGATACTCGAAGCAATTGATTCAGCCATGCAGTCTTCAGATGCTGATTCTGTGATTGCCAAAGTATTAGCCGAATAACAAGACAGATGCTTGCTCTCTCCATCGTGATTTCGACAATGCTCCCCATTCGGCACTGCGCAAGCCCGTTCATAGGCATCTGACAAAGAATCACTAAATCTGCGTTTGCTTCTCAACTTGCGACACATCGATTTCACAACAGCCTTGGTGTCATCACACTCATCTTGCCTCCACCATGAGTTGTCGCGTTCCCCTTCCGTCATGTCGTCAACATAACCAACAACCACGTGTTCTGCAGCCAGCCTGACTCGTTTTCGACAGTTCTTTGTCGAGGATGCCGATGCTGCGTCTGGCACCGGCTGGTGCATTTCACGCTTTTTTGTTTGCACTGAAGCTGTTGCTACTGCTTCAAGAACAGCCGTTGTATCGGCATGTCTGTTCCGAACTCGGTCCGAACAATCGTCACTCACAATAACACCATCATCTGCACCGTCTGCACCCCTCATCGGCTTTTGTAAATTGTCAATTTCTATCCGCGAATTTGGCTCCTCTTTTCGGTCTTTCATCATGTGTGGAACATCCATAATATTGCTTTATTTGAGCTCTCTCTCCCTCTATTTCTCTGGTCCGATCACGAGTAATACAGGAAGCGATGCTAAGGACCAATAAGAAAAAATCAACTGTTACAGTTAATCTCGCAACTCACAATGATTGCATGCAATGTTGCATCGTTGGTGTGACGATGGAAAAGGTGCGTACGATGGTTCAATCAGATCGTTCAACAGAGTGTGGGTGTGGGTGTGACGACGCCAATAAAAAATGCGATACCAATCACCCCATGATGTTGTTGTATCGCTACTACGATAATAAGAACACTTTTCTAATAATTTCTAATAAAATTAGAACAGTCGTACTCACAGTCACTGTCATCACAGTCAGAACGGAGTGCTTCGAATTCGAGAATGGAATTTCAAAAATTGAAGTCGTAAAATGGTGTCACACAAGAACTCTGCATTCACTTTTTAACGCACCTTTGCGAACTACCGGTACGGTAGAGAGTAGTGACTGTTCCATGGTCGCGTGGATGCATGGTTGACGCCCTCCGCGAACCATGTGACAGGAGATGATCACCAATAATTTTTGGAATTGACTGTGACAAGAGCAGGCAGCAAAAAGTGTATGATAGTGCCTCGAGAATACATACATCGACTCCTTACACAAACTACTAATACTCCGATGTACTTTCTAGCTAGCTTTGGTCGTACGTCGTAAGTGTCAGCTTGCTACACCGAACAACAGCAGAAGTAATGGAGTAATTCAGTTGGAAAAATTCAAGAGTAATCTAATTTCTCTCTATTGTGTAATTTTACAAAATACCACGTTAATAATAATATTATTATTACTACTATCATGACGGCGCTGACGATGGAAACCGATGACTGGAAGAAGCGTAAATAGACTGGTTCGATTCCTTCGTTCGTCGCAAGGAGTTGCTACGATTGAATGGGTGAAGCCTTGTTTGTGGAACAGGAAACCATTTCGGCCGTTGCATTTGACTGGAATTGACAGAAATGGATCACAAACAGAGACAGTTTTAGAATCTGTAGTGCAAGTGAGAAAAATAAGTCGTAGGCGAGTCGGTCGTATTCCGACTCTTTGACTTGCGGACGGATGCCATGATGACAACAAGAACAACAACAACCCCGTCCTTGACTAATCATTCAGTTTTTATTGTTGTGGTACGGAAATATACTATCAACGAAAATCATAATCACGCATGTTTGGTGCAAGGTAACAATTGAAAAACTTTGCTTTTCCGTCGGAGTTTCGTACGAGCACGACACTCAACCGCATCTGAAAAAAAGGAGAGGGATTAAGGAGTCATGTCAATACAACGCGTATCTCAAACTCTTTGCTCATGTCTTTTTACAAACTCCTGACATTGATCAAACGTACCTCAATGTCGCTTTTGCGATTCAATCGAACGTCACCACTCCAGTAGTCCTTCGGTGTGTTCTCATCCTCGACTTCGTTGTCGTCCCTTGTGGGATGTTTCAAGATTCCGCTCAAGGCCAAGAAGACTCGTTCCATACATTCCCTACTCAGAAGATTGAAAAGGGAGAGGTTTCGGGATGACGAAACATTAGAAGTGTCGATAGTATCACGTTTCTTTTCAAAGGCTGCGGTTTTTTGTTGACTACAGTCCGATGTTACCGGTGGAGTGGCAAGAGCACCCGATGACGACGAGGACAAAGATGAAAGTCCGCCGGATGATGATCTGGTATCACTTGCAGGTTCTGGCCCGGAGGGCAATATTTCCTCTCGTTTGTACCCTGTCATCTTTTCGAATTCGAGATTGCAATCCAAGAACCGTCCATCGATACTCGCCACCGCCAACGGAATGCCACATCGTACAAAGATGCTTTTGTAATCCACATTACGCACAAACTCGATCTCATCTTCGTTGTAAATGTTTTTGGGAGCTCCAGTGGCGGAGAGAATGGACGAAGAGGACGTTGCATCTGGATAAGTACTGTGATTCTGAGAAAAGTTTGTACTGCCGCCGGACGACATCGGAAGGTGTGTCTCGTTGGCTAGTTGATTAGCCTTTGTAATGGTATCAATGAGTTTCTTGTGCTCCGCATCCAACATGGCCGATCGTTCTTGCAACTGCTTGATATACTCGCCAACCGTCACCAATGTAGAGAACTTGTCTGGTTTGTATCGAATCTGTGCCGAGGAGAGGACAGACCGCAGATGATCAATTTGTTGCGTAATTTTTTGTGAACGCTGTTGCTCTCTCAAGTTACGATCTTGTCGTCTTCGAAATCGTTCTTCTTCATCTTCGGAAACTGCCGCCGTGCTACCCTTGGAACTACCTCCTCTGGATCGTTTCGTTCCAGACAAGCGCTGATCCGAAGCGTAATTCGCCAGATTGTCTCTACGTCTTTCATCCTGCGCCAAAAAGTTTTCAAGAGAGAGGTACTGATTTCCCGACTCTGGAGCAACTGACACCATTGCATTAGATACAGCAGTGCCTACAGCTGTTCCTAAGGCATGTCCCCCATGAAGATGTTGTTGTTGTTGTTGTTGTTGCTGCTGTCCATAGTCAACATTACCATAGGATATAACGTTCGAAGAAGATATTCCAGTATTCAAGCTGTTGTTATTGCTATAGCTGCCCGAAAAACTTTCAGCAGCACCAGTGTATAGTTGCTGTTGTGGCTGCAACTGCTGTGACGACGTTGGATAGGAAAGAGATTCCATGGACCCGTTGCTGCTGTTGCTACCGGCTCGTTGTCCTGTGTCAAGCGTTTCATTGGCCAACAATGCATCCAGGGATGCGTTGAACTGCAGATCGTCCATGATAGAGAGAGATGTTGAGTTTGAAGACGGGTGTGTCGATGTGTCGATGTCTATCAACTCTACTACCGGTAGTAGGGTGTAGGGTGTCCAACAGGTAGGTAGAGTTCAAGGATAACAATGGAACCAGATCGGATGTTCTCTAGCTAGCTAGCTAGCTAGCTAGCTAGCTAGTATCTCTTTCGTTTCGTCTCTTGCCGAAATGAAGAGAACAGATATTGTTGTTATTGTCTCTGCAATGACAAAACTTGTGTTTGTTTTCGAAAATATACGACAGAGTAGTATAATAGGTGTTTCAGTGGTATCGTAACTCTGCGATGTTTGCAGTGGCTGTTATTGTAGCTGAATGTTGTTGTTGTTGTTGTATCGTCATACTACTACTACTACCACTACAACTACCACTGCAAGAGTGTGAACATGAACACGCTTACAGTTAACTGTATAAAAGTACCAAATAAAGCGTTCTTGCAAACCTCTCCCTCTTCTCGATGAAGTCGAGATCACTACGGTAATCTACTACCTACTACACTTAAATCGTAGTAGAGACATTATTTTTTTATTACGCTGTTTTCCCGTGTCTTTGACCTTCGTATTCTCATGGGATCATCTTCATCGTGCGCTCGTTTACACTCTTTGCTACGGTACTTTGCGCCTGCATTTTATTCAACCTGTCCAGATGCACCACGTCAGCCACTTGGACTGCAACTCCAAAAGGTACTGACTAAACAGACGTTACTTGGGAAAACTTGAGCATTTGGCCGCAATTACTGATTCGGAATCTGTTGACTTCAACTACGACTACATGTGGCGTTTCGGACATTGAAGGAAACGACGACGTCAGCAGCGAGAAACGAAGTCAAACATTTCCTACCCTATCATAGTACTATTATGATGTAATAATACTAAAATTTGATTAACTGTACGACTAGTAGTAGGACAAGCAAGTTCAAAGTAAAGGAGTAATAATGGTGACAAAAGTATTTACTACTTCGAAGTACGTATGAAGAGAATTGACTGTGAAGATGGGGTTTATTACTAAAATAGAGTACCTAACTCTACTCTAGAGGAAGTATTATACGACGCAAATGATATAGTCGCAATCGTATTAATACTATGTACTCCACGGAATCCGATGGCTCTATGGTAGGAAGTAAAGAATTAAATAGATGAAGGAATCAGCAGTCATGTGCTGGTTCCTCAAGAATGCCAAGAAGAACAAGAACTCGCCGATGAGCGATTCCGCCCCAAACTGGGCCTTTGTTCTCCTACAGTACATTGAGACGAGGGAAACCATACAATTGAGAGCTTAGGATTTGGAATTTACCTTGGAAAATATCTTGCAATTTTCTTTGTGGCTAGCTAAATCGTGCTGAAACAATTTTCAAACAGAAGAACAACAAATTCAAAATATCCCTAGTCTGCTTGACCCATATGACGTCATCATAGATACTACCACGATATCATCGTATGGAAGACACCAGTAAAAATTACGAAGTTACATGTGTAAAAAAATAGGGGAAATTGCAATATCACCAGACCCCGATAACTTTCTCCACCTTTTTCATTATTTCACCAGACCAAAACTATTTCACCAGGACACAAACTTATTTCACCAGGCCCAACCTGCGCGCATTGTTACTTCACCAGGCACAAATTTGTATCACCAGACCCAACCTGCGCGAATTCTTATTTCACCGGAAACAAACTTATAGCACCAGACCCAACCTGCGCGAATTCTTATTTCAGCAGAGCACAACAATATTTCACCACTGCCACCGATGCAATTTGTTAGACGAATGCTACTACCACCCGTCTTTCTTTGTTGCAGCTATCTATCTCCGTTGTGGCCGTCTCTTAGCTGCGTCTACGCATACGTCTCGTTGTTCTCAATATGTATGTGTAGTGCATGTCATAGTACATTCATTCAAATTTGTTGCTGTACACATTAGACTCTACAATTCTACCTTCATGAAAGATCAAGATCTGCATTGCCCACTCCGTCCCTCCTCAAGCATGTTCTCACATTGTGCCCTGTTTTCTTGCACCTGCTACACCGAATGTTGGATTTCTGAGGGTCGTGTGCAAAACGTGTACGTTTTCTCAACCGAACCTTTTTGGGGCGGCCACTTCGTCTTTTCACTACATTTGGTGGCAATGTAATTCCATCCGCAGAGATGGTCTCAAGACATACTGGGATGATGTTATCCTTCAGGAGTTCATTTACTGTTTCGAACTTGTATTGTCCACTCACGCGATTATCGATGATGTACTGAAGTGTTTGCTTTTCGATCTTCTTGTAGTATGCAATTGCATCGATGCATGGAACCTCATGATCTTGCCATTTTCCACATTCACACGTTTGTTCTCGGATATTGAGTACGTAACTTCGCTCTGGTTCTGTTGGACCCCTTGAGGTACGACATACTCTGAAGATGCCTCCGTTCTCGAGCAGTTCCCAGACCTGGAAGCCAGCACAGTTGTTCCATCATTTTTCCAATATTCCACGCATCTCGTCAACAACACCACTTCTGCATCTGTGCTTTTCGCGAAGGGTACAAATTCTCTCCAACATCATTGATAGGATTTGGTCGATGCAGTCCAACCAACTTCCAGTACGTGCCTTTTCCAACATGGAGTTGGCGGACTCGGACATGTTTGTTGTTACTATTCCAAATCTGGGTGGAAGTGATGGATTCTCAATCCATGCAGTTCCCTGCCATTGTTTTTTGGGTATACCTTCCAAGTATGAACGACCTTTGGAAGAAACTTGCTCGATTGCAGCCCAACATCGCCTGGATTCATATCCGGAAAATGTCGTGGATAGACTGTGAACTAACTTTGCTATCTTCTTGCCACCTTTTGTTTCCGCATTCCTGGCAAGGTGAACTGAGCAAAAACAGGGATGATTATCTGGGAAAACCCTCTGCAATGCATTTACTAGTCCCTTTTGCCGGTCCGAGATGAAAGAGAAGTACTTGTATGCCACCCTCGCTCTGGGATGGTCCATTACAAGAATATCGATTGTAGAACGTAGGAGTTCAAGGAACCACAACCATCCAGCCTCATCCTCATTTTTGTTCATAATTGCGAATCCAACTGGATAGATTTCGTTACAGGCAGACTTCACTGATGCAACATACAAAGTGCCTCCCCATTTTGATTTCAGGTGGGCACCGTCCAGTGACATTACAGGTCGTACCAACCGCATTGCTCTTTTCATGATACCAGGGACAATTCCTACCAGCTCAATGTGATTGTTCCCGTCACACTCAGCCCTTACTGTTGAATCCGGGTTTTTTTCCAGGAATTGATCAACGTAGGAACGGATCAATTGAAAACTCACTAGCTGTGACTCAGCTCTGGAAAAACGTACTTCCTGGATTGCCCGAAAGGACTGGTTGTAAGTCACGTCTTTTTTTTGATGATTGGCAGCTGCCCTCATCACATCCTTTGGAACTGGGTCCGCTTCCTTCACGGACATAACAAGTTCGACACTGTGCTTGAGTCGTCCCCTGAGTTGTCTTTTTGGGGCAGGTCGTCTCTTTCCTCCAGGAACAAGTGGACCGCTGTGATAAGGTACACAAAATGCGCTCTTCAGCATTATGTCATCCATACCTTGTTTGCTCCCAAATTTTGCTCGAAAACAACAGCCTTCATGCGAGGCACATAAGTAAAGCCTGGATCGCCCCTTGCATGATTTTGCAATAATGACTCTCACGCCCGATGATTCTTCATACTTATCCATGGCCAGGTCGACTTGTGACATGTCTTCAAATATAGTAGGCACGTCCATAAACATTGACGTGAACACATCGTCCAGCGTTCTAGGGACCTCGACAATATTTGTCGCAGGACCTGGAAGACTATAAGCAACTGAAGGGTCCGATACAATGCCATGATGAGCTTCTGGTTGAGGATCATCAGGAACGGGACGATAAGCAGAGTTGATGTCTGTAAGTACTTCGTCAGCTTGTTTTCCTTCTGCAGGGTTTCGTTTGGATTGTTGAACTTCTGGGGAGGTGTTTTCCGACTTTTTGTACACTAACTTGAGAAATACGTTGTCATTTTCTTTCTCCGAAAGACAAGGGAAGAACGACCACAAAAATGTAGACGACAGGAATTTCTTCGGATCTGGAGTGTTCACATCGGGTGTGTTACAGGTAAGCACTGTGTTCAAACCGTCCCTCAGCTGAATGATATTTTGCTGCGTAAACGTGACAGCAGAAAGTGCATGACCGTGGACTATGTGAAGGACCGATGCAAAAGCAAACA
Source organism: Nitzschia inconspicua (assembly GCA_019154785.2). Lineage (NCBI taxonomy): Eukaryota > Bacillariophyta > Bacillariophyceae > Bacillariales > Bacillariaceae > Nitzschia > Nitzschia inconspicua. The sequence goes on along the minus strand of JAGRRH010000009.1, from coordinate 1,703,153 downwards.
AGGCACGGTCATGTCCATTTTCTTGTAATGGACATGGGGCGTATACTGCATTTCGGAGGATGTACTCAGGGTTTTTCGCAAGCACCTCACTTTGAGGGAGTCCAACAAAACAAAACTGTGCAAGAAATAGCTGAAGCTGACACAGGTACTGGGCTGGGGGAGCATGGCGATTCACTGCATCAGTTCTGCGTCCAGTTCTGCACAATGAATCATACACACAAACTTCGGAAAAGATGGAAGGGTCCTGAATGTCAAATATCACCTTGACCGCAAAGAAATGATTGTGGCTACAGCAGGGGGAAATAAACTCATAATGTTTGCGGCTGTAATGTTGATACTGAAGCCGGGCGGAATTGACACTCATGGCCTCGTGTTGGTCCAAGGAGCCTGATTTTTTTTTGTTCATGAGCTGAAAGTAGCTGAAGGAATTGGAGGAACCAATCAATACATCGTCTCGCAAGTTAGTTGACATTGATATTGAGCGGTGCAGGAGATAATCCACCAAAGCAGTGGACAGGTGGTTTGCACCCGCCAAGGGTGATATTAAGTCATTCGTAACAGAAAGATGGGAACAACGGCATGGATCGTTGGCAAATGGGATAGGACCAGTGCGGAGAACACGTCCTGGTTGGGGCAACATAATTCTGCTGAGACTGCCGCTCAGATAGAAGAAACAGCTGGTAATACGACGGCGATAACAATGAGACGTATGCGTAGACGCAGCTAAGAGACGACCACAACGGAGATAGATAGCTGCAACAAAGAAAGACGGGTGGTAGTAGCATTCGTCTAACAAATTGCATCGGTGGCAGTGGTGAAATATTGTTGTGCTCTGCTGAAATAAGAATTCGCGCAGGTTGGGTCTTGTGCTATAAGTTTGTTTCCGGTGAAATAAGAATTCGTGCAGGTTGGGTCTGGTGATACAAATTTGTGCCTGGTGAAGTAACAATGCGCGCAGGTTGGGCCTGGTGAAATAAGTTTGTGTCCTGGTGAAATAGTTTTGGTCTGGTGAAATAACGAAAAAGGTGGAGAAAGTTATCGGGGTCTGGTGATATTGCAATTTCCCCAAAAAAATACTTCGGATGAAGAATTTTAAAGACAGTGATTTTGCAGCAATCAGTACTTGAACTGTTTGACATGTTTTCTCTTACCAGAAACCTTGGAAACCATGCAAGACACTACCTTGCCAGTAGGAGGTCACTGCTCACTAGTAATTTCCTCCTTGAGAGCACTAATCAGTGTTTCCAAGTCTCTGGCTGTTTTTGCTGTTTTATCTTTTCCAGCTATATCACACAATTGAGTAAGCTCTTTGTACAATGGGTTCAACACTTCGTGAGAACCAACTGGGTCTGCCACATCTGAAGTCTCATCTCCTGGTCCGAAAAAGGAAAAGTCAGCACTGCAATTTTGCATTTCCTGTGTCATTCCAACCACATTTCCCTGATGCTTCTCCATGACGGCTACTGCCTTTTCAACATTTTCAATGTTGTAATTGAGGATGGAGAGCTTATTCTTCATCAATGCTTGAAAATAAAGAAACAGATCCTCACCAGTCATACTCATGAATTTGTCCTCGGATTTGGAACCAACTGAGTATCGCCCCTCATCCATGGACTTCATAGACGCTGGAGCTGTGGGAGTTTGTGGGGATTTCCAACGTGCAGTTACCAACTTGTTGCGTATGTTAAGCTCATCTTCATTCAATTCTGACGCCTGGAGCACTACCGAATACAACGAATAAGCAGTCCAGAATCGAATATCAACCGAATGGTGTGTGAACGATTCAAAGTTTGTCCCAAACTTTGAGGCGACATGGCAAATATGCTTACATGGAATTCCGTTCCTTTCATACTCACAGCAGCTGCAATTCATCCTGTAATTTTCGTCTATGGACACAGTCCTTACGCGTTCAAAGACTGGTAACAGACGTACAGGCAAATTGCGGTGGCCGGAATACAGAACCCACCACTTGCGTTCACAGACACGGTAAGAAATGTAACTCTCCGACGCAACCATTGCTTGCTGCAACATACTCTCTGCCGTTTGTAAAACATGTGCACTGGTGTTTGTCCTGGCTTGCAACGGTGTCTTGTGGAAAGCGTCCGAAGCTTTCTTCCGGTTTTGGGTGAACTTGTCTTCGTCTTGGTTTATCATTACTTTGGTGGCCTTGGCCTGTGACATGTTTGGAAGAACCCGATTCTCACAATACTTGACGCCGTAGTTTGTGCCTTCCAGGCAAGTGTTGGAGTATGCATCAAACCCCCGCACATCAACATAGAAGCACCTCGCAAAGTGTTGTTCATGAACAAAGACATTGGAGCGTAGAAAGGTGACGATGTTGACAGCGGTGTCAACCCTTGTAGATGGTCTGAGTGAGTGAAAACAAATCATGGCGGTCTTGGAAGGATGCCATTAGCACGTCGTCGGTAGGTTTGCACAAGAATCCGCTGAAAGGCAACGTTGCTGTCCATTTCTGCACTTTCAGTGCAGCAACGGCGACATCTATTTCATCTAAGAGGTGGGTTGTATTAGCCATGGTAAAGACGACGTATATTGATAAGCAATGGCAGAGACGGGCGAATGACAATGGCAAAATCGGTTTGTGATGTATAATGACAGGTAATGACAGTAGCAATGGCGGTAGACTGGATTTGCGATGTATAAACGATGTATAACGACAAGCAATGGCGGTGGCAATGGCGGCCGCATTGCAATGGCAATGGCAGAGGAAATAATGACAATAGCTATGGCAGTGAGCGGAATCGATTTTACGATACACTTGGGTGTATAAAATAGGGGAAATTGCTATGTCGACACCGAAGCCTTATCTCGACACGGGCATTATTATCTCGACACCGTGCCACTATTATCTCGACACGGGCATCATTAGCTCGACACCGTGACACTGTTATCTCGACACCATAAATTCCCCTTTGTTATTTCGACACCGTGTACGTCATTATTTCGACACCGAAAAAACCCCTCTTGTTATTTCGACACCGAAAAAACCCTCTCTTGTTATTTCGACACCGTAAAAACCCCACTATTTTATTTCGACACCGTGGCCACTGTTATCTCGACACCATCCTTTTTACCTTTTTACTATATCGACACCGTAGCACTACTACTGTTTCTACGTTTCTACCACAGAGTAGTTACCGAAACTGTTACTGCCACTACAACTGTTACTGCTACTACCACCAATCCATAGGTAATACTGAAATCTTATTATAGTAATGACAGTTATATATTGTTCAAGAAACGTCAAGCTCAGCTGGTTGTTGTTTCTCAAGTTGCTCTCTTGCAACACCTGTTTTAACGTTGTGTCCTCTCTTCTTGCATCTGCTACAAACAATGGGTGATTTGTCTGGATCATGGGCGAAACGAGATCGTTTCCTGATCCTTTTTTCCTTGGTCGTCCACTTGACCTTTTTGTGCGATTTGGTGGCAATGTAACTCCATCCTGGTCCAATATATCCAAAGAAACAGGAACAATGTTTTCCTTCAAAAGTTCGTTAACTGTTTCGTATTTGTAGTGTTCACTGACATGATTGTCCATTATGTATTGTAGTGTTTGCGTCTCAAACAACCTGTAGTAGGCAACTGCATCAATGCAGGGAACTCCATGCTCCTGCCACTTTCCACACTCACATGTCTGCTCCCTCACATCCAACAATCGATTTGTCTCGGGCTGAGACGCTCCCCTCGATGGACGGAAAACATCGAACTGGCTACCACCCTTCACAACCTCCCTCACTTGGAAGTTAGAACAATTTTTCCATCTACTTTCAAGGATTTCTGCAACCTTGTCCACAACACCCTCCCTTCCGTAGTTCTCCTCACGAAGGCTGCAGATCCTGTTCATCATTTTTCTGACAATGTCGTTGGTACATTCTAGCCAGCTTCCATCTCTTGCATCTCCAACCATTGAGTTTACAGACTCTGACATGTTTGTTGTCACAATGCCGAACCTGGGTGGAAGGGTTGGGTCGTCCACCCAAGCGGTGCTCCTCCACTGATTGGCGCTAATGCCCTCCAAATACTTCTTTCCGCGGGCGGAAATTGCATTAATTTTCGCCATCAATTCGTCCGATTCACGTTTGGAGAATGTGGCAGACAGAGCATGGACAAGCTTTGCTACCTTTTTTCCAACCTCCTTTTCAACATTCCTTGCTATGTGGACAGAGCAAAAACAATGATGATTGTCTGGAAACACCTGCTGCAATGCCTGGATGAGTCCCTTTTGCCTGTCAGAAATGACAGTGAAGTAGCAGAACCTGCAACGATTATATGGGTGCTGCATTTTCAGCAAAGGGATGGCCTCAACCAGCAGCTCCAGGAACCACTTCCATCCCTCCGCATCCTCGCCGTCCTTCATAATGGCAAAGGAAACAGGATAGATGTTACTGCACGCGGTCTGCACCGAAGCAATGTACAGGGTTCCCTTCCATTTTGACAAGAGGTACGCCCCATCGAGAGACAGGACAGGCCTCACATGCTGCAAAGAGCGCCGCATGATCCCAGGACAGATGCCTAGGCGCCGCAATGAATTGGGTTGTGAAATAGTTGTCCCTGTGTCTTGTTGGTTCGGGTTGTGGATCAGCCCCTAGTCGTGGATGGAGGGGCACAACCTCTAGTTCGATGGGGGGGCCCTTGTCAGGAACATCTGGTGCAGCATCAATGTCATTATCATTAGTTGGAAGGTCTTGAAGCAGCCGAAGGAAAACATCGTCATGACAGTCGTTTTCAGACTGGAGGGGAAAAAAGGAAGACAGGAACGAAGAGGAAAGAAGTTCCCGTGGATTGGGAACATCTGATCCAATGTCAGTGACGGTAAACACTGCATGGAGAGACTCCCTGAGTTTGGAAATGTGCTGCTGGTTGAAAATGTCAGCTGACACATCCAACCCCTTGAGCAGGTGGAGGACACATCCAAATGCAAACAAATCACAGTCAAATCCGTTCTGTTGCATGGGACACGATCTGTAGACAGCCTTCTCCACAATGTGGTCAGGGTTGGCAAGCAGCACTTCACACTTGGGGTTGCCAAACAAACAAAAGTTCGCAATGAATTGCTGAAATGGTCGGAGGTACTTGGCAGGAGGAGAATTACGGTGTACCGAATTGTTGCGGCGGCCACCTTTGATCAAGGAGTCGTATATAGAAACCTCGTGAAAGATGTCGGGTGATCGAAGATCGAAGACAATCTTCACGGCAACAAAATGGTGGTAAATGCAGAAGGGAGAGAGGAACTCAAATTTGTTGTCCTTGTAATGGGAACACCTCTGCCGAATATTCTCTACACTCTTTGCGACGTTGGGATCAGAAGGAGCAGTAGCTATCTTCGCGTTGACTTGATGAAAGAAATGTAGGGAGTTGGCAGAACCTACGAGTGTGGTGTCTTGCAAGTCAGTTGGCTGGCGATGGAGTGTTACAGTGCCTGTAGTCGGTAGCAGTGGCTGAAATTCTCCTGTAAACACCGGCGGTAACTCCAACACGACGGGAGAGTAGTTGCAACACGATAGAAGCGGTGTTTTGGTGTCGAAATAGTTAAGAGGTAAGAGGTTTTTACGGTGTCGAAACAAAAAATAGGTTTTTTTACGGTGTCGAAGTAACAAGCGACGGTGTCGAAGTAACATGAGAGGGGTTTTTTCGGTGTCGAGATAACAAGAGGGGTTTTTTCGGTGTCGAGGAGTTTTTTCGGTGTCGAGATAATAGTGGCTCGGTGTCGAGACAACATTTGGCACCGTTATGTGGAGAAACCCACATATAAGGAGAAGTGCCCATGTCGAGATAAGGCTTCGGTGTCGACATAGCAATTTCCCCGTATAAAATATTATTTGAATGTCGATTGGCAAGTCGGCAGGGCAAGTCGGCAGGGTCAATGACGCTGACGTCATCTAGGTCAGTTAGACCCGTTTTTTGCAAGGTACAAAGCAACAATGAATGACCATCCAGTAAAATGTGCATCGGATCTCACCAAACTTGAGACAATGATAATGATTCGAATGGATAACGATGACTACAGTCATTATTTGTTTGGTTTGGTTGGTTTCAGACTACAAAAATTGGTGGCTATGATGAAAAATAATTACTCGTGTATTAATTACGATGATGTCGGAGGACACTTTCAGCTTGTTGTTTAACGTAATACTTTGTACTACAAAGTACCCTTTACTTGGTATCTGCAGCACTGTACCGGTAGTACACTACCGTAGTACCGGTTGAAGGTGGTAGAAGTGTACAGTGAGGTACGGTAGTACTACGTATGGAGCACTACATATCATACGTCGTAAGGTGAATACCTTTGGCACTGCTTCTCCTTGCCAACTCTTGTTGGCCAGGATCAAGCTGACGTAGCACGTTATTATTATTTGATTTCTGACTGACGTCGTTTGAAGTCATCCAGAAACATGATTTTTTATTAAGCTTGCAAACCCAAATGCCGGCTGGCTTCTGGATGGAGTTCGTTTACCTCAACAAAAAGCAGCTGCGGTTGTCAAGCAAAACAGGGTCTACGGTAGGTACGACAGCTCTCTGGTATCATACGCTCTCGTACATCTGCTTGATCTGCATTGTTCGCTTTTCTCACCGCTGAACAGTCAATCAAGACAACTCCCCCCATCATCATCAGCATACGACGTCGTATACGACTGGTACGTTTCTCTTGTATCCTCGGTTGAAACAACTTTTGATTACCGTAATACGTCGTAGTAGTACATCATCACACCACCTGTAGATAGACGCACATTCAGTGCGTTTAATTCTTGATCATGAACAACGCTGGGGTACACAGCAATAGAAATACGACCAGTAGTAGTGACCACACGGCAGCCGGAACTACACACTCAACTGGTGGCATGCCTCCCGGTCCAGTCGCCGCTCCTGCTTCCAACCATATTGCACCAGCTGTGCTCTTGCAGAACAACGCGACAACTGCGATACCAGCAGCAATGGGAACAGGGCCCGCGGGCGGTATCGTATACGATATTTCTTCTCTGGATCCTTTGCAAGCACACGCGTTGCAGTTGACCGCATCGGCAGGTTTGGTTGGACAACTAAACAATGGAGCTATACCTCTGCTCGCAGCAACGACAACTTCCCAACCACCGGCAGACACTCCTGGCGGTGCTCCATCCCAACAACAGCAACAGCCATTATTCCTCTTTCCACATCATCAAATATCGACAGCACAAACAAATTCGGCCGCAATTACCGGTTCGCAAACTCAGCCTTCAATAAACTCATTGATTGCTCCAGCAGGAGGCCCCCCGGGTAACAATCCGCAGTCACTGTTGTTTCCAGCGGTCGCTGCTGGAGGACCTCATGCAGCCTTGGCAGCAACCCTCGCATCTCAAGCTGGAGGATACGCCCAACTGTTGGCGGCGCAAGGTCTTCTTCCACCGCAATATCTCAATATAGCAAATGGTTCAATGACAGCGACACCGGGAACAACCACACCTCCGCCGAGTCAATCTTTAACCACGCCTCAATCGTTCGTTCCGCTCGCGACTGTAGCGCCTACACCTGCAACAAGTCAATCTCTGCCCGCACCGCAATCGTTCGTTCCACTCTCCGCCATCAACGACAACAACAATAAAAGACCACCGGATATACTAGGAGCGGTCTCCAATGACAACAAGAGACAGAAACAATTTCCAACGTCGATCATATCATCTTTAACCGATGGAAACCAACTGGCCAGAAACACTATCATCCCGCAAATTCCTACTCCCATGACTACCAGTGACTCAGCAGCTTTCTCAGGTCAAGATCCACTTCCACCCAAGGAAGCCTCCGAGGAAGACCTCTCCAGAATGACCCCTGCTGAAAGAAGGCGGTACGAGCGAAATCTAAGAGAGCAGCAACGGTCATACCGCATCAGTCAACAAATCAAAGAACTTCGCGACATCTTGGTCGATTCCAAGTTCCCCTTCAAGCCCAACAAATACTCCATATTGCTAAGTGTAGTGGATTATATCAAGCAACTGCAATCACGAGCCATTATGCTCGACACCGAACACTCCAAACTAATCAAAACTATACGAGAGACGAACGACAGGGTCAATACGGGCACCGCACCAACCTCTACAGATGAATCTGTTAATGCAGCAAGCACCGCAGAATCAGGAAGTGATTCGGAAATGCTTTTTGTCAAAGGTATCGATTACCGATCAGTCTTTGACCAATGTCCTGCTGCTTTGGGAATTGCAGCTCTTGATGGGCGCATCTTGGAGTGCAACATGGAATTTCAAACCATTTTGGGCTTTTCAGACCGCGACGATGTATTGAAACAATCGTTGTTCAATTTGGTGCAGAATCATCAAGATATTTTTCGGGCCATGGCCCAAATGCTCAAGACTGTGGAGGATCCCATACGTGATACTCAATCGCGCGATTCTACGAACGCGTTCAGCGAGAGCAACATAGCTGGACCTAATGCAGCAGTAGATGCGGGAAGTGCAGCAGCTGATAGTGTTACTGTATCAAAGGATCGATTCTGGACGGGTCCAGTCACGTCTAAACTAAATATCAAGGTGAGTTTTCGGGATTGCGTTGTTCGAGGTTACAGTCAGTTGCAAATGTCTTTGAATCTCACTGCGTTGCTACGTCATAGCTTTTGATGAATATTACCTTGACGGTTGGTGATAACGGAACTCCCAAGTTCTTCAGTTGTTCCGTGACCAGCTCTGATACATGATGTGAATTCGAGTTTGGCTCGATGGGAGATGAAGCCGCGTTTATCAGTGGCCGGTTTCGTGCAGTTTCAGCCTTTTCATTTCAGCTAGAAATTAAAGAGGTATATTAGGGGTCACTGGCTATCTGGGATGTCAAATGGATTATCGTCAAACCTATGTTATACTTCGCGGGTATCTAGAAATTAGAAATGAAGCAGGAGATTTCGTAATAAGCCACCACACCATCAATGCTGCTCTCTGTTCATGTGTAGTACTGTGTAGTAGTTGTATCATACGACTTCAGGCCTCCGAGCTCCGAGTAGTTCGAAATATCTCGAAAGGTTTCGTTTTGTGGGAACATAATACGCCGCAAAGGATGAGGATACTGAGAACTTATCGGTTGAATGACAAGTGTCGCACACCGATGAACTTTGCCTAATTGACTGAACCAACTCCCGGCTGGCGCTTGTAAATGGTTCTAACTGTAAATTCGATATATGCCCAAGCACTTTTGATATGTGGAATTATATGGAGAGAGAAGCTTGACACCAACCGTCAGGGTCCGTTGCGTTTCATGATGAGAGACGCTTCTCCAGTGTCCCCCTTTTTGAGGGAAAACGCAAAGGGAGCTCCAAGTTGTACTTCTACTCGGAGTACTATGGCAGTGAGTAGTATGACTACGGTAGTGAAATAAATAGAGCAACAAGACGCAACGAGATAAACGTAGTTCTTGTGGCAGCACGGCAACCATCAGTCCTACCATTAGTCTGGGTGATTGCGGCAGAACAAAAGCATCCCTAACACAGGCGACACATGCGATGTGCGTGTACAGTTCCCAACATTAGTTTTCGTTTAAGAGACTACGAGAAATTGTCCAAAGAATCGATTCGTCTTGTCTCAAAGTGTGTTGCATGACAAGCGAGCGAGGCATGTCCCTTGAGATCACGTCCACCTCGACCGCCTTTCTTCAGTCATCATCATCAGTCGAAGGGGTAGGTAGGGGGCATCTGTTTGACAACAATCGGTCAGCATCTTCCACTACCATGGAAGACATTTCCATCGACGGCTTAGCAGTTCATCACACTTTCGGGGGAGAACAGGAAAAGAATGGGGGAGATGCAAATATCCGGTCAATCGTGTGCGCGGAAAGTCCAGGTCAGAATTTTGCTGCATGGGGCTCAGTACTAGAACCTACTGCGAATAATTTCGCAGAACATCGAAAAACTGACACCATCATGTCGGCTTCCCTCCCTCGAGATGATGATGGGGGGATGGGAACATTTGAACAGCAACAACATCACTACCTACCACAACACCACAACGAGTTTAGTAACATCATTAGCCACCAACCAACGTCATCACCACTGCCATCACCATTCTTCGCTGTCGAAGGGGGTGATAGCAGTATTAGAGATATCAACAATCAAGGGCTATCTTGGGGGACGGGGGGGCATTCCACGACTCGTTCCGGTTCTTCTCGTTTTGGAAGCGATCCGAAACCTGCCGAATCAGCAATTGGATTGATGACAGGACGGACTCAACACGAATCAACAGTACAACATCTTTCGTCAAATCAACAACCACAATACAAACCACAAAATCATCAATCATCTTTGACGCTTCTGTTACAACAACCGCCACAGCAACTGAGTAGACCACCTATTCAACAGCACACAGCCACTGCTGCAGAGATTGCTTTAGGTCTCCCATCATCATTATTCAATCAAAACGACCAAGAAATGGGGGACGGAACAAGAACCGTTGTCTACAGAAATAGTTCATTGGACCGTGTAGTAGAGGCCAAACAAGACTCCAAGACCGGAGACAGTAGCTCAAGTAACACCTTCTTTCCAGCAAAAGATGGTGACGAAGAAACCAGTAGGACGGAAGACACTCTTCTCGTCAATAGTTCTGGAAGAATGACACCCCTCCATGACTCAAGTGAGCATGGATCCGATCTTCATAGATTGGCGATGGTAGTTGGTACACCTTCCACAGTGTCGACGGCACCATCTTCGGATGATGCTTCTTTGGGAACGGATTACAAGTTGGACGATTCCATGCTTCCAAATCTACTTCATCCTTTGGGAATGCATCGCAGAGAGAGTTCGTGGGGAGAAGAGGGGCTGTTGCCATCGAGTGCTGGTTTCATTACACCGCCACGTGAATTCCCTAACCAGAATCCTTGGTTGACTCCGCCGGCCCCATCACAGCGGCAACAAAATTCGCAGCAGCGTGCGTGGGGAAGTGCACTCCAGCCAAGAGGACCACCCCAGTATCCTCCGCAACAGCAACGAATTGCATCATTTAGACATGAGGTGCCGTGGAGCGATCCAATATCCACCATTCAACCACAACAGCAGCAAGCACCCTACTCCCATCAGCATGTTGTCGCGTATCAGCAACTTCCTTCGCAACCACCATCGCAGCAACTCGTGCAGCCGGGTCACCAGCAGCCTCCACAAGGTTCTAGGAAGCAGTCATACGCACACCAGGCAGCGCAACACGAGGTTCAGCATACCGTGCCGACACCGATCTCTGCAGGTCCCAAGAATCCGCGACAACCACGATCAGGTGCTAGACAGACGCCGCCGGCCAATCAAGTCGGTGGCCAACATCCACCCAGTACTAACTCAAGATCAGCATCCGAGATCTTGAAGACACTGTTAAGAAAAAAGGCTTGCCTGTACGAACCAGATACCTCACGCTCGGTAGCTTTAGTTACGTGGCTTGTCGGCCGTGTCTTAGCGTTGGAGCATGGTTTCTTCTCGCGACAGCAGTTGCAGTCTGGAGTCCATGCATGTGTTGCTAACAAGATCGAATCGGGTACCATCACGCGAACCAAGGTAAATCGATGCATGCAGATTATTTTGAACTCATGCTTCCATTACATTATTCCTCGGTCTGATGGCACAGAGGAGAACGGCGATCATTTCCGCGCTTTGTTTGGAGCGACCGTTAGAGATGACTCTGAGTTAATTCAGTACCTCCCGGAACCATGGAATGACTTGCGTGTCGACCCAGCAACGGTCTTGGAGGCGAGTCTTCACGACAGCGACGACAAGACTACCAGCTCTAGCTGTAAATCTCCATCGGCTACACCGAAATCGTCGCCCAAACTCAGCAGTGTTAATGCAGAGAAGAGTCCAGATAGAGATTCTCAAGACGATGACAAGGACGACTCCAAGAGAGCGGTTCTGCTGTGTTTCAACGAAAATGTTCGTTCTGCCGAAGATGTTTTCCGTTGCCACAATGAGTTTATTCGAGACACTGCGAATGCTGCTCATCTTCAACTAACAGCACAAGAGTGGCGTCAATTCTTTGGTCGAGAGACATCTCGCGCGCCTTATCTCTGGGGAAGCGTCGGCATTCCAACGTTGACGGGTGAATCAGCTGCTGGACCTCCAAGACGTCCCGATCTCCTTGGCCAAATGAGCAAGGAGGAAGTGTCGCAATTCCGTAGCACATGGTGCACCAAGCGATACGAGCATGATCACGACCTTTGTGGATTCGCTCACGTCGAAGTGAATGGAGGGTGGTTAAGGCGCAATCCATTAATTCATTCTTACAAAGATGAGATGTGCAAATTTATTTCGACCGCTGGGGACAAGTTGATTGGTCCCAGTCACTTTTTCTTAAACGAATGCGCAAAGGGAATTCACTGCGATCATGCCCACTCAATGGAAGAAATTATCTACCATCCGAACCGATACAAGACGAAGGTCTGCAATTCTCTTTATTCCCAGTCTCGAGGATGCCGCTCGGGCGATGTGTGCCCAAATTTGCATCCTCCTGATGTGACCAAGCCAATGAGGAAAGCAGAGATGCTGCGTTCTCAAGGTGGTCGTCGATCGAAGCATGAGCAATCTCACGCCGGATCCAAACCATCGGTAGCTCTTCCAAGAGGATCGCCAGTTGTGTACGCGAGTCCAGCTCCCTTCTCGAGCTTCGATCAATTACTTGGGATGCCTGGTTTGCAGAGCATCTTTCGTCGACAAAGCTCTGTTATTCGGGCCCATATTCGTTCACCAGGAAAAGCCCGATGTCTGTACAGTCCATTTGGCGATGACTGGGGTGTTTCGGTCGCTCTTCCATCTCCCGAGTCCCAAGGAGAGAGCGTCCACCTTAGGGGCAATTCTTGACCATCACGGGCGACGACAAGCTACCGCCTGTGATCTTCGTGTTGCACCACAAGTGCTAATTTTTGGGATTACATGTCTTTATATGTGAAGAACTCTGTGAAGTATGGAATACTGGTCTGATTTTATAAAAGAAAAGAGATAGATAGCCGCACTCTACACGGACCCCATTACTTGCGATCACGACGATTGGTTGAGGGCAGCTGTGTGAGAGTTTGGCATGTAACATTATGTAGCTAGTATGATGATCCATTGTCGGGTCTCATACCGTTGTTTCAACATCTTACACTCGAAAATAATATTCCATAGTCGCTTGTGGTTCTTTCAATTGATTTCGTTGCAGAGCCTTCCAGCGTTCGGAAGAAGTGAGAAATTTCGTGCGAGTTATTTTCTTTAACATTTCGCATCTTCTCCCAAATGAATAAGATGGGACAGCATCGATTCTGGAATAAAATTCCTAAAAAATGCTGTAGACGTTGTGATGGTACAAACGATTCCCGCCGACGAATTCATGCATGCGACTTGTCTTCCCGACGGATTACGTCGAGATAATGCGATGGGAGATGGTGAGACGGCAATATAATGCTTACTAACGTAAGACCTTTTCCGGGTATCATGTCCTGCCTTCCGTTTTGGAGGCACACTCGCCGTGAGTTTTACTGTCCTCCATAAATCTCAATGCCGATTCTTGACGACGAAACCACAGGTCTTTTGATGTGTTCGCCTTCGTCGATAGTTACCGCGGGATCGTTGGATCGGCATGCAATACCTCATGTGAAGTTCTATCAGGTAGGTAGCTCTACTGGTAGAGTACCGGTACTTTAGTACGGTAGACTACAGTACCTACTCCTTTGTTTTCTGTGACAAGGAAAATTCAAACTTACTGTTACAGTTATTAACTGTGAGAATGTGAGTGGAAAACGACTCCTCTACTCTCTCTACCGTAGTCTCTACTACAAGTAGTACTACGTAATAGAGTGGGCCTAAAACCGTACGCGCGCAAACAATACCGTATCATAGATCCAGGAGTTTTCATCGCATTTACCGTACTACGATGTACGTACAAAACGTCTCTGGATCGTGCTCGTATGATTGTGAGATACGGTAGGTAGGACGACGCGTTACTACTCCGTACGAAGTATTCAACACAAGCCGTTACTAACTGTAAGACATTTCCAACGTGTTGGCAGCATGATCACTACTACCGGTACTCTGTACGTCGTAGGACAGTAAATAAAATAAATCTCACAACTATTCCGTCATTTAACTACGTTCATAGCCCAATTTGGAATGTTTGAATGTCAGAGAGATTCTGTTTCCTAAGATTTGTCATTCAACATACTGTCTTCATGGGTGACTTTTCCACTGGACCTTTCGTTGCTCGTCTTCCGAAATACCTTCCGACGGCACTCATCTAAACAGTAAACAACGAATTCATTCACAAACACCGAACGCATCCAATGTTACACATAGGGGAGGGATTTAAATCAAAGATCTAGTTAGAGACTTCATGCTATATTCCTTCTCCACTCCAAATATCTTGGTATACACTGATCAAATCGGACAAGGCCATAGGTCTAGGAAGTTCATACGTCCGTTGCGTGCTCGCTTTGGTGAGCCCCTTGACCAACTGCACATGTTCTGCAGGTGTTGAGCGTGCGGGAAGCGTTTCCACGGTTCGCTGTTGCCATTCTTCTCGAGCTCGTAGCCATGTCTCCAATCCGCAGTTGTGGAACTTCGTTCTTCGACCGGGCACTCGTGGACTGAACACTACCTTTGGACTGACGTTTCCATGTTCATCAGCTTCGTAGGAGTCCGTGTCAGAACTGCCCGCTCCCTCCCACCATTCCTCTGGGCGAGGTGGGGCTGGCCGAATATTCTCTATTAAATACATAAATGTTTCGCCGATGAAGTTGTTCGATGTGAGAGGGACAACAGTGAGAACAGATGATCAGATATTCATTATGTAGCATCAAAAAAAAATAACTCAACCACTCAAAAAGGATCAGCATTACGTACCAACTCTCCATGGGGCGCTCTCCGCCGCAGCTGTCGAGCGTGACGACATGCTTGACGCCTCTGTGAGTGCCGCAGAATCTTTCCGAAACATGGTTCTCTTGTGTTTTGTGCCAAACAAACTCTTACTTCCTCTAGTGGAGGAGTCCGATGAAGAGCTAGGAGATTGTGACTTTTGTCTCCTCCTCATGTTGTTGGCCTTGATCGGATTCCACACCATGGTCGGCTCGTTGTGTTGATAATAGCTTCCAGTCAGTGGAGGATGATACACGTCCTTACGAATTTGTGCCGGGTGGAGTTCTCGCAAACTTAGGCCTTAGGTGCCGGCAACTACGCCCGGAGGTGCACGGTGAATGTTGGCGTTGGAAGTCTCGGTGCTCCCGAAAATTTCGGAGCGTCAAAGCAGCATGGAAAATCCATGTGTCCTTAAATGAAAACAACTCGGGGCATAGATTTTGGTCGCAAAATTCTGCGCCGGGTACCCATTCTTTTTCACTTTATTACTACAGTAGTAGGTAATAACGTAACCTACCGTCTACCGTATCGTAGGTAATTGTCAAAGACGCAGCAGCAACTCTACTACTACGTACGACAGTAGCTATGGTAGCTACCTGTATGATACCTCTACCGCTAGCTATGATACCGGTAGCCTAACCTACCATACACGATAATATACACATGTAGTGCAGTAGTCTACCGTAGTAGGTACTGTAATAGCATATGAATCCTGCGTACATACCGTAGCTATTACGTCGAACGTTGGACGTAGTACGGTATGTTTATCATACATACGACTACGCCGTGCAAAAAAAGAGGCTCCTCACTTTTAGAGCATTTAGGGCCCGTGCAGGCTAAGGCTAAAGGCTAAAATGAAGCATTCTGATTGGCTGAGAAAGGAGATGCTTTTTTTAACCTGTTTTGTTCCACACACCCCATCGGCGGGCTAAATTAGGTTTGCGAACCTTTGCCTAAAATTTAATTACCGTACTACTGTGTGCCGAAACAGTACAAACCTGGTCAAATGACCATGTTGACTCAAACCACAGGGAGGTTGCCAACAAAAAGCGGTAGCCTCAAAAACAGCACGCACCAATTCTGTTGACAAGCTTCTACAACCAATATGGATGATGATAGCTCCTCTGATGAGGATCGCTTGCACATATTCCAAGAGGAATTTGCTGCTGACGATGCAGCTTGGACTGTTCTCTTTGAGTCTTCGTCTTCGGAAGAGGAGGAACTCCGGGTTGATCGTCCCAGAACAGCTAACAAGCGCCGTGATTTTGTTGACCCATACATGAGAGTTATTTCCAACTACTTCAATGGGAGGGAATCCATCTATAATGAAGTTGATTTTGAGCGGAGGTTTAGGTGCCCCCGGGCTGTATTCAACAGAGTCCATGACCATGTGATGGGGACCCCTCCATTTGAACAGTACACGGACCCCACTGGCAAACCCGGAATCTATCCATTTGTCAAACTAGTTGGTTGTTTTCGCTTTATTGCTTATGGTGATACATACGACCGTGACGATGAGAACCTCTGTATTGGGGAGACTACTCTACGAGATTACGTCAAGCAGTTTGCCAGGCCAGTGGTTGTAGCATTCGGCCTTTGATGGGGACTCCTCCATTTGAACAGTACACGGACCCCACTGGCAAACCCGGAATCTATCCACTTGTCAAACTAGTTGGTTGTTTTTGCTTTATCACTTATGGCGATACATACGACCGTGACGATGAGAACATCTGTATTGGGGAGACTACTCTACGAGATTACGTCAAGCAGTTTGCTAGGCTAGTGGTTGTAGCGTTCGGCCCACAGTATTTGAACAGAGCCCCCAACAAACAAGAACGTCAAGTTATATCTCAAGAAATGGGTGAACGCCTTTTCCCTGGATGCTTGGGCTCATGGGACTGCAAGCACTTTGCTTGGAAGAACTGTCCAGTTAGATTAGCTGATCAACACCAGGGCCATGCAGAAGGAGGAAAGAAGTCTCTCATATTGGAAGCCATGTGTGATCATAGAAAATACATTTGGCATGCCAATTTTGGAGATCCAGGTTCAATGAATGTTATCAACGTGCTTGACAGAAGCTATATTGTTGGTAGTATGTTGTCTGGTGATGCCTGCCTCAAGACGGATCCGTACAAATTAACGGCACCATGAGAGACTGGATGTATTATCTAGTAGATGGAATTTATCCAGACTGGGCAATCTTTGTCAGTACCTACACCAACTCTTCCAATCCCAAGGAAAGGACGTTTGCTGAAGAACAAGAGAAGGTAAGAAAGGACATCGAGTGCTCTTTTGGTGTGCTCGTTCAGCGCTTCCATGTGCTACAGCGTCTATTGAGACAGTGGTTCTTAGAGGAGATCCAAGATGTCTTGTATTGTTGTATCATACTTCACAACATGATCATAGAAAAAAAGAATGGAGCATTAGATGAAGACAACAACCCTGAAAAATCTCGTGGCAACTTTCCACTGTTTGGAAGGCAGCAGATCACCAGACACGAGGCAGCGCAAGACCAAGTGACTCTACTTGCTGCAAGAGTAGCCCAGCTTCACAACATGGTGCAAAGCTCATATGAGCATTTCAAGCTCAAGAAAGATTTGATAGTAGAGCACATTAGTTCTTTGAAAGAATAATCCTAATATCATTATCACTAAGTCTTTAAATCTTTTAGAGACCTGTGCGATTAGTAGCAGCGCTAATGTCACCACTAGCGTTGGGTACCATTCAAATTGGGCATCACGGTGTCATCGGGCACTGCATTGCCAAGAATGCGCTCCATCTGCTGCTTATAATACTCGGCTTGTTCAGGGTCATGATCCTTGAAAGGGTTGTAGCCCATCACCGCCATCTTGAAAGCATCATGCTGACTCTTGTTGTCAACGTAGACTCTACAATTTACGTTGCCTCTGAATTTCAAGGTATTCCTGTTGAGTCTTGTGCTTTTTTGCTCTGTATCCTTCTTGTTTCTTGAGGGCCTTCGTTTTCTTGACACCATATCCGGGTCCTCTAGAACGCTGTTTGCTAGGCTGCATGCTAGGCTGCACATCAGAATCACCACTAGTGTCGCTTGCTGTGTCAGAAGGAGGATCCGAGTCTTCATCGTCTTCGATTTCTTCAATATCCTCGTCCAGTGGTGGAGGAGTTGGAGGTAGGAAGGCCCGGTGACTCTTCAATACAAGCCACGCCTGATAGAATAGCCAGTCGTTGGGCTCAAATCCTTTGTGGCGGTAGCTCATACTGTCACTCTTGCCCAAATGAATTGCAACTGCCATGTTAATCTTCTCCTGCTTAGAATATCCAGTAGGAACAAAGTACCCTCCGGAGGGAAGAGTTGAATTTCTTACAGTCGCGTTGGATCTTGTCCCTGATATGATTCTCAATGGGAGGTCTCGTCTCACCGCCTTTGTTTTCGCGCTTGAGGTAAGTTCCGGGAGCTGCATCTGCGGGAGCCTTCCTGCCAAACTCTTCCAACACTTTGCCCCAAAATTCATTACCATCTTGACTTGTACCCTTCACTTTAACCTCTCCTACTCCTTCCAAAGCATGTATCCATGCCTCCGCTAGATGAGCACTCTCCTCAGAGCTCCATCGCTTACCTTGCCCCATTTTTACTACCGTAGAAAGCTATCAACAAACAATGAATGTAATAGTGAGAAGAGAGAAGACCAAAGTTGTTGTTGCATATGTTCAATCTTCAAAATGAATGTTGCATATCCTTCTCGGTGTTTGTTGTTCGCGTAGGACGGCGCTCTATCTTACTGTTGATTAAATTTTTTAGCATCGGCATTGATTGGCTCTTAAGTAACCTTCGAGTTAAATGTTAAACCAACATACATCACAAGACCCACTTTAACTCCTCGATTTAGCAGGAGCTAAATAAAAATGCTAAAAATATCGGATGTGGAAGTTTTCTATTTAAACTTCACATTTCTGGTCATCTTTAAGCATTTAACTGGAACTGGCGCTGTGATGCTCTCATGCCACAAAAGCAGTTTTGGATTCAGAAACGACCTACCGTAGAGAAACGACCCAACATGGACCTTGTCTTGATAGTTGGTTCGTGCCTTGACAAATCAGCTATCGTACTAAACAACTAACATGAAGTGAGTTAGATACTACGGAGTACTTTATTTTAAAAACCAGCCTTAGCTGCAGTTCAAAAATATCACGTTAGGGTTAAGAATAAAATTAACAAAATATCAGCAGTGAAATAGCACCATCAACAATCACTTCATCCATTTGTGGATCTACGTCCAAATCTTGGTTCAACAAGGATACCGGGGGTGTAATATACTCCAGAGCATGTGACTTGAGTCCAATTAGCACTGCTAAGCAAGAGCCCTGCTTGAGGAAATTGTTGATGAAGAAAGTCCCCAAGTAGTTCAAGTAGTACTAACTAACAGTAAAAACACTCGACACTTCTCAACGTTGACTGTGAATGTTTTAGCTGGACACAAAATAACTCATTTCTACACACACATGAAGCGTAGAGGGCCCAGGAAAGCGCGGATATTGACATATATCGTGCTTGTATTTTGCTTTTTGTGTCTTTCAATGAACAGTGATCCCCTTTCGTACCACTAGCTAGTAGAGAAAGGAAGACAATTACTTAAAATGGAGAGTCGAAGTCAAACTCAATCTCCCCCCCATTCTCCTCCTCCTTCGACCAAGTCATGATGGTACCGCCGCCTCCTGGGTTAATACTTCCCTCTTCAGCTCCTTCCTCGATTACAATTTCCTTGCTTCCAGCTTGCAAATGATTATACTCATTGAGCACAATCACTGAGGATCCGTCGAAATGGATTACAATGGAGTAGAATTTCCTCATCACGCGATAGGCCAAGGTCAAAGTCCCAAAGTTGCTTCCAAAGTCCTTTCCAACATTCAAAAACAACACCTTGCCTCGCATCACATGCGACTGCACCTTGGACGTGACGGACATGGAAGGACGGAAAAAGTTTGGGTTTCCGTACTGCACCGTGGCCAACATGATGTCGAAGGAGCTGAAATTCAGGCCGACCAGCAGGCTCATTATGGTAGGGGTTAGGTCTACATAATCCAGGGAAACAAGGTTCCAGGGTTCATCTGGATGCTGCGCGAAAAATTCGTGCAGCAACGGTGCACCATGCCTCTTTAAGGGTTTGTAGAGATCATTCGCCAGGTACACTGGTTGCAGAGATGCCCATCCAAGGGCAAGCTTGACAATGTCACCAAAGCTGCCTACGCCTGGGGTCAGTACAAACTGATTATTCAGTAGTTTCCCTTGGCCGCCCTTCGATTTCACTTCCTCTAGATTCCACTCTAGAAGCTGCTTTGGATCGTGGGTATCGCTGGAAATGAGAGATTAACACGAAAATTCCAGATTTAGATTCCGAAATGAGGTAAACTTCAACACTCTCGGTTTGTCGGTGACTTACTACCATTTGTCTTGCATCCAAGTGCCAGCATTGAAGCAGCCATATTCTTTGCTAATGTGGGAATCGCTGTACTCGATCCCTCCAATGGTGAAATCATCGTAGATTCGAGGATTAAGAATGATGCACACTTGCTTGCCGCTGCTTGTAAGTTCCTTCAAGGGGGTGTTGAGAAGTTCTTTGACGGATGGCCCTTTGAACATTTTATCTCCCAAGGACTCTTTGATGATGTCCAGTGCTTTTTTCTTCAGCTTGTGGTCAAAGGATCTTCCATACTCCGCAACGAGATTGATAATAACGAATTCACCTTGAAAGTCCTGGCAAAATAAGAGGATCTCGTCCAAGATACGTTCCAGCTTGCATCCTTTCAAACAACCATGAAAGATAAAGGCGTCATTTCCCGATCCAGCAATACGCAAGTCTATGAAACGGGAACCACGGTGCAACTGTTCGAGAACGGATACATTTTGAGTTCGGCCAACTGCCGAATACATTTTGTAGGGTTCAATTGAATAAGAGGCTGAGTCGTGAGTTCCTGGAACGACCATTTCGCCTAGCTTTGCATCAGGGACACTCTGAACAAGATTCCCCATCCAGTCAGGATGAAGACTGATTGGAAAGTCGATGGCTGGGATAGTCGGGATACAAACTGCCAATTGGAGGCAGTTGACGGCTATTGATGCACTTGGACATGTCAAAGATTTCTCCACACGTCGGCGGCAATAGCGGGAAGTAAAGTCCATCTTACTGGAGGAATTACCCTAAGTTAATAGAAGAAGAGGTCAAATGAGTACAACGGTTGGTGGATCCGCGACTGCTAGTGTTGTAGCAGCACGGGAGGGTTTGCAGTATGGGATCAACATATCGTTCGCCATGAAAGAGCTTCAATTGCAGGAGGTCATCGCAACAGATCTCAGCGACGAGAGACACTCGCGCTTTTTGTCATGGTCATGAAAAAGAGAAGTCCATGCTATTAAATAAAATAGCAACAATATTTGAATTTTTCAGTACTTATCAGTACGTACTATGAGGATTATGAATGAAGATTCTTCAATCGATTTTGTTGTTCGTTCCGTTATGTTGAAATTATGTCGAACGGACGATTGTTTTTCTTCAGAATGTCGTACGGAGTATATTATTTAACAACTGGTACGAATACCACCGACGCTACTACCACTACGATACGGTAAACCGGTAGTTTTCGATTGAGATTGCTGCTTGTTGAATCCCCCTAACGCTATGATGCAGACAGATGGACAGACGACAAACTTGCAAGCTGAATCGGCACAGTCAATCACAGTCAATATTTTTTTTCGTACTACTTCGTACGGAGTACATAACTGCTAATACAGTACGGTACGTAGTAAAACTCAGTTTGACTGTGAGAAAACTAAATTAACCGTGTATGGAGAAAAAATCATACTACATTCTGAGGTTGCGGCGGGTTTTCTGACCATGAGCTCTCGTTGAAAGCAGGCATTTTTTGCAAGCTTATTGTTCCAGGATCCGATATCTGAGCGGCAGCCCGATCCACACCATTCTGTAAACGCCGAATGTCGTGAAGAGTTTCTTTTGGAACAGTACTGCTCCAAAAGGCATCTTTGAATTTCATTGGTCTACTGAGTGTCTCGGGGGGGTGATAGGCAGGCCCTCTCCTCCTGCCTTCTCCGTTGCCATCCCCACCATCTTCGTCGTTATTGCTCTCTTGTTCTTGTTGGACTTGTGCATAAGTAGCAATGGCTTCTTCGACCGTGGAAGGGAGGTACTCTTTGTACGAGAATGTGAAGGAATGTGCGACAGCAAATCCAACCATTTCGATACAGATACAATAGTCAATCAGTCCGTTGGCCACATCTTCCCCAGTCCATGATCCAATATCATCAATGATGCCATGGGCTTTGAGATAAAAAATGAGCACTCCTTGCCACCATGTAAAGAATCTACGAATGCAACAAGACGTATGGTCGAACTTCATGAGCGGGAAAAATGTTATACAAAAACGAGGAAGGTCTCTGGTCCAAACAAACTTACACAACACCCTTGATGCAAAGAAATTTTCCCAGAGGATGCCAATCGATAGGATGTCGCAATTCATCGTTAACTGCGTGGAATAGCTTTACCAGGCAATAGAGCGCATACATGACACTGATATTCATGAAAAAAGCGATGTACGGATACGCCACCTTCCAAGAAAACTGTCCTTCCCCATAAACTCCCAGGGATTGGCAAAAATAGGTCAAAACTGTTGCAATCGTCTTTGCAACAACATATTGTAGTACTCCGTGTTTGCATTGAAGCATGAATTCCACGCCAAGCTTCCAAGGCGTCAACACCAAGCTCAAAGGAAATGCGTGATGACCAAGATGACGTTCCATGGAGGGGTCTTCCCGTACTTTGTAGTGAAGGATGCGGACCATGGATTCTTCTCCGCCTAATAACTCAATCAAGTAGTACACAAAGCTTGCGATTACAAATGCCTCGTAAAGATCTCGAATGGTATCAATGTAGATCCGAGCATGATGAAATCGAAGGCTGAGCCAAGATTGCACAGCGTATATTGGTACCATGAAGAGAATGCGGACTACATATTTCTGTACTCCGGGCATGTACCAGTGGGTGAAATGAAGATATACCAAGCGGATAGAAAGGATCACCGTACCACCCATCATGACACCAGCTGAATGCCAAGCGGCTATGTCCAATTTGCGCTTTGTCAGTGCTCTGTAGATGATGATAGGCACGAGTAACAACATTGCAAGAAGAGTGAAGGACGCAACAAAGTTACCAATTTTTCGCATGACTAAACGGACGCTAGAATGACGTCGTGTTGCAGCCAAGGCCAGTTGGGAGGCTGTCAGTCCAAGTCTGGATGTGTCCTCTGGGTCGTCGTCATTTCCGTCGCCACGATCGTTGTTGCTTATTGTGCCGTTCAACAGACCTGTAGTCAAGTCATTATCATCCATTAGAGCCGAGTCGTCTACTCCCCCAGATGATGCCGGTGGTCCGACAGAAAATGTGACGGTTTGTACCGCCCGAGAAGATGCGCCATCATTTATGTCGCTGTCGACGTTTTGACGTGGATTATCCGACATTTTTCAACGGAACCTATGACGCGTCTCGAGTGACAGTCTTCCCGTGTGTCTTTGGCAATCAAGAATTCGAGGTATGGATATTATATATTATTGGTCGTCCCGCAACAGTGTTCGATATTATAGTAAAATAATTTCATCTACGACGGCACGACACAGTGTAATGATGATGTTGTTGTTGTTGCTACTTGCCCAAAAGTCGACTGACTGTGAATCTTGAATCTCCGGAGCTCGTCGTTTGGTCGTGCAATTGTGCAACGCCACCGCGGGGGATTATTTGAAATATTTTCCTTAACTACTACTTCGAGGTACTATTCACTACGACGTACATTTATCTGTGGCCTAACGCATTCACAGTCATTACGAAGAGAAGGTAAAGGGGGATCAATTCCCCTTCAATATCTCCAAAATTCGGAATACGGGTGACCACAACAACAGTCACAGTCAATACAAGTACCGTACTACAATGTTTCACTTTCGGAGAGCAAAACTGCAAAAGGACATGGGAAGAAGTGGATGTGTCTTGACATTGCAGGAACTGTCATGGGAGAGATGGATGGTCAAGTGGTAAGACGATCTCTTCCAGAACGAAAAGCAACCGATCCGACGCTCTTCATAGGGGATCCGGATGTTTGCAAGAAATTCACTCTCTTTTTCATGTGTAATTCCGTAATTCCCCACAGATTGTTGTATTGATCGAAAACGATGGAGCGATGATTGATGTTGGCTTTTGGCTGTTGTTGGATGGATGAAGTCGATCGGGTTGTGCATTAACCACCTTCCTGTCTGCCGGTGATGCAATTATCCCCCTTTTACCATCCGACAAAATGGACGGACAACAGCGCTATGGATCTTGTAGGGGCAGATTGGGACTGGGAATGCGCCGACTGACGATTGCCATCTTCATCTGTTATTGATGTAAGCAACCCCTTTTGCAATCTAATCAAACAGATTTACAATAGCGTTGTGGATGTCTTTGGAGGTAGACCGGGAACAACGATAGGCCTCATTTATTCCTAGTCAAGTTTCTTAATGTATGGATGGCTCCCAGTGGGTAAAATTGTATCCACATATGACCTTATCAATTACCCCAGTGAATGCCCATCGTGCGACGAGCCCATTGAAGAATTTACCTTATCAATTACCCCAGTGAATGCCCATCGTGCGACGAGCCCATTGAAGAATTTCATTACGTCCTCACATGCCCCGAGCCTGAGCCAGAACGTCACAAAATGGCATGTAGCCCTCAAAATGGCAAGTCGACATAGATGTATCATAAGTCCCCGGATACCGAACCAGCCCTCTTGGACCTCCTACTGTGGGGCTTGAATCACTGGCTCTAAGCTACTCCTATTTCAAACCACCGAGTACCCGAGAGGATCGCACATTTACATCAGCCAGGCTACGAGGATTGGCTGGCATCACCTACTCTTAGGCCGAAATATGTAGCATCAAATATTATAATATTATTCGCAATGAGCAACTAAAACTGCCATCTTTCATCTGTTGACATCTCTCAAAATCTTGAGAATCTGCTGCAAAAGTTCGATCGTCAAAAGGTCCTTGTTACCAGCCCTTTAAAGTGGTTGAAATTGAACATGGTTACGTTTGCCACTAAGTATGACAGGTCCAAAGGAAAGACAAGACGTAGAAAACTTCCAGTTCTTCAAGGCACGATGCAAACACAATTACCGATGAATCAGGCTGACCGTAAAATAGAAAAATAACATTTTGATTTGTCATTTTAACATCCGCTCTCTCCATTTTGACTATTATTTCGGTATACATCCACGATTTCTTTCATGATTTCATATGGATATAGCCTCAAAATTACCCAGTCCGAGTCTCCCCTACCTTTCATATCATGATACTGCTTCCACAGCGTGTTTCTCTGCAAAATCTCGCTGGTATCCCTGTCCAACCTTTTTTTCTCCACGTCGAGTGTCTCGGTTGAGCTTTTCGAGATATTCATTTCCTGTTGCTTCTGAACGACGGCCACCTTGGTATCTTGTAATTCTTTCTCCTCTCTTCTTCCCTCTGCCTTCGGATGCTCTACTTTCTTTTCAAGTGTCTTGGCGGGGGATACTTTGTCTTGCAGTGTTGAAACACTGGATGATGAAACACTGGATGTTTTGTCTGCTTGCAACAAAGTCTCCATCGCCGCGGAAAGTCCCTTTCCTGCCCCAATCTTGTGTTTTTTTAGTGTTTGAATTCGGTTTCCGTGCAAGGAAGATGTGACGCAGTAACCCTGCCCTTCACTGTCGGACTTCGACGAAGGACGACACGTATGGTCAGACTGTGATAATTGTGAGATCTTCTTTGGAGGCGGTTTTTTTCTCAATGAATCTGTCAATGAAACGAATTGAGGTTTGTTGTTTTGATGACTCAAGTGACCCGTCGAAGATGGCGCCGCCCTTTTGATCCCTTTTTGTCTTGCAAATACTCGACCGCTATTAAGTATCGAGTCGTCATCAGATGATAGCTCAATCGCATCTTCGGGATTCTTCCCTTGCGTCAATTGAGTCGCGAGAGCGGAATGACTCTTATAATCTGCCTCTGACATTGGTTGGGTCGCGTCGCTGTCAGTGCCGTCGTTGCTGGAGGAGGGTGACGAAGAGAATGCCGACCTGGACCTAGATGTGGAACTCTCTGAACTATTGTTCTTTTGAAATCCGTACCGATTGGGCTTTCTTTTTGGCTGTGACGAATCTTTTGGAGGGGCCATTCTCACGAGTTATCGACTTGGCAGAGCAACTTCAGGCCAGAGCATTCTATACCATCGACATGTCGCCTTCAGCTACCGTTAGGAACGAGGAGGTGGAAGTGGGTCAAACAAAGACGTACACGATCATTTTTTTTTTGTTTATCTTCAGCACGGCCCGACGCGGTTGATAAATGCAGCGACAACATGCTGAAAACATCGGCTACTATGCGTGCGTGCGCACGCAAGCTCGGCATATCTTCCGAGCGTTGATCAAGGCTTTGCAACCAGAATACCAGCAGTACTACGGTAGTAAAGTGAAGGCAAAAACACTGTTGCAGAAAGTCTGCCAATAGCCAATACCAGGCAATTACATGCGTTATCCCACATAAATATTATTCTCTTAACGTTGTTTTCCTCAGTGCTTCTATCCTAAGTATGACATCATCGTATCTGTGTCCAAGTTGAACAAAGCTCCATCCGAGAGCCAGCCTATTTTGGATTTTTCCTGTGACCTTCGAACTGCCAATGTTCCCCAGGCGGATAAATGGGAGCAGGTTGCGCCGTACTTTTCTGTTCGAACATCCCCCTTAGACGATCAAATCGGTTGTTGTTAGTTTTCTTGGGTTTGGCTCTGGTAGGGATTGACTGACCTGTGACAAGTGGCTCAGCCGGGACACTTGGAGGAGGGGCTCCATAGTCTGTTCGAAAGCTGAGACGACCCAATCCTCCTCTTTTATCCGTGGTAGTCGATCCGCTGTTGTTTGAAATATCAGCACTTGTCATGGAACGATTCGTGTAAGGATCATACGAAACGTTGACATCCGAATTGGAACCATCAATGATAGCATTGTTCGCCCGAAGGTTGGATAATCGGGTTGTCGATCGTCCGGAGGAATTGGACGACAAGCTTGTATCAGCATTCCTTCCATTGTTGCTCGATCCAGCATCGTAGCCATATCCAACGGAGTAACGATAATCATCTGGAGATGATGGTGCTGCTCGGGTAGAAATTGTTGGAACTCTTGTTGATGTTGTTTTCTCTGTCTTTGCGTAGTAGCTTTCGTGCGGCTGTGAAACGCTGAAGGGTGATATTCCAAGTCTCTGGCTTCGGGTGCTCCGGTCTTCCTCCTTGTCACCATCGGAACCCTCATCGTCGCTAACAAAGGACAGGTTGTTACTGGTTTTTTGGTGCAGGTAACTTCCTGCGTAGCTGGAAAGATCGGAGCCGCGAGCATTTCCTGGAGGTGGAGCCAGTGATGACATTGTTGACGCAGAGGATGGGGTAGACGGTTCCAGATTCGGCGAGGACTGATAGGGGTTGTACACTCGCCCATCCATCCCAATTGACATGGAACTGGTTCCAACGGAAGAAGTCCCTCCCATACTTTGTCGTCCGTTAATATCCATCTCCCGTTTCATTTTTCTATCTTTTCTTTGCTCATATCGACGGACGAATTTAGAAAGTTCTTCAACTTCCGACATCATATCTACGTTGGATAGGACGTCGTCATCAGAGCCTGTCTCGTCCATACTAGGGTTACCATCATATCTTGCCAAATCCATTTCAATGTTTTGAAGCTCCTTGGCGAAGAAACCTGATGGACTGATCTCGTCTTTCTTTTCTTCCATGGATATTGTATCCGGCGAAGGAGGCAAAGCAGAGGTGTATGGTTCCCACTGCTTTTCCGGTATCTGGTACCGCTGTGATCGAGGAGTCATTGGATTCTCTATCCATTCATCGTCGGCGTCGTTGGCCGTTTCGTCACCGTAGGGAAAGGAACGAGCGAATGATGGCTGGCCTTGCAAGTCGGCCTCGACTCCTTCTGGATAATCGACCATCCCCTCCTCGTCGCTAGAAATATTATGCTGTCCCAGCAAGGGAGGAGGGATTTCTCGTTTTTGCCCAGTAATTTTGACCGATTCCTTGCTCGGATTTTGTGGCTTCTCAACTTCTAAATCGTGCGTGACTTGACTTCTGTTCAACACTTCCTTTCTCTTTTGAAATTCTTCCCATGCTTGCTGATCCAATGAGGCAGCTTTGTGTAGTTCCTTGGCAAAAGCGTCCGAAGCATCCTCAGATCCAATACTGGACTCTAGTCCCTTGTATGACGTATCTTCGGAAAAGGTTTCATCTATCGGCGTCAAAATTATGGGACTCGCCACAACGGGCAGCATTGGCGGCGGCCCTAGAGAGGAAGATTGCCTGGTCGTTGGTGGTGCCGAGCCGACAGAGGTATTCCTCGCCGGAAAAGAAATCGACTCTTTCATTTGCCTCTTTTTTCGGAGTCGCTTTTTCCGCTTTCGGTAGAATATGTAACAGTACCCAACCAATCCCAGGGCTGCTATTCCCGTGAGGAAAAATCCAAAAATGATGGACAAGGTAGACGGGCGAGTCAGTTCAGAAGAGGTGGTATTCGGAGATTGGCCTTGCCAGGGTATTGTTCCGTCTCCTGTAGCTGGATTGTTCGCCACGTTTGTGGATATGACGGTAGTGGTGGTAGCCTCCGACGGCTCTCGTGGTGAATTCTGAAGGGTTAACGAATCAACCTGATCCACCCGCACTACCCCATCCACACACGCGTTGGATACAGCTTCATCCAGTCGAGGCTGTGACATGAACTCCGCCAAAGCTGCATTCCATTCTTGGTCTATATCTATTGGAGTCGGAAGACCACCATCTACTTCCACACTGTAAGCTACTTCTCCATTGACGTTGATAGTAGCAAGTCGAGAGGATTCTTGTAAGAATCTAGATTTCAAGTCATGATTAGGAGATCGAAGCAATGGTCTTGATGACGACAATTTACCCCATGCTGTAGTGCGCAGACTTCGAGTTCTTCGAGATGATTCATCGGCTAGAAGAACCGATAGGTTCACATTTTGCAACGTGACAATGGGTGTCGCCATGGCAAATTTGTCCTGTTGAAAATCAATCAGTTGCTGAAATTGTTTTTCTAGATAATGCTCCAAAAATTCGCCCATATCTTGTACCAAAAACTCAATATCCGCTTCTGGTTCGACGGAAAGTGTGATTTGGACGTCAACAGGGACCGTTTTGTCAACTATTGGATTTCCAGATTGTCGTGTCATCTGGTCCATACCAACGCTTGTTGGCAGAGACGGGGGAGCTGTGTTCAAATTGTTTTCCACTGTTTCGTCTTCTTCCTCCATATCGTTGTCTTGCCTTGGATACGGTGGAGACGAGACATCGATATCTTTGGGTGTTTGAAATTCCGAATAATTGAACATGACAGAGGAAGAGAGGGGTGTGCCTTGTAATCCCAGTTGTTGTTGATTCTTAATGGAGGTTCCGAGTGACGTCCCTTTTGCAACCCTTCCTTGCCAGTGTTCAAATGCCGTACAGATTTGCCAGTGCCGACTGAGTATCAGAACCAGAAGAAGCGTTGGGGTTGGGATGTGACAGCGGCGACGTGGTTCTACTCTTGTCTTTGATTCCATCCTTGCCGAGTCTGATGCTATTTTCGTTCGAGACAGTTCATCTCTGCCCTCCCTTTCTTGATCCTTCCAACTCCTTTCTACCTTTAGGTACGGTCGGGGCCGTTTCAACGAAGTCCGATCCGCCATGGTGTATGGTTGTCACTTTGCCCCTAAGAGTAGAGGAAAGTATGGTGCAAGACGCTGATGATGATTACTAGTCGTACCTTCTTAACAGAAATATTATTTTTACTGTTAGACTGGATTTTTATTCTTGATTCCTACCTTACCCACATACCCCGGTAAATCGTACTCGGTACTTTGTCTACAAGTCTACGACTCTGGATGACCGGTACATAGTAGTACCGGTACATGGTTTTGAACATTGAACATGCGTGGCTTCGCAAGCCGTACTCCAACTGACCTACCGTACATACACGTCGTAGAGAGAGTGGTGTTTGGAGCGATGAACAAGTCGGGCAGGCGATGAAATAATAGCGGTACTCTCACCCTTTAGAGTTAGACTGGGTACCGTACCTCTAGTAGCTAATAGTAGTACCGGTAGTCTACTTCATTGGAAGTGAAGGTAGCGTTTTTAAGAGGTAAAGAAACTTCATAAATAACTGTAAGTTTAGGCATTAACTGTAAGTTGAAATGGAATCTGACCTTATCCTACGGTAGTTATTATCAGGCACGGTAGTTACCGGTACACCTATTAGTACTCCAGTAAATAGGTACCAGCACAAATCGTATAATACTACGTAGTTAAGGCCTAAAGGTAGTACCGTAGTTCTGGGCCGGTGGAGTACGTAGTATTATTTTAGCATATTATATTTTACCACAATAATATATAATATATGTTTTATAATTCATTTACAGCTTTGAGACGTATTTACAGTTAATATTACCAGCACATCTCAGGATGAATCAATTGACACTGACAGTGAGTAATACCCGGTACTCTGGACACTGGATCTATGATAGCTAGATTCCTGCTTGACTGTCTTCTGTTAGAGACTCTAGCTGTTACATTTTCTTTTCGCTGGTGGTGGATTTGTCACCTCTCTCTCTCTCTCTTTCTCTCTCGCTGTGTGTGTGTCCCAGTCATGAAGCCGAAGAATCCCAAACTCCATCAATTTTTGCTTCAGCAACAGCTTCCAGATGACCTACGTGTCTCACCACCCACCGACCACCGCACTCAAACATCCAGCGCGTCATCGTCATCTCTTCCGCCGTCGTCCTCGACCCGAATCATCAAAGCTGTCGATCATGTCAATCAGCTTGCTCTAGAGTCGTGTCGTTGCATTCATCTGCAGGAGTATTTGCCACATTTATTGGACTTGCAGTTGTGTCGTTCCACACTGCATCCCCGTGGATGGATCATGGCCAATCCTGTTCATTCCCTTCACTTGGCCTCGACGCAGCTAGAGAATGTAACGCCCGTGTCGCAACGAAATAAACCACCACCGGTGCTGTATGGAGAAGAACAGCAACGTACGGAAGCTCTGCGAACCAGAGGAATTGTCGAGTATTGGAGTCCGTTGGACGGATTCTCTACAGCGATGGACGATGAAACATCGCCTCTCGATCCAGACGCAGTATCGACCCTCGAGGCCATTAAAAAACAACAGCAGCAACAAGAGAAATTGGCAGATCCTTCACCCCCCACCACATCATGTTCTCCACCAACGAAAAAGGCAAGGCTCGATCCAGATCAAGTTGGCTCCATAACTGGCGAGTTCGTTGTTTCCGCTGCGGCAGCTTTACCTACCACTCTATCACCAAAAGCAGTATCATTCCAGGAAGCTACCACCAGTCACACGAAAGACCCAGTCGCAGCAAAATCCAGCAAAGCCTGTGGTCCTGGGGGCGCGAACATGGTAGAAGACAGCAAGAAATGCGAGGCCGAAGTGGCGGAGAACGTCCATCAAAATATCATCAGTGATCAATCCAAAGTGACAGCCACAGTCGACGTGCCGGACCAAGACGTTAAGATGGATGAGAAAAAACCTTCTAAAGAAGGAAAGGACGACGATGCTGTGGAGAACTTTGTTGAAGCGAGAATGGGCAAAAATGGGTTTGTTGCTATCGCAGAGGAAATCACATCGAGTGGAAAGGAATCCACAGTCGCTGACACAGAGGCGAAAACTGAAGCTGTTGGTGCAGCGACAATAGAAGGTGGATCGACGGCAGTCGTGGACACGAAGCAAAAGGTCGCAGAACCTGCAGAAACGAGAGTTGACGAACGTATGGGACTGGCTGAGACAAAGAAGGATGGATCAGAGCACGATTCAAAGGCCACGAAAACTACTCAACAGGAAGAAATTACAAAGAAAGAGGACCAAAGTAAGGATGAGACTTTCGAATCTGGGGTGCACTCTGAGCTCACTTTTGAGAAAAACGACGAAGCTACAGGTGAAAATCAGATTCAACGGTTGGTTGTTGCAAAATCTTCCCAGGAAACTATCGAGAAACTGTCGAAAGAGGATGTGGAGCCAGCGAAAAGTGGGGTTATGACTGATGATCATCGTGTGAAAAAAGAACCAACTGGTGTTTTATTTTCTGGTGGGAAAAATCAGAGTGATCCAGTTTTGGTCAACGGGCAGGGAGAAAAACAGATGTCCTCGGAATCTGAATCAGTTCTAGTTATTTCTTCCCACGATGAAAAAAGTCACAAAACGACGAAACCTGAAACGACAACGTCTTCCGGACTACCAATATTGAAGGAAGGGCATGTTAAAGAAGAACGTAAAGGCCCTGTGGATGTAAAAAACGACGAGGCAAATATTTCTGATCCGGTTGTTGTTACTTCACAGTCATCCCCCTCTAAGTTTCAATCTGCATCAGCTTCCTCTGGCCCGTCGTCTGAGAGAATTTCAGAGAAAAAAGAAGAGCAAACGCTTCCGAGTCTGAAAGCAGACCCCTACTTCGAGCATTTACGGTCAGAGGAAGACCGCATCCGTCTCATTCGGCAGTCAATTGCCATGAAACGTGGTCACACAAAAAGTGAAGCAAAAGATGCATCAAGTACGACTTCGAAGAAGAAGCGGAAAAGGGATGCCGATATTTTCAAGCCTAGTATTATACCTGGATGGCGAGCTGCTGCAGCCCAGGAATTGAGTCCCGAGCAAGAAGACGAGTGGTTGAGTGCTTCTCGTCAAGCAAATGAGACAGTTGAGAATTGGATGACAAATTATAGACTATCTCGCGAATCTTTTTGGATGGGTAGAAAGCCCCATAAAAAAAGCCCGCTTCCGTCCCAATCACCTTTCTATCTTCATCGAGAGGAGCCCGATCCCACGCTGTGTTGCCAGTGGTGCGTTGCGGAAGAAAAAAGTCGGTTGAAGAGAGCTACGCCGAAGAAGACAAAGGAACGCAAAGTTTTTGTAGGGGATGAGCTGATGCGTTGTTTGGAATGTTCGTTTGTTGGATGTTCACCATCATCTTTTGCTCCGAAATCAAAAAAGCACATCTTGCAGCATCTCTTGATCTCCGGCCACCAGTTTGCAGTATCTTGTGGGGAAAAGGCTCAAATTTTTTGCTTCAGCTGCGGCGACATTGTGTATCACGACGTTTTTGAGCAGGAGAAAATTCGGATCGACTGTTCGAAAAGACTGAGCTACATGGGCTGGAAAGAACACTATGTTCTTCGATCGTTCGATGCTTTTCAATTCCTTAAGACACAGGACCATGGGATCGTATGGCGTGGTTTGATTGCCACCTATCCTCCAAATGTCCCTAGAGAGCATTTCTTTGCTACCCAGCTGGTCATGCGCCGTCAGTCCTTGTTTGAAGGCAACACTGAGGAGAGCTGGGTATCGTCGAGACCAAAAGCTTTGAGTTTCACAGTCAAGCAACACGCAAAAACTGACGAGGAGAAGTACAGAGTGGCCGCTCCTGTTGGGATGTACAACCATGGAAATACTTGCTACATGAGTGCCATACTTCAGTGCTTGATTTTCTGCGAGCCCCTGCAACAGTACTTTCTCAAAAAGATAGGACACCACCACAAATCTTGTGAGATGTATCGTAAGGAGATTGATGTCAGGGCAGCTGTGGCTAAGTCGCGGATTTCTTCGTCAAAGTCGAAGAAGCTTGCTGCTTCAAGCAGTAAAAAAGCAGCAGCAA
The DNA here is from genome assembly GCA_019154785.2 of Nitzschia inconspicua. Classification (NCBI taxonomy): domain Eukaryota; phylum Bacillariophyta; class Bacillariophyceae; order Bacillariales; family Bacillariaceae; genus Nitzschia; species Nitzschia inconspicua. The sequence goes on along the minus strand of JAGRRH010000009.1, from coordinate 1,669,535 downwards.
AACTTACTCCCCAAATTTGTCTAGCATGCGAAATGGACCGACTTTTCCTTTCTTATTTTGGAAGCACCAATGGTGTGAATGTCTTTTCCTCTCTTGAAGAGACTTATCGTGGCCTGGTTGGTGATGATGCGGAAGAATTACCAGGTAATGGTTTTGATGGACCCGAATTGGAAAGGGGGTGTCCTCTTTTGATTTCAGACTTAATTACGTCTGCGTGGAAAAGCGGAGGGATGGACCATCTTGCAGGGTATGAACAAAGAGACGCTCACGAATTTCTCAACTCGTTTCTAGAGTTGCTCGGGAAGGACATCGTGAAGTTCAGGGACCGCGTGTTTGCGGCAGTTACCTGCATTGGTGAGGAAAATGCTTTATCTTCAAAACCAAAACCAGTGGAGACAGGTGAGTTGAGAATAGATAGTCCAGTCACATTAACACGACGATAGCTCATTCAGTCCGTTTTGAATGTGTTTCAATGTATTTCCACGACAGATGTTGTCAGCCATCTTTTCGAGGGGTCTCTCCGATCGGTATTGTTGTGTGAGAGATGCGGAGTCAAACGCGTGCAGCATGAGCCATTCGTCAATATTTCCCTCAGTTTGTCGGAAGAGGTGGAGAGGATGCAAAGAGGAAAATGTCAAACACCTGTGGACATGAGTGTGGAAGCTTGCCTTGAACATTTTGTACTCCCTGAGAAACTAGGAGATCTCGTATTTTGTACTTCGTGTGGAAGGAAGACCGAGACAAAGAAGCAACACACTTTTTCGAAGCTACCTAAGGTGCTATGTCTCCATCTGAAAAGATTTGATGCTGCCCAAAACAAGAAGATCGAAAATTTCGTTTCATTTCCGGCCTTTGGGCTAAATCTGGGGAGTTTTTTGTCACATTGGTGCGAAGTTTCAAGATTGGGTGACAACAACGTTGCTCCAGGGACAGAGCCAAATATTATCTATGACCTCTTTGGGACTGTTAATCACAAAGGCAATATGCAAAGTGGGCACTACGTCGCAAATGTTAAGGTGGGGAGTCAATGGTATAGTTGTAACGATCAAATGGTGTGTAGTGCGACGGAAGGGAGTGTGCTCACGGCAGATGGGGCGTACGTGTTATTCTACATGAGACGGCTTTAAATTACTGCTTATCGAAAGTAAGGGCTAAGAGTCTTTTTTGATTCACAAATAAATAAATACTTGCGGCCCTGGATCCTGCGACATACTGTAGATACATGATCAACACTCAATACCCATCGATGCGGAAAACAAACGTAACATATGGTCGGCGAGAAGAGGGCGGTATTCTGTTCATACGGAGAGTCCTAAAGCAACAAGGAGTAAGATTCAAAACGACAATTCAATATTTCAAATACAGAATTCTCCGTTTGGCAACTTTCGTTACCAAATCACGGTCCTCTTGTCATCTGATCCATAACAAAGTCCAAGTGGTATTTTTCTCATTCATCTTCTGCAAAGAAGCAAAGAACAATCTTTTGTTAAAAAATTATAAAGCATAGCAAATACTCCAGAGTGATGATGCTGCACACAAAAGTATCTCGACACTCTCGATGGCCTCTGCGTTTGTATGGAAATCGTGAGAATGAGCGACACCACCATCTACAATGTTCAAATTCTTTGGACAGTGAATAGCAGGAGGAGGTTGGATTGGGAGGACACGATAACAAAAGGGATCTGCATAGGGAAGCACTGAAATTTCTATATGCATACCATGATGCGTACCTCCGTCTTGGCTGTTCACATGGTATGATGCCGAAGCCCATGTAATGGCTTACAATTCTTACGACTTTGTCATCCATGCTGGTAAATTTGACACCTTTCTCACACTGGAATCCCGAACCGAACTGGCAGTAGCAGCTGCTGAAGCTTGTGCAGATGCAGTCTGCGTTGCCTGTGAGCTACCAGTATTCGAAGGTGACCCACTTTGGCCACCTGCAGCATCAGCAACTGGAGCAGGAGATGGATTCGGATTGACACCATAGGGATTGGGCGTCCCTATAGGTGGAGACCAACTTCCGTAATACTGTCTGGCGGCTTCTTCTCCGTAATAGTAGGCATAGCGAAAGAACTGTTCGTAGTAGGCGTCGGTCGCTTGGCCACCTCCAGCAGATGGCTGTTGTTGTTGTTGTTGTTGCTGCTGCTGCGCCAAGGCTTGTGCTGCATAGTACGCTTGCCAAGCAGGATCATCGTTCTGTTGTGCGACTGCCTGATAGTGATCCTGTTGGTTGTTGCTATTGTATGTTGGCCCCGACATGACGCATCCAGATGTTTGTTCCGTGATGATGCGTTCGATGAGACTTCGGGCATGTTCGCATCCTTCCGGAGTCCCAGTGATGGTGGCCACTCGATGTGGCTGACCCATGGTTGGGTGAGAGGGAATTTGGATCCGCGTCCCCGTCTTATTCTGCATTTCCTTGATGACGCAACCTTGTCTGCCAATGCATAGGCCAACATCTTTGTCGGGTATGATAACTTCGATCGTCAATTGAGGTCCAGTGGTCTTGGGTGCAGGTCCTCGTGAAACATAGCTTGGTTTGCTCTGAAGGAGGTTTTCAATCCTTGCCTTGGCGGCTTCCGCTCCTTCTCGAGTCGGCGCGGTGATGCTGATTGTACGTACCGATGGATCATCCGAATTTCCCACCGGAGGGATCTGGATGGCGGATTGAGTAAAATCCTGAATGCTCTTGATGGTAGCACCTGCCTTTCCGATGATCAAACCAACGTCGGCATCGGGCACGTCCATGATGACAAGAGCATGTCCTGCCGCCAACGCCTCGGCAACTTTGGCATCCACCGGTTGTCCTCCTCGACTTTCGTCTCGTCCGATACTACCGCCAGCAGCACGAATTCTGTCCTGAACCATGGATTCGATCATTTCCCGGCAGGTGTCGATGGATTCCTGAGACGATGCCTGCAAGGTGATCACACGATTCGATTGTCCTGGTTGAAGCTCGTGCTCCTTTTGGATTTGTACCTTGCATCCTGAGCGAGCTTGCAAACTCGAGATGGTTTCACCTCCTCTGCCAATAATGAAGCCGACTACACCGTTTGGAATGTTGATCGTTTCTTCCAAGAGCTCATCCGGTGACACTCCCAAGGTGGGATTGAGGACATTGGGGTTGTTGGAAATCAATTGAGCAACGGTAGCGGGCTTGTATCCAGACTGACGAGATGCGTTCGCAGCCAAGGTATCACTCCGATAAGGTCGGGTCAAGGTCAAGGCTGTGGAGTAATCGGTAGGGGTGGAATTCTCCAAGAAATTCGACGACTCGCCGGGTTCGGGGAGTGGTCCTTCCCGTTCGGCTTTTTCGGCTTCAGCCAGTAATTCATCAAGTTTGGGAATAGCTGCTTCGATGAATTCGTCCGAACCAAGAATGAGTACATGCAATGGTTCCAGAGGCATTCCAATAATGATTTCTTTAGCCGCACCGCGGCCTCCAAGTTCCATTTTGTTCTTTTCGTCTCCGTTGAACCCATCAATGTTGATTTTGGCACAGAGTTCGGGCAATCGATCTTTCAAATAGGACGCAAAATGCGTTTCGGGTTTGTCGGCCGAGGTGGGGACCCACACTCGTTTGGTGTTGGTGTTGCTATTGTTGGGAGATGACGAAGCAACACCCTGTTGCGCTTGTAGTTGTTTCTTGCGAGCCACTTCTGCCAGTCCTGGAAGTGCTTCGGTAGTAGGATTGGCGATATCTGCCGCAGATCCCCATCGTTTGCGTTTGCGTTCGGTGGGCGGCTTGTTATTGGCGGCGGGAGGCGATGAGGCGATGTTGTTGGATGCAGCGGTGGCGTTGGACATGAGGCGCGAGGCAATCTCCTTGGCCTTGGCGGCCGCTTCTTCTGCAGTCGTTCCGATCGTGGTCATTATTTGCTTTTGAGATGAAGGGGGTCGGTACTTGGAGGTTTCCAAGAAAATTGTAGTATTATGGACAATTGCTGGAAGATGGAAGAAAGATAGAGATGTATCAGTTATTACTTCTTTACCTTGTCTTTTACGCTACCTCTAGTAGTAGTAGTACGTGTGCTACCGGTTCGAGTCTACCGCTTCGTACTCGATTGTACCGATACTTTCACTTGGACGAGCGGACGAGCGTCAAGCTGCAATCGATTGACTATTCATGCACGATTTTGAAGGCGAGGGCCAGACTTCATGTAAAGAGATAAAGGTAATACCCAACCGTCGTGGTCGCGTCCTTCAGAAAGAATGGAAATACGTTCTACAGAAGAATATATTAACAGTAACTGCAATAAAAATTTTGTTACAAAAAAATTATTACTCTTTTTTTTAGAGATGATGATGATGACAACATCGTGTTTTTGATATATATATATAATACAACATACGTCGCAATACGAAGCAACTACCTACCGGTAGGTAGGTAGTGACTACTGTAAAAAGGAATTGGATCAACAGTTCCGTATGTTCAAATACACTGTGCTCTACCACGGTACTACCTACTTATACCTACGGGTAGTCGTGTATGAATGTTAAGGCCTAACTGTAAGTTGTATAAGTAGTGCGGAGTTAATCGTCCGAAACACGGCAGACATGCGTCTTGTCCCAGAATCACGTTATTTTCGTGCCAATGAATCCAGAAAACGGGATCATCGTTTCTCATCCAAGTTCCAATGAAGAGGAATATCATATATTCGAAGACATGGTAGAACTCGTAACAGCTACTAGTACTACTGGAATGTCCAGGATGAAGATAGTAAAAGATTATTAGTATCATTGCAGGATCCAGACACAAGATTTACCCACCACTTCAATCGTAGCCACATTATTTTTCTATTACTGGATAAGCTTTAGCTGCGGCAACAATAAACCATGAGGGCGTTTTCTCTGACCATCCTTTTGGCCAAATGGGTGGCTGCACAAGAGTGGGAACTCTTGTACGAAGAGGATTTTACCAATCCTTTGCCCGGAACAAATGCCCAGTGGGTGCTGGAAGATTACGCCGCTCCATTTGACACAATCATGGAAGATAATGGAATGTAAGACGGATTGCGATTCTCATTTTTTGCAGCCCTACACTTGTCATCGCGTCCATGTGCGCATCGACATTATACCTCAACATACCCTTTCGCATCGCCTCTCAGCTTTTACCAGAACGATTATGGTCCTGCCTTCTTGGAAGCACTCAACAGTTTTGATACCTATCGCAAAGAAATCACACTCGGCACCGATGGATGGTTAACTGTTAGCATGTCGGCTAGAGATTGGAACAAGGATGGAATCTTGGAACGGGAACCCAACGTTTCCATCATTAACAGTAACAATCGACGTGCCTTGCAGTTGGACGCTTCGGAAGATCATACCAGTGGAGTCATTTTAAGAAATACGCGGCCCCTTCCAGACGAGTACCGTATTGAATACAAACTCATGACATTTGACTTTGGAGGCAAGAAACAAGGCAACATCGAGTACGATGGCAAAATTAATGGGTACAAAGCAGAAGGTCCGGTCTATCCCTGCAAAACCCAGGTAGGTCCCAAGATTGCAGTGTCGTTGTCGAACTATTGACAACAAGACACCTCATTATACCCTGCGTTTTTCTACTGTCCAAAGCATCCTTGGGGAGAAGGATCTACGTCCCCAGGCTGGGAAGGTGATGCCAATGCCCCGTACTGTGAATGGCAAGATGTCCAAAGAGGCGTCTACGGATACAACGGATTCAGTTTTCTGACAATTGCTGACTTTCCGGATCCAGCGCCTCGAAACAATCACTTTTGGCACTACCATAGAAAGGTTCTGATTGATGCCTTTTCTCAACACCCGGATAGAGTTGGTGACCAAGCAGGTGGTCAAGTTTGTAACGCAGCAACTAACGAATACTATGACTACCGTGATAGCAGCTACAATGTCGTCAATATGTGGATTAGTGGGCTTCCGGGATCATTCACCCCCAACCCGGGTGGTTTGACTGGCAGCTCTCAGAGATTCATGACTACATGTAACGGTGGGCAAGCTACGCGAGGAATTCAATCGGCTGCCGAACTTCAACCAGAGTTGATGCCTAATGAATACTACACCTTTGCCATTGAGCGCAACTCGACGGGATATACTATGGAGGTTAGCGGGAACTTTGTCCATTCTGGTGTACAAACGATTCGTTTCCACCGTCCCTTTGAGGTCAACGGAGAACCTATTTGGCATTATAACACCAGAGCCGACGAATATGATGGGCGCCACAATGCCGATTTGACGCAACAAAACTGGGCATACGGAAGCATGGTGTGGCCTGATCAGTGGCCATTGGGATCCGAATATCCCGACTCTTTCGTAATCGGGGATTTGTACACAAATGCGTACGAAGGAACCGCCTCCGTTACTGACATTAAGCTTTTCCGGGCCAAACCATCGTGTGAACGTGCCGTGCTAATGACCAGTAGTGATATCATCCAGTCTGGACAGCGATTGGTTCACTCCGATTCCAGACTAATTTTAGATTTCCAAAGAAACGCCAACTTGCAACTGTGGGAAGGAATTAATGGCAATCCAGAGCGTCTTCTTTGGGAAAGTAATGTCAATCAACCTACCAATGTGACTTACTTCACTGAGCTCCAAGTGGATGGAAATCTCGTTACCTATCACGAAGAATCCACCACCTCGTTGCGGAATATAGTTTGGATGACTCAACTTGCAGGACCCATTGACGGAACGGTGTATTCCTTTGCCAGGGACTGCGAAGAAAATGGAGGGAAAATTGCGATTTTTGTTGGACAAACCCAATCAAGCCAAGAAACCCTTTGGAGTTTTGCCGTGTCAACTGGTCCGCCCGCTCCAGAGCCAACCATGACCCCGTTGGCTCAAGAGGCTGCACCAGTGAGCCAAAGGTGTATTCCAACTGTCTTGATGAGATCTGGCGACTTTCTTTATCCTGGCAAACGAGTAGTGGCATACGAACGGGGAGTTTATTTGATACAGCAGCTAAACGGAAACGTGGAAGTACGATGGGGTTCTCCTGAATTTCCGGGTGCGCTTCTTTGGGAAAGCGGCTTCGTTGGGGGAGATCCAGAGAGATCGTATTACACGAAATTCGAGGCAAACAGCAATCTGATTACTTGGGAAATTACGCCAGATAAATCCTTTTCCCAGGCGTGGGAGCTTGGAACGTACCAACCAATCCTCTCTCCTTACTACTTTGTTGTTGACTGTAGCGAAAAGAACAATCAAGTTGCAGTTTATCAAGGTGACCCAAACGATCCAACGTCACCACTAGTCTGGGCCGTTGATCCCCCATTCGACTCGTCGTCGATGCCCTTTCCAGTCCCTACAGTGCCACCCACTCTTTCGCCAAGTAGCTCGCCGACAGTGGAAGGAATTTTAGAATCGCCTACAATAAGAGAAGTGGAAGTAGATCCAGATCAACCAACTTCAGTGAGCATTGACGCCCAGGGAGCAGCCAGCAGCAGGACATCTGTATCGTTCTTTCCAATTTTGACGCTGATACTTGTTTGGGCAGTATCCTATTGAGAAGGTAACTATAGTAACAAGAGAAAAAGATCAAAAACCATTGAAATATATTCTATATTCTATCTAGCCCGTCCCATTTGGTCAGTGCAGGCCTCTGATTGAAATCTGTATCCTTCTTTTTTCCGCCGCAAGCTTGCTTAATCAGCGCTTTCAATCTTTTCCACGATGTTGGGTTGTTCGCTTGAGCTAGCTCCCTGGCTTCACTGAGAAAGGAGGCCTTGGCTTTGTCGTTCATTTTTTCGAAAAACTTTCCAGAGAGGAGTTTCCCGCCTTCAACGCCTCCAAATCGATGGTGTTCCGCCAGTCTCACCGACATCGAGATATCCAAAATGAGAACAAAGTCGTTGACGTTGTTGTTCATAGCATCGAACAGAGCGGAATAGATTGAAGGAATGTTCTCGACAGCCCAGGGTGGAAGAGACCCTTGCGAGCCCCGGAACAACGCGGCACCGATAACTGCCATGCCTGCAGCATCGCGGTTTGTCCCTGAATCCACTGGAATCCTCTTTCCCAACAGCTGTCCGGCTTCTTGAAGCATTGCGCAACCCATCCTAAAGTACGACTCCAAGAACTCCATCATCACAAGTCCCTGAGGCCCATCCAGGGTCATGCCAGGGTCTCGACATCGCAAATCTTTTGTCTTCTCTAGAGAACAGTACAGCAGGAGCACAATGGCAGCAACAAATGTGTCCAGTAGTAATTTCTTCAACACATCTCGGTTCAAACCTGACCCCTTCATGTTATCATGCACTGTGATTATACAAAGAGCATTCATTGCACTAAACCAAGTCTCTGCGATTCCGGGGCGTGGATCATTGAAACTTTCCTTTCCAACCGGAAAACCACAAGTAGATGTGATTGCCTCAAGAACAACTTGTCGAGTTTCAATCAATACGGCAAGTGTATTTTCCAATCCGGTTGTTGTACAGGTTGGTGATCGACAAGCTGACGACAGAGTAGACGTTAAGACTTGAATGAAAAGGCCAGCGGGAACGCCTTCCTCTGAAATAACATCTTCGCGAAAGATTTCACTTGAAGAACTTGGACCACATCGGCACTGGTAAATTGCAGCTTCACATTCAGTTCTAATCCATGATGCGATGCAAGGAATGATTGCGGACGGCACATCGACTGAACTTGAACTTACCAACAGGGTGAAGAGAGCTGCGCGCAAACGGTTCCATTGGTGAATCACTTCGTGGGACAAGTGGACGCCCGCCATCGCCTTGAATCCAAAGTTCCCTGTCTCGTGCAAGACATTGAGACATCTTGCCTGAAGACCAAAATCACTGTTGACGTTAAATAAGGTTCTCACAAATAGCGGCGAAAAAGCGCCCGCATCGAAGACATTTTCACAAATTGTTTGCAGACTCTCGGCAGATAGGCAATCCAACTGATCCGCAAAAACTGCGATCCCATCTATAAGAAGTTCAAACATAGCTATCAGTTTCTCAGCCGCCCCTGACCTACCACCCAACATAGACTCGAGGCGACAAATGATTCCAATCAGAATACGTCTCGACTTGGGAAAAACACCAATCCCATGGAAAACGCCGGGTCCACGTTGTAGTTCCATTCGTTTTAACTCGTCATGAAGGCTGCAAAGGTCCGTAACGACCGTCGCTTTTGACATGTGGAGGGCCATAGCAAGTCTGGTGCTTTCGCTGGAAAGTCGAAGCAATGTCAGGACACCTACATGATCTTCTCCACCAGGACTTCTCATGGCACCACGAATGTCGAACCGTGAGCTTCGAACTGTGGACGGTCCTGTGAGCTCTGGCAGGCGGAGCAGTGAAGTACCAGAAGCTTCAATGCCAACAGCAAGCAATTCAATCACCTCCCTTTCAAATGACGGGAGTTCAAGCAGCATGGATAGCATTGGACTGAGGGATGCCAAGGCAAGGTTGAATAACCTACTCAATGGCAAGATTTCGTTGATAGGAGCAGTAGGAAAGTGGTTGACAATACTGGACCCGGACACGTAAGAAAGTTTCAAAGCAAGTCTCAAGATACTTTGAAGACGTTCTTGTTCGCCATTTCGACATGAATTTTCTTTGTACAAGGATGCACATGCGTTGATAGACTTAGCGAGTGCCGAAAAGGAGTGTAAAGGAGTCTCTGGGAAAAGTCGTCTCGCGGCTGCGGCTGCTTGGATCGGGGAGTCACAGGAATTCAAAAAGTTTAAAAGAACTGACGATCCCACCGTGATTGCCATCGAAGGAGTGGGCCCAGCATTATTCGATTCAAAAGACGGAATGGCTGAAAGCGTTCGAAGGAGGTCTCGGACGTCATTTCTTTCATTTTCCAAGTCGTCATCATTACACAAAGTCAAATCAGCAAAATATCCTGGAGGGTATCGGCACTCAGATGTCAGGTTTATTGCACAATTACAAAAGTGGACAATAAGAGGGTCCAACAAGGGCCCGTCTATCTGTGATGGATACAAGAAGGCCCAACACTTTTGCAGGGTCTCATGTAAGGCGTACAATGATTCAGCGGCAAAGCTCCTTACCGCACGCGAAGGATTCGCGCAGATGTCTTGAATGGCTTGACTGATGGAGACGAAGAGATCCCGATCATCAACAGTCCCAGTTCTAAGAATGTGCGGAAGACATGCTGTCGCGCATGCAGTGACGGCCCCAATGGGGCCGTTTCCCTCGACATCCTCATCTGAGCATTCATCACGGACATTGTAGGAAACCGAATATTGTCTAAGTTCGCGCCGTAATAGTTCGGCCATCGCAGGCCACGTCGCCTTGGCTAGGGCGCAAGCAGTTTCTCCGCGATGCCTGACTTCTTCCTTGGCCGTCGCCAGCAAATCGTCCGTGGTGCGTTCCTCCAAAAAGATATTCTCCCTCCGCTTTGATTTGCTTGACTGCCGTTTCTTGTTTGGTTGATTAGATCCTTTATTGCTGTGGGCGAGGGATGAAAGCAACACCTGGTCGGCTGTCAAAGCCCCGCTTTCCATAATGGCGATCCAGTATCCCACGGCAGCCTTTGCAGCGGGAGTTGCCTCGTGTTCTGTATCCTGAGACAGCGCCAGTTGCCAAGATTGCAGGATTAAAGGAATAGTTTGTTCCACAATCTGACTTGGTAACGGCACATGTTTTGCCCAGGCTTCCATTAATTGAAGGAGTAGAATCGCGGAAGGGCCATTCGCATGATTAGATTCTATTTCTTGAAGGCTACGCCACACATGTATCATTCCCTGCGTCTTAAGCTCCTTTGTAAGAGCTGCAAAGCATCGCTGTTCCAAAGAGAAACGACCATATGCCCCTCCATCTCCTCCGGCTTGTTGAAGCACCGCATCCGGGATGGCAACAAGACAAATATAATATAGTTCGGTAGACGTTTCTTGTTGTTGCTGTCGTGACTGAATCATAAAGATTGATTCCAGAATCATGTTTACGATCGGATGAGTGTGCGGCGCCGGATCCGGAAGACACGACGGGGTGTATCGTATTCTTGCTGCAACAGTACTCAGCGCCAGGGAAAGCGTAGCTAGAAGAGGTCGTTTTTGAAAATCATTCACAGCATCTGTCGCTTGTTGGCGTCGCAACCGAAATGCTCGTTCCACATCGTTTATAGCACTTGCCAAGACCAACAACGACATTTCTCCCTTGATACGTTCCTCCAGATCCATGGAATTGTTCATATGGGTGACCGACGGACGATAGTCTCGAACCAACTGATAAAGAGCTGAAGATGGATGGCAAGATTGTAGAATCCACGCCCTATACATGTCCAAGATAAGTTGCGGATCAGGTGGGAAATGTATGTTCACGTTGTCCCCATTCACTATACATGGCTCAAATTCAATATCGATTGCTTCGGACAATTTCACCCTCCTCAATCTATGAAACATCGTCTGTGCCGCAAACAATGCTTCAGCATAGTGTACCGGAATTTGTGGTTGGGTGGTGGTGTCTGTGTCAAGATTACTGCTGCTAGTCAGAGAAGATACGAGAAACACGCATGAAAGCCATGTAGATCCGACATTTTGTGAATTTAGTAGTTGGGATGACATCCCCGACTCTTGGTTCTTCGGCTGAGAATGAAGTCTTCGTCGTTGATTCCTCGACTGAAATTGAAGCAAATATTCGTGTGCCAGAGATGAAGTCGGTCGTTCATGAACATTTTCTGAGATCGACGACTGGGATTGAACCGGAAGAGAATACAAAGTCGAAAGAGCGAGACGTAAATCCGAGTTCAGATGAGGCGGCATTGGAAAGGACGTAAGTTGATTCGACATTATTGATATTCTTTTCCCCCCCTCTGTCATCAACGCAAAATCGTTTCTAAAAAAATAATAATATCGAGCATCGGAAGAGGACGCAAAATCTCTTTTTACTGGATGGAGTCGGACCTGAAGAGAGGATGTTGATGATGTATGTTACAGTTATTACTGTTATCTCGAACCATCAATACCGGTAGTCAGTACGGTACCTACCGGTACCTACCGTAGACTATGAAAATACCTACCGGTAGTCAGTTCACATCATGTCAACTGTTAATTTCTTTCTTTTGTTTGTTTGTTTGTTTGTTTGTTTGTTTGTTTGTTTGTTTGTTTGTTTGTTTGTTTGTTTTGTTTGTTTGTTTGTTTGTTTGTTTGTTTGTTTGTTTGTTTGTTTGTTTGTTTGTTTGTTTGTTTGTTTGTTTGTTTGTTTGTTTGTTTGTTTGTGTACGACTACCGGTACCATCGGTAGTAGAGTGAAGGTTAGTAGTACTGACTGTGGAATACGGTACCGGTACCTCTCTACCGGTAGGTAGTACCGTGAATGAAAGACTACCGTAGAACAGTCAACGGTACGTCCATTCGTACAGGTATCATCACAGATTGCTGTGGTAGGGCGCAGAACCTCTTTGGCACGTCTGACAGTTCCGTACCGTCGTACGTCGTATGTCGTATGGCGATTGACTGTAAGTCAGTCGAATCGGTTGGGTTGCTTTTTACCAATTTCCGTTCGGATTAAATGTCTGGCCGCCGCTATCGACCGCGCGGTGTCTCTCCTTTTCGACCCTCTCCCCCGCGCTACGAGCATACAACACATGCAAGACACAAGACACAGCGACCGTACCGTTGTCGATGGCATCCAGTTCCTTTCCACAATCAGCGTGACATTGGCCGTCGATTTGATAAAGAAAGTGGACTGTTTCCCTGGAGATCTTCATTCGTCCAAGAGAAATATACACCAAGAACCCACGCTTTGTCAAGAGTTGAAGTTTGCATTGTTATTAGTGTGTTCGGACCCGAAATCCTCTTTTCAAGTCGCCGCTCTTGTCTAAATACTAAATACAAGTTGTTCGTGTTCAAGTGTCGTTGTTTGTCACTGTTATCACCAAATCCCGTTTTGTTGTACCGTTCATCGTTGACCATAATGTCAAATAAAAGTCAATCTACAGGGTAAGTGTTTTTTTGAAACTAGCGCACATTGGTTTCCGTCTCTTTGGTAGCTAGAAAGATTAGAGTGGTATGCATGTCGGCATTGACAAAAGATACAATGCCACCGAATGTTTCCAATGATTGACTTTTCCATCCACGCTAACTCACTTTTACATCTATTCCCTTACCACAGAGTGGGAAGCGCAGCTTCCAATGGGAAAAAAGCGCCATCCCCTGCAAATGCATGGTCTCGTCCATTGCAATCCAAACGTCCCGCTGGGCCTCCTCCTGGAATGGGCCCTCCAACCGTTAAGGCCGCTGCCGTTAGTGCTCCTTCCGCTTCTGTGCTCATTCAGAACCGCGAACGCTTGCTGCACTTGAGTCTTACTCTTATTGGCCAGAAAGTTGTCCTCGAACAGACAGACGGAGCCATTGTAGAAGGAATTTTTCATACATTTACTCCTTTTAACAACTTGCCGGCCGAAAACAAGAACAAGTACGTGTTGAAAGAAATCCGTGTGCAACGACCACCAACCGCCAACAATAGAAGTAGTGGTGTCTTGAAAGACGGAGGTACATTGATTGTTTCTACCTCCAAGGTTCTGTACTTACATGCAAAGAATGTTGACTTGGATCGTCCTGATCGATCGTTGAGTGCCACCACCAACATGAATGGAACTGGAGGAGCGGTAGCCTCATCTCCATCGTCAGGAGACACTTTTGCCACCGACACACAAATTTCTGGCAGCAGGGGCGGAAGAGACAGAGATTTGGTGGCCGCCGGGAGTTCCTGGACATCTGCTGTCAGCAACGGCGACGCCAGTACTTTCCGTGGCCAAGCACTGAATGCTCCACTCCAAACTAATTCTCGTGCGGCCGCTTTGGGTGGTCCGAAATCCAATAATACTAAAGGCCCTGGGGCTACCAACGCAGCTGGAAAACTTTCGGGATCCATCGGGGGTTGGGATCAATTCAAGGCAAACGAAGAACTATTCAATGTCAACGCTAGCTTTGATGAGAATCTGTACACGACACAGCTCGACCTTGATAGTATTGATGCGAAAAGGGTTGCCGAAGCTGAACGTATTGCTCGTGAAATCGAGTCTTCTGCGACGGACAACATACACCTGGCAGAAGAACGTGGCCAAAAAATTGAAACTGATTTTAGAGACGAGGAAGATCGATATTCCACCGTTCTCACAATAGACGGCAAGCAAAGGCACGAAGTCAAAAATGAAGAAGCGACCAATATAACTTCCACCGGAGCCTCCAAGCTGCCTCCGTCCAGCTCATCCGGCCCAAAGAAAATCATGAATTACGCTGCTGCCGCTGCAAAGGCTGATCCAAGTAAGAAGACAGCTCCTGATGGACTGGCCGCAACGTCATCTCCTCCTATCGATAGTAAGGATGACGACACTCCTGCTAGATCAAGACCTGCGCCAGTCACACCCGAACCCCAAACGAAAACTGAAGCGCAAAAGCCTGACGCAACGAAGCCATCAGAGCCAGAGAAGTCCCAGTCCGAACCTGTAACGAAAGAAGAAAAAGTTGAGAAGATACCAGATGAGGAGCTCAAGGTAGAGGAAAGGAAAGAAACGAAGGTGGAAGTTCCCAAAACAAGCAAACTCAATGCAAATGCGAAGGAGTTTACTTTCAACCCACAAGCCAAAACATTCACTCCGAGTATCAGTGGAGGTGTGTCTTCAAGCGTACCAATAGTGCAGCAGCCTCTGCAACATGTCGGACAAGATCCTACCATGCAGATGTATGCTGGCGGGCATCCGATGCAGCCCCCTCATTACATGGCCACTGGACATATGGGACAACCTGGTAAGTGCGATGATCAGTTGAGACTGATGTTAGTATTGTCAAAAGACGAATCTCACCGATGCCTGTTTTTTTCTTCAGGGATGATGCCCATGATGAACCCACAGTACGGCGGAATGAGGTACCCCCCTCAATTTGGTAGAGATCAGCCAATGGCGCAGATGCAACATCATCAAGGGCAACCTCCCCAAGGTGCGATGCCTCCGAGCGCTTCTTCAGGCCCCGGAAATGCTTTGTCGACGAGTAGCTCCCCCACCAACGCCAACGATGGCGAAGCAACTCCTTCCCATGATGACTCGTCACATCCTTCTTCTGCTCAGCAGCAGCAGCAACGTTCTCAGCACCAGCCTCCCGATCAGCAAGGCCTACCACACCAACAACTGTCCATGCCGTATGGCGTCCCTCCAGGGGCATACTTCCCTGGTGCAATGGGCATGCCTCGTCCAAGTTATCCACAATTTGTACCAGGACCTCAACAAATACAGGGTCGCCCAGGAGTTGCTCCTTACGGCGTTTTCCCGATGCAACCTGGAGGCATTCCTCCAAACATGCAAATGCGCAGTCCCAATGGTGCACCGTACTACCCTGGTCCAAATGGCCCCATGCCGTTTCCACCCGGAGCTTACATGGGGCATGCAATGATGGACGACGGTGGCGGTGATCCAAACTATCGCGGCGGCCGAGGTCGAGGCCCTGCTCCTGGAAGAGGTGGAAGAGGCCGTGGGAGAGGCGGAAGAGGAAGGGGACGTGGTAGCTACAACAACAATCAAAATTCTAGCGGTAACAGCAGCGGAAGGAACACCCCGCAACAGCAACCACAACAAACAGTTTCGACTCAACAGCAAGGCCCTATCTCCTCGGAAGACGCTCCTCCTTCAACACCAAGAAAAGGAGACGTAACCCCCAAGAGTGACGGGGAGACTAAGGACTAGTCGTTGGGAAGGGCTGACTTTCGCATCGCTGTCTAGAATGGTCTCGTTTGAAAGGATTGCGTTGATGCTGTTGATCGGAATTCGTTTGGTAAAATAACAGACTTTTAGATAGCATTCCATGTCTCTTGAATTAGAAACATATCAAACGCCATCTCATGACCAAGTTGTTGGAAACTATGTTAGGGTCGAAATGGTGCTAGCTATTTTGGAAATTCGATGAAGATGCGTTTAGTCTAGACACTCAGAAGCGGCAGCATCTAGTAGCCACAGACTGTTTTTCACATTCCAGTGCAAAACGACCCTGTTACAAGACTACGTACTACATAGTTTGTACGACAGAGCTAACTTTCGGGTGGTGTCTGTTACAGTTACGAGAACTAGCTAGTACTTCGAAGTTGGTATCATATACTTGGAGGACGTACTACCATGTAGTCGTATCTTTGAACATGTATTACTACAGGTATGATATGATACGAACAAGGTCGTAATAACTGTAAGTACCTACGGTAGTACTACGTACTAACTACGGGTACCGGTACGGTAGTAGGTACGTACTGTTACGCCATTGTAGCACCGGTACGCCAATTTACAGTTGCTATCCGCACGGACCTCGTATTGGTACCGGCGGTACTACCGTACCTACAGACGGTAGTACCGAACGCATACTGTACTACGGATGTACGTTGTATGTCGTCCTGGGTATGTGTGTATCCTATGGACATAGATTGATTCGACGATTTCGAGTCGCCGTCTGTCCATCTGCCCCGGTCATAGCGAGCCGGCCGATTCAAAGTGCGATCAACCATGAAGAGCAATCTGAGAGAAAAGAATCACAGAAGCTGTTGTTTGTACTGGGAGTACGACGTATCGCTGCCCACCGCGACGACCCTTTCAAGGAGTGTTCATGGTTGACGAAAGTCGTCTATTCGAGACAGAGCCAAGATACTATCCATTTTATACATTGATTCAGCTACAGGACGCAACAATTTCCATTCTTTGAGGACTTTTCCAGGTAGAACCACTTTCAATATTAGTGTGGTTTGTCCCCTCCTTGTCGCTCTCTCCCCCGAGAGGGTCTCTTGAATTGTCAGCTATTGCGGGTCAGTGAAAAGTCCCGCATATCCCGACGATCAGGCGTTTTGTTGGAGTCCTTAGTGATAGAGTCACCGTCCTGTGGTGCTTTTCTTTAATCGGATGGAAGACGAAGAGAAAATGACCATGGCAACAAGTGATGGTTCCGCGATGACACATACCCTCCCACACGTAGAACGTAGTACTGATTCTACAAATATTTTGACACCCAAAACTTTCCCCCAAAATGAATGGTCGAAAGAAACGGAACATGATGAACCTGTTGCTGCTGAAGACACCATACCTACGACCACACCACCACCGCCACCACCAGATGTGCAAGGAGAAGATGATATGCATATTAAAGTAACGCAAGAAAAACCCATAAAGGAAGCAGAAGACATGTTGGTAGTAGTAGAAGAGCAAGGAGGGCTGCCACCAGCCCCGAGTTCCTCTGAATCACTTCCCGAAGATCAAACTGGAACGATGCAAACAGGAGTTGAAGCAAATATGGAGCCTGGGGTCTCTACAGTGTCTATGTCAACTCCTCCTGTCCCCGCCGAACACAATGTGACACTACAAAGGTCACGCTCAGAGACGGATGCATCCTATTCTGGAGTTCCGTCGGTGGACGTGTCTAGTCCTACACCGGAAGATTTGTCAAATTTGCAAGAGTTCTTGTCGAGCCCTCACGGAAACAATCAGATAGTGGAACGATCGCCAGGTGGGAGGTATGTACGGTTCATTGAGAAATTAGGCAGTGGTGCATCCAAGGATGTGTACAGAGCATACGATACAGAAGAAGGAATCGAAGTCGCTTGGAATGTTGTGCACTTGGCAGGAGTTCCGAAGAACGAAAGAAACCGCATAGTCAACGAGGTACGGTTACTGGAGAGATTGCACCATCAAAATATCATCAGTTTTCATGGATCTTGGGTCAATCGAGAGAGGCAACAAGTCAATTTCGTTACTGAAATTCTTTCTTCTGGGACACTGAAATCCTTCATTAACAAAGTCCAAGTGATTCGATGGAAAATTGCGAAACGATGGGCTGTTCAAATACTGAAAGGTCTTGAATACCTTCATTCACAAGAGCCGCCTGTAATACATCGAGACTTGAAATGCGAAAACATTTTCATAAATGGAACAAGTGGAGATCTACGAATCGGTGATCTAGGCCTTAGCACGGTGCATCGGAACGGTAAAGTGCTGAGTGTACTGGGAACTCCAGAGTTCATGGCTCCCGACATGTATGAAGAAGGGTCATATGACGAGAAAGTTGATATTTATGCCTTTGGAATGTGCCTGTTGGAGATTTTCACTAAAGAAATTCCATACAAAGAGTGCAACAATCCTGCTCAAATCTACAAGAAAGTTATGAGAGGAGCTCCTCCAGATTCACTGCTTCGTTTAAAAAGTACGCACGCGAGAAAATTTATTGAATTGTGCATGGGACACAGGAATGAGGACGGCACATACAACCGGCCAAGTGCGACGGAATTGTTAGCTCACCAGTTTTTGATTAAAAGAGCGAACGATGACGACGAGGTCGAAGTGGAGCCTCCGCTACAAGAGCAGCCAATTCGTGAAGCCAATGGAAGCAACGAGAATCCATCTGATGTGGGAGGTCCAAACAATAGTCCCAGCGCTGGTTCAGGACAAGGGCACTTACATGCCCCAAGCAGGGACGGCTCCCCGAAACTGCAACCCCACATACGAAGAAATTCTCTGGAAGAAGATGAATCAGACAGATTTGAAGAAATGCCAGACAGCGAAGTGAATAGTATCAGAAAGGTGAAGGTAATGATGGGACGTGGTGAAGAATTAAAGGAATCTGATGACTCAGGGAAGGATGTGAATGAAACAACTGTTGCAGTAACTGAGGTCCCTGGAAAGGAAGACATTGCGAGTGTGTCTTCGAAACAAAATATGCAAGTGAGCGAAGCTGAATCCAACAAGCTGCACTATCTCGTGGCCGCTGCTGTGATTGAGGAAAACGAGCAGACCCAGTTTCAGCAGCCCTATCCAGACGATGTTTTGAAACTAGTGGTGACCCTACCTGTGGAGGGGCAAACCCAGAATGTACAATTTGATTTTCATCTTGTTGAAGATGATCCCATTCAAGTTGCAAAAGAAATGGTTGCAGAGCTTGGCATCCCACAAGGTGCTGTTCTTGAGATTAGCGAAACCATCTCCAGTCTTGCAAGAGCGGCAAGGACAAAAAAGCACAAATACAACGCTGCTCAAGCGCAACGTGGAGCAACTCCTCCAGACCATGCACGATCGCACTCTCAAAGTATTGGGACGGTGCCAAGTAATATGCCTCAACACCTTCCACCGCCCCAAGCACAGAATAGTATACAGCATCACCAACAACAGCCCTCTCAGCATATACCACAACATAGTGTGCAAGAGTATACACAGCCACAGCCGTCAACGCACCAACAGCCAACTCAACATCACCACCAACAAATGTCAGCAGGACAGGACCAAAGCTTCCAGCATCCTATCCAGGCACAAGGGATGTCATACCAAGATCAAGCGCATCATAGGCAAGGTCAGCAATCGTTGGGGCAAGGCAGTTCTGTCTCTAACCAGATTCATCAGATGCAAACTCCACACGTTGGGATGAGTGGTGGTGAGGCTGATTCACTTCAAACACAGTATAATCAGACTAACTTCCAAGGACACCCTCATTCGCTCCCCTCCAACGCAAACCTGCAGCAACAGAGTGGACTTGTCAACGGCGAATATCATCAACACCTCCCCCCTGATGCAAAAGTCCAGCAAGCTGCTGGTTATGGTCATGTGCACCCGCTACCACCTATGGCAGCTAGGAGTGTATCGAGTGCAAATTCACAAACAGTTCCACACCAGGCACCGAGTCATCAGCAAGGGGGGCAGCTAAGCAATCACAACCTTTCTGAAGGGCATGCTCCAGCTCCCCCGAACACCTACACTCCTACTCCTCAAAACCACATGCAACAGATCCAACTTCCTGCCTCAGGAGGAAGTATTGGCAGTAGTACACAGCAGCAAGGGAATGGAAACTATCAGTCCGGACAGCATGACACTCCAAATCAGCTTCCCCAGTATCAGTATATTCAACAGCAACACCACCAAGGCCAGCAAAGTCAAGCTGTACACCCTGAATTTGCATCCCATCCTTCGATACCTCAGTCACAACAACAGCCCCATCAACAACAATATCAAGGTGGACATCAGAGCATGGTGCATGGGTATGGCCAAGCTATCCCGCAGCAGCCTCTTCCCCACTCCACAGGAGTCCCTGGGCATTCGCAGCAATTGCAGCAACAGCATGGACAAAACATCCCACAGGCACTTCAGCAACCTCATGGTATGTCACAACACCAGCTACTACAACCAACCCAAACAATGCAGAATCAGCAGCACCAGATTAACATGCAGCAGCAGCAACAACAACAACAACAACAACAACAACAGATGGGACAGCAACCTGGATTAGTCCAGCAGATGCACCAGCCTCAACATGTTGCAATGAATCAATCTACTCCTGTTCCCTATGTGCAACATCTGCCGGCACAAGAATCAGGTCAGCATTCCATCCCAGCTCCAGCTTCATATGGCTTGAACCATCCTGACGGATTCACAACTGGAGAACGTGTTCCAGCTGTGCAGCCAAATGTCCTCAACCCCTCAAATATCATTTTGGAGGAAAGTATCAGCGCCATAGATCGATCATCGGAAGCACAAGATAGCACTGTTGAGATTCCAGCGGAAATCCAACGTGACAGTCAAAGCGACTTGTCTATTGGAGCTTTTGGAGAGCTACCAATGGATCAAGGAAGTGATGACGACTTTGTTGAAGAAGACGACGATGACTCACGCACCGAAGAACTGCGTAGACTTGACGAAGATTTCAAGAAGAATATGATGAGAGCCAAGAAAGTTTTTGTAAATCGTATGGACAATCTCCAGCGGACGCAGGTCCAAAGAGAGGCTCAACACAAGAAGACTCTTGAGCAGCACCAAAAGGATCGTGCCGCTTTTGAAAAGCGACTGCAACAAGAGGAGATTGAACAAAACCGGAGGATTGAGCAGATGAAAAAGGAATGGGACAGGCGGCGAGAAGAGGTGCGGTTGAAGCAGCACGACGAAGGAAAAAGTCTTTCGTCGACTTCGCCCAACGAAGGAATGCTGTCAGAAGAAAGAAGTTCTTTTGCTGCCCCAGCTCTGCCGGACCTCCCTAACCCCGAATGGTGACAGATAACATCTATCGGTATACTTTCTTGGACAATGTACTATGTAAATTGTATTTAACGCTACTATGAATAGTGAAATGAACCATCATTTTTTTTATACGTATGAGTCGCACTGTAGAATCATAGCTACTACTCCGAGTACGTGAGCACGTTATAACGGCACATGAAGTTGGTACCGGTAGTAATGCGTGTGTAGACCATACCGGTACTACGGCACAATATTGCTGCGTACTGCAGTATAATATTATTTCTTTTTTATTACACTCTCTACCTACTAGAGTACGACGTAGAGATCTTCTATTATACGTACGTCGTATGTTGATGAAAGACTTCTGGTTCCTTGTATTTGCAGCATCTGAATTTTCATCGCTTCGCAATGTTATTTTTACTACCACCGGGTACTCTGGTAGGTAATCCGTTGTACCGTTGACAGAACCCTCCTCCCAATGACAATCTGGTCACATGGTGTTACAGTAGTAGATTACTGTTTGGTTTGCGCCGTGCACTTTCCCCACCCTTTCGGACGCGTTCCCACTTCCCACCCCACCCTTGGGAAACCCAACTTTTAGTAAGAATGCAAAGTTTTTTATACGAAGATCACTTTGAGTGAAAGGAAACCTCGTAAGCCGGAATTCCACCAATCGTTTGTAGGGATCGTCATTGGAAAGGGTAGGAACTCATCCGATAGAATGGGGAAACCGCACCGTTTTGAATCACGTGAAAGAAAACCCTTGATTTCCCTTGTGTGGGAGCACCTCCAAATGATTTGGAAAATTACACTACTTTCTATTTTCTCCTGTGAAAGGAACATCGTAAACAGACACAAATTTGGGGATCGGCATTGGGGGACACACCTCACACAAAGCGGAAATGTCTCATCTCTTGCACCACACCAGATCGTAGCAGCATTGGCCGAAGGGAGGATCCCTTACACCAAATTCGGTAATGATACAAAATAACTCTGTCCACACCATGGCCGAAGAATCGATCTCCTCGAGAGAACGTGCTCCGAGTATTACGACTACAGTAGGTGGTACCGGTAGTCTAGAGTAGTAGAATAGTCTTAGCTAATAGTATAATATCATGTAGTACTTGACTGTGAATACTAGCTATGTACCTACGGTAGGTAGAGTACGGTAGTCCAGTACGAAGAACTTACCATACTACGAGGTACAATACTACGGAGTACTACTGTAGTAAATCCCTAGCCCTAACTCAGTGACCAACCTACGTGTAATAGGTTCTGAGCCGCATAATGACTCGCTGACACAGTGCGTTGCGTGAATTCCTTGTCGAAACCGACCAAGTGATGGGTGGGCGGGTGGTAGGCGTATCCAATCCATCATCATCATCATTAAAAAATCAACCCTCTTGATGGGCAACTTCACATTATCAGCATTCATCGCACCTCTCATCTGAAAACTGCTGCATACGTTGCTTGGATATAAATCTAGGAATAGCTTACAGCTGAAATTCTTACGATCCTCCATAGCCCAATTCGGAGACCGACAGCACCAATTTCAGAACGCTGAGAGACCGTAGTTGTTGGATCATCGGAATCAATCGAATCTGCTGCTAGTGCTACATTGTTGCGACAATGCAACGTTCGTGTTCTTATGGTTTTCGGGAATCCGATGTTCAAGAAGTTAACAATAACCTAAAGATCAGACGGAAGCGAATAAATGGATCGAATGAATTCTCTTCCAAGAGAAGAATTACGCCCATCTCTCCCCCTTTGTTCACTTCCATTACGGTTGTAGCTGCTGCTGCAGTAGCAGTATACACTGTGTTGATTGCCGACGCCTTTTCCACGAATTCTCCCCATCATTATCGAATACAAACATTCAACGAACCACAAATTCGCTTGTCATCTGGAGACCCTTTCCAGCTTAAAACTTTGCTCTACCGTAAACTACCATCTTTTGTTTCTACAACCTCCACGCAGCTGTTGCTGTCTTCCCGAGGCAGCAGCGGAAAATCTTCTGATCAAGCAGAATGGAAAGCAGTGCTCATGGCGTTGCAGCTTTATAAGGCTGCCTATGGAAATTTGAAAGTTCCCATGCTTTTCGTGGTCCCTTCCATGGCACCTTGGCCAGGTAAGTTCTGACGCAATCCGACACCCGCAGGGAAACATCAAACATCAGCAATAGTATACCCCATGATGTCTTGGCCTGAGCCTTCCTTTTTCTTTTCTTTTACAGAGGCAGCGTGGGGCCTGAAACTTGGAAAGAAAGTGGGAGCGATCCGAGAGAATGGACTCTATGTAGGAAACAATGAAAAACGGCGTCAAAAGTTGGAAAGTCTGGGGTTCGTTTGGAGAGTCCGTGCACCCAAAAATTCGGCCGTTGATGCGGCGGATTTCGCCGCTCCTTTTGATCAGATCTACGATGCTTTAGTAGTCTACCGCTCAGAGATCAAACCATCGGGTCCGCTGACAGTCCCCGTGGAGTTTACAGTACCAGATGCCGAGCCTTGGCCGGAAAGCACACGAGGATTGCCTTTGGGACGAAGTATCGAACAATTGAGATCCGAAAAGTACCTGGATCAGTATCCTGATGCCAAAGAAAAGTTGGAACAAATCGGCTTCGAGACAGACAAAGAGATGTCCGCCAACGACAAGAGGTTCCAGGCAGTCTACGTGGCGCTGGAACGATACAAGGAAATTTACGGAGACGTATTGGTCCCCCAGCCTTTTGTTGTACCTTCTGAATCACCGGATTGGCCAGAGGAGTCATGGGGCTTGCGTCTTGGAGCACGTGTGAATGCAATTCGAAGCCAAGGAACATTCATCAAGAATAACGAGGAACGACGGGAATTGCTCGATGCTATTGGTTTTGTTTGGACGCCACCCGAAAAGGAGTCAAAAAGGAAGCAAGGTAGGAAAACTCTTTCAGAGATCGATGCAGAGGAGCGACAGGCTCTGATTGAGGCAGCCAATCAGGCAGGAGGAATGCCCATCGGTACTGATACGTACGACGACGATGTGGAATCATTCCTTTCATCTTTCGATTTCAGCTCGGAAGATGACGAAGATGATGAATCACACAGAGATTCTTCCGTCGCCCCACGTACTTGGGGTTTCGAGTCCGATAGTCCCTCAGAAGAAACGGCCTCCCTTTCTCCCAAAGATTCGTACGAGAGAGAGAAGGAGGAGGATTACGTGGCCCCAAGAACTCTAGGCGAGAGTTTATCGGAAGCAAGACAACGCGCGCTAGAAGCTGGAGTGATTGAAGACACCGACAGTAAACGTGCTGTCAAGCGCAAGCGGGACGCTGACATACCCTGGTTCAATGATGATTTCGGTGGCGACTTCGTTTTTGAAGATGTTGTCGAAGCGCTTACGTTGTACAAACAATTCTACGGTGATTTTTCTAATTTGACAAACGCTGAGTTCATCATTCCTATTACTGGAGAACCAGGACTCTCGTTTGATGATGATATTGACTTTGATGACAATGACTCCATGAAAGCTATCGCCGCAGAGGTTACAAGATTTGACGAAATAGACGACTCGTCGATGACAGAAGACCAGTTTGAGGCAGAAATCCGTAAGCTTGAGCAAGATATGCTAGCACCTCAGTATAAGGGAAAGACAGAGGTTGCAACTTTAAAACCCATTTCTGCGGTGGAATGGCCGGAGCATTTAGAAGGTATGCGTCTTGGAGACATTGCCAGAAGAATTAGAGACGGAAGTCTAGAAGTAAA
Source organism: Nitzschia inconspicua (assembly GCA_019154785.2). Taxonomy (NCBI): domain Eukaryota; phylum Bacillariophyta; class Bacillariophyceae; order Bacillariales; family Bacillariaceae; genus Nitzschia; species Nitzschia inconspicua. The sequence continues at coordinate 1,644,885 of JAGRRH010000009.1, read as the reverse complement.
GCACTTACCCGAGAGAAAAGTGCAGCTTGATGCAATTGACTTCGACTGGGGGGATCCATTGCACTTCATCGACGTACCTTTTGAAAAGGCTATGTGTGCAATGTACGCATATTACATGATCAGAGGGGACATGTTTGTGCCCCCTGATTTTGTCATGCTGGACGAGGATCCCTGGCCGCAAGCTCTTGCAGGATATGAGCTGGGAAAGGTTGTGAAGCGTATACGAGAATTGCAAAACTTCTTTGAAGCGTTTCATACCGAGAAGGTTGGATTGCTCAGGATGGTTGATTTCGTGTGGTTCCCAACGTTAGCACTCCCTATTGATCCGAACGAAAAAGAAATGTCCGCAGAAATGTTGATTGTAGGTGCGCTGGGCCATCCTGACTATGCCTTCCTCGAAGAATGGCAAGAGCTTCCATTTGGTCTCGCAGACAAAATTATATCTGAAGGTCCGTTTCACGATGTCTCGGACGATCCTAGGAAATGGTGGAGGGAATGGCACAATTGGGATTATGTCGAAGATTTATGGTACAACGTTGGAACCAGGGACCGAGCCGTTCAGCTACGGCGTACCGGTTTCCCCCAACTTGCAGACGAACATGAAGCAAAATATGGCCCAGGGTTGTTTCAGGAGGTAGATGACTATCTTGATAATCTTGTCGCCAAGTTGGGCGTGGATGGATTCCAGCGTATTCTAGGGGTCGAGGATGCGAAAAAGTTTTTTACGCAGCTTGACCTGCTCAATGACTTAAAGGAACGTTGGCCTTCTTGCACCTCAGACCAGGATACTTTTGATTTGATGGTTGAATTTGGAATTACCACTGTGCTCGAAGAAAGAGGACTCTCAAACCGAACTCTGAGAGAACTTTTTGGGAAGCTGGACGGAAAGTTTTTCCGAACAAGCCAGCTCTCCGACCCGGTGCTTGAGGAAATGAAGGAAACTCTTTATGGCTATTATGACGAACTAAAGGATTCCATCGACCTCCCACCCCGGGAGTTGAAAGTTCTGTGGCTAGATCGGCTCAAATTGTTCTTATGTGCAGTGCAAATAGAAGTGTTCAATACGGAGCTTGGCAAAGGAGGTGCAGAAGAAACACAGACATCTCGTAGAAAATCGAAGGACAAAACGTTTGGCAGGGAATCGACTGACCAGGACTTACGGAACAGACTTGGCCGAGTCGAGGAAGAGGAACTGGAAGATATTTACGAGGAATACGAAGAAGAGGAAAACGACGGAGGCGACTACGAAGAAGAACACTACGATACAGAAGAGGATTGGTCGGACGAAACAGTGGAAGATGAGGAAGATATAATATGATAGAACTTGTTAATGACTTTCGGTTCGAACGTCTTGATATTTTTACAAGTCTCGACTCGAAGAGGCGCTTTGAGAAACGCGTTTACTTGCACAACGAAGTAGGACCGAAGTACCCATAGCACACGTCAAAAGTAACGACTGCCCATAGAGCTCCACCAGCAAGGCTCGGAACGTTTTTATCTTGTTCGGTCATAGTTGCAAGTGCCTGACCACAGTTTTTGTCGGAGTATCACTTAGAAAGTCAAACGTCCCAGCTCAAAGGAAACGAGACCCAAACGAATATTGCGAAGGAGGAGTGCTGTTTCATGGCATCGTTTGTAACAGTAAGTCTATGAGTGCCAGACACTGCAATAGGAGTTAGAACATCAGTCGACTCGAGAGTGTGATCGGCGGTAACAAGATACACGGTAAAAAGTCGTTGTGCTCAATGTGACGCGGAGGGAGGAAGAAAATCCAACAAATTGATTATCATTAAACCCTTGAGAAGAAATGGCTACCTAAAAGGATCGTTTTGAACTTTGTGATGTAGCAGCAGCAATGATAATTTTATTTTCGAATTGTTTCCTTGCTAGCTTTCTTCCTTTACTGTTAATGGAAGGTGAAACGTTCGCAATTTCGGTTCAGTCAACGCTGAGCCTTCCTCAAAAGACACTTCTAAGGAAGGTGGACGGGATGACGGCAGGAACTGGTGAATATGGACTCCAGCTGGATTTTCTTTTGCTCATCATGTCGTACTGGAATTTCTTTTCGAACGAATTTGCTCGAAGAATGTTAGAACTACTTCTTCAAGTAGTAGGAGTACATCGAAAGTTATAACTACTCACACATGTCATCGCCCTCCACACTTTCACGACACCCGAAGTATTTTTCCTACTTGTCTACCTAGGTACTAGAGCATCATATTAACTGTAACTACCGGTAGGTGCTCTTTGCGCTCTGAAGTTTGAAATTACCTCTTGCGGCTTTTCTTCCTTCCCTCTGCAGCAGCCATGTCATCTTCTTGGCGACCTTGATACATCAATCTTGGTAAGTAAGACGTTGACCTGGAGTCTCCAGCTCCACAAACTAAGTAGAAAGACAACAGTGCCGTCCTAGCAAGATTTTCATTGAAATATTCCCCACTCTGTCCAATCCTTTGTGTTGGTTGATTTACCGCCAACTCCAGCCAGACATTCAGATCTTGCCGCAACTCTTCATCTGTACGTCCCGGCCCACCGATCATCCGATCGCTACAAGCTTCTAACAATCTCGCCGTGGAAAGGCCATTCAAGTCAATGTTTTCATTGACCAAAAAATTGTCGATTTCTGCCAGTTTTTGTAAATGATTTAACACTTGTCCTCTTCTGAGGAAATGAGGCATAACTGTCTGAAAGAGATTTGGACCGCTCACAGCATTCATTATACCAGTAGCAATTGATTTCGGCACTGTCACTAGGCGTTTCTCTGCCCGGGTAAAGTCCTCGCCCTTCTTGTACAACAGGTTTTCCATAGTGTTCATGACGACTTTTGCGCCATCTGCACCTGATTCAATCCCAGACGTTGTCATGATTTGGCCAATGGTCTTGCCAAGACTATCCATCTCATCCATTCGTCGGGCTTGTCCCTTCTTCCCAAAAAAGTTGAGCTTGGCCAATGCTGGTACTGCCTTGGCCTCATTTTCAATTGCTATTAGAGTCCGTAAAACAGCGTGGCTTCGTTCTCGGGAGAGTTTTTGGAGCTTGGTTTCTTTGGTAGATGTATCAGGGAGCGGCGCAAACGGTGAAGGCAGGATCTCTGGATAGAACATGAGCGCGTAAGGGAAGAACCGCGGGGCTCCCCACATAAGAAATCCAAGATTCATGAGTTTCCCCCGATCTTCTTTTCCCTTTATAAGAAATACAAACTCGTCATAGGTGATGCCTCCATTGACCTTGGCCAGTCGTTCCTTCATTTCTTTGGGCGTCAAATCTTTTTCCTCGAATTCCCACCGCTTTTTCAATTTCTCACGGTAATCCTGTTGTTTAGCCCGGATCTCTTTGCATCGGCCGTGGTTGGTCCACATTTCTTTGGTCCCGTCTATCGTTCGTACAAATGAGTCCTTGGCATAACCGATCAGCTGCGCCAATGGATTCCCACCACTGTCGGTGGATTTTTGGGCACTCTCCCCTTCAGATTCATCTGCCATTACTGTGAGTGCTGATGGCGCTACAGAATCGTTCGGGTTGGTCGTTACTGTATCACTGACAAGGATTGTGGTAGCAGAGGTCTTGGGGGATGACGACGATGATGCCGATGCTGCTGCAGCTGACCATCTCGACTTGGAAGTGGTAAGAGGGATATGCAGCGTCGACCCATGGACCACGACGACGATGAAGCTGCTGCCGACGGCAGCGACAACAAGCCGCAGAAATCTCGTTTGTCTCATTGTAGTTCCAAGAATAACGATGTAGTACAGGTCTGAAGGGCTTGACTCGGTAATAGCGAAACAGGCCAGCAAATGTTCATTATCTGAGCAATACGACTTTGCACGTGGTACTCCGTACTATTGTGGTGGAAGTGGATGATCGGAGGCAAAGATGTCGTCTTGGAGGAGGGAAAGTTCCACGTGGATGATGTGACAATGGAAAGGAAACCGGGAGGCATACAGCCTAAAATATGAGACGTGGATACGAGTTGTTACTACTGTCATCAGTCCACAAAAAAAAGTGATGGCCATGACAAGAACAATAAGTAAATGCCACGTCTCTCTAATGTCTCGATTGTCGTAGCGGACGACGTACAACAGTACCAACAGAAGGTAATGACAGGCCACAAATGGTAGTTTGACTTGGTTGTTATTATTATTTGGAGAACTTGGGAACTGACCGATGGTTGGAAGAACTCTCGCTGATGCTGACTGATGCTGCTGATGCTGACTGATGTTTTCTGATGATTGATATCCTTTTCTCTCTGTCGCTGATGTCGTACGTAGTACGTCGTTTTCGGGAATCTATCGGCACTCGGCACTTCACAGGTGCTCCTTGTGTTCCCATGATCTCCTCGCTGCACAGTCGCTGCTGTGTGCTTGTAGCAAGACTAGTAGCAATAGCAGTGACAGAAAGACAAACAGCAGAATCACCGATGACCCATCGGATATTACGCAAAAAAATAGAAACGTAGGTACTGAATCATTTTGAATTTGTGTTCGTACATTCAATTACGTGCGTTGGAGCATGCACGAGCATACAACGGAACTCGTTACCAACTTGTTACTCCCCAGCTGGTTTGATGTCCAAAGCACAGTGGAATCCAAGTCCAGAGCGGCTCGTCGGAGGAGAGGGACACGGAATTCGGGAGAGGTCACAGTAATTCAGCCTCTCAACTCGATCGATATCATCGATGGAGATGACTATTACGAGATCGAAGACATTGAAAACAGACTCAAAAGTTCCATGCGAGAACCACACGTGGAACAACTTGTACTTTCCGAGCTGCAACTGGAACCTCCAGTAATTCATGCACTTGTAGATCTGTTGAGGACACGCGATGCTGGAGACAGTTGGCAAGCTGTCTTTCTGGAATTCTGTCGAGGGGATCTGGAGGGAGCGATTCGTGCAGTTTTGAGTCTGAACAATGTCAGAAAGCTTGAAATTGCAGCAGGTATCGGTCAACGAACAGCTCTGCGGGCTTTGGCCACAAATCCAGTTACCAACAACGAAACACTGCAGGAACTCTCGCTATTTTCTATCATTGATGAAGAAGTTGTTGGCTGGTTGACTCGGTGCTTCACCAACAACTCCCGTCTCACGACGCTTAGACTAATCAAATGCACCTTTACCGAGTCGGCCCATCACGCGTTGGCCACCTTCCTTGTATCCACTGAATCAATTCAAATTTTGACAGTTGACCGTTGCGTGATGAATCGTTCGGATGGCGATCTGGCAAGGTGCATCGATGCTCTGGTACGGCATCCAGCTTTGAAAGAGCTTTCCATAGGAGGCACACTGTGCGACGAAAGCCGGATTGCTTTGTCAAAATTGTTGACACGCAACAAATTGACACGCCTTTGCCTTCAAAATCGAAACGCCATTGCCACCAGCAGCGCCGGAACTCTCCGAGATGATATTCAATGGATAGCAGCTCCCATCGCCACAAACACAAGCCTGAAAATTCTTGATTTGTCGCAGCGATGTTTGAACGACGAATCTTTGCTGGCCTTGTCAGAAGCCTTACGTCTTGGGACATCTAGACTAGAGGAACTGCGATTGCACGAGAATCAAATTGGAAACGATGGCATTGAAGCCCTTGCCTCTTGCATTCCAACGTTTACTACTACCCTACGACGGATCTTTCTACATCGAAACCGATTTGACGAGACTGGAGCGGAAGCCTTGCTGAAGGCTATTCGTCAGAGCTTTAGCATTCGTGAGCTGACTATTCCCTCCATGGGTAGAAGCAGTTTGATGACAAAGTATCAGCGACTAATTAGCTATGAGACCATGCTGAATTGTGGTGGAAAGCACCTATTAAAGGACACCGTCCGGAATTGTAAGGACAAACAACTTCCTCCTAGTCTATGGCCGCTTGTCTTTGAGAGATCAGGTCGTCATCATTGGACTCCTTACTCAGAGGATCAGATGACAGGAGCTGACAAATGGAGGCGTACACAGCAGGCTGATTTGACTTTCTACCTTTTAAGAGGCTTGGCAGGAAGCATACTTTCCAGTGAGACCACCAGCGTATAGCAATATAATCCACAGTTAACATCGACATTGTTTGTCGGCAACGTTATGAAGGAAATTCGTCTTCTCTTCACAATTTGCACTGCAACAACTTCATCCAAAGTCATCGACCCGACCAAAACTTGGTCACGACTCCATCGAATATTCGTAAAAACTCATTCATATCATGTTCCGTCGTATTCATATAAGGGGAGATTCGAAAAGCACCACATCGTACTGCCAGGAAAATTTGATGGTCGGTTTGTAAAGTCTTGGCGATTTTCAACATCTGTGTAACCGACAGCCACCCATCGGTGGGTCGAATTCCTATTAGGTGGTAGACATGGGGAGACTTCGGCATCTCGAACTTGTCTGGATTGGCGGTTATCCATGTCAACAGCGGATTCACGATCGTGCGGAGCTGCGACTGGCACGTATGCAGGTTTACCCGCTCTAGTACTTGCTCCAGACTCTTTTGGAGCATGGGTAAAATTATCGGATTTGGCTTTCCACCCCCGTCAAACTTTCGTGCATCTGGCACAAACTTGTCTGGATACCCCTTTGTTGTCATTTCGTTGGGATATGATTCCCAACTTGGCCCGACTTTCATGTCTCGCGATCGGCCATGTTGGTCCAACGGCGACCACGTCTCAAAAAGACTCTTGTCGATATAGACTAAAGATGCACCCGATGGGCCGCGTAGCCATTTGTGGATGCTACAGGCTAGCATGGCTGGTTGCAATTGCTGGACGTTTAGGGGCATGATTCCCACCGCTTGAGTTGCGTCAATCACCAACAATATTCTTTTGGCACGACAGACCGGATCAATTTGCGATAGATCTACAATGGCACCATCGCTCCAATGCAAAGGTGGTAAACATGCCACCAAAATCTCATTGGCATGGGCAGACAAATGCGACAAAACTGCATCGGTCCATCCACTGCCGTCCTTGGGATATGGCACAATGTCCAGAGATAATGGATAGTCACTTTGCTCCGATTCATCGCAAATGCCTTGCCATGGATATACAGCCGAACACATTTGATCTTGTAGCAGCAGAATCTTGTTTCGTTCGTGTCCTTTGCCCTTTTCGCAAAGTCGCAAGATATTCTTAGCCGCCATGGTAATGGCAAAGGCGGTTGAGGGAACAATGGCAATTTCTTTCGGCTGTGCTTGAATCAGTTGCGCGAACGATTGGCGGATCTTGCCGGAAATCTCCGCTGATGGTTGTACAAACGGTGGATTGTTCACCGATTCTCTCCCCACAGCTTGGACGTCTGGATCCAACCATGCCTGACCAGCGTTGTTCAAGTAAATGACATCTCTGCCACTAGTATTGATGTTGGGATCGAACATTGGGTTGCGGCCGCCACAGGATGTCGATTCGATCCGGTCCTCTTCAAAGGACCTTGGATTCTCTACCATGCAAATGGTGTATCAAGCATGTAAAAGCAGAGGATGATGACTGTACTCGTTCACACAAAGTTGAAACTCCCAAGAGGAAAGGGTGTGATAGGAGCTATTTCCTGTCGAAAGCTACAGGATTTGCAACTCAAGAACTCCTCATGACATCCAAGGGAATTTTGATGAATTTTGGTCGCTTTTCATCCTTGCTGAGAGCGGAATGCCCGACCAAGATGTTTGATTTTACTGTTAGCTACGAACCAAGTACTGTGTAGTTTTGCTCCCGTATCTAATAATTAAACAGCTTGTGAATAAAACAAACGACCTATTTCTGTTTACCTTTCGTCGATGTGGTATTATGCAGGTTTTGCTTGAGGATCTTTGTATTCAAAGTCGATTTTTGAAAAGTCGATGCCCATGCGATTCTTCCGTAGGTGGGGCTTGAACAGATTCATCATGGGCTTTCCAACAAATGCACATAAGTGATCCTCGACTGTTTGTGTTTCGGTATGAATCCCGTACAGCTTATAAAATTGTTCTTTCGGCCTCACTTTTCCAAGGCCGTAGTCAAATTCTTCAGCATCATAATAAGTATCTCCCGGATCTCCGGTACCAATGATTCCATTCAACCGCTTCATTCCTTGCACGGCAGATCCAGGATACAAATTGGAATTCTCCCAGAACAGTTTGACTTTCTTTCGTTTCTCTTTGTTGTCCTTGATGGCGTACATATGAAATGCTACCGATGACTCAGCTGTGTAGTAATCATATCCGTACGTCCAACCACGGAGACCCATGAAAATTTCCTCCCCTGCAAAAAGAGAGTTAAGAATTCAGACGTCCGCAATAATGTCAACCAAGGTTGTTGGACTCGGTCGTCGACTCTTTTGCTTACCTTGGAATACCATTGGCTCGAATTGATCGTATGGGACTTGAATGACAAAGTGACCGCGAGCGAACGAGAAACCGGCTGCCCAGAACGGATGCAAAGTTGGTTCGCCATGAATACCTGGCTGTCCTTCGGGTTGCTGTCCATGTCGTAAGTGTTTTAATTTCCCACTTCCTTCGTAATCGGTTTTGCACATGATCGGTCGTCCAGGGTGAATGTTAGCATGGGTGACTGGATCGATGGAATCCGTGATATCGGACAAATATGTGGTCATCACAGCCATCTCATTTTGGGCAGATTTCCATTGATCCAAGAGGCTAGTGTCCCAATGCTCGATGAATCGCACGTGACTATCGACTTGCATGGCGTAGTACTCTCCTCTGTACATGCGATTGGCCAAATGTCTCGCAAACACGGGTCCGACGGACAATATGGCATCCACCGTGAACACATCAATGAGATGAGCGTACTTGCACATAGCTTGTTCCGGATCTTGGTCACATGGGATGGGTGCCTTTCCACATGGGGGAACAGTGTCGTCCCCCTCTACCCGTTGGTCGACGATGGCAACACGAATGCGTTCAGGATGATCCGCCCGTTCAAAAATGTCGCTGACCGTCGGTTGGCATTCAGGATCACGATAGGATGCCACACTGACAAAAATGGTCTCCAGGCCTTCATGATTGTAACTACCGATCTGAGCTGCCTGTTCCGGTGTGATCAAATCGTCTCCGTGATTTCCCAAGAAATATCTGACGCCCTTTGGTCCATAACATGTTGGTTTCCAAAATTTGGGAACTAGCATCTTTCCGTCGGCCGGTAAAATTCCTTCATGTTCCTCTAAGATCGCTTTCATACTTTTTTCATTGGCAAGGAGGATACCGGGATGGTCAATTACTTCCAAATCGTTCGATGAGTGAATTGGAAATGTGTGTTGAATTGTAAAAATGTCTGGAATATCTTCTGCTCGGGTGTAATGACCCTGCGAGAGCACAACCACCGAATCACCATGAGAGGCATTTTCTGGTGCGTGGAGAAGTTCTACATGTACTGCAGTATGTTCTTCGACGAAATTGGTGAATGCTTGTCTCTCCAATCGCATCCATGTTCCTAACGTAATCGTGGCGTATAAGACCAAAACCACGATGAAGGCCGCTGCCAACTTGTGATCCATAGAATTCGCCATAGCTTCCAATCGACGTTTGGCTTGTGACTCGGGAGGTTTTCGATTCTTCCGAGAGCGTCTTGAGTTGTTGGATGACGGGGCCGCGTTACCAGAAGCCACAGGGAGCGCTATAGCGGCATCGGAAGGAGTTAGTAAAGGAACTTCATCCAACAAAACGTTGCCGTCGATAGCTTCTTTGTCTCTAGCAGTGTCCCCGGTTGTTCCTGACATCGTGAACAAAGGTAGTTAGTTGTGAACCTCGGTTCGATCGATAATCCCACTGTCTGATGTGCTAGTAGTGAGACGAAAAGTCGTGGTGTTGTTCTTTCACTTGACAGCCAGTTTTTTTTGTCGTTGTTGCCAAACGTTTTGGGTCACGTCGCGTTTTCACCGTTTCTCTGTTCCTATTCGTTGAATATTTTTTTCGTGTCCGGTCGCAAACAGAACCCTCTATTAATAATGACCCGTGATCGAATGGTTCAAAATTCAAACGAGAGAGGCAATCGAATTTCCAGTTATGTATGAACATACGACCTTGCGGATGAGAAAATGCGAAGGCTAGTCCTTCTTGCCGGTTTCCTGAAGTCATAGAAAGTTTTTGTTGCAGTCTCCCTTTACCTTGCGGAAACCGAAGCTACTGCTGCTACCTCATTGCTTGTTGGTGGCTACTTCCAAAGTATTCCTAAGTAGCCTGCTCACGGAAGACGCGGAGGAAGCTTTTCTGGTTGTCTTTTGGGGGGGCAAATTCCATGTGAAATATGACGGTATTACAATTGAAAATTATAAGCACGATGCTCGAGATTGGGTAAAACATCTAAACTGGGTCTAACTCCAGTTCTTCGAATCGTTTGACATGTATCTTGGAACTAGAACGGCCAAGAGTTATCTATGTGGGATTTTTGTTCGAGGTTCATCCGGATTAAGAGCCATCAATCGTTTGAATGAAATGGGCACTGATTCGGCCCGATATTCCTGTGGTGGATACAAGGGTATTGGAAGAGAACTCTACGAGAAAACAGAAACGGGTTCACATGAGAGAAAGATCCGTCAGTTTTGTTCCGAATATAACTAATTATTACTACAGTGAGTGGTTGCTATAGCTCAATCTTGGTCTCCTTTCAAAACTTTCCAAACGCCTGTCTTGCTTTGGTATCGCAGTACACCGGTCACCACTTGTGTCGCCATGAATGCTGCCAAGGCCCACCATATTTGATTCAAAGTGGGTACAGCACCACCCAGGCTCCAGAACCGTACCATGCCGACACAGACAAAGTTAGCTGCCCACATGGCAATCATGGTAAATACCCAGTCCAGACCTAAAAGAAAGATTACAATGACATGACAATTCGTGAGACTCAATATGATTTCAGACGACCTACAATTTCAACAGTGTAGATAGACATACCTCCCATGACAATTCCATTGACGGGATAGGCGAGGCCCTTGAAAACTTGTGTCGTCAGTACTGCAGGGAAAATTGTCGCCGACGCTTTTTGGACGGCAACGTTGGTTGTCAACCCTCGAAGTACCGAATCTCTTTGCAGAAAGGTTGTCAACGAGAGCGTTGTGGCGACTCCTCCACCAATCCACAGCGATGTGTTGATGAGGTGCCGGACTACCTTTGCCTTGACTGCTGGTGTATGGGATTTGTTATCAGCCAGTTCTCGAGCCAGGAGGGTTTGAACGGCCACTGCCACGGCCTCGCATATTTGCGTAGTGGCAAACCCAAGCTGAAATGTCAAGTTGTAAGCAGCAGCTCCGACGGAACCGAGCAATGCCGCTTGACGGGCGCACACCGAATATGCTAAAACCTTACCAAGCGTTCGGAACATTACCAGCCCACCTGCTTGAAGATAGGCTCTCAAAGATGATTTAAGCTCAGAGAGTTGTCCTAGAACTTCTATTTTCACTTTTCGATTCAGGGCTAACATGAGCGGTATCAATGCCGTGTACTGCGCCAGCGCCGTACCAGCAGCAGCTCCAGAAGCTCCAAAATGAAAGGTGAAAATGAAGAGTGGGTCCAGAATGGCATTGAGGGCCGTGAAAAAGAAGGAGTATATCAAAGGTGTCCGTGTATCACCCAGCCCACGGAAGATTCCATTGGTAACGAGCCACAGCGTAGCGGCTGGAGTTCCCAAAGCTCGTACGCGAAGATAGGAAACGGCGGAATGCCACATTGGATTGGCCGACGTTACTCCCATTCCTCTTGTAATTGAATTTGCAAGTACCAAAAATACTACTAGTTGGATTGTCCCCACCAAGAACGCTAGCAAGAGTGCCGATGAAACCGCAACCGAGAGTTTCTTTCTGTTTTGCTCCGCAACTTCTTCATTATCTTCATCGCCGGCCCCTCGTGCCAGTCCATCTTGTGATGCGACCAAGGATATGCTAGTTCGAAGTAGTGGATCATTGTAGAGTTTGCTCACTGAATATTGCGCGGAAATTGCCACGCCTGCTCCTCCGAGAACTTCTGGTCCTAGCCTCCCCAAATACGCCGTGTCGACGAGAGCAGCCAATGGCTCTGCCGCCAGCTGAATGAAAGCGGGAAATCCAATGGAAAAGAATTCCTTGGTCAGCTTGCGCTTGAGAATTGAGACATCTATTTCTTCTGATGGTGATGTAGACGACGAGGTCATCCACAGCATAGTAGAGTGCAGAATCCTTTTTTGGTCAGCATTCCTCGTGTGACACCGATCATGGCAAGCCGACGGGCCGTCGCCACTATGACATAAGGTGGATCTTAAAATCGTCGCCGGTGCGAACGCTGTCGTCCTAGATCCCCAACCTGACAGTGCATAGAACAAGAACACTACATGGTACATCAGGGTGAAGTAATTCATTATTAGAGCAGTATGTTGAAGCAACAACAACGCCAGTGCTGCAGAAGATTAACATTAACCTCTCTTTGAGATCCATCATGAATGAGGATTTTGTGCCGACGACGGATTTTCTTTTGACTTCTTCGACAGGACATTTGTTTACTGTCATTTTGTTTTATTTTACTCACACTGTTATTATTTTATACTTCGTATTCACAGTCGCAGTCAATTGTCTCTCACACAATCACGCGCCACCTTGCATTTCAATCAGGTCTGAATCTGTCCATTCAACCTTATACAAGTTTGAAGGTTCTACGTAGTAAGACTTACCGGTACCGGTAGTATTAATAGTAAGTCGTAGTCTAGTTGTAGTAAAAAACCAACACCACAACAGAAGAGATACACCTACTGTAGCTAATACTAATATGTTGATGTAGAAATTTTGATGACAAAGTAGTCTCTATATGCCGAACATTGCCTTGTATCTTGTTCACATGAAGTGTTGAGTAATCTATTATAGTGTATGTGTTATCAACACACTGGTTAGGGCACAATAATGTCAGAGGTTAGATGAAGCAGGAATGCAGCAGTCTTATCTGTTACTTCAAGGAGCCAGGAGTGTAGCAACATGTGACGACACAGGAGGAACTCAATGGAATCAACTCTGATTCGAGAACAATATACTTCTATGACAAGGAGGTCGTTGCCCAATTCAATAACACCACTTGGGTTCCCTGTAACAATACCTTGCCATTATGTCTTCTATGATGCAATTGAACCCCAAGAGATTGGAGGAAGAAAAAAGCAAAGTCAACCATATCCTGGGAAATGAAGCACACCAAGGATATGATCAAGTGGTGCAATGAAAGTGGAAAAGGAGCCATATGTCTAGGATTTCAACTTTCTGCCTTGGAAGTGATGAAAACAGAAGTGGGAGAACAAACAAGACAAATTTACTAAAGGGTCACACTTGTCTTTCCCCGTTGGAAGTAGTGAAAACAGAAGTGGGAGAACAAACAAGACAATTTTACTGAAGGGTCACAAATGTCACACTAAATCATTGGCTCAGTGAAGGGACAAGAGAATCACAATCTATGTTGAAATAGCAATGCAATACTGGGCCTGGCTTTGGGACCAATCAGTCCAAGTCCCAGACTAGTACCACTTCAGAGTCCTGTGATGCAGAGCTGGAAGCATTGTTCATCAAGATCATGGACTCTCACTATGTCACTTGTGGACGCCTTCTTCTCAAATACTATGGGAAAAGGATGAAGCTGTTGTGGACTGTGTTGCTACTGCTCTCAGAGTCCACGCTTCTGCTTGGAACCAGGAGAAGGTTCAATTGAGATTGGTGGTCATGGATTGCACAACAAAGATCTGACAATTGGAAGTGTTGATTTCTTGCCACTGACTAAAGAAGAGCCGGGTTGTATTCATGACCATCACCTGAGACAGTTGAAATTTTGAGACATCTTCAAATCAGCACAGGCTTTGAAGAACAGAGCATTGACAGAAGATGGGGTTATTACCATAGAGTCTCTTATCTCAGGGATTGTGGAACTAGGAGCAGGCGACAGTACCAGTTATTTCCTCATGAGTCAGTACCCGAGGATCATGCCCCCAACAGAAGAGGTACCTTCCAACATCTGGAACGGAGATTGGACCTGGAATTGAGAAAGGCTGTCAGAGCTAGAGTCATATCACCATTCAAGTGGACTGAGATCCATGAAACATACCTGACATAGCTCTCATGTAGTGATGGTAGAGCTGGAACTTTGGAATTTGAGAAGTATAAGCATGTTTTCTCCATGTTGGCGCATGGTGTTGGAACTGCTCTTTGCTTTGGCTTTTGAAAGTGCGCCCAGTGGATTGCGTGTGCGACTGTGGAAAGTGGCAGGCAATTGGAGTACCGTGTGTGCATGGTATGGCGTACTTTAGACACCAAATGAAGTGGAGGTTGGAGGACGTATTGGATCAAGCTGTTGACGAGTACTACAAGTACAGGACCCAACGGGAACTTTACCGTCGAAACTTTGTGCCCGTTTGGAGGCATTTGCTGGAACCAGACATGATGACATTGCTGCCTGACAGTGCTGCACGACGAATGCCGGGTAGACCAAAAACGGTGAGACTGAGAAAGAATTCCCGTTATGCCCATGAACCAGAAAAGTCGCCAACTATTTGCAGCCGTTGCCACCAGCCCGGTCACAATGTAAGAACATGCGTAAGGAGAGAGGCAGTTAAGAAAAGTAATGCTGGGAATGGCGCAGCAACAACCTCCCACAGTGTCTTGTGAGGGACTGGAGGAGATACTTACAAAAAAGAGGCAGGAAGATTGGCAGTTGCGTTTTCTGTTCAAGATGTGAACGAAGATTAATGGCGGGAGTGTGTTATAATATCCATTATAAATTGTAAAAAGGTCATTATAGTGTTTTGCGGGGATATTATTAGGTTTAGCAAATTGCCAAGGGATATTATAGGGTTTTGTCGGGGATATTATTACCGATAGCGGTAGTAATGTTTAACCCGGTGGTAGTAATTGGTGGATACTCACTATTATCCTTTTGATTTTATTGTAAAAGGTCATTGGAGGTCATTAGAGTCTTTCGCCCTATTCGACGGGGATGGGTCAGAAATTAAATTATTTTATTGCAAATATTTAAATATATTTAAATAAATTTAAATGAAATATATTATTTTGAGGATGTCTCTCTATGTAGTACGTCGTAGTCATCATTAACTTTAACCGATATCCGAGCACCCCCCCCATCGCCCACGTGGGTCATGGTTTTTCCCTTCGAAACTTTAATTCCAATTCGCCTTCGCCGTAGAACTGTAGTACTTGTTTACACGAAACCAACAAAAGAGAGACAAATTGGATTCCCTCTACCGTAAAACACTTTCAGTTTCACAACTACTGGACAAATATCACACAGTGTAGTAAAAACTGATAGCTATTAACATGTAGTTTAAGGTTCTATTTTCTTTTCTTCAACAGGTTCTTTCTGGTATTCGTCTGTTGCATTCGATAATGTTGGATGCAAATTTCGCGATTTCCCCCGTTTTCATGGGCCGAGGCAAAACAGTCTTTGTCTGTCTTGCCCGATCCAATGCAGCAGTACGGAACTCCACAGCCTTTGCACATGTATCGCGTTCTGGCTACTTTCCCCCTCAAACTGCAGTATGTGCATCGCTGCCGCTCCGCACATGATATGTTTGTCATGCAATGTGCAACAGATTGCTCACTTGGGATGTCATCCCTCAAGAGAGGTCCGACCAGGGCTTCTATTACTTTGTTCTTGAAGTCGACAATATTGTATGGTTCCTGCTTCCCATTCGTTGCTTTGTTGTACTGAACAAGTGCATTGGAAGTGCCTACGTGCAGCAAGTAGAAGAACAGTTTCAGCCACCAACGATTTTGTCCCATTATTGTTGAGTGACAATGAAGTCGCCGCACATCGGCAAGATCAACGCCACCCATGTGACGGTTGCACTTGGTAATAACCTGTGGACGTTTGATTGTCACAATACCTCCCTGTCCTCTCCTTTTGCACTCGTCCATCGGGGCGGTGGGTGTATCATTCGTGATGCAGTAGACGATGTTGCGGTCCTTCTATGCGACGCGACCGGCCTGTTTTCTCTCACCTTTCGTCGTTATGTAGGTGAGGACATTGTTGACCGCATCACCACGATTCAGTGTTTTGAACTCTCTTGACCTTTTGGCAATGGTCATGCTCCTGGGAATGCGATTTGAGAGAACTCTTCCTTTAGTGTACAAGTGGATGTCCCCCAGTTGTTTCAACAAGTCGACGGAACTGTAGAAACGGTCTACATAAACTGTCCTGTGGGATCCTCGGAGCGGCTTGCATAGCTGTTGTACGACTTGAACAGTCTTTTTTGTTGACTCTGGCCTCGTATCAGAGGAGGTGTATTTGCCGGTATAGACAAGAACACCCATGACGAAAGCAGTAGCCGCGTCAGCTACTACGTAAGGCTTGATTCCATACCGGGCGGCCTTTGAGATTATCCGCACTTTGAACTTCATTCTTCCAAATGCCCTGGTGTGGAACAAACAATGCAGTCCATCTCTTTTCCAGGGAATTATTGAATTGCAGGATCTTGTAGGATGGATAGACGCCGTTGTCGGAGGTCGCGTTTTGGTCTGGGTCACAGCAATGCAGGTATCGTAGCATCTTCTGGAACTGGCGCCCGGTTGTAATTTTCTTTCCAACGGGAAATTCGAGTAGTGGGTTTGACGAAAACCAATTCGATGGCTTGTCTTTCCTCTTCTGGATGGACAATACAAATAGGACCGTAACAGGACCGCGATGAAATCTGTCAGGTCAGCTTTGTCAATCGGAGTCCAGTCGAGATTCAACTTCATCTGACCATACTTGTTTGTATGCTTGACTATTCTTTCTAAGATAGCGGTAGTGAAGATATGTTGCCATGCCTTGATTGGCGAGTTTGCCATTCCCTCCGACACCTGCAGTCCAGTTCGACATTCACCTGGACGGCGTGAGGAACTGAAACGTTCGGTGAATTTTGGAACATCTCTTCCGGTACTTCGTAGGGGATGAACTCCCCTTCTTGCCAGTAATCACCAAGAATCTCGTCGACGTCTTCATTTTTAGGATCACTTTCGTCGATGTCTTGTTCTACCAAGACTCTCCCTGCCTTTGACCGAATCTGCGTCCGAGTCCGACTCGTCTGAATCGGACTCTGTTGAAATATCTGCCGCTTGGGTAGGAGGGAATGTTTTCAGTGATTCACCTCAGGAAATGTGGGAGCGGGTTCGACCATTTCGTTTGTTATCCCTGTAAGGGTTGTAATGTAGGGCGAGATTTTCCTGTGCGGACGGATTAAGCTGTCAAATGAGCCATCTTCGATCGCGATGCCATCCGGGCCCAAAACCATCGCCGCGAGCTCAATGATATCGTCCTTTGTTCTGGACACACCAGTTGTCTCCAAGTCAAATAAAACATAGCATACCTGATCCCAGTTGATATTAGAGTAATCTCTCGCATTATAGCTCCAATTGGTAGTCTTGATGGTCCTCCATCAACACCATTTCGGTTCTCAACGGCCGGAATCGCCAAATTATTGGCCTTTGTAGCGCGAAGGGCAGGACAGTTGCGTCGATCATGTCCTTCACCCTTTCAAGCGCCACATTTGCGTCGCTTGGGTGGTTGTTCAGACATGTTCCAAATTGTAGGTTGTCTGATGGAATGCTGGCCGAGATGTGAACAGTCGAACAAAGGCGACCGTTGGCGATTCGCGCAAACCGGCACGAAAATTGTGACTGTGAGAACAGAACAACTACCTGTATCTCCCTCTGGACTCACTATCCCATGCCTGTACCTGCATGGGGCTGTTCCTAAGGTCTTAAGACTCAGGACAACCACCAAAAAATTGCGATTGTGATGAAAACGATTGGCTGTGGAGATATCGTCCTTAGAAGGCCGAAATTGGGCTAATGATGACCCACGTGGGTCATGGTGCGCGGATATCGGTTAAATGACAGTGGGACTAAGAGCACTGCTTAAGTACCCCCGATTATAATTTTTCGATTACGTAGTCGACGAATTTAATCGAAAAGCAGTGCTTACGTAGTCGGAGTCTCATTTTCGAATAAAAAAAATTTAGTCGATTGGAAATTTTCGATTAAAGGTAGTAAAAGTCGCAATCTTTTTCCTTCGAGCAAACGCAACGTTCGCGGATTGAGTTTTTACACCCATTCCACTGCCTACTAGCTAGTAGACCACTCTTGCGGTAGCTCACGCTTTTTGGATTGATATTTTGTTGAGATTGATACTAACTGTAAGTAGGAAATTATGGCTTTAACTAAACTTCACAAAACATGGAATTGGAACATTTCAAAAGACAATTCAGGAAACAAGGAAAGTCGGAAAGTAAGAAAGTAAGAAAGTAAAGAATTCGAATTCTGGAATCTTTGAAGAATCTTGATTTCACACGATTCAATTGTTTGACTCGAACGATCATAGCTGACGTTTGCAGTAGACTCGTGAATGGCTCATGACTGAGCGTTGGATACTGCATTCAGCTTCTCCTCTGGAAAATACATCATGTATTGTTGTGTAAAGTGTTCGTTCGTTCGGTAAGGACGGATACGACGAATGTTAATTCTTTCCAATACGTTACGGCGTCTTTCGATTGTTACAGTGCCATTGGTGTGAACGCTGTGAATGCGAAAAGGACCTTGAGCTCGTTCGTCCAGCTTGGATGGATTGTACTTCAGAATCAGGACTTGATCGTCTGGTTGGTAATCATGATAACGACGACGAAGATTTGCTTGTCGGTTGTTGTCATCAATGATTCGTTGGCGTTCAGTGCGGATCTGATTGTATCCTATCATCAACGGAATTGGATGGAACATATCCCGTTGGAAAACAAGAGCTCCTGGTGAGACTCCAAACGTTCTGTTGATGGATGAACGTAAAGCGAAGATAACAGATGCAAGAGCGTTGTCAATAATTCCATATGCATCGACTATTGTTGCTGGTGGCTGTTCACGTAAGAGTGTGCGTAAAATGTCACCGAGGGTTGAATGCATTCGTTCGCAAATGGCGTTAGCTTGCGGATTCTTGACTGTGGTTGGGACTGCCTGGATACCGTTGCGATGAAGGCATCGAAGAAATGCACCTTCGAATTCAGTACCTTGGTCAAAGATACAAGTAAGTGGTCTTGGATAGCGTGCGAGCCATTGGTTTTCAAATACAAGAGCGGCTTGAGCGGATGAACTGTTTTCCACACGTCCTGCTTCGACTAGCAGTGTGGCTGTATCGATGATGGTGAGGGCCTTGAATTTAATTACTCCAATTCCTTGAATCGTAAATTCCCATGGACCAATAGAATCGACTGCGACTTGCTCAAACGGCAGTTCAGTTGCTTGCCGAGGTGGTAATTCTCCAACTCCTCGTCCTGGGTTTTTATTTCGTTGGCATGAATCACAGGTTGATACGAACTCTTCAACACGTTAATTAAACCCTTGAAATAGAAGTGCGTAGACAAAGTTTGATAGAGACGTGTTGAACCGACATGTCCACCGACGTAGTGGTACCATTTGATTGCATCGTTGACGAGAACTTCTGGAATTACAATTCTTGGGTCTTGGTCTGGATCAGTCTTGCATACAAATTCAAACCCATAGAATTCTTCAATTCCGTATCCTTCTTGGTTACGGAGTTGCTGAACAGCGGCATCTTGAAGTTGGCTGTTGTGAAGTGTTTCGAAACGTAACGGAAAGGTTTCGATTTCCTCAGGATAGTACAACATCACTTCTGACATCTTACTTTCTTCCAAAGCGCGCGAATCTGGTATGAGAGCGTTTTCCTGCTCCTCCTCTGCAGATGATTGAAGCGGGTAGCGCGAAAGGAAATCTGCGCCGACATTTTCTTCGCCCGAGACGTAGGTAATGGTTGGGGCATACTCTTCAATAAGTAGGCGCCAGTTGAGTAGACGTTGGGATTTTATATCATCCCGAGTTAGGTTCATGTGGTCAGTCTTGATGTGAAGCTTTGCACCGAGTAGCATGGAACGGAAAACAGTGAGAACTTCGACGATAGCGAGCGCTTCCTTGTCAGGGATTGGATATCTACTTTGGGCATTGGTAAGTTTGCGAGAGTGAAAGGCGACGGGCTTGTTGTCTTGGAGTATGACTGCGCCAATGTGAGTATCAGATGCATCGGTTTCAATCGTAAAAGGCTTGTTAGGATCCGGGTATGATAGTAGTACTTCCTTGGCGACCATACGTTTGGTGTTTTCAAAGGCTTTGTCATGCGCTTGAGTCCAATACTTGGAGAAGTTGCGTTGTCCTTCATATTTATCGAGGCCATTAAGATCAGTGAGGGGACCCATGATATGGGCACGACGGTGATAAAACAACTTGTAGAAATTTACTACGCCGACGAAAGCACGTAGTTGCTTGAGTGTCTTTGGCTTGGCGAGCTTCTGGATTGCATCGATCTTCTTATACCATTGCTTGAGACCGTCTGGGGTGAACCAAAAACCTAGAAAGTTGGTTTCTTGAACTGCCCATTCACACTTTTCAGGCTTGACAGTGAAACCGTTGTCTTGGAGTAGACGTAGGACCTTGGAGACAAGTTGGATGTGGTCTTCCCAAGTTTTGCTGAAAATGGCGATGTCATCAATGTAAATCTCAATGTCTTGGATCACTTCTTGGAGGACTTCTTCCATGGTTGCTTGAGCCCAATCTGGAGAGTTTGCGAGACCCATTGGTAAAACGAGGCGACGGAATTTGCCGAACGGTGTTACGATAACACAGTACCAGGAGGATTGTTCGTCGAGATGAAAACAATAGTACTGCATACTGATATCGAGGTTGGTTAGAAAGCGATATCCCTTGCGTCGTTCGAAGATATCTCGGATTTTCGGTAGAGTGTAGTATACTCTCTTGATAACCTTGTTGAGTTGGCGTAGGTCATCAACGGTGCGGATCGAACCATCACTTTTCTTGGTAGCGAACATTGGCATACCCCATTCACTTTCGTAGACACGTTCAAGGAGACCGAGGTCGACTTGACGTTCAAGTTCTGCCTTGACGGTTTCGCGATCGACAAGAGGGACTGGATATAGCTGCTTGCAGTGATAAGGCGTTGCGTCTTCAACGAGATCAATGTGAAACTTACGTTTGGTATAATGGCCAATCTTTCCGCTAAACAACTGATCAAATTGCTTGAGTACCTTCAGGAGATCTGCTTGTTGCAATGTTTCGAGGTGAGTTTGCTTGGCGACGACTGTTTCGATTTCAACCTTACGATAATCTGAAGCCTTGAGCGGACCTGCGACGTTGTAGAGACTTTCCGATGAATTACTTTCTGCAATTCGAACTTGATATGGAGGAACTTCGAGCGCTGTGCAAATGGTTGCGTTATCCATGAATTGACTCAGAGTGCGAAAGGCGACAGTGTTCTCAAACCATGAGAGTTGCTCATGTCCAAAATCAATCATCATTCCGCAGTCACGAAGTGCATCGCGGCCAATGATGAGATCGTAGCGGCATGGTGCGTCGAATACGTAGCACTTGACGTTCGGGAGACGACGGGTGTGACTGAATTCAGGAAAGGAGACGTCCTTGAGGTTGACATAACCGATGGGATTGAAGTTACCCTGCGTAGTGTTGAACCGACGTCCAGGTTCCTTGATGACTTCGACACTTGATGGAATCTTGTCGGACTTTACAAGGCAATGGCTTCCGCCAGAGTCTGCTAGAGCGCGAAGGATGAGTTTGCGAGGTGCTTCATTTACTCCTTTTGTGATAACGAGAAGTAGGGGGAGTGATTCTTCTTGGTTGACTTGCTTGGTTGCGTTGCTCGTAGAAATGACTGGTTCATTGTTGTAGTACTCCGGTTCCAGTTCTTCGATCTCCGTCTCATACGTTTCAAGGATGGCGAAGTTGTCTTGGGGATTGTCTTGAAATTCCATAAGATGAGATTCTCCGTTTGGTGGCTGCTGCGGGTTACCTTGATTTCCTTGGTTTTCTACTACGTTGGATTTGTGATTACGGGGACGGTAATTGTATCTGTTGTTTCCGTTGCTGTTGCGATCGTTGTTGTTATTGTTGTTCCTACTACTGTTTGTTCCGACGGCATGACCGAGAGTGCGACATTGACCGATTGTATGTCCACGATGGTTAGGCAAAGGGCATGGTGAGTTGGCATCAACGCTTCCTTGGTTTTTACTGTTGTTGTTGGTGTTGTTTCTACGATTGTTGTTATGACGTCCTTGGTTACGGTTGGTGTTATTGTGATTACGGTTGCCGTTGCGTCCATTGCTGTTGCGGTTGCCTCTCTCCTCTTGACTGTTACCATCACCAGGTTGTCTTCTTGGGGTGTAAGGATCTTGAACTGACTGAGCTTCAAAGTAAACGCGCATAGATTGGATGGTTTTTCTGAAATTACATTCTTCCCAGCGTTGGTGAAATTCGTCTGCCAATGTTTTGGCATGGCATGTAGATATACTCGACACATTTCGTTGGGTGTGAGACCTGCTGAATCATCCGGGGCTCCAGGGATGAGCTTGACATATTCATTAGCCATCTCAAGAAGGGTTGCAAATTCTTTAGGAGACATGGTGCTTGGTTTCTTAAGACCTGTACGTAGATACAACATCTGGTCTTCATAATCCACCGTTTCTTCAAAGAACTCTGCCAAGATAGTGTCCATGGCATCTTGAAATGAGTCGACACTTCGACTGGCTTCTGCATTCATGTAGGTTAGCAAAACATCCTTATGTTTGCCTTCCAAGACTTGTTTGACTTTCTCGAAACGCTTCGCTCCTGTTGTCCAGGACATCGTTTCACATGCAGAGAAGAACTCCCTTGTAAAGTGGAAAGCTTGCATCGGTGTTGCATCATCTGTGAGTTTAGGAACTTCCACGACTGTCTTTTCGTAGGCTCCTTCTTGTCCTGCGACCGGCAGGGAAATTGAGAACTTGACTGTGCGGGACTCCGACAGAGAGAAGTCCGGCTTCAAGGGGATAACGACCCTTGGACCTTGGGGAACCGCTGACTTGCGGCGTTGGTTAGCTTGATTACGTTGGTTAAAATTACGGTGTTGGCGAAACATTGTTTTACTGTTGAGTATTACTGGTCTTTACTTGTTGGTTACTGGACGTTTTCTTGATACGAGGTTTAGCTACGCGATTTTTGATGTGTTTAGCTACGCGTTGATCAACATGCGGTAGCTCACGCTTTTTGGATTGATATTTTGTTGAGATTGATACAAACTGTAATAAGTAGGAAATTATGGCTTTACAGTTAACTAAACTTCACAAAACATGGAATTGGAACATTTCAAAAGACAATTCAGGAAACAAGGAAAGTCGGAAAGTAAGAAAGTAAGAAAGTAAGAATTCGAATTCTGGAATCTTTGAAGAATCTTGATTTCACACGATTCAATTGTTTGACTCGAACGATCATAGCTGACGTTTGCAGTAGACTCGTGAATGGCTCATGACTGAGCGTTGGATACTGCAACTCTATGATACTGCTTTAACCTACCGGCAGTAATTTCATGACAGTTTGAGTCTGAATTCATGAGTGTTGATAAAAATGAATTGAATGTTGCAATAAGAACGCATCCACTATGAGTTCACCCCAGGAACAACGTCACTGCAACGTTACAAAATGGTTGATTGTTGCTTTTTTGGCTGGCATGACGATCTTGTCGTTTCAAACATCAACCAAGATTACCAGTGAATTCAACCTGGCGGAGAACATTCGGTTTGACATGTTATCATCTTATGTTTCGAGTAAAACACTGATGGGTGTAGACGACAATGTGCGAAACGAGCTATCGTCTCCCGAAGGGTCGCCAGATTCCAGCAATGATGACACTCTCCCCAAAGAGATAATGCTGATGCTTCCCCAAGAACAAATTGAATGGATGAAGAATAGGACAGCGTACTTTCATTCATTTTATGAAATACCATTTGATACTGGGGCTGAAGAGAAGCTCCATTCTCCGGCCGACACAAACGGGCCAATCCTAGACTTTGTTGTTGCTGGATTTCCAAAATGCGGTACGATTCTTCTAGGTCTATCTGCCTACGTTGTTCTCGGCAAGGTCCACACTGAAGTTCTGTACATTGTACTTATCCTAGTCTCACACCATCGTGTCAACTTTCATCGCAGGAACCACCACCCTCATGGCGAATCTAGCACAATTGGCGCCTATGCCAGAAGCAAAAGACGTTTGCACTCCTGCAAGAAGGACAGTGTTATATGCATACAAAAATTGGCCAATAGAGTACGGACAAATCGATCAGTTCATCGATTCCGCGTCAGCATCTGCCACTACCACCATTGAAAACTACGGGAAATTATTCCGCTCGTCAAAATGTCCACAGTTTATTGAAGAAGGTTGGGTCCAACAATTCGATCGGTTCCTCCCTAAAACTAAATTGATTGTTGGAATCAGGTAAAGCGACAATATTATAGTCATTGCACCTGTGTCGATTGTGCATGTACCATGTTTGTGTACTAATTGTAACCTATCTCGCTATTCCCATTTTTCAAGACACCCTGTTCTCTGGTTTCTGTCCTTTTGGAAAATGCAAGGCAGATCGACTCCTTATGAGTTGATGGGCATGTGTCCGTGTAATATAAACAGAGAAGGCATGCGACGGGGTAACAACACTTGCAGCCAATGCCGAGGAAGTTGTCCGAAACGGCAACTGTATTGTTTGGGCCGAGCTCGGTTTCATCTTCCACTAGCCAGGCTTGGGAAGACTGCCTTGTCAGAAGATGAACGTCAATTACTTGCTCCGCTAGACATCGATGGAGGGAAAAACTTGATCAGCTTCAACATTAGCAACTCCGTGTTTCTGTTTGATCAGACGGAACTCCGACAAGGCTACCTGTGGAAAAGTTTAGCTCAATTTTTGGGTGTATCTTACATACCTCACTCAAAATTTCAGGGCTCTGTCGGCCACGGAAAAAATTACACACTTTGTGAACCGCATTACGACAGTTTTCGTTCAAAGTTGATGCCCTACTCGTACGAACTCTGGATGCAAAAGTACTTTTTGCCTGTAGCTGAAGACCCAAACCGACCAGATGTAATGGTTGCAGACGCGGGGCGTTTATCTGATATTCTCAAAAGCTATTTAGAAGATCCCTGCGGCAGATTGACAAGAACATCGAATGGTACATTTGTTCTGAAAACGACTATATAGTATGTGTAGGCAATTTTTAAAAAACCGACCAGATGTAATGGTTGCAGACGCGGAGCGTTTATCTGACATTCTCAGAAGCTACAGAGAAGATCCCTGCGGCAGACTGATAAGAACATCGAATGGTACATTTGTTTTGAAAACGACTCTAGTGTGTGTAGGCAATTTTGAAGTAAAACATGTAAATTATAAATACCATCCATGTAAAGCCACTTGTATTTGCGAGTGCGATGGAAGCCCGAATCATATTCCAGGAAATGAAATGGCGCAATTCATAGTATTATTTTATTGTATCACTTGGCAGGTGGTTTTCGTTCGTTACGCCGCTGAGGCTGTTCCCGTTGTTGCCGCCGTGCGGCCAAGAGTTGCAGTACGAATTCCTGCTCTCTTTTCTGATCAAGCGTGAGGTTTGTTATCTGGTGTTGGCCCTGGCCACCAGAGGAGCCAAGTTGGGAATGCGCGTGATACAGGTAGTTTGGGTGCAAAGAACGTGCAACCCCAAGGCCGGGAGAGGTGTTTACAGCACTAAAATGTCCCGCAGCAAAATTTGGCCCAATGTTGCTCGGATATCCCGCTAGTCTCGACAAAGGAAGACTACTTTGCAACATCGATCCATTCATAAGTGTGGGGAGTGGTCTGCCATCCTCTACAGTGGAATTATTAAACGACAGTTGTGAGGTACATCAAATCCAAGAGAAAAAACCTCAATCGCATCGAATATAACTTACGGAGATGAATCGCCAGAGAAGAAGGTGCAAGCAAGGCTGGGTTCACCCCAGGATATGATGACAACAAAGGTGCTTGCGCATACATATGAGGTGCCACAAACCGAGCTTGGGCAGGATTTTCACTTCCTTCGAGGGAAAGGGAAACACGATCCAACCCAGTCCCTTTCACCAACGTCCCTCCCCGAGCTGCCGGGGAATCCAAATTCGGCAACACTTTATTTTTTCCTTTTGGTTCCTCTTTTCTGCGTTTGCTGCGCTTCTTCCAACGGACTTCATCTTCCTCAGAGTCGTATTCATATCCATCCTCTTCGTCGCTTTGGATCCCACGTCTCTTTCGCTCTTGCTCGTTTTCTTGATACAACTCGAGAGGATCCTTTTTCTTCTTTTTGGTTTTCTCATTTTCGAGTTTCCATTCAGCCATTTTCTTTTTGTATTCTTCGCGCGCAGCAGCTTCTCGCTCTGTGTACTCTTGTTTGATGTCATTGGGTGCGTCTTTCCACATATCGGACAGAATTTTAGATATCTCAGCATTGCTCGCATGTTTATTTGCTTGCTTCACAGCAGCTCTCCTGCCATTAGAGAATGAAAGAAATGCCGAAGCTGGCCTCTTTGGTGCGGTTGGATCCTACGGGAAAGTAGCATAGCATAAAGTGTACGTGAGAGGACGAACGACTGCACACGAGGCCGAAAAGATCCTTGGTTGTCTTGCCAAGATTGGCTCACCTTCGATTTTCGATGCCCAATCGGCACTGTCCAGGGACCACGATAACGCATCTTTTCTTTTTCGAATCGTTCCCTATCCATTATGGCTTTGTCTTCCCATTTTGCCCGCTCCTTTGGATTCATGGTTTTCCATGCCTCCGAAACCATCTTTGCAACGCTTGTTGTCTATCATTCAGCAGCAGAACAAACGAGTTGAGGCATTTCCATAGAAACCCCGGTGCAGTAATGACCAGCCAATCGAAAATGTTGTTCAAACTATCTTACCTTCTCTGAGTCTCCTTTTTCGGCAAGCAAAGCTTGAATTTCCTTGTGCTTGAACTGCGAGAATAAAATGAAAGCTAGGCGTACAGTTTGCCGCGTACAACAAGTATGAGCCCCGCATCCGAGGTTTGAACGCTATACTATTTGTGATTGAAATCTCACCTGAACGGAAGCGCTTTGGAGCTCCTGGTGCCTTTTTGTATTTTCGCTGAACCTTTTTCTGCTTTACCGTTGCCATAGAATCTGTACATTCTTCTTCAGTTACATCCTGGGCTGTATCATTTTGATCGTCGACATCGTCTTCATCGATCACTGTGGGATCATTCGTCGTCGTTGAAGATTCTGGAATAAATAGGAACGGTAGACATGTTGAGCGGTGTGAAAAGAAATGCGGCCCATCGCCATTTATCACCGACAACGTAACCAATACCGATAACGTTGCAAAACATAAATCTCTTAAAGAGCAAGGTCAAG
Source organism: Nitzschia inconspicua (assembly GCA_019154785.2). Taxonomy (NCBI): domain Eukaryota; phylum Bacillariophyta; class Bacillariophyceae; order Bacillariales; family Bacillariaceae; genus Nitzschia; species Nitzschia inconspicua. The sequence continues at coordinate 1,617,710 of JAGRRH010000009.1, read as the reverse complement.
CCATATCACCCTTTGCATCCTTACCGTCTCGAGAGCCCATGAGGATCATTGGAAAACAAGGATCCTGTTGATTGTATAATAGAGAGTGATTGTGTTTAAAATGATGTACAGGCGTGTAGTGTGTAGTGCGTCAAATAAATACAACTCTTTTTACACATCAGTCGAAGTGTGCACTGAGCTATGCCTTGCAGTTGTTCAGTTTTCCTAAGGCGGTAACGGAGATGCGGTCGACACTGTTGAAAAAAAGTACAAAAAATTCGTTAGAAAGGAGCTGGTAGGACATACCACTCTCTACTAGCTACGACTTAGCAGTACTCAAAGACCACTTATAAAGAAAAGTGCACACGCCCACATTGCGATCCACGCTTCGACGGTTTTGTAATTTACAGTTAAGCAATTGGGGACGAAGGTTACTTAACTTCCAGTAATCATCGCAATGATACATATTCTACTTTAACTGCAATCAAAATAAATGTAGAACATCCTTCCCGCTCTGTTTAATACAATTCTACCTACTTATTCAAAAAGAAGTGTATCGATTCGAATCGTTGAATGTTTCAAGAATTCTATTGTCGTTCGACCAATAAAATTAATGCGTTAAGTAACATGGAATCATAATTCGCATCGGTCAATCGTGTAAAAATTATTTTAGAAGTGTTGCTATCATACAATGTATTTGGACTACGGTACGTGTAATCGTACTTTTTTAGTAGTAAACGATTGTGTGTTCTCTTTTCTTTTCACGCATCAAGAAAAATCCAAGACGGGAAAAGGAGATAGGTATGATACGGACATCGTTGTGCATACCGGTACTCGTCCTCCGACTACGGTAGGATCATTGTTTTATTCACAGTCAATGCAATAAAATCAACAATATTATTATTAACATAAAAACAATGAAAATATTATTACTCCGAGTACGAAGTACGTACTCCGAGGTAGTATCATTATTTCTTGTTAGTATTATTGACTGTGTGAGGATGATTGCGTGATGACAACCGCTGACAAAGAGAATTAAAAACCTTCGACCTCCGACGAGGAGACCTCTTATAAGCCAATCCTTAGTCAACGCGCCCGAGACCGAGACCGCAGTCTGTCTCGGGCGCGCAAAAAAATCATTTTTCTTCGCCTTATTAACTCGAACGAGACTGAATGTAGTGTTAAGGTACGTTTAATATAGTGTCAACAAATGTTTATACGGTATGAATTCTAGCCTTTTTGGTGGGCTTTCCCTTTTTTGCCGCCGTCTTCGGCACAATCGATTCACTGTCAATTGTGTTTCCCAACCGATTGCACACATTGCACCAATTGCAGCACATGCCGATTTAAACAACGTTGCCAGCCTTGGTCTAGCAAAGAAGTTCATGTCATGATTGGAAATGTTTGACAAAATATAAGACACGGAAGATGATCCCGTCTTGCATGATTGCAACTCAAAGAAATTGTTGTACCTAAACCAAATTTAAGATGATCCCGTCTTGCAACTCAAAGAAATTGTTGTACCTAAACCAAATTTATAGTTCAACAAAAAATATGAAATACATGATTTATTCAATGCTGGGTTATCTCCCTAGTCTTGCTGTTGGCCAACACAGTTTCATCCTTTCGAAAGCAATGAACAACCAATCGTCGACGTAACTCTTCTGTGGACACTTTTCGGACTATGATTGCACCCGTCTCATCCCTTGTGACGCTACCGTGATGAACTCCAACAGCTTCGTCATCCTCATCTGGTTGAGGATGATTCCCCTTACCTATTCCACTGGTGTCATATTGTGTTCATTCAATTCTCCAAGATTGCCAGACCAACCTGAATTCCAACTGTCGTCTAAACCATCTGCTTCGAGTTACTAATTGTGAAGAGCAGCGCATGTCTTCCCAATTCGGTCACCCTTTTCCGTTCCATGGACTCTTGTTCCGGATTTCAAGACTCTACATCTACCTTTCATTATTCCAAGCGTACACTCCACATCTTTCCTCATGGACTCCAGCCACTTGGAGAATCTCCACTCACTCGTAGTATTTGCCTCCTTTATTGGAGGTATTGTCACTCCCAGTTTAGACAACCATTATCCACTAGCAACCAACCCACCTTATACTTTTCCTTCCGGACAAGCCAAGTTGATGGATCATATTCATATAATTCAATCTCCACGTTACACAAAGGACTGGTTGCATCATTCAAACCTGTAGCCAACTGATCATATCGAACAAGTGATTGTCATTCCATCTAGAAGGATGGCCATCAGTGGTGCTGAAGATTCTCCACCTGTGGCTGGTGACGAGGTTGTATGCCCTGGCAGGGAAAGGGAGCTTAAATGATAGATGTGCCTGCCTATTCTTGAAGCTGATGTGGCTATGCTCTACATGGGTTGCATCCATGGATCCACAACAACCTGGAAAACCTGCAGCAGTGTACTCCTCACAGCACATTACCATTGTTTCTTCCGCCGAGGTTGGTGCCCGCACCCATTCTTTAAAAAGGACATCAGATCCAAATAAGAAAAACTGATGAAAGAAATTCCGAATTACTTCTCACTGATTGCAGTGGCTTCATCCAAGTCAACAAATGTCTATCCGCGGCCAAGGTAACGTAGGGATGTAAGCGTCAATAATGCCAATGGGGCAGCAGGGTTTCCACCAGCAGCTTGATTGCCTGTTCTCCACCTTTTGATGTAACCGTTTGGTTTGTTGGAATCATCAGTGCATCAGCCTCCAACGACATCTGCCTCTGGTGCTTCCATCTTGCTTTTTGCTAATCCCGACGCTGCTTCCACAAACTGCCTGAATCGGCCATTGTCCCTTTGCCGGAGGTATCCATTTTTACGTTAGTTTCCTTTCTTTTTTGCTGTGGAGGTGCCCGTTTTCGATGTCCTTTTTGCTGTAGAGGTGTGTCCGTTTTGTTGCTGCCGAGGTAGTTGTTGTGCGTTGATGTTGTGGCTGTATTTAAAAAACTGTTGCAGTCTTCAGTCTCGTTGGACCGAAAAAATCTCCGAGACTGAAGCTTCCGTCTCGTGGAAAAACGTACGAAAACAGACGTCTACGAGACTGACTGTGAACACAGTCTCGTAGCCCTTACAAGGGGATGAATTTGGCGAACGCGCGAGACAGACTGCAGTCTCGGGCTCGGGCGCGTTGACTATGGATTGGCCTTTACCGTACCGTAACTTCTACTACGGTACGTACTTCAAGTACTACGTAAGAGGGTAACGACTTTCACTCCAGCTTCTTCGGTGTGAAGTGTGAAGTACGGTAGTATGGACTGTATGGAATCAACGTACGGTGGTTGGTAAAAGACAGCCGAAAGTTGGCCGCCAGCCCGGACACCCGGCTGGCTCGCTTGGTCGCTTTGCTAAAAATGTAGATCCCCTGAATTTTTCAAAAAGTGTCGGATTTTCAAACACTCTCTCTGCTCACAACCTCACAACCTACAACCTACTACCTCCTCACAACATTACTTATTTATTCCTTTTTACAATGCTTGTAAAGACATCCACAATGGCGACTATTGAAACGAAAGTGATGGCAACAGAAGGCGGAGATACACCTAGACATCCACAATGGCGACTAAAGAAGCGACAGAGATGGCGAAACGACAGAGATGGAAGCAGATAGGACGGAAACACTGATGAGACACATCTAAAATGACAACTACACAAATGGAAGCACCATCCAGAATTCCATCATCTGCACGGCAAGAATTGCGAAGAGTCATCTGGACGACGTGAGTTGCAATTGACGGTACAAATTCAACTAGCACGGTCTCTTTCTACTTTCTATGGCAGTAATTGTCAACAGAATCACACCCAACACATTGGTGATTTTTTTGTCCACAATCAAGATGATCAACGACACTATCCCAACAGAATTTATTCGATATGTTGACTTACTACAGTGCTGGGGAAAATGTCCTGTCACATCGCATGATCCATCAACCATCAACAAAACCACTAGCTAGGTTCGGCTCTTCATCATCTTCCATCAGTACTCTTAGCCATAACATCTTTACTTTCAGCTTTTGTTTCATGTTTACTACTGGAGTCACATACAAACTGTTTAGTAGAGCTTACAAGAAAAATCAATCTACAATGGCGCTGACAACTGCAGGCCTTCATTCAAGGACAAGCTATGACCTGATCAGGTCCAGTTGAAAGGAATGATTAAGCTCCCATCGTCAGCAATGCTACAGAATCGCCCCGCTCCAGCAATCCCCAACAAATATCCCGATATCTTTCCACCCGATACAGAGGTCTGTTCCAACAGCCTAACTAGACATGGCTCTTAAAAACGCATCACGGGGGACAACCCCAGTTGGGAATACTTTTTGAACACCAAGCTCCCACTGTAGCTCTTGAATTACTTGTTTGCATCTCTTCCGATGGATTTGTTCTACTTGCCAGCGGTCATGTGCTGATTGTGAAAGCTTCGAATGAGCGCTTTTTAGCTCTATCCTACCGGTAGTAGTATTGTAGGGAAGCCTTACGGACCCGTCTTCAGTCACTTTGCAGCGTCGACATGCAGTGGTTTTTCCAGACAGTCGTTTTGACGACCATGGACGCACACCGTAGCAGCAACTACATCGTTAGAACGCGTATCTCTTCTACCGGTAGTTTCGAACGATGTAAGTATCAGGGTCAGTTTAGGGGGTGCAATCAGCAGTTACAGTTCATAGTTACATACGCATTTCTTCGGTCTAAAACTGTAAATTTTTATCGAATATAAAAATAGTCGTTAGAGGATTACTACGTACTCGGAGTATGAGATTATTGACTACGAGTACGAAGCACGTACTCCGAGGTAGAATTTTTTGATTGCGTTATGACAACATGACAACCGCTGACACAGAGAGAATAAAAAGACCTTCGACCTCCGATGAGGAGACCGATTTAACCTCTACTACCGTAGATTACAGTTAATACGTATCCTACGAGCGTACGAGTACGATAGTACGACGTAGTGATCACCAGTTACATTGCTTGCACTTCCGGTGTGAAGTGCGGAAGTACGGTAGTATGGACTGTATGGAATCAACGCACGACTAATACCACTGCAGGCCTTCATTCAAGGACAAGCTATGACCTGATCAGGTCCAGTTGAAAGGAATGATTAAGCTCCCATCGTCAGCAATGCTACAGAATCGCCCCGCTCCAGCAATCCCCAACGAATATCCTGATATCTTTCCACCCAATACAGAGGTCTGTTCCAACAGCCTAGACATGGCTCTTAAAAACGCATCACGGGGGACAACCCCCGTTGGGAATACTTTTTGAACACCAAGCTCCCACTGCAGCTCTTGAATTAATTGTTTGCATCTCTTCCGATGGATTTGTTCTACTTGCCAGCGGTCATGTGCTGATTGTGAAAGCTTCGAAAGAGCGCTTTCTAGCTCTATCCTAGTAGTATTGGAGGGAAGCCTTACGGACCCGTCTTCAGTCACTTTGCAGCGTCGACACGCCACTGGACTCTCTACTACCAGTTTAGTCCTTTTGATTTCACCAGAAACGGCGGATTGAAATGGGACGAGCCCGCTAGACAATGACATCAAAGAAGATGAAGTTGATGACAATCCCAATTTACCATGGCGACTTCTCATACCGGAAGTAGGACCAACTATTGACTCCAAAAAATGGTGATATTCCAAGGAGGAGCAAGAGTATCCTTTCTTGACACGAACTCCCATTTGTTCTTGTAGGAGTGAAACTCGTTCTTCCATTATCATGCGATTTTGGGAGAATGCTTCTAACTGGCTTTCCGTAACCTCTTGTAGAGATTCGAGCCACTCCAGTTGTGTAGCGGCCGGATTGAGATAGATGATTCCAACATAAATATCCAATGCCTCGGAACGGAACTCATCCGAGGAAAACTTCAGCTGTAATGGATAGAACGATTGAACATGAAGCCGTTGGTTGTGTTCTTCATGTAACCGAATCAACGAATTAAGTATTACCAAAAACGATTCAGAAGACCACCCCAGACTGATTCCATCTATCGATTGCAACGAAAACAAGCGACGTGCTACCAAAGCAGCAGCGGATACGTCCATCCGACAAGCCTGTCGTTCTTTAATGTAGGTTGGGTCAATGGAAGCCAGAAATGAATGTAAATCCCTGCCTCTGTTGGTGTTGACGTCGTATCGATGGTCAATCGAACTGGCGCGGATGTCGTCTTCTGTCGACCTTGCCCAGTGAATTCGGTCCTTGTAATTGCTGTCATCCATGGATGCTTTTGTTGATGGCATGGGAGGTGGAGGTGGTAGTTTTGCGGCTCCAGACGCATGTAGTGCATCCGCTAACGATGTTAAGAGGTCAAGAACAGACGAATTCAAATCCAGGGTGTTGTGCACTAGCGACCCGTCTCGCTTTTCCAGGACGAATGGCAAGTGCGGTCGATGATTCAATTCATGAGAGTTGCAAGTCGCACTAAAGTTGTTGACGGGAGGATGATTCAATTGTCGATTCGTATTGGAATTGGAGGTGTAGTCCAGAAAGTCCGGTTCCATCATTCGATCTGACAGTGCCTGCAGCAAAACACTTTGTTGTTTCCGTATTTCTGACGACTGTCGACGAAAACGATCGGGATGTGCCCTCAATAGAAAGGCTCTCCTCAACTGGGCAACGTAGACCGATCGAGATGCATGTTTCATCGTTTATTGTGATATGCAGTAAAGTAGATTCGCAAAAATAAAAATTATGAATTGCGTTCCTTGGAAAAAATTATTTACAGTGTGACTGTGAAGAAGAAAACAGTACTACGTAGTACGTACATTAGAGTAGTACTAACAGTAAGTCGTATAATACGGTACATACGTATTACGTAATGCTTCAAGTACACATTATTTTATTATAATATATTTTTGTTGTATATAAATGTATTGTGGATTTCACGCAGAATGCGCACGATTTTAGATAGCTAAATAAGCAACATCACTCTCATAAAATTGGGTCAATATTATGGATAAAATTAGATGACGCTACTCTAAAATCAAATGCTGCACGCCTAAAAAACGATTTTTTAGTAAAGCAAGCCAACGCTTGTGCACTTTTCACGACTACCACTGCACGTAGTCGTTGTAAAAAGCCTTATTATTTGTTTGTTGTTGTAGAGCGCACCTTTTGTTTGTTTGCACAAGTTTCCTCTCTTGACAGCCACAGCATGCCTTCCGTTCCAATTAACGCCGCCGGTGATCTTCCCCTCAACGACGATCTAGCATGTGTTCTCACAATCAAGAAGGGATCGATCCGCGATAATCCCCGAGGAGGCACAAGCAAAACATTATCCTTCCGGGTCTCAGAGGGCCTCGCTGTTTTGAAAGCAAAAATTCAGGAGACGCCATTACAACCACCATTGCTCGAAGATTTTGAAGTCTTTTTTCGACGCACGAAGACTTCAGTTCAAGCCAGCTACGTTCCATTGTCCAGCGATAATTTTACTGACCAACTAAAACATAGGTGGTCAAAGATCACCCAAAGGGAAGTAGATGAGTGGCAGCAAGATGCCGGAAAAAACCCACAGGAGTCAAATGTTTTTGAATTCTTTGTGTACCAACCAAGAAATCGTCGAGGAAACACTCAACAACTTCAACGAGCCACCGCCAGCAGGATGGCTTCAGCAAGAAATCAAATCTTGGCCCATCATCAGCGAAACAACACTCAAGTTGGCCCCATTCAATTGGAACATTTAGCCACTCTGAACGCTCGACTTCCAGATGGTTCTGATCTGGCATTCCCAAACGACGCGTCAAATCGTCAAGCCGAGGCACTTGACAGATCTTTGGAAGAATTCAATGCTGAGGAAGCGGACGCTGTAGCACGGCGCAATGCAACGTATAAACCCATTCTAATCAGGTTCATGGGTGGAATTGGAGTGCTGCCCATGAACCTGATTAGAATGGGTTTATACGTTGCATTGCATGAGTCCATTGTAGGATCATCTGAACATATTCTATCAATGACGCTTTGGTTCCAGCTATATCTCTTTAACCCACAGTGTGAATACTTGCCAATTGTATCGCTTTCCGTATCTAAAATTCGTCATTACCATCATCTGAACATAGTCGGTCAAAAACACTTTCTTCCAAGCCATATGGTTTGTATCCACAGTGTGTATACTCGCCAACTGCATTGTTTTCCGAGGTCCTTGTACATTGCCTCATGGCTACTTCCAAAACTAGTTCCGGATAGAGCGGAAACATTAGGTTTGCCTTGCTCTGGATCCATCGCTTTAGTCTCCCAAAGCACACTTCAATTGGATTCAATTGTGGTGCATACGGAGGCAAATACAGGAGCCTTGCGTCGGTCTGGTGTATTGCATCTTGCAATTTCTTGTACATATGGATTTTAGCATTGTCCATCACCACAATGGAGTTTGGGAATGGCCACGGGTTTAACTTAGGAATGACGTTCTTGCAAAAAGCCTCGTGGAACTTACTTCTGGTAAAAGTTCCTCGTGTAGACTCCCACGCTATGAACCCATTGACATTCAAGGCGGCCATTACACTGACCCTTTTACCTCTTGACCAAGGGAGCTTTACAATAGCCTTCGAACCTTTCTTTGATCTTGCATATTTACGGTAGGCGTGTCGACCATCTTTCGACGTCTCGTCAATGAAAACGAGTTGTCCCGGAAAACTGTAGATTGCATGCAATTTTTCCTGGTAGTTTCTTATCTCCGCTGGCATAGCTTCTCTTGCTGCTTTAGTAAGCACCTTCCTTGTTAACTTCAGATCAAAGTTAAGCGCCCGGCATATGGTTGGCAGGGAAATGTTCGTAAGATCCGGAAACTCCTGCTCGAGCATTTGCTTCAGCTCTTCAAGGTAGAAAGTTGGATGCGATTTGCAGTACTCGTTGACCCGAGCAAGGACATCCTTCGGCCACCTTGACTTCTTCATCGGAACCTTATCCTGCTCCTCCACTACCCCCTTCTCTCTGAACAGCTGGTACCATCTGTGGATGGTCCGTCGTTTCGGTCCAAAAACATCAGAAAGAAAATCGACATCGAGATCGTAGACGTGAAGCAGACTGACTATACGCCATCGAAAATCCAATGAATAGGTCATCGTGGTGTTCGTAATTCTAATATATGAGCCATTTGAGCTCACTAATGCTCTTTTGAAGGAGGATTAGTCAGCTCATAATGCCCACTAGAGCTTTCCGCAGTTTAAACGGGCGGGATATACAATAGGCGCGGCTTCCTGCAACCAACAAACCAATGGATGGAAGCTTCTCACTCGTTGCTAAGTACCAACACGAATTGAAACGCTTTCTAACGGCATAATTCATATAAAACGAAAGGATGGTGGTCCCGTGGTGGCGGCAGAAGGTTGAAACGGCGAAGATTAGATATTCGTGCATGTATTTTTTTTATGATGGCGATAACGGGACACAAAAATTTGGTCGTGACTCGCGTGCATCGGCGATCCCTGTCTTCAAAAATCCCGGAAGATTTCTCACTCCTTTCTTGGTAGTCCGCATTACAATTTTGTACATTGATAGCCCTCTTAGAAGCCCTGCATCACTCTTCTCCTTATTCGCCATAACTACTGAAGAAGCTTTGCATTAAAGTCCAGCATTCATAATCTAGCATTAATACTCCGGATCCTGGTGGTGGTGGTGGCGGCGGCGGTGGTGGTGGTGCAGAACCAGAAGAATTTAGTGATACTAGTAGAATTGGCCACGATGTTGAACACAGGTCACTTGTTTCGATATTCCCGGCCCCGGGATGTATGTACATCCCGTACACGAGTTGCCGACTTATAACTATCGAAAACAGCGATGTCGTAGACTAAACATGAGGTCTTTTGCGCAGTGGACGTCTGAAACGTGCTAGTCAACATTACAACTTAGGTACGGCGCCGAAAAACACCATCTCAGCCACAGTCACGAAACATTGTTACGGGATCATACTTACGAGAGATCATGAGATGGATGTCGCCATATCCTTTCCCTACCATTGCCCGACCGTTCTGTCGTGTTTTGAAACAACCAACTGCGGAAACGGAATGTGAGGACGCCCAAACGTCCCCATTCACGCGTTTGTACGCCGGTAAAAAACATCGTTTCTGCCACGTTACGGGAACATACTTACGAGAGATCATGAGATGGATGTTGCCATATCCTTTCCCTACCATTGCCCGACCGTTCTGTCGTATTTTGAAACAACCAACTCCAAAAACGGAATGTGAGGACGCCCAAACGTCCCCATTCACGCGTTTGTACGCCGGTAAAAAACATCGTTTCTGCCACGTTACGGGAACATACTTACGAGAGATCATGAGATGGATGTTGCCATATCCTTTCCCTACCATTGCCCGACCGTTCTGTCGTATTTTGAAACAACCAACTCCAAAAACGGAAAGTAAGCACGCCCAAACGTCCCCATTCAAACGTTTGTACGCCGGTAAAAAACATCGTTACTGCCACGTTACGGGAACATACTTACGAGAGATCATGAGATGGATGTTGCCATATCCTTTCCCTACCATTGCCCGACCGTTCTGTCGTATTTTGAAACAACCAACTCCAAAAACGGAATGTGAGCACGCCCAAACGTCCCCATTCAAACGTTTGTACGCCGGTAAAAAACATCGTTTCTGCCACGTTACGGGAACATACTTACGAGAGATCATGAGATGGATGTTGCCATATCCTTTCCCTACCATTGCCCGACCGTTCTGTCGTATTTTGAAACAACCAACTCCGGAAACGGAAAGTAAGCACTCCCAAACGTCCCCATTCAAACGTTTGTACGCCGGTAAAAAACATCGTTACTGCCACGTTACGGGAACATACTTACGAGAGATCATGAGATGGATGTTGCCATATCCTTTCCCTACCATTGCCCGACCGTTCTGTCGTATTTTGAAACAACCAACTCCAAAAACGGAATGTGAGGACGCCCAAACGTCCCCATTCACGCGTTTGTACGCCGGTAAAAAACATCGTTTCTGCCACGTTACGGGAACATACTTACGAGAGATCATGAGATGGCTGTTGCCATATCCTTTCCCTACCATTGCCCGACCGTTCTGTCGTGTTTTGAAACAACCAACTGCGGAAACGGAATGTGAGGACGCCCAAACGTCTCCATTCACGCGTTTGTACGCCGGTAAAAAACATCGTTTCTGCCACGTTACGGGAACATACTTACGAGAGATCATGAGATGGATGTTGCCATATCCTTTCCCTACCATTGCCCGACCGTTCTGTTGTGTTTTGAAACAACCAACTCCGGAAACGGAATGTAAGCACGCCCAAACGTCCCCATTCAACGTTTGTACCCCGGTAAAAAACATCGTTTCTGCCACGTTACGGGAACATACTTACGAGAGATCATGAGATGGATGTTGCCATATCCTTTCCCTACCATTGCCCGACCGTTCTGTCGTATTTTGAAACAACCAACTCCAAAAACGGAAAGTAAGCACGCCCAAACGTCCCCATTCAAACGTTTGTACGCCGGTAAAAAACATCGTTTCTGCCACGTTACGGGAACATACTTACGAGAGATCATGAGATGGATGTTGCCATATCCTTTCCCTACCATTGCCCGACCGTTCTGTCGTATTTTGAAACAACCAACTCCAAAAACGGAATGTAAGGACGCCCAAACGTCCCCATTCAAACGTTTGTACGCCGGTAAAAAACATCGTTTCTGCCACGTTACGGGAACATACTTACGAGAGATCATGAGATGGATGTTGCCATATCCTTTCCCTACCATTGCCCGACCGTTCTGTCGTGTTTTGAAACAACCAACTGCGGAAACGGATTGTGAGGACGCCCAAACGTCCCCATTCACGCGTTTGTACGCCGGTAAAAAACATCGTTTCTGCCACGTTACGGGAACATACTTACGAGAGATCATGAGATGGATGTTGCCATATCCTTTCCCTACCATTGCCCGACCGTTCTGTCGTGTTTTGAAACAACCAACTCCGGAAACGGAATGTAAGCACGCCCAAACGTCCCCATTCAAACGTTTGTACGCCGGTAAAAAACATCGTTTCTGCCACGTTACGGGAACATACTTACGAGAGATCATGAGATGGATGTTGCCATATCCTTTCCCTACCATTGCCCGACCGTTCTGTCGTATTTTGAAACAACCAACTCCAAAAACGGAAAGTAAGCACGCCCAAACGTCCCCATTCAAACGTTTGTACGCCGGTAAAAAACATCGTTTCTGCCACGTTACGGGAACATACTTACGAGAGATCATGAGATGGATGTTGCCATATCCTTTCCCTACCATTGTCCGACCGTTCTGTCGTATTTTGAAACAACCAACTCCAAAAACGGAATGTGAGGACGCCCAAACGTCCCCATTCAAACGTTTGTACGCCGGTAAAAAACATCGTTTCTGCCACGTTACGGGAACATACTTACGAGAGATCATGATATGGATGTTGCCATATCCTTTCCCTACCATTGCCCGACCGTTCTGTCGTATTTTGAAACAACCAACTGCGGAAACGGAATGTGAGCACGCCCAAACCTCCCCATTCCAACGTTAAGACCGCATGCTCCAGAACACTGAATTGACAGTGAGTATTGCGTTGCTTCTATTGCGGTGGGAGTTGGCGTCGCAGAAGCATACTGTATTAACATGACGCAAACGGAAACAGAAGGTATAATGTGAAAAGCTACAAGTATCTGAGATATGTTAGGGTAGGATTTGAAAATCTACGCCACTGTCTGTTAAGAGCAGGATGGCTGAGAACGGATGGCGGACAGTTGTTGTTTTGAGTTGGGGTGCTCTAAAATTTGGATAAAATTGGGCATGGTCGCGCGTTCGTAAAATAGTGTTGTGCGCCTAATTTGGAGTACTAAAATTAATATTTGAAGCAAAGAATTGCCAAAATCCGTGAAATCCACAATATTATATATCTAGTTTATTTATATGTATACTATATATATCATATTACGACGTACAATATTTCGACGGGAAACAAAATAATATGTTTCGAATGGTCTCTCGGAAAAGGGTTACTTCATTCTTGAAGTATTGCACGCACACTTCCATAGCCAGTTTGTCTGGTATAACCTTTGCGCCCGTGTTTGCCTCCCTTTACAGTGACTCCAACAGGGGGTGTTTCACTAGTTGCACCTTCGCCAAGCATGTCGTCCGGAGTGAGAAACATCCCGTATGGATCCTTATTTCGCACCTTGCGGCCTTTGCGGCCCCATTTCTTCTTCCTCGCGGGCTTCTGAGCCTTTCCTGTAGAATCGGTGCCTGTGGCAGCACTGGCTCCCATCATCATCTCCATCATCAAGTCATCGTCGCCAAATGTTTCCTCTTCCTCGTCGCTAGACGTCGCTCCAGCATCGACTGTTTCACCAACTTGAGGCAAAGTTTTCTTTAATTCGGCAAAAAGGCTGGAAGATCCCAGGAACATGTTTGTCACAGGTGCGCGTTCTTTGGCTGATTCGGAGGCGGGGGCACCCTCCTCTCGTTGAAGACTGCCCATTTTTAAGTGTTCCGTCGAGGTGTGATAATGATCAGTGTTGGCGACGGTCTTGCAGCTTTCAATGGCAGGTTCGCCATGTGGACGCTCTTCTTCTTCACTCGACGGCATCAAGCTAATGCGGTTTTGCAGTTCTCTCACCAAAAGAAGCTCTGCTACAGTGTCTCGTTCTGGTATCGGAGCGACATCCGAAGATCGAGCCTTTGCAACACGTGCAGGTGTTCTTGTCCCCTCTCCTTCTTTCGCTGCTGATCCACTTCCAGCAAATACCACGGTTTTGGATGGCAAAGATGGGACGCCGTGTCGATGAGAAGTAGCAAGTCCTTCGGAGGCATGCTCGTAGTTTCCGTTTTCTAAATTACGAAAATCCTTGTTTTCGGATGCTGCGGCCTCTTCTGGTAGATCAAGAGGCTGATTGTCTCCTAGGCTTGTGACAAGCTTTGACTCGATTACCTCCTCCAACGCTTTGCAATTCGCACTCAGTTCCTTGACTTTATCCCACCATGCTAAGTGGGACGAGCCATTTGGATCTTTGCTAGGCGCTACATCGCCGGAGTACTGCTGACAAGACCAAAGAGCAGCACTCATTGCTTCTAACTGCTCTCGATATTGCAATAGAACTGCGATAAGATCATTTGATTCATTCAAGGAGGCTCTCTCCGATGGTGATAAATCACCCAAAAGCAAGTTGGACCGAATGTGCTCTTGGGCATTTTCTGCGTTCAACATTGATTGCATCAATGATTCTCTCCCCTTTTCATGGTCAGCAAGTATTTGCAGCCCTGCGACCGTGCAGATGCTGTCTATGATATAACTAAGCAAGCTTGCGATGTGATTTCGAGATGTCTTCATCCAACTTAAATCAACCACCTGTGGCATGAGTAGAACTTGATCATCGATTACAGAAGAAATACTGTCGTTTTCACGTTCATGGGTATTTGCTGGATTAGCTTGGCTCAAAGCTTGCACTCTTTGGAACGTTTCGACGAGAGAAAGTGATTGATCGACCAGACACTGAGCGACATTTCTTCTGGCGGCAGTTAAAGCCAAAATAGAGGTAGCATCTAACCTGCGCCGAGGTTCAAGGGATGAAGCAATCTCATCCTCACCATTAGCGTTCTTGCTTTTTCTGTATTCCTTGGCAATCTCGGCTCTCTCGACTCGTTCAACGCATTGGGAATTAGGGCCGAGACCCCAATGAAGGCTTGCACTGACTTTCAGCCAGTAGTAAGCTTGGTCCACCACCAACAAGAGCTTCACGTGAGCTTCCAGAAAGTGGATCAACGATTTCAGCGCCAGATCGCTAATTCCCAGTGAGGTTGTTGCGCATAAAGCATCAGCTGAGGAGGGATCTTTGCCATCCTTTGACTTTGAAATCGGCGTCTCTTCGTCGGTGTCCAAGAGTTTCCATTGGAGTGGAGGTGCCCCGATCAGTCCAAGGAGGCGTGAGGCCTCCTTGCGGCAATAAAAAACAGGATGACTTGAGGTTCCCATCCAATCCGTATTACCTGCTGGCAAACTTCGAACCTCCCCATGGACACTTTCGTGTGTTGCGACACTACTGTTCACGCTTTCAAAGTTCTTCGGTGTGAGTGAATCCATTTGAATGGCACGGTGTTCGTCCGACGAATCCTTCAAACCAGGGTACTCGTCTTCAGTTGATGGAAGAAGTTTGTCACGGAGTTTTTTGGTTTTCTGTAGTGCCATCCGCAAGGTTTCCATTTGGAAAGAATTTTCGTCGAACTTTGGAGGTGCATGACAGTACAACAATTTTCCGTCGGCGTACTCCTTGACAATGATCCTAGAAGCTCTTTGATAGTCTGGTACCCCACTGGCGGCTGCGAACATGTTGCGAGCCTCGCAAAACGCTGATAAGAACTCCTCGGCAGTCGGTGCCGGAAGTTTTCCTTTTCCATTCTTCGCAGCTTGCAACATGGCATCTGCTGTTGGCATGGGGATTAGGATTCCGTACTGCGCATTGAGAACTTCTCTAGGTATGCGGCGGCATAAGAGGTCCATGACAGATCTCCAATCTCGCATCTGTGCAATGGGATAAACGCCGGCTGCAATCAAGTCAGCAGTATTGTTGACAAACGACGGGAAGACCAATCCAGGGCAATCGCACAATAGCATGTCTTCGCGATCCGGAAGCAACAGTGTCTGGAAATGCTTCGTCTTTCCAGGCTGAGAGGCAACTCCTACTCTCACGACACCATGTGCATTTTTTGCATGACCCATTAATACGTTGATGACGGACGATTTCCCGACGTTGGGAAAACCAACCATCCCAAACGGCACACGATCGTACTTTGGATCGACGGTACAATTGTTGTCTTCGGCAAATCGACGAAGCCATCCCAATAGTTCCAGTCGAGATAAGGGCTTTTCGACCCCCACATTTGCATAGCTCAACTTGAGCGAATTGGGATCTTTTTTGTTTTTGTTGCCGTCCTGATCAAACCTCGAAGCGTCAACGTGGACTGTAGCGGTGTTATCATCATCACCGTCTTCACCATCTTCATCCAACACATCATGTTTGTCCAATGTACTAGCCTCCACTTGAGCTTGATACGCCTTTTCTTCTTCTAGTTCTTCTTCCCTTGCCGCTGCGGTAGCTTCTTCGTCCAAACGATGCTGTTCTTCGTGCGCAGAAAAGAATACGTGCTCCCACTCATTGTCTGGATCGGAGAAATAATCATGCCACGCCTGACGTTGGGCAGGTGACAAATAGTCACTCTTGTTGATCAACAGTAGCATGGGCTTTCCTAGTTCTTGAGTGGTATACGCTTTCAAATCTTTGGATAGGTAGAAGAGCGGGTTTCGGGCGTCGACAATTTGAACAATGCAGGAACATCGTTCCAACACTCTCCAAAGTTGTCTCCATATTTCAATATTCTTTTCAAAAGGAGTGACTCCCAAAGAAGATATGGATCCAGTGGAAGACTTGAAGATGATTTCCTCCTCCTTTTGCGCAATTCCACGTCTCCAGTCCAAAAAGGCTTCCTTTTCTCTTCGGTGGAGCTCATCGGCGGTGGTTGTTTCATCCCAAGCAGGGCGTCGAGGAACAGAGAGTTCCTGAAAGGCAAAATGCGATGAGACGGGTCCTCGCCCTTGTAGCGTTGTTGGGACGGAGTCGTTGTCTAGGACGTACACGTTGGAGGCAGCTTGTGCAGTCGCATCCAATACCACCACTTGTTCCTTTTCCGAAATAAATTCTCTGTTTGCCATTTCCGCTTGAATCAAAAAGTCGTCCAAGTCATTGACATCCAAGACAGACGCCCGATTATCGATGAAATCGTTCTTGGTAGAGGTATTAATGGATTCGACACCTTGTCGCATGGCCATTCCACCGGTACTGGCGGAGGGCGTGTGGCGTTTGGGTCGAGATTTCTGTAGGGAACGACCCATCCCAGCTGCGCGTTCATTCTTCTTGGGTTTGCCTTTTCGAGACGTCCCTTGGTTTCGCGGCATGTTTCTATGTCTTGATGTAGTTGCTGGATTATGTGAGTTGATTATAGTGACCCTGTCGCTCGGAAACTCTCTGTATGATACAGCTGCGGATCAAGATTGACTGCTTGATAACAGTAAAATATCTCTCAGAATGAAGCAAAACGAAGGATCGAGAGTCGAGATGAGAAACCCGCAGGAACAGTCGTGTCTGACCATTATTTTTTAATTGGTGGCGATAGAATCGAGTGAATCCATTCTCTTTGCGTCCGTCCTTCAAGCGACGAGTGGTGTCAATTTTCCATTCCACGTGGACTTTTTCGAACTTGATGTCGTTCCGTCATGACAGTATTAATCTACCGGTAGAATAGTACGAGGGAGTTGTTATTACCTCGAAGTAAACCTTCAAATAGTGAAGAACGACCTCCATTTCAATGGAACACATTGTTTACTGTCAACTTCTTGCCTTGAAAACACCAAGACAGAGAGGAAAAAACTTATTTCAACGAAAGTTATGAGAAGGCGTAGTTTCGCAGCACCGACGGTCTTGTCTGCGGCCCTGCTACAGCTATTGCTGCTGGCATCCACTGATGGCCTCAAGGGAGCTGCTCCCCGTTCCAAATCGATTGGATCTTCTGCCTTTTCAGTTGGTTATCTGCGACAAGAAAATGCATCAAATCTGAAAGAGATTCTGTCTCTTCGTGGTGGCGACGACGACGACTATAATGAT
The DNA here is from genome assembly GCA_019154785.2 of Nitzschia inconspicua. Classification (NCBI taxonomy): domain Eukaryota; phylum Bacillariophyta; class Bacillariophyceae; order Bacillariales; family Bacillariaceae; genus Nitzschia; species Nitzschia inconspicua. Next base: position 1,600,071 of record JAGRRH010000009.1, on the reverse strand, counting down.
TCCTCTTCGACCCTGGATGTAGAAATCGATGTCGATGAAATCGAGAGTAGTGACGAAGACGAAGTAGAGGACGAGGAAGAAGAACTCGATCCCAAATTGGTGCGGGCCGCCCAAGCTGCATCGTCGAAAGTCAAGGCCACGGCAATCAAGGCAGCTACGGCAGCCTCCAAAAAGGCGGTGGCCTCTACATTGTTGGCCAGCAAACCTAAAAAGGAAAAGTCGGGACTGGCCAAACTATTTCATATTCCATACATTGTAAAGGCCTGCTTGAATCCATTCATTTTTATTCAAATGACAACGGAGTATTGGAGATCCTTGATCAACAATAAATACGGCGAGGCTGTAAAGGTAGGAGTCGTCGATCAAAGTGTCCCACAAGCATTGTTGATGTTCATCTTTGATATTCACATTTTTTATTGCGCTTCTGTACAACAGGACACTTCACAAGATTTGAGAAGTTCGTTGCAAGATAAGGCTAGAAAGGGAGGCGGCGGCAATTCATCCACCAGGAAAAAGAGAAAGATGAAGCCAGGGCAGGCCAAAACTTTGTCCGACCTCCCTCAACTAAATACCTGAGGTTAAAGAAAGGAATACCGTCGTAATAGAGAGGTAAATTGGCGATGCATCATGATCGCGACAAGTCTGGCAGTGGTTTTACTGCTTGCGTTATGTCCGCCATTAACCTTTCTGTTGGTATTCCTGGAATCTGTTGACATCTTCGAGGCACCTTGATGCTTGTTGAGATTGTACGGTTGCGATTGTTGCTGTCACATTTGTTGGGACACGCCAGAATGACGAAGTCCTGCCGAACCGTTCTTGCGACGGAGGCGGGACTTCTGAAAGGGCAATCAGTAAAAGAATCACGTCAGCCAAAAATTATTTGAATACATTTGTAATTTATCTAATGTTCTTCAAACCAAACTACGGCTGTATCCTACGAATAGGACGCTTTTGTGAGCAGAGGGCGATGTTTCATTGTGATTTCTATCCGCATCATAGTTCTGGACTGGAGTTACTTCTCAGCGGCCTTTATGATTTGCTTGGCGACTTGAATAGTTGCTTGGAAGGCCTGGAGCTGCTCGTCGTCAAGATCAAGCTCCTCGACTTTGCTACCGTCATGATAGGATTCGACGTATGCAAGGGAAAAAGCGACCAATCCATTCGACACGGCAGATTCCTTTAATTCTTCTCCAAGCTCAACGAGATTAAGAACCGTCACCAGGGTTCGATGGATAATTTCCATTGACCCACTTTCCAAACATGTATCCATGCGTTCCTTGAAGTTTGGGATCTGAATTAACGCCTTTGCAACATCGGGGTCGCCCGTTGCCATAGCAATGCAACCAGCCGCCGCACGTGCACATTCAAAGTTTTCTTCGTAGTCGCTCGCAAGAGCCAGCCACAACCGCAGCTCCTCAACATCTTGAAGCATCTTCATAAATTTATCGTTTCCGACGAGATTGCACATGCACTCTGTGGCGGCCTTTTTCACCAAAGGATTGTCCGAGAACATGGCGTACTTCAAAGTCGACAATCCCTTTTCACCAACAATCTTGCTCTTGGTGTTGTCACCCATGGATCCCAAATTAGTCAGAGAGAGAAGTGCTTCGAACCTTTGCAGATCATTGGAATCGATCTGTCGAACTAGCTGAATCAGTGGCTTGATGGCACCCATGCTTTGTGCTGAGGTCAACAACCCTGGATTTGTTGTCACCAGCAACTTAGCCATGCAATGACGAATATTTTTGATGATTTTCTTTCGAACGTCACTAGGATTCTGCTCCTCTTTTTCCAGCTTGATAAGTCCAGAAAGCACTCCCTGTTGAATCATAGAACCCCGTACAGCTTGAACGTTCGCCAGTCGATTGAGAGCTAAGACAATCTGCTCCAGAGACTGGTCACTTGCTCCATCAGTCAATTGGATCAACGCTCTAGGAACATTGGCCTTGACCATTTTTACAACGCGAGCACTGCATTGTTCGTCATTATCGTCCTTCAGCTCACTGTCATCTTCTGTCTCCTTTTGCTCGGATGTTTTTTGCATCTTTTGGATTTCGTCGTACTGCTCCATTGTAATCTCTTTTCCTTCAAAAGATTCTTTGCGGAGTGTAAGTGGAGTAGCAGCCATGAGTTGAAAAATTGAGGCAAGCCCAAAAGCAGTAACATTTTCTCCAGCATTGTAATTGTCGGCGACCTTGACCAAGAGCTCTAAACCACTGTACTTGGATTGTGAGGTGGCTTTGAAGCCATGAGCGATTTCTTCCTTGACGATAGTTTTGGTGATCAAATAAGTCAAGACTTCAACGCCACGATCGACTGCAGTTTTTGCACCAGCCGACATTGGAACACTAGAAGTAGCTGTTCCTGATTTCTTGTCGGTTGAAGAGTCATAGATGACTTCACCCTCCTCCAGCATGTAGCAAGCAGCTTCTACGAGACTCATGATTTCGTAATCTTGGGTGCCATGCTCACCGAGTCCCAATTTTGCAACGGCAGATGCAGCAGCTGTGCGGACACTTCGATCCTCATGTGACACCAGCGACTTCAATGCCTCGTTATTCAAATAAACAGCCACCATTGGTCGGACAGACTTCACCGAAGCGGCGCTAGACAATAACTCAGCCACGATTCGCAGCGCATTGAGTTCCCCAGATTCTGCCAAAGATATCATATTGGCCTTGGAATTGGGCCAGCCAGATCCTAATGCCCAGCCACCAATTTCACCGTTTGCCATGAGCATAGCACTAGCAAGCTCAGCACGTTTCTTCATAGTGTGGAGAGTGACGAGTTCTGCCCCTACGGCTTTCTTGTCATCTTCCTCGGTCACATCGACGACTTTTCCTTCTTCGTCATCCTCGTCATCGATCTCTTCGATGACCGGTCCCTCATTTTCTTTTCGTTCGTCTTCTTTTATTTCCACGTAGCCCATGATAGGCTTCGCGATTTCTTGCATTTGCACGTCGCTATCAAGCGAAGTGAGAAGTTTCCCAAGGAGAGCAGTGATTTCTCGTCTTAAGTTTGGATCTTCGCAGTCCGCCGAAAAATTTAAAATGGATTCTAGACCTCCCTCCTGGAAAAACAGCTTGGAACGTTCAAAGGCCCAAGCTTGGTCACGCGTCGACTTGCTGTGTAGACGTTGCTTGTAGTCAGAAAATTCCTTTGGTTTCAGTTGGTGCATTTCGTACTTGGTCAATGGAATAGGCAAATCGACAATACCATCTGCTAGAGAGGACCGAATGACTTGCTCGCGATCCTTGCCAGCAGTCCAAGATGAGAGGATGTCCACGGACGCCCGGATGATCGCAGGGTCGGCAGACCGGAACCCTGCTTTCAATGCTTCAATTAGCGGCTGATAGACTAGATCCGTTTTCCCTGTAATTTCTTGATCCGGTCCATCTCGATCCAAGTGTAAAATAAGGCGAAGGTATACTGTCAGCGCACCTATTGCGATGTCACCGCAAGTGTCTGCCTTTTCACATGCCTCAACAATAAGATTGGAAAGTTCCGTCTGGAGTTCGGCATCATTCATGAAGCGTCGGCAAAAGGGCGGGTGAGATCCAGCACATGATAGACATTGTAGTGCAAGTCTTCGATTCTTTAGAGCGTGGCCCTTGTCATCGATGTCGGCGAAGTCGTCGTTGGCGATTTCCATCAAAAGTTTGACACCTCCCAGTCTTCCGACTTCCATACTGGCTGAAATATTGTCGTTAGTCAACAATCCCAACAATACCTTGAGATTGTGCTGTAATTTTTCGTCCTTCTTTTCGACTTCGCGCAACGTCTTGGCGACGGGCGTGTTGCTCATGTTATTCTTAGCGTCCGCCGAATGCTGTGCACGAATGGTATTTAGCAATTGTGTTGCCTCCTTATTACCAGAATCAAAAGACAATAGGGTCAACAGATCCTTTGCAGCCATGTGAAGATCGTCTTCTTGTTTTTTATGTGGCATATTGGCTTTCAGAAAGAGGGCCTTGGCACGACGGTACAACACTTTTGATCGAAGCTTTTCGTCATTTTGATTCGCATCCAACAAATCGAGACATTTAGAACAATCATCCTGACATTCTTCTAGTTTTCCTTGCTTAAGATAGCATGCAGCTCGATTGGATAACAAAGTCGCCTTGAGAAAAGGAGGCTGGACGACAATTCGGTCAACTTGGACCAGACCATGCGAATACGCTTGAATGGCATCGTCTAGTTGAGACCTTTGAAAAGCTTCGTTGCCTTTCTTCTTGAATTCTTCCGCAACGGTTTGGAGGTCGAAATCTGACGGCATGTTGTTCTAGTATCAATGTCACGTTTAGATGGAGTCGTTGTTGACTTGATGTGTTTTGTTTTGAAGTATGGTTACTCGACAAATGAGTCAAGATCGATTCTGAAATCGAAGTAGCTGAAGGTCCAGGAATATGATGACGGCGGGGCGGCGGGATGAGGCATTTGCGCTGCGGTCATGATGATAGACATTAATGACCGATGACCTTCGTTGCTTACTGTTACAGTTAAATACAAAAAAGCAGATCAGTGTCTTGTTGACTTGATGGAATAAAATACAATGCCACACAATCGACGTTGCTCTTTTTTTATGTAAAATGTACTACAGTGTGTTTTTTTAGAACACGAAGTGTAATGATCACTACTGTACTCGATTACGAAGCTTCTATAGTGTATATTAAATATTGCTGCCGTAGCTAGCTAGCAATCTTCTTCGTCAGCCTTCTTGATTGTTAAAGTGTTGAACGTATCCCAGGAGTTTTCCTTGTCAACTCCAATCCGCATCCAATGAACGGCAATCCTCTTAGTGCCTTTTATTACCGGACAGCCACTATGGGATGTGAATCCAGTCTCCATGTTTCCAGTCTCAATGTCGTAATAGGAGAAAAATGCTGCAGCATACTTTTTCGGCTTGACGAAGACATTGGAGTTTTGAAAGTTGGTGGCTCCTCCTAGTTCAGGGACATCGCAGTACATGACCATGGTCGCAACTCTCCCTCCCGTCTTGTGGGAAAGCCCGTCGCAGGATCCATCGCAGTGGGGACGGTACTGATCTGGAGGCTCCGTAGACCCTTCACCCACTCCAAAGTATTGAATAGACATTAAGTCCTCTTGTCCTTCCACTGTGAGATTGTACGCAACGGCATCGTTGGCGTAATCGTACAGACGTCGAACGACTTTGGCAATAGGATTGCCCTGGGTTTCCAATTCCCAAGGAACTCGAACACCAGCTTGCCAGGCTTTTCGACTTTCTGACAATTTGTGTCCTCCAGATCCATTTGCTACGGTTCCACGATGTAGCTTGGGTTCTGCTGCTGCCTGAATAGCTTCACATTCCTCCGCAGAGATAAAGTCTTGCAAGACATGAATTTGGCTGGATGGCCGATCGTGCATAATCAGAACATCCCGAGTGACATTGGAATGGGTCCATTGTCGAATGTCCACCGGCTCTGACAATTCTCGGTTTGGATCTGCACAGGTATAGTTTTCTAGGGTAGCTGAAATGGTTAGGCGGGCCCTAGCTTCCAAAGCAACCTCATCGTTCTTTCGTTGAAACAGTATGGTTGCCCTAACTCGCAAACAATCCTGTAGCTCTTCCATGACTCGCAACGGATCGGTGCCATTTGAAAGTTGTGTGGACGCTTGTTCTCTACAACGAGTTGTAAAGGAGCTAGATGATGTCTCTTGCTCCTCGTCGATTGTCATGCCTCGTCCAATATGAGCGACTTGCCGATCTTTCTCATTGATTGTGATATATCGCACTGGACAATTGCCATCACTGTCGGCATTGGCATCACAATGTTGCGATGACTCGTGTAGAGCCAAAGTGTGATTCACGAAGGAATTGAATGTGGTGGACTGCCCGGTGACGACGCCGTTGTGAAGCGTAGTCGTCTTCCCAGTCTCGGGATGGATCCAGTCTACTACGAGAGTTCGGCCACTCTGATTGATGATTTCAATTTTCTTCGGTTCGTTCTTTTTACGATTGGATGCGCTCAAAGTACGAGAAGAACTTCCAATCGATGACTGCACTACCACGGCCAACAGGGCTGATACCCAGAGGAGAGTACAGATTGAATAGTGCATGCTGTTCTTCATACTTAGTATTGACGTTAATGGCAAATGAAATGGCAACTGAGTTGATAAAGTGAAAATGCGAGCACATCGACAAGTCACGATGGTTGAGCATGTTTCATGTTTCGGCTTGCTTGCAGTGGTCTTCGGATTTTTGCCAGAGTTCGCATTCACAGTCAATTGGGACTTTGGACTGTCGTTTTTGGCCCAGAAAAAATTTTGAGAGTCGCGTATGACGTCACACTCACCAATGCCAGATCATGGCTTTCTACATACAGTTAGGTAGGTAACTGTGTACCGGTACAAACTACCGGTACTACTACGACTACTACCTACTAATAGGTAGCAGCTACCGGTAGTAGTAGACAGTACTACGTACAACACACGACATTCACTTCTACAGAGCAAGCAAGTTAGAGGGAATCCTCAACGCAAATTTCGATGAATTCTAGCTAGAGTAGTGAGGATTGCAACCAGAACACTACGAAGTAACTCTCATCCAAGATTCGGAATTGGTTACCAGCCTTGGATGTGTGCGCTGTACCCAGTTCGTATCATCGCCGCCAACAGAGCGATAGAGTTGTCGATTCTTGCTTCCTCAGTCCATTCACTTCTACAGAGCAAGCAAGTTAGGGAATCCTCAACGCAAATTTCGATAAATTCTAGCTAGGATAGTGAGAATTGCAACAAGAACACACTACGACGTAACTCTTATCCAAGATACGGAATTGGTTCCTCGTATGGGAATAGAAAACAAGTCGTGTATAGTGTCCATGTCAACCAAAATTTTACATAAAGGCATCTCATTCGTTTATTGTAGGAGAGTCACAAATACGTCGTACACGGGATTTTCGACGAGATTTCGGGTACTACGTCTTTACAATAGCGAGCAGTCGTACACTACTACTACGTAGTAAAAACGTTCAGCTGTGATCGCGTGGCGCCCTCTCAATTCTCTCGTACACACGAGTCAAATCGACCGTCGAACGTATCTTTTCATCAGCCGTTGAAGATGTACGACGTAACAGAGAGTGTGTGACCCACGATAAAAATTTTCCGTGATCTTCCCATTACGACAGTACGACTACCTAGCAAGTAGTACATCCGTCGTACTCCGAGTATCAACATTGTCTTTTTTATAGAACGCTATCACACCTTTCTTCATCTCCAAAGACTTCATTTTTAGTAACCCAATATGACCGAGGAAAAGAAACAACCGCAGCAGCATGGGGGACATAGGGGAGGATTGCTCCATATGCAAGTCAAGCGTTTTTTTTCCGACGTTGCATCCGCTGGCCAAGCTGTGTTAAAGGAAGCTCAAGTAATGCAAGCAGTTGAACAGAAAAAACAAAGCAGCTGTAAGCCACCCACGGCTGGTTCATCGCCACGAAAGCCGAATTTGCCACCAGAAATTGAAAGACAGGAACGAGGAAAAGATAATATCACTAAAGAAAAGGATACTCAACAAAAGACGAAGACATTTCCTTCGCCAGTCAAGCTCCAAACTCCTCGTCTTGTTTCACAAACTGCCGTCGTGGAGATGCCCAAGGAAGTCATCAGTCAAACGGCCATCGTAATATCTGAAACTGAATGGGAATTGCTATCTACAGAAGACCGAGCATCTAAGACTTCCAATGGTTCTTTTGTGGCTTGTCCTCGAGTTGGGTCAGTCAGGTCAATCACATCAGTTGACCATGAAAGCTCCTCGCATACTGAGCTATCGGTTCCTTTTAAGATCCAAAAAACAAACTCTTCTTCGACTCTTGACTCTCAAGACAACACAATTGGACCGTCTGGAAAAGGCGTATTAGGAGTAGATTACGTCGAACACGTAGTTCTTCCCACCGACACCTTACAAGGAATATGCATTGCTTACAAGGTCAGCGCCACCCACTTACGACGAGCAAATCACTTTTCTGGAAATCTGCATTCCGCACCAAAGAAATTGGTTATCCCCATTTCCAAACAGGCATTGCGAGCTGGTTTCATCCGCGTCCAGGATACTGACACCAAAGAGTACAAACTCCATTACTTCCAAGCAGAATTTCCCGACATCACTTCCACAGAAGCCAAGGCATACCTTGAGTTGGTAGATTGGGATCTAAAGGATGCTATTCAATCTGTCAGAGAGGACCGAGAATGGGAGACGGAAAATAACGAAGGGGAAGAAGACGACGAGGGTGGTCTGCATCGCAAGAAGGAAACGCATCTCAAGTCAGGACAAATTGGAATCAAGGTTATCGACTTTCGTGGAGGTATCCCCATTTTCAATCTGAAGGGGACTGGATTCCCGACTCTCTCGGATTTGAAGAAGTCTGGCAGTGATGATTCGAGCAGCAGTGAGAGTAACAGCATGTCGAAGAAAGAGAAAATCGGAAGAAAAAACAAGGTTGTCATTCATAAACGTCCGCCTGCTATTGCTACGAAGTCAGTGCTACCTCAAGATCTCTACGAAGCAGCGCCTCAGCATGGAGCGTTTGGGTTTGAACTACAGGAGATTCAAAAACGATAGTGTCAAGCTAGACGTGCGACAGTACAGCTACCCCACCGGAATATGTGACAAGAGCTGAAACGATCTTTAAAGATACGAGTAGTGTATTATTTCTCTGCAGATTTTTGACGCTTCCGTCAACTGATCCGAAGTACTACGTAGTTTACTAGTCGTGGGACAATAACACATTTGAAGAGACAGCAGAGAAGTCCGCTCACAAGGTCAGTGACTGCCTCCAGAAAAAGTACGGCAATAGAACCGTCGAAGAAGGGGGTCGACCAGACGGAGATTTAGTTGCAGGAGATTGCAAAAGGATGATACCTCTGCCAAGGAGAACGAGCAAAAAGTAAGATGCCTGGAGCTGCCCCAATCTCAATGCAAGGCATCGCTAACTGACAAAGGATTTCAATTTCTCCAAATCCAGGTCTCGTCAGAGCCGATGCCTAAATGTTAGAAGGATTTTCTGAACGTCAGAGATGAATCAAAGACATTCGTCGACTACGTTAAGAAAACATTCCAATCACTAACATTGAGGCAGACCGTGAATAACCAATCAACCATCGTTCAACCCAGAACTCAAATTCTCTTCTCAGGAATCGTTGACTGGGGCTTGTCAACGACTTCAGTCATCGTTCTATTATATCTGACCAAACACATTGTTTCCTTCGCCTTTCCACTCCAATCCCAAATATGCAGCATCGAGTGCGTTTAAACTGGGGTACGAAATTCTGCGATGCTTTTTTTTTTTTTTACGTTTCCCCGAGCCGACTTCTTGAAGTAGAACTGCGTAATCAGCTAGAAGACAATCCTATTTTGGAATTCACGTACTCCAAGTCAAGTTCGACATTTTTGCGACCTATCGTAAAAGTTATTGTTGTTTAATATTGATGACCCGAAGCAGCAGCCTTTTGTCCAAGTTCAAAATGCTTAGTTCTCTTCAGGCAGAGTTGCTTCTTGGTCTTGCATTTCTTACATTCCAGACGAAGAACAATCTTACGAGTCGTCTTGGCCTTTTTGTGAAACACGGGCTTGGTTTGTCCACCGAATCCCATTTGTTTGGAATCGTAACGTCTCTTCCCTTGCGCAAAGTTTGAGGCCTTTCCAGCCTTGTATTGTGTTACCTTGTGCACAGCGTGCTTCTTGCATTTGCCGGCACAGTAGGTCTTGCGCTCCTTGGGAACATTCACCATGATTTCTAATGCGATTGAATTGTTCTGGAGAGGAAACTAGCACAACAAAAGTGAGATTCAACCAGCAAGCTGACGATTCAAGTCAAATGCAGAATTTGCTTTTCTCGACAAGAAACACTGCTACACTTACAAGCTTCTTATGCTTGTTGTAACTTCGATTTCTTGGATAGCTCAAACAAAACGCAGAATGAACTCAGCTTTGAAACACTCACATTCTTGCCCGAACTTGCTACTGCAGATGCCAAGATGAAACCAACATGTCTTGTTACACGCCCCTAGCCTTACTCAACATTATCACTCTTTGCACGATTTTAGTAGAGAGGTAAAGATTGATGATCGGTTTTGATCATGCTAGTCGGATTTGAAATTCCATGCTCCATACTCCGTATCCATGATGTTGTGGTGAACGTTGAACGTACTATCGGTATGTCATATGGTACTGTAGTACGGTAGTTGAATAATACGTAGTCCTACGTACTACTCCGGAGTACGTAGTACTACAATTTACAACGTACGGTAGTACTCCGGACAGTAGCTATTATCCATAGTCGTACGATAGTATCGCAAAATCATGAATTCTGATTCTTTATTACTGCTGCACTCACACAGTCAATACAGATTCTAAAAACTACTATCGGAATGATTGACTGTGAAGACATAAATAGAATGTCTCTTACAGTAGTTACAAGCTACTCGCACGACTGCTTTACATCACCTTCGTTGCTGCCTCCATTAATCTTCATTCGGATTCATCTGTCCGTAGTTTCCTTTCAAGGGAAAGATTATTTTCTAACAATATGTTAACCCCGAGTAGTTGTCATGATTGATTTTGCTGTGTTGAGTGGCTCAGTAGGAGAATCTCATCAGCTGTTGTATACCTAGGATACAGAAGCTGGAAGAGCACTAGGCAATTGGAAACTGATATGCCCAATTGGCATTACAAAGAAGTTCTTCAACTATAATTAGTTCATCAACTCAGAGAAGAAGCAGAAATTTGGATCACAATGGCAGAGGCTGACCATCAATGCCTTGCCTTGTGATGAGAGCCTGGAACAGCAAGGAACAGCAAGTGTGGGAAAGCTTTGGAAAGGTGATGGTGAGAAAGATGCTCAACAGCAGAAGCCAGAACGCAACAAAAATCATGCAGAGGAGACTCTTGCTGTTGGCACTTGATGGATATTGATATTGGCTAACCCACACTGCTGTCTTTTTAATGTATTTCATTCTACTTGCAGCACATTTTTCATGTACTGTTTCTATTCATTTGTTTCACTCTATTGTGGTTCTTCAACAGCTTTCGTGAAGGATGTTGTCACTCCTCCAACACTTGAGGAAGTGGTAGGAGATTCGGCTGAAGCTTCAACAGAATGGAGGCTGAGGAAAAGTCCCAAGTACAGTTTGATACTGATGTGGTTCCAAAGGTGTATGGTGTCCAAACAGGAGTAGGAGGACATCATGGACAGTAAACATTACAGTGATTGGGTTGATGCAACTTTCGAAGCTTACATTGTCTTGACTTGATTGAATGGGTATGCAGGATGTTATGGGAAGTATTGTCTGCATCACCTTGTGCCATGTTGTGAGTGTCATAACCCAAGCAATTGGTATCTACACCAAACCCATTGACGCTGTGGAGACAGGTGACACCTCAGTTGCTAGTACTCTATGCCAAGAACCACAGATCCTACTACTGTTACTAATGGAGGACCAGGACCATCAGCTGCAACTACAGCCACAACCATTAGCACAGAATATCTCTGCACAAAGAAAAGTACAGGTAAGGGCAAGTATAAGGGGTGGAAAGGACAGGCCATGGCAGTATACCACAATCTTGTGGAAGTTGATCAAGGATCAGAGAGCTGTTAGAGAGGATTCTGCTGAGGGAGATTGTCTACTACTGTGCAACTTTGATGACAGCAGAGACTTGTAGGTGCAACACAGCCTAGCAAAGGTCAATGCAAGTAAGGCATCAGCAGCAGGAGAGATATGTGATTACCGAGGAAATTTATCATAGCAGTGATTCTTTGGAGGACCTCTTCAGCAGAAAACAGTTCCCAGGTGAAGCAATAGTGACTCGACAAGCAGGGATCTAGTAGCGCCTTTGGAATTAGTAAAGTAGAACTCGTCTAGCAAATACAAATGTAAGCAACCACAGTTTATTAAGTACAGTGCAGATTCACAGCACTCAATGGATAGCAAATCTAACTGTAAGTATAAATATTTGAACCAAATACATAACGTATGCTATCACACTGTCAGTTTAGGAATGTGACTACCGTATGAATTCAAAATACGAAATTGGTTTTGTATTGTAGTAAGGAATACAGGTTATGAATTATTTTTCGAAGACCTTGATCTCTAAAGAGGTGAAGGCCTAACTACGGATTTCAAATTCGTAGTTAGATTGACAGTGAATTAGTATTCAAGAAAAATAGAGTACAAAAAGGGAATAATACAAACTTTGCATTAAATTATCCTGGGGTCTGTTGTAGTTTCCCACCAGCACACCACCCGGTCGGAACAACATAAATTAGACAGAAACGAGCACCAAAAATCAAACCCCGTCATTCGTCAGTTGATCATGTCACAGCATATTGGAGTGACATGCTTGAGCCGTCCTGACAGTGAATAGTCATACGAATGAGTTCCACGACTCGTTTGAAGGTGCAGCGCCAAAGAAGCGTTTGCCAAGTCAAAAATTAGGGCCATCATAGTTATTATTTTGTCGGGGCCGCCTGGCTTGTTTGTCGGGCGTGCGCGTCTGCCGTTGATTCGCGATACATTGCGGCGTTCACTCGCCTTGAATTCAATTTTCGAACAACCGGGGTCGATCGTCGATCAGACCCAACGATCAATCACAACGAATGCTGCTCCAACCCATCACACCCAATTAAAGAGTGCACCAAGAGTCTTTGACCCATCCATTCTACAACGTATTCAATCATTATTTTCTTCTTTTCATCTGGATCATCATTACATTGTATTATTCTTGTGTCTATTGGACACTCGCTTACTGGAATGGGAACAGACGAAGCTCATCATCATTCTTTTGGGGGAGATTCAACATCATCACAGTCGTTTCTGTTTCAGTAATCGTGTGATATCATGACAGAAAACCACGGAACAGGATCTTTTACTTTGTCAGTGATTCCGATGGTTGGCCCAAGAATGCCGACGGAAACACCACTTTATCAATCTGGGCAGTCACTTGTCATGGGAAACAATGTCGTCTCGATGGTTCGTCCACCTCGAGCTCCCACAACTCCATCGTTGAATTCAAATACATTTCAGAAGAAATCATCTTTCCAACCCGTCCGCAGCTCGCCCCAGCCTCGAGCGTCCGTTTCTGGTGACACCCCCGGCCCTACAACAACCCGAAACATGTCACATTCCCGCCCATCACAATCGCATTTTCTTCAGGGAATCAACGTCGAGGACGATTGCTTTGACGTTCGATCCATTCCAGACCCTCCATCTCCAGTCGCTCCGAGTAGAAGCAATCGTCGTCGGCTTTCGACTCCAATGATGATGTCTGCACTCTCCTCAAGTACGCCCGGTAGCAGGGGATTGGACGATGTCACTAACAATCGGACACCATGCGATCAAACACAAACGAAAAACAATGGCTCTAACCGAAAGCGAAAAAGTCTGATTCATGTCCAGGCACCAGAGCCGGTTCGAGAGGATAAGTTGGGGTGCACAAGCACGGATAGCCGTTGTAGTCATACAGAAGCATACTCACCCAGAACACTCCAAGTAAACATTTGTCTTGAGGAAGAGGAGTTGGAGCAAGCCAAAATCAGTCCCAAACGTCGAAAGAAGAGGCAGAGTATAGTAGTGCCAACTCCCCTCGTGTTCTCCGAAAAAGGAAACTCCAAGCCATCCCCTTCTCGTGTATCAACTCAACCTATGCAACGAAGCCCTTCCCTTTCGCCGGTCAGAAAGTCCTTTCCTGGAACTTGGGAAAGCATGGAGCAGCTGCGTGCATTGGTGAGAGGGTACTGTGCTATGTCGGATGCCGAGAAATCATTTTCAGACTCGGCAGACCAAATTCGAATGTTGACGGGATATCCCATGCCAGCAGAAGCCCAAACTAAGACTCTTACGGAGCAGGAGGTGGAAACAGACCAGAAGGTCATAATGGCAAATCGCCGACGTGTCTTCTCAAAGATTTCCCCTGCCATGGCGGAAATGGAGAAGCAAAAGGAGCATGATACGAAGCAATGGGAAAGGGACACGGGGTATCGTGTAGGAAAGTCCAACAAGTCTGGCAAGTATCGGTACTTTTCCATTGAGGACAAACAACGAGTAGCAAGTCAGGAATACAAGCGTCGTTACATGGCTGTTTTGGAATGTAGTCGTCCTATCCGAGCCGCCGCCGCGGAAATGTGGATGGAGAAGCTTGCCTCCACCAAAACAGTTTTCAACGATTCCAAGGCGCCAATGGAGGAATCGTCGTTTGCTCTCTGTCCTGTGGTACAGAAATTGCCGAATGTCAGAGCAGTATCCCATGAGGTCGAGCCAGAAGACGATCCGTCGAAATCTAATACTACGACCCAACAAAACGAGGTGCAGCAGCGAGAGGCATTCATCCCTCCAGAGGTCAGGCCAGAAGACGATCCGTCGAAATCTAATACTACGACCCAACAAATCGAGGCGCAGCAGCGCCAGGCATTCATCCCTCCAAAGAGCAACCTTGGTGGTAGGAAAAGCCCAGGTAGTGATGATACCGTAGCCCTGTGTCATTTGGGTGGTAGTGACGAAGATGACACTAACATGGATCTAGTCGAAAATTCTCATTCCCATACACCGATGCAACTGGTGGCTGAAATCAGCGAGGCCTCTTCGGAGGATACGGAGGAGTACGGTTCCAGATCAGATACTCCGAGTCCCCTCCCTCTTGGGTTTGTAGCTCCTGGACACGCCGATGAAATGAACATGATCGGACCCTTTTTCGTAGCTCAGAGCAGCGATGAACTTCATTTGCACGATGCAAGAAACAAATCACCAGAAATCCATGACAACGCTCCTTTGCTCCCTCTCCCCTCTAGACAAGCAGAGTCATTGGATCCGGACATTGCTCAAGCAGAGAAAAGACTCTGGGACAAGATCGATGCAGCTCTGAAAGAGTATTCCGAGGAAGTCATGATAATTCGAAAATCAAAGAATGATGGGTTCGGGGGGATGTAAAAAACATTATCTTTCCCATTGTAGTACCTCATACGGTACACTGTATAAATAGCTAAGCAATAAGAATAACTATCAACACCAAAACTTTTTGGAAGCACAACAACGACGTAGAGCCAAGTTATACTAGTGGGTAGTACAATCATGAGCTGCCGCTGCTTTTAAGTGCCGTAATAATTGCTTCATACTTCGCTTTCATTTTCTCTTCCGCTGTTCTGACAGCGGTGGCTTTTTCTTCTTGTGCTTTGATGATATAATCCGATATGAATGTTCGGTAGGCCTCTACTTTTTGCGTCAGTTCCTTATTGGTTGCTGGGAATGCAAAGGAGTTTCCAGACGTCGGTGTGGTTGGGATTGGAGACGATTGTTCCTGTTCGAGTTCGGCAATTCTTTGCTGCAGTTCGGTAATCTGATCCTTGTATTTGGCCTCCATTCTTCCCAATGCAGCGATCTTCTCTTCGTGAGCTCTGGCCATGAATTCCGTAATGGCCGCCGCTTCCGCAGATTGTTCGGTGGAAGCTTTCCGGCGGGAGGAGACACGGTTGATTGTACGCACTGAACGGCAGAAACTCGGTTGTTGCCTCACAAGTGAATTGGTAATCCCCGTCATGAGACTTAAGATGAAAATGTAAAGGAAGCTCGCTTGCCGTCGCATAGTCATCATGGGTGTTTTCACAGCAGTCCAATATCAGGTACGACGTAATGGTGCAGCTGTGTGTGGTGGGTGTGAAACAGAGAGGTTGCAGGAGCATCCGTCTTGCTCTCGTGATTATGATTGACTGTGAGGCCTGAGATGACGTGAATGATGAAAATGAACGCATCACATGATCGAATGAGTCGATGAATACAATAATGTTCTGTTCCTACCTTGGAAAGGTATGGAAGCTTAGGTGAAGACTTACTACTGACTGTGAGGCTTTCACGCATTGTTGGACAGACTTGCACATCTTCCCAGCTTCGCCTCTTCCCTTTAGATCATCACCACGTACAACCTCATCTCTGGAACTTCGTGCTACGGTAGTCAACAACTCCTCACCACCTTGCTACGTTAAAAATCCTCTTACAGCATCCCGATAATCTTCTGAATTGAGCATAGATTTGACTTCTCTTAAACGGATACGCCAGTTTCCTGTTCTATTTCATTACCAAAATGATCCGGAGAGGGATCCTTCGAGCCGGAGGGAGGATCGGAAGATTAGGCCTTCCGTCCCAGACAACATCCACATCGGCAGTCCTCCATTCTCGGTTGTTGCAGTTGCCCCATTCACCGCCAGCCGGATCAGCGACATCCTTTCTACGAGCATGGTTTTCCAGTTACCCTTCCCATGAGATTGTGGGTCTTCCTGCTCTCTCACCGGTGAGTCCAAAGCAGTTGTTGTTGTTGTGTCATTTCTTCTGCCTGCCACCCCCAAGAATTTCCAATAAATTGGATACTAATCTTGCTTTGTTGATTTTGTGAACAGACTATGGAATCGGGAACGATTGCCAGTTGGAACAAGCAAGAGGGTGACACTTTTGGTCCCGGCGATGTCATTTGCAGTGTTGAGACAGACAAGGCGACTGTCGATTTTGGTACGTGCCTTTGAAAGAACCTGAAGCGTGAGCGAAGGGTCACGAAAAACGTTTTGTTCACATCATTGTTTGATACAACTATTCCCCCCTTTTCACAGAGGCACAAGATGATGGAGTGTTGGCAAAAATTCTGGCACCCGCCGGATCTGACGAAATTGTAGTTGGTGCACCAATCATGGTTACAGTGGAGGATGTAGGAGATGTGGCAGCCTTCAAAGATTACGTACTGAAAGAATCTGCAGCAGCAGCATCACCACCTCCGGCTGCTGCAGCTGCCGCCCCGGCTCCATCCGCTCCTGCACCAGCGCCTGTTGCGCCACCGTCTGCTGCCCCAACACCCGCACCAGCAGGTGGCCGTGTAGTCGCATCGCCTTTGGCTCATATGATCGCGAAAGATATGGGATACGACATCTCCACCATTCCTGGAACTGGTCCAGGAGGTCGGATTATTGCCGACGATGTGAGAGAATTTGTTCCTTCTGAAGCAACCGTGTCAACCACCGCTGTACCGGCGCCAGCCCCTGCACCAGCGCAAGCTCAAGCTGCCATGGCGACCGCTACACCTATCCCTGGAACAGGCTTTACAGATTATCCCATCTCCGAGTCGGCTAAGGAAGTTGCCGCCCGCTTGGCCCAGTCGAAACGAAATGTGCCTCATTACTATCTAACGGTCGATATTAGCATGGACGCCTTGTTGACGCTGCGAAAGGAACTATCAGCAGCAGTTGGAGAAGAAAGTAGCCTTGGTGTCTACGAGATGGTCATCAAAGCCGCCGCGAAATCAATGAAGGCTGTCCCTTCAGCCAATGCTAGCTGGATGGAAAGCGTGGTCCGCGTGTTTGATTCCGTGGACATGAATGTCGTCGTCGGTACGGGTGATAAACTGTATACTCCTGTAATTCGTGACTGTGGAGCCAAAGGAATCAAGGGTATTTCGGACGAATTGAACGCAGCTGTTTCGGCAGTGGAGAGCGGAGAATTGACTCCGGAGTTTGCATCCATGGGAACCTTTACCATTATGAATTTGGGCATGTACGGTATCAAGTCTTGTGCACCAATCATCCGAGAACCGCAAGCTTGTGCCCTTGCACTCGGAACTCTAGAAAACAGAATCGTGCCCAATGATGATCCAGATAGCGAACAGATCTACAAGGAGAGTGTCATGATGACTGCTACGTTGAGTTGTGACCACCGTGTGGTAGATGGAGCTGTTGGCGCACAATGGCTGAGTGCCTTCAAAACTCATTTGGAAAGTCCATCTACCCTACTGCTGTAATATCGCGCTTCTATTATGTAAATCACAATAATGTTACGCTCTTTGTCCAGCATATGATAATTCGGTACTTATTGCGTACCATACGCCGCTGGTCGAACATCCTTTTCGAGTCTCGTCCAAATGGCGATTCCGCCGGTTCCTCCTCGAGCAATCAAGGCCTTGTCACTGGCACCAATGAACGTAAACGCAGGTGCTCTTTTGAAATCTTCCGGCCTCTTTCCAATTCCCATGGCATCCTTGACAAACTGAGGAACAAATTTGGTGACCTGATTGGACCCCAAATACATGTCGGTAATTGTGATGGTCATTTGTCGTCGTTGTATATTAAAAATGTGTGGTCCCAGCAGCGACATAAAGATGGTATCGGCATTGATACCTACGCCATTGCCAAAGTTGATTTCGTCAATGACAGCAAAGGCAAAAATGGGAATGGATTTGAAAGTCGTCTTTTGACCACCCCCGGTCGCCAATTGCAATTTCCACGATCCATGTGCCGTATCCCATAAGGTTTGTTTGTGACCTTCATGGGGATAGATTTTCAAGGCGTTCTTGTCAATCAGTCGTACAGCATCGAAAAGCTGTTCCGATGGTTCTCCTTTCACGGCACATTCATCAATGATTCGAAAGGCGTCGTCATATCCGTCGATTGAAACTGCAGTAAGTGCGACATGCGACAGAGTAGCGGGCATGCCTGGCCTTGTCGGTCGTGACGATTCACCAACAGAGCAGATGTGGAAGGCTTCTGTGACTGCCGCATATGACTGAACAAAATAGATAACCACCAACACCACACACATAAATCTCAGGAAACTCGGTCTTACGAGGAACATGGTCATTGGTCTGAGTATTATTTTTTGAGTAATTTTGTTGCATGTGTCGTCTTGGGTGATCATGGAACAACATTTTAGAGAGAATGAGATGGAGGTAACATACGAGTCAACTACTACCACTCTACTACCTCTACTACTGCCAGTACTAGGTAGAGTAGAGAGTTGAGGTATCTGACTGTGAGCTCCGATCTTCAATCTTGTCTCCTCGAAAAACAAACAGTTGCGCAGATGATTATTTTATTTATTTACTGTTATTTGCACATGTCAAATGCACAACTTCGTACCGTCGTATCGCCGTATCTCACTCTATGATATCTCTACCGGTAGTTGGTTGGCTTATGTGTGTGTCAGTCGGAGTGGCAATAAATATTTGTCCTGCATTGCTTTTGACGTCCGTATTTTGAACGAAATCATTTAACAACGGAAAAGTCATCCGGACACATTGCCGATTAAAATGTTACAGATGGATCCGTCTTTCTTGACCAAATTCCATCCCGTCTCATCGCATGCCATTGCTACAAGATTCGCAGTGGAAGTGGGAATTGCAGCCACAACCTATGGGTACACACTGATACGTAATGAAAAGAGCTGGAACGGTCAAAGTATCCAGTTTGACAGAAAAATTGCGACCCGACGCTAAAAAGGTTTCGAACGTTGTCCTCACAACAGAATCCAAGAAAGTAGCTGTTCCCGACATTTCAGGCAGCAATAGTAGTTGCGACAGAAGAGACCCAATATCTACCATCCCAAAAAAATCTTCTCCATACGCACAAGTCGACACAGAAAGACCATCTAATAGACAAAATGGAAGAGAACAAACAGAATGACTTCCCTCTGACTATGACGACCAGTCATGCTACTCACAGTAAGGAATCGTTGCCTGAAGGTGAGAGCGACTTGTCCTTGAACAAAGTTGAGACATTGTCAACCACCAGTGGCAGTGGTGGAAGCAACAATACTACAGACAAGGGAGGCGAAAATTTGGATTCGCCTGTTCTGCCAGCTTTGCAATCTTCCAACAAGATGACACAATCGAAATGGCTGTTTCTTTTTGCACTTCTTGTGGTATCTCTCTTGGCGATTGGATTCGGAACTGGTATGGGAATTTCTCAACAGCAACAGCAAAAACAATCCAATCTTGCCTCTTCCACTGCTACATCAAGTCCTTCGGAACGACTTCCTGAGTATCCCACCTATACCATCGCCCCGGTTACACAAGCGACCGCTCCCGCTGACTCGACGGTTTCCCTAACCGGTCTAACAGAGGCATCGAAGTCCTCTTCCTCGCCAACTTCATCTCCTTCTAGCTCTCCTTCCACGAATCCCACAGATTCTCCTAGTGACAAGCCGAGCGAATTTCGAGCAACATACGTTCCTGGAAATCTAATCAAACTCGAAAACAACTTGCTGCTTTCGGAAGGATTAACAGCTCGATTGATTGCCACTGCGGATCAGAAGGTACAATATCATGACGGTACATTTTCGCAACGACCCTTCCATAATCTACCCGATGGCGGAGCGACTTTCTCCGATACACGCGATTGGAACGTTGGTGGATGGATCTATGTTTCCAACTCGGAAATGAAAGAATTGGGCCAAGGAGGGGTTGGTGCTATCACATTTGACAAGAATGCAAACATCATCGACTACCGAATGATTTTGGAGAATACCACCATGAACTGTGCGGGAGGAAGGACTCCTTGGAACACATGGGTATCATGTGAGGAGGTGGAGTTTGATGGCCAGGCCTATCAAGTAGATCCAACAGGTGAAAGGACTCCAGAAAAAACAGTGATTGGAAGCGCCGGTGGTCGATGGGAGGCGTTTGCCTATGACAATCGAGACCCGAATCAGCCTCGTTTCTTCTTGACAGAAGATCACAACAAGGGCACCACCCGCAGATTTACACCATCTCAGACACGTTGGGGTGGAGACGAATGGAAAATGCTTCATGAAGACGGAGTGATCGACTACTTGATGGTCCATCAAAACAGCAACAAGACCGGTGGAACCTTTGAATGGACCAATGATATTGAGGCAGCAAGGAACAATGCTCGTTCCTACTTTCCACAGTCGGAAGGCATTGATGTCCATGATGGCAAACTCTATCTCGTGTGCAAGGGTATCAAGCAACTTTTCATTTTTGATCTGGACAATATGACCTATCAAAACATGACTACAACGTCTGGTTTGTTTGATGGCTCTCCCGACCAGTTGCAACGAGTACTGAGTGGAAGCAGAGACCTATTGTATTTCACCGAAGAAGGTGGCGTCGATGCTGGGGTCCATGCCAGAGATGAGGAAGGACGGTTTTTCACAATTCTCGAAAGTCCTCAGTATATTGATGAGACCACCGGCCTAGCATTCAGTCCGGATGGCAAATATATGTACGTTGCATGGCAAGTGAACGGCACGTTGTACGAGGTGAGGCGAGAAGACGGTCTTCCATTCAATGCCCGGTCACTGAACGTCAAATACCACAATGTGGCAACACGTCGACTCTCAAGCCAATGGATAAGCTTTTGAAACAACTTTATACGTAGGATTCCGAGTACTTACATTGGATGTCCATAGTATCTTTTTCGATTTCCTTTACGGACGTCATTTATAACATACTCTCTCCAACGAAAAACACATTCACGGTCATGTATCTTCTTTAGTTGTATTGTAGAGGGTTACGTTAAGTTCAGCACCAGAAGGTGAGGTGCGTGTCAGGGTTTATCTACTAATACTGTAGCTAGCTAGCCAGCTAACTGGTGAGTTAACATCACAGTTAATCATCATCGGTATCTACTGTCGTACGGACACCGGTACGGTGCTGTCGTACTACTGGTACTACGACGTAGGTATCATAGTCGTAGGAGATAATCGCAAATTCGACTCCTTTGACCACCAATTGGATACCGAAACGGCTCCGATCCAACAGTCAATCTGTCGCAGTTTTGAGGTCTCCACTGTATCATACTACGTAGGTTTAAGATTGTCAACATTTGCTACTACAGTACAAGTATGGCATTCGATCGACATACTATTCTGTAGTACACCGTAACAGTATTTTGCTGCATCACCCACCATAGCAACGCTATAACTGTCGAGCCATGGCATCATCGAAGCACTATCGTTTGATGTGCAGCATTGTTGCTGTGGGATCTTTGTTGTTCAATTTGACCATTATCGAGGCTGCAAAGGATGTCGTGGAATCGTCAGCCGCCGTGACCAAATTTCCACCATCCCAACGACAGAAGAAATGGCCACAGCGTGATAGCATCGAGGATTTCTTGTCGGATCGAAGATACCTCGAAACTTTGGTAAACACAACCGATATTTTGACGAAGTCGCACTGGAAGCGCGATTCCTCCTATACGAAATCTTGGACCAATGAGGACTGGGAACGCCATCAGATCAAGTCCATACATCGATATACCAGACATATTCAATCTTGGTTTTCATCTCCCACCTTTCTGTCGGTACTCCCGACGATCCTTGTGTCTGTTCTATGGGCAATTACTTGTATGTCAGCAGTTTCCAGATTCCGATCAGTGGAGAATTTTGTCAACAAGGCGCCCTTTTCAACTTCGATAAGTTCCTTCACCTCTCCAATATCCATTCTGCTTGCCCTCAAGACCAATCGTGCTCTTAACAGATTGTTCGAGGCCCGCAATATGTTTGGACTCTTCATAAGAGTCTCAACGTCTCTTTCTGGATTGTCTGTCAACTACATTTACCAGCCAATAGACAAGAATTTGGGCCTTTTGGTAGGCCGATACCTGGCCGCCTATGGATGGTCCATGAAGGGGCAGCTGCGGGGGGAAGATGACTCGATTGTCCTCGAAACTCTCCTGCCATCTACAGAGTCGACATGGGTCTTGTCGCAGCAGGATCATCCCTCGGCGATAGTATTTCGCTTGCGCAGCATTGTTGCGGACCTCACAAAACGAGGGAAGCTACCGAATGCCATTACCAAGTCTTTCGAAGACCGGTTGAACGAACTCGAAAGAGCCATGGGTGTCTGTAAGCGCATCAAGGCCTCGCCAATTCCACCTACATTTACGAGAATGACTTCGAGGGTTCTTTGCATGTTTCTATGCTTTCTTCCACTCGCGCTGGTCAGCACACCAGGGTTGAAGTCACCACTTGCCGTTCTTGTGATAGTAACGTTCCTATCCTATATCTTTGTTGGAATTGACGAAATCAGTGTAGAAGTGGAAAACCCCTTTCCGCTGTTGCCCATGTTCTCTTTATCATCCAATCTCGAACAAAAGGTTGCCGATCAGTTCGAATCGTATCAAGACATGCCCAAATCCAGATGAAGTTGAAACGCTTCTTTAGATGATAACCATGAAAAGATTGGTCTATTTTTTAGCTAAACCACTCATTGGCTCCTCCCCTGTAGTTAATCAGCTTGGAGTATCCACTTTGGGCGGCAAAATTGCATGCATGGGTGCTTCTGATTCCCGCTGCACAGGTGAAAACAATCGTCTCGTCCAAAGTCGGTTTGGGGAAACCACAAACTTCTTCAAACTCATCCTCGTCCATGTTGAATATCTGGTACTGCGCCAGGACACCAAGCGGCACATGAAGTGTGTTAGGACTGACTTTTCCGGTGAAGGCGATTTCATCGGACTCTCGAACATCAATAATAACATATCCAGATTCTTCTCTCCCCCCCTCCTCGTAGTCTTCGACAATTTCTTCCATCTCCTCTTTTCCAATGTTCTGGATCGTCAAGCCGTCACCACTGGGCCCTGTCGACGAAAATAGACGTGTTGTTGCAGACGGTGAAGCGCCAAGATGTACCCTTGTGCTTGACGAAACCTCTACAGGAGCCTTCAAAATAGAGGATGATGGTACTCGCATCCCTACTGGTGTGAAGGCCATCGCGCCCATGGAACGACGAGCTGCCATGTGCAACAAAGCAAGGTTAGATGAGGCGTGAAGAAGTCTCATTCCTCTATTTCTTTGTTGGATTCTGAGAATTACAAGGGTGGCGTGATGATCAAAAACTTGCACCAGAGAGGATCGGACTATCAACCCGTTCGGATGAAGACATCACGAAGAGAGATAGAAATGGTGTGTTGCCTTACCGTTATTAGAGGCCTTGCGTCGGACGGTGAAAATGAAACACAAAAAACAAATCGAAAATCAGAGATGACGTCATTGACTGTGAAAAGGTTTTGACTGTGAAGTGCGAAAAATGGGTACGTACTTTCATATGCTACTACGTATGGTGCATGCTCGTACATCTTCAATCTACGACTAGAGTACTGGTAGTACGGTAGGTAGCTACTCTACCGTTTATGACCATGGCTCGTTGAATGCACCCAAAAATACCGTACACCTTTACCGTACTCACTGTCAGTAGTCAGTAGAGTAGATGGGTAGGTGGACCTCGAAAAAACAGAGAAGCAGCTGCTGGGGAGCTCTGTAGTACCAACACAATCAGAGAAATGACATGCACACCATCTACCAAAGTAAAAATGAAAAGTCGGAAAATCAACTTTGCTTCAATGTTCTGGCTGTTTTGTGTCCAACATTCGTCAAACTTCAAAGGCTATGAGGTGCTGGATTGTAGTGCTTGCATACGTAATTACTACATGTTACTTGTAATGGTCGTACAGAATTTTATGCTCTGGGTTGGATCAACGTGACTGTGTTGAGAAAAATCCATCTTTCCCCCCAAACTTGCATTCAGCGAGTGGCAAGAGTGGACTGAAAGGTAAAGAGAGATGTCCAAAACCCAAGAAAGACCTACGACGTAAGGAGGATCATCTGAGATCTTAACCTGCCATTTGAAAACAGTGCAAAATTTTTGTCAACCTAGTTTTTCCATGTTGTCTGTTTGCAGCATTGTTGTCACAGGTGAAAGAAGAGCTCAAGTTGGATATGAGAAAAAAAGTCTGCAGCTGATCTAATTAAGAATTGGATTGTAATGTCAGCCAATGAATTAAGCCACTTCCTGTTGCTCCAACCCTTTTCTTGGTTTCCTTTTACCACCCGACAATGTTTTTGTCAAACTTTTGAATGGTTGAGAGAAAAAAGGTCGATTTCCTACAGTCCGAAACGATTTCTTAGTGGAACTTCCCATGCGCTCCATTTGTTCTTTTATTGAAGGTCTTGCCGATTCAGTCCTTCGTTTCGGTGAACTTTCAAATACATCTTCTTCCCCGGGATTTGGCTCATCATCTAAAGTGATTGTCTCGCCCCTCTCGTAGCTGGAATCCCAGTCATCATTTTGGGGAAGGATGCTATCTACGTTGTACGTGTGATCGGACTGATCATAAACGCAGTCTTCCTCTTGCAAGTCTGACGAAGAATCGGTGTGGGCTCCTGATCTCGAAGGGGTCCAATCGCTCTCTTCGTCTTCAGTTGTGTTTTCTGGTCTTTCCGGTTCGCTGTCGCTATCTGATACATCGTACTTCACTCCCATGAAACCATTCTTCCCTAATGATCTTTGTAATTTTGGCTTGTCCTTCCTTGGAAGACTATTGCTGTCCAGTAAATTAAGCCTTTCGGGGTGATACTCTTCATCTAATAGCTCCTCCAAATATTGCTTGTCCGGCTCTTCGTCGTCCGACGCCTCTCCAAAAGAGTCATTGAAAGAGGATGAATCATCGCCACCAGAATGGCCAAGATAGAAATCAATTCGTAAAAGACCCGTACCGTTGACCTTCTTACTCTTGCTGTGCTCGGATTCGTCCAAATCATTCAAGTCGAGGTCGTGAAATTCCAGATCCATGCTCCTCCTACATTTGGGCTTTGGCGGGGAGAAGGGATGCCCTTCTCCTCGATTTATCTCAGCGTGATTGTCATGATGACCATCCAGACCACTCATGTTCGTTTTAGTTGTTGCTGCCTTTGGTTTTAATCAATGTAAAAGGATGAAAGATGGAAAAGCCCTCGATAAGAGCCTTTTCTTCTTTGAGAACTTGACCGTCAGCTGTCCTATTAACTCTCGGATATCCACTCTTGCTCAGATGTAAAACACTAAGCCACAGATCTAGTTGCAGGACGACGTTTTTCTTTCGATGCCGCTTAGATGGTTGGGCAACAGAGCGGATAGAGGGGAGTCAAAACAGAAGATGCACCGGCGTTGAATCAATGAGGATTTATTGAGGTCGATCTCCACGAACAGCTCAAGTCTTCCACCACATACATCATGTACTGTCGTACTGATGATCTAAGGCCCCAGTTGCCCTGAATCATGACTTTGATTGCCATCATAGATATGCCCCTCTATGTCCATTTAAGTAAATTTAAGACTAGTAGGTCATTGTATGACAAAAACTCCGATCACACCATTTAACATTATTTTCATCCCTAATACGCTTGCGGAAAATAATCTGGAGTACGATACGATGATAGTAAGAGTACCTACGGTTGCACCGGCAGTAGTTCCAAGTTCCAAGTTCTAACTGTGCAATAAAAGAGTAGAAGTACGAATCGCGTCTCTCCAGGCCCGAGTGTGTTTCTGCCGTCCTCTTCCCTCTCTAGAGGTAGTAGTAGCTAGCTATTAAGAGGACACGAAACGATGTTATCGTCCTACGCACTTTTCTCTTCAGAAAGTTAATATTATATAGATATGATATCAACTAGCTAGTGAACTATACAAGCCTTGGTTTTGTTTTGTACAGCATCTTCATGCAATGCTAGCACGTTTTCTTGAATCTCCGCGTTGGAAGGAAATGGCTCTGAATAGAAGTAGTCATTTTCTCGTCTAATAACTGAAAAGGGCGTCAAGGTAGTCGTCAACCGTGTTTGCAGTGGCGGCCTGCCAATTCCAAGCCTCCCTCGAAATATTGTGTCGCGTACGCTGAGAAAAGCCCAGATCCACGCCTTCATGCCTTCCGGTTTCGGACCAAAAGAAAGGTCGTATAGGGCTTTCCCCTCCAGAACTTGACTTTTGGAGTAGGACAATAGAGCATTCTCCAAATTATTGCGATTTGATCTGATACATTCAGCAAGCACCACACAGTCCTGCAAAGCACTGTTGACACCCTGACCACTCACACCTCCCGTGGCATGAGCAGCATCTCCTATAAGAACGGCTTTGTCATTGTAATGATAGGTATTGCAAACAACGGATGATGCCCCTGTTTTTATTTGGCTCATCAGTTGGGATGCCATGGACTCGGAAATAGCCTTCCATTGAGGGAATGCAGTTTGCAATTCTTCCACAATGGCAGTCTTGTTCATTCTTTCGGAGAGAATGGCACTTTCGCCTCCCCCGGCAAACAATATACAGCAACTACCATCCAATCCAGTCGGCTCCACAAACGCCGTTGTTGACCCACTCTTTGGTAGGATCAGAGAAACCGATGCAGGGTCTACTTTTGGAGGTCCCTTGTCGACTCTGACGACTTTGAATTCGCCAGGAAGAGACTCTTTGTTAGTTTGGAATGAAGGATGACTTTGTCGAATTGAATTCCTCACTTTTGAGTTCACACCATCTGCACCAACAATTATGTCATAAGATTTGTCTGCTAGTGGTGGCTGGATAAGATCCTTTCCTTCATTTCCAAGACTCAATGTCATGGAATCAAGGTTGCACTCATTGATCGTTGTCTGAAAATACATATTTAATCGGCCACTCCCTTGAAATCGTCGTTCAAGCTCGTCCAGTAAGACACCGCATAAATCTGTTTGATACGTCAGTACCGATGGTTCAACAGTCAATCCATCTTTGTTGTTAGATGCATCTTTTTCGGACCGTAACGGAATTACGAGACCACCGACATGCAGCTGAAAACGTTCCGATTCGAAACCTCTTTTCTTTACTGTTTGCCAAAGATCTTCGTCGACTTGGCGAATGGCCGTTCGGCCACGAATCCCAATACCCAATGCATATGCTCGTTGCTCGGCATTTTTGGAGCGCGGATCGGATCGGCTCTCAAACAGTGTTACTGTAATATTCTCTTGTTGAAGCAATAAATGGGCCAACAACAAACCGGACGGACCGGCACCGACAATCCCAATCTTGAGCAGAGGCAGGATTTCGTTGTTGGCTGAGACTGATGACAAGGGTGTTAATAAACGGGATTTGGAGGAGCAAGGTACGTTTGTTGTAAAGGAAACACTTGTCATTGAAGTAATCCAGAACCACGAGATCAAAAACAGAACGATGTTCCGTACTGTCATTCTGACGATTTTTTAAAGAACACTACTATCTTGCAGAAAAAAAAGGTTGTTTGGTGAAGCATTTCTATTATTCTTTCCGAAATTGCAACAAAGGTGTGCCTGAACCCCCTCAGAGAGAAAAACGGTTGTGAAATCGTCCAAAGACTCCTGCCGTCGTCTTGTCGTCCAGTATTTATGGTGTTTGTTTTCCGATGAGAAGTTGAAATTTATCGCGAAGACAAATTTCAGGAACGCAGAAGCGAGCCGTAGCATCACTTCGACTCTTCTAAAAATGGTGGTCGAACGTGTCGATTCCTAAACAAGGAGGAAAACCTTCTTATTTACTTCTGTGATGATGAGGTAACTACGACGAAAACTCGCTGTCGAACATGAGCCAACAAGAGACTTGAAAGATATTGCTTTTTGTTTCGGAAGGTCGTTGGCTTCTGAAAATGCTCTTCTAGTTCTCCCACTGGGAAAATTGTAGCAACGCACTCTCCTCTCTGTTGTTTCTTGGCTTCTATAGTCCTCTAGCTAGTAGTTGTCTTTTTTCTATTCATGGTACGAGACTTCGGTCTGTCTTCGCAGTAGTAGCTAGCTTTTCGTTTCTATTGGTCCACAAAGAATATGAAGGGTAAAGGCAGTTCGATTCGAGATTTTATTCCACCCCCTTTATTCCTTTCTCTTCCTATGATATGTGCAAGTCGACAAGCTTTTACAGTTACACCAGTTTCGAGGTTACATTCTACTCCGTACTCCAGGGTACTACGTAGTATGATAGCGCAAGTATTGTGTAGTACTAACTGTAACGTACCTTTCATCTCTCTTTTACGTACTTCGTACTACGTATCATACGAGTAGTATTTTTTTCATTCATCGACAAGAAGCAAGAAGAAAACAACGAAACGGAGACAAACATATAAACTTTGAACAGAATCCTCCCCTCTACATGTAGCGATTATTGTGATCGCTTCTTCGGTAACCATGAGCACATTTGCCAATTCTGTGCAGCCAGTGGTGGTGAACGCCTATACCGAGTACGTTCCTTTTTACAACAAATAGCACCCACGAAAGGGAAGCCTATCACAGTGCATGACGTTAATCGGCAGAGGGTTGTTTGGAATCTTGATCAACTGCCGTCTTACCACTTTGGTCTTTTCCTTTTCTTTAGAGCTCTTTGCATCGATTGCCAACATTTTTTTAATAATCAGCTGTATGAAACGTTCCATAAATTGGGTCCCGAAGTTATGGATCTGAACATTGTACCTTTTGGCAACGCTCAACTTGACGAAATTTCGCAGACAGTCACCTGTCAGCATGGAGACGGGGAATGCGACGCCAATAGTTGGGAGCAGTGTGCCGTCGAGCATGCGATTCCGAGAGTGTACATGGAGTTTTTCAACTGTTTGGAGCATGCTTTGCCCATGGGCCATGCCGATGATGCCTTTCCAGACTCGGTATTTTTGGGCTGCGCAGCCATCACTGATGACCTTGACGATGCAGACCTGCAAAGATGCCACGACAACCCAATGATGCGGTGGCAACTTCAACAAAAATATGCCAAGGCAACTCCCGAGCACGATTATGTTCCGTGGGTTTTGGTGAACGGGAAAAAGATTGACGAAGAGAATGATAATTTGTTGGAGGTGATATGTCGCGAATTCCAGGCAGGAGGCGGATCTGCAGTTGCGTGTGACTCGTACTCCAGTAGTTCAGAGAGCTCCTAAAACGACGGCATCATGGGTGCCAAATATCTGTTCATCATTGAATTCTCCCAGCTTAAGGCTCCTCCAAGTAGTCAAGCGTTCCAAACTCCTTGATGAACTAATAGAGAACGAGAGGACACAATGGATCTATTTTACTGTAGCTACTGTAGTAGGACATTTCGAATATCAAACCATTCCATTATCTGAACTGATTTTCTTTGGGCCGTAGGCCACAGATAATGGTCGTTTCAGCAGGCTTCCCAGCAAACCAGGTGCGTGCGTCGCCCTTCCTGCCACCCTTTGTGTTCATACGTCGACACCGCCGGCAACCACGAGTTGCGGTCCGGGACTGGATGTACGAATCGAAAATAGACTTTCGTTGACCGTGAGTTAAGACTATCCATAGTTTCGTGGACCCATTTACAATATCCAGGATGATCCGTTGCCAAAAAGAAACGTCCAACGTTCGATAGACCAGATGGCAGCACCCTTTTACCCGATTTGTCGTCCTCAGTGACGTGAGACACTGCGGTGTCTCCTTTCCGTAGAATTCTATGAAACTCCATAAGCGTCTGCAGTTGAATCAACCTCCATTGCTTTTCTTCATCCTTCGGAAATGGGTCCGGGAACGTGACGAGAATTGCGGATAATGATCCCGATGGAATCTTGAGCAATAATTTGAAACCGTCACCGGCATGTATCCGTAGATTTGAATACGGAGGACGAGTCTCATCTGCAACCGTTGGTGAGTCGTCAAAGTTTGGTACAGTTTCAGATTGGTTTTGATTGTTTGTTGTATCTTGTGAATCTGCCCGAAACGGATCCAAAGCTGACGAATAAAATTTGTATTCGTTCCAGTACCCATCAGTATTTGCATGTACACAGCAGTGGCGAGTCTGACTTTTTGCCCCGTCGTCGTCTTTGTTGCATCTAGGAACTTTGCTTCCATCCCAGGCGTGCTGAATACGCTGGCAGACTACGCCGATACCAGGATTGTGAACTTCCGCTCCGACAAAGAAAACGTTTTTTCTGTTTCGATATTGCCTCGCCAGTGCCAATAGATTTTCTCCTCTGCCAAAACCTAGCTCCAACCAAATCTCGCGTTTCGCGTCGTCCTGTTGATTTTCAGATGGTGTTCTTCCTTGCTGATGATTGTATTCCATGTCGTTATTGACTTTGGTGGTGTCAGTGGTGACGCCGTCAAGAGATGGGGAGGCAAATACTTTGTCCCAATCTAATACAGATCCAAACGGAATATCTGGCAATCGTAAGCCCCGGTCGTCCAAGACATTTCGAATGGCTCTCTTTTGAGACTTGGTAGCTCTTCCCGCTAGATGTTTCCACCACTTTGGTTTGCGAGGATTGTACGTTTGTCGTATGGCAGCAGAATCGTCGGGATGGATGGCAATTCCTTCCGGGTTTGATTCCACAACTGCTGTCGTGGGGGCGGCGGCTCTAAAACTGGAGGAGCATCCAGTGCAATATGTGCCCGTCGGATCTTTCATGGGGGATACTGTATGCCTGCCGAAGTAGGTAAAAATAGGTCGCAATGTCACCTTCGATGGTTGCTCTTGATTCGGAATGATGTGAGTTTGTGGATGACAGAGTGTCGTTGTCGCGTCGATGTTTGTGATCTCGTAGCTGTTGTGTTGACAGTGTCCCGGTCCATCATGAATCACCATGATGACTATCATACGACTACCGGTATGATAGCTACGTACCGTAGTACGTCTAGAAAGGGTAGGATCGTAGTAGATCGTACTTCGTACGTAGTATTAGGTGCGTCGAGGACGACCTCTTGGACTGCATCAGACCCGTCAGGTCTCGGAAGCTCGTCACAAGTTGCGCTCATGACGATCTCTGATGATGAGTTGCGTCGTACGACCACCGCGTTGTTTGTTTGTTACAGTTACGACTACAGTTGAAATGCGAAGTATTATATTTCCTCTACAATCCCACTTGGATAGAGTGAAGTGAAAAGTTAAACAGTGTAACAGTATTATAATAAGTACTACAGTAAGTAATAATTCGTGTGAAACAGACAGAACCACCACCAAGACCTCCGGACACACTCCACATCAGTCAATCTTGAGAAACTTCTTCTCTTCCGTCTTGCTTACACAAGAACTTTCTAGTAGAGAGTAAATTGAATTATTCGATCCTTGCATTCTTGTTGCTCTTTGGTTGGTATTGCATTACGTCGTAGACCAAGAACGATTCAACCACCCTCTCGTTTTTGTTTGTACTACGTACTGTTCTCTGCTGTCAAGTCTGTATACGAGTATGTCGCCACCTACAAATCACAACCATCATCATCATTATCAACAACAACAACAACAACAACAACAACAGCCGCATCGTCCCAGTTTTTCATCCAACAGTTCATGTTGCCAAGATTGTTCGCGAGAATGGAAACGTCTCGAGTTGGAAAAACAACATTTGGCGTTGGATCAAAGAATGTTCAAAGAAGAAAAGAAGAATTTCAAAAGGAGCGCCAAACTTTCCAAGGGACTCGGTGGAAGTTGTCAAGACGATGCCTTGCAGCAGCAGCAGCAGCAACAACAACAAGAACTAGAACAAGAAATAGACCGTCTCCGTGCGGAAATTTTAACCTACCGACAACGACAACAGCAAGACGACGAAAGGCGATTGGCCGAAACCAATACTCTGGGGAATACTCTGGGGAATGATAATCAGTCATCGGTCGTGGATGTCTTGAAGGAACAACTGAAGACCTCACAACAAGATCTACAAGCAACACAACGGTCGCTTGCCCTTCTATTTGACGAACGAGATGATCATAAACGACAAAAAGACATCATCCAACAAGAGTTGGAGTCGGCACGAAAACAACTACGACAACAAACAACGGCATCCGCCGCTATTTGTGCCGCCTGTGAGAATCAAAAGTTGCGCTTGGTGTCTTTGGAGGAAGAAGTCGAAACTGCAAACAGGGCATTGAGAACGGCTCAAAATCAACACGCAAAGGAACGACAAACGTGGAAAGAAGAAATTGACGCTGCCAAGGCCGCACTTGTCGTCAATGGAACGCAACAACAGAAAGATCGAGAACGTAAAGAGTTGTTGGAAAAGTATAGAGAAGAGATTGAACAGTTGCGTCGAGAGAATCGCATGCTGCAACGATCGTCGTTCTCCACTGTCAATTCCAATTACGCCGAAGTATCACACAGCCAAGAGGAACAACCAGAAGAGACAGTTGTAGCTGCAGCGATCGCTGCAAAGGAAGAAGAATTCCAAAAGTCCCGCAAAGAATGGGAAACACAACGTCGACGTTTGGAAGAACAAATCAGGCGGCAACATAGTGACTGGCAGAGAGAAAAGGATGATTTGCAGAAACGGTTACAGGATATGGCTGCAAAAGAAAGGGATTTCCGTCATTCTGAATTACAACGAAAACGACAGGAAGAAGCTTTGGAAGAGAAACTGTCACAGCTTCAAATCCAGTCAAAACAAGAGAAAGAGGCACTCGAAGGAAAACTGAAAGAAGAACAGGACAAGGAAAAAATGTTTCACAGACTGCAGAAAGAATGGGAGCAGGAGCGCCGAACTCTAGAAGATAAGCTCTCCACACAACAAAAAGAGGAGCTCGGTACTCAAGATAGCCTACAGGCTGAGCGTTTGAAAAAGGAACAGGAATGGCTGTATGAAAAAGAAGCTTTGGAAAGCAAACTTCTGAAGCAAGAAACGCAAATGGAAGATTGGAAGTTGTTGGTGCCCCGCAACAAGGCACTTTTGGAGCAATCGCAATCCAAGATCGAAAGTTTGAAGTCGCAGCTAGAGATTGCGCGAGCTCAATTCCAGGAACAGAGAAATCTTTCACGAGCCTTGCAAAACGAAAAGGAAATTCTGGAAAAAGAGTTGGAAGAGCGTCGTGAACGTCAGGAACTCAACAGTGTCTCAATTGACGACGACAGTATGATTGTGGAGAAGGTTTTGATTCCTTCAGATCTCTCATATGACATGTTGACGGAGCTCAATATGACCAGAAAGCATGTTATTGAATGGGAATGGATAAATCCTGATGGTTTGGGCGGGATGTACACGGGATGGCTGGACCTGGAAGGCAATCCCGATGGACATGGCACGCTTCGAATGCAGGATGGAAGTGTCTTTATCGGTCATTGGAAACGAGGCCGAAAGAATGGAATGGGAGTCTACTCTTCCATCGACGGTGCTGTTTATTCGGGTCCCTACTCGGATGACGAGTTCCATGGCCGTGGAGTCTACGTCTCCGATGAAAATCAAATCTATACGGGCGACTGGGTTAAAGGCATGCGCGAGGGCAAAGGCATCGAGTCGTGGGAACGAGGCGCTCTCTATGTTGGAAGCTATCGAAACGACAAAAGAAACGGTACGTTACAGAAGCGTGTTGTCACGTCGTTCATGAGTCGGATATTCACACATTCCATTCTGCATTCTACCTCTCAGGCAAAGGCCAATATACTTTTCCAGATGGTCGCAGATTTGAAGGGGAGTACAAAGACGATCAGCCGAATGGCACTGGAACACAAACCGCCTCAGATGGAGCGGTTTTGTACGATGGGTCGTGGTCTATGGGAGCCTTTGTCGGTTCATGATGTTTTTTCTTTTACGAAACAATTTTTTCCTGGCTCTTTGATGTTTCCATCGGACTAGATAAAGGCGAGAAAGTAGCGCTCTATGGGATTACTGTAGCTGGAGTCGGCCAATAAAGAGATATCTTGCACTTTAGACGTCTTTTGAACCCGCGAACCGTTGTCGTCGATTTCGTCGCCGCTCTTGGAGTTCTGGCCAAATGGAGGCCAAGTAGTTTCCAAAACGGTCAAAGATCGCCCAAACACGGTGATTCCACGGCTTATTGGGGTAATTTAGATGCGGTAGCGATCCGTCCAACGATCCACCTTTGTGAAACGTTGGAACGGTTGAATCATTGTCGGGAATGTCACGATAGTGTTGCCATCTGTGTTTGAACCACCAATGAGCATTGTAGGCATACCCCATGCAAAGACAACCAGTGATGGCATATAAAAAGGCTGCACGATAAGCCGTCTTTGCCTGATCCAATCGATCGGAAATGTCGACAGCATAAAAGACTTGCGGTTTGCGATCCCCAGTTGTGTACAGTACGTGCTTGGGTACAATACCAGGTAGATACATAGGTTGTGTATCAATGAGAATTCCCACAAATATCAGAAATATAACTGCCACCATGGAAAACTTTGCTCCAAGTTTGGCCAGTCCAATTTTGGAAAAGGTGGATTGTGGTGTCTCTTTTGGACGTCCCGACAGGTACGCTCGATATCTGGAGTCTGGGATAAAGGCCGGCACCAGTGATGGTAAATGATTCTTCCGAAGTCCTATGAAATT
The DNA here is from genome assembly GCA_019154785.2 of Nitzschia inconspicua. Taxonomy (NCBI): domain Eukaryota; phylum Bacillariophyta; class Bacillariophyceae; order Bacillariales; family Bacillariaceae; genus Nitzschia; species Nitzschia inconspicua. The sequence continues at coordinate 1,565,272 of JAGRRH010000009.1, read as the reverse complement.
ACCACTAAGTGTTTGTCCTGGTGGACAACGCGCCAGAGGATCCCCGGTCTTGAACAGATGTGCCTTGTTTGCATTTTTGGCGTCCATGACTGTGTCCCATGATAATATGGAGCTGGGTGGAAGAGGTATGTCAGAGGATTGATAGTGCAGTGGGTTGTACATGGGGATAGATCCCATGGAGGAGTTGTAGGCTTCGGTCCCTACGATCCCGTAATCTGTCAGTCCATCGTCTGAGGTGATTTCCCAAGATGTGCTCGTTGTGGAGAGATGTTTCCCTTGCCGTTCTCGATCTGGCGATGGTCGAGTCGCCTTGGGTATTCTTTGCCGCATACTAGACATGATGCGGAAAGGTCTTTTGGTTACCCCAACTAACAAGAACAACCTTTTTTTTTGGCACGCCAGATTTCCCAACGAGACCGTCAGTCTCACAACGTGCGTGTCGTAGAAAATCGCGGCACGACGAAATGAAGCCTCGAAACTTTCAGACGCTTCCCCTTTTATGCGTCTTAGCTTAGAATGAAAGTATCGGTTTTAGATTGACGTATGTCAGTAGTTTCTGTTCAAGCGTTGTACATTGCCATGTCATCCTATCATCACGACAAACACTGGACCATCAATTTTCAATTTTCGATACAACCTCTTTCTCTTGTGTTGGACGGGAGTACTAATACGGTAACAGTGTACCGGTAAGTACCGTGGCAGACGGGTTGCACCTTCTACGGAGCTCTCTATTTCATGACCGGGATTCAAAAGACATGAATTAGTTTCTTTCAAGGAATGCCAACGACCAAAGATGATAGGTACATAGGTAGATAGTTGACTGTGAGCTGACTCTGATGATGAAGTATCATAGTGATGATGAAGGGGCAAAAATACGACTACAATGACTTGATTGATATGGTAGTAGAGTCATGATTCATGATGGAGACTTAAGTCGTAATACATCGTACTACCGGTAGACTACCAGAACCTTTAACTGTAAATATGATACATACAACCCCGCGAACCAGATGATCGGAGTGATAATATGCCAAAAAAAAGGAATCCAACTTGACGGTGCAGCGCATCCCAAACGCCTTTGATATCTCATTCATTCCATCGTCCACAAGAGTCTGATGAAAGATCCCACATGAGCACGAGCGTCCCCAAGTGTTGAAGTGACTGGTACGCGAAAGACCTCAGACTTCATTCAATACCGTTTACCTTGGAAAGTACCCATCACTTTTCGATCGTGATACGCACCACTCGGTTGTATGATCGTTGCCTGTCTCGTGACCAGACATACAGAAACGACGTCCAACATCCTCTGTCGGCACCCCCGCTGTTTCTCTCTCCCTGTTCACATCACCATTGCCACTGAAAAATCCAATCAACCCGAACGAATTATGGGGTGCGGCCAAAGCAAAGCCGTTGACTTTACCGAGCTCGACATGGCTCGATCCGAAAAGCACCTTGAACTTGGTTCGCCCATGAACATATCGTCCGGGCCAATGGTAACGCTCACCCAAAAGGCCAAGCCGGTCATGGACAATCTCATCTTAGCCGACAACACACCAAAGCTGTCCAAACAAATCCAAGCTACCACGGCAGTGATAATGAGATCAAACTCTCCCAGAGGAGGAGCCCATCACTTGAAAAATGTATTTGCACCGCCTCTGGAAGATCCCGGATCCTTTCAAGCGCCAGTCTTTGCCAAGAGCCAAGAAGAAAAGCAATTCATTCGGGAGGCATTGCAGAGCAATTTCGTTTTTGCGGCGCTTTCGGAACGAGAACTGCGAACTATCATTGATGCCTTTGAAGCCCAAAATGTTACACCCGAGGAGACTATCATACAACAAGGCGACGTCGGGGATTACTTTTATGTTATTCGGAAGGGCACCGTCCGATATGAAGTCAACAAAAATGTCGTCGGTCATGCGGGAGAAGGAAAAAGTTTTGGAGAACTGGCTCTGCTTTACACTAGTCCACGAGCTGCTTCTGTCATTGCCGAGACCAAGTCAACCTTGTACCGAGTCGATCAAAAGACCTTTCGGTATATCATGCAATCGCAGACCTTGCAAACCGAAAATGACAAGAAGGATCTTCTCAAGGGAGTCAGCTTCTTTGATGTCCTAGATCCAACCGACATTAACAAGCTGGTGCACACCATGATTCCGCGAGTCTTTGAAGCAGGAGAATTCATTGTCAAAAAGGGGGAGGAGGGAGATACCTTTTACGTCATTCAAGAGGGCAAAGTACGTGTCACGGATATAACCATTGGATCGACCAATTTTGAAGAGCAACAACTGGGACCGGGTGACTATTTCGGAGAACGAGCACTGATACACAAAGAACCACGGTCCGCAAACGTTATTGGAAAGACAAGGGGGATAGCCCTGTCGATTGACAGAGAAACATTCGAAAATGTTGTCGGAAGTATTGCTCTGCTCACCGTCAAGGCCGAGGACAAACGGAAACTGGTAAGGACTTGAGGAAATAAAATGTTTGTGCAAGCATTTCGTTGAGGGGCAACACGCACTTTCTCATCCCTCTACTCTTTGTTTCATTAAATAGTCGGCGATACGAATCATTCAAATGACTCATCTTTCACAACCGACAATCGGATCACTGGCCTCACAAATAGTTGACAAGACCGTTGGTCCAAGGACGGACATAATGACGGAGGGAAAGACGACACAGGCTGCACTGTATTTTCTCCGTGCAGGTAAATTAGAGATGAAGTGCAAGAGTGATCCGGAATACAACAAAACGATCGAATCTGGAGGATGTTTTGGAGAGGAGATGCTGGAAATCGACGTTGGTGGGATGAAAAAGACGACTGATTGTGTTGCGAAATACACCGTTAGGACTCTGGGCGATTCTGCCAAAGTTGGTGTCTTGAGTATGTCAACATTCCGAGAGGTGGTTGATACGACGACTCTTGGAAAACAAAAGAAGACGATCGTCGAATTATCCGGAGGAGACGGCAAGATACCATTTGATTCTTTGAAAAGACACACGATCCTCGGAGCAGGAACATTTGGACAAGTCTGGTTGGTTTCTCACGTGGGATCTGACCAACAGCGGCGACCTTACGCGTTGAAAATTCAATCAAAGTATGAACTCATCAAGAACCACCAAGCCAAGGGAGTCGTCCAAGAAAAGAATATCATGCAACAACTCCATCACCCTTTCCTGACGAATCTTGTTCAAACCTACCAAGACGATGATTTCATATATATGCTTCTGGGTCTAGTGCAGGGGGGAGAACTATTCAGCCTGTTGCACCAAACTACTTACGATGGAATAAGCGAAAAAGACACAAAGTTCTATGCGGCAGGGATTCTTGAGGGTCTCTCGCAGATGCACCGCAGAAACATACTGTACAGAGACCTCAAACCAGGTAAGCAAGAGAAGCAGGAATGCCACGGCCTTGTTCACAGTTCAGACGACCCCAAACTAACTTGAAGTTGTACGGAAAATGGCAGAAAACGTGCTAATTGACAGAGATGGCTATCCTGTCATAATAGATTTTGGATTTGCGAAGTACGTTGTAAGCAAAACTTACACTTTGTGTGGTACACCGGTGAGTCGAACAACTGAAATACCATGGTATATCCTGTCCGAGAAATACAACTCAACCTCTCTCGATGGAATTTTTAGTTATATCTGGCACCTGAAGTCATTCTGAACCGTGGCCATGACAAGGGTGCAGACCACTGGAGCTATGCAGTACTTGTATTCGAAATGATCGCGGGCTACACACCTTTTTATCAGGAAGGAATGGATCAAATAAAGCTATTCCGAACGATTTGCAAAGGACACTTTTCTTTCCCACCAGCCGGTGTGATGTCAATGGAAGTGGAAGATCTGCTTCAGAGATTTTTCGTTCTTGACCCAGCCAAGCGATTAGGTTCGCTAGCCCGAGGAATTAATGAGATATATGCTCACACATGGTACAAGGAGATTGACTTCGGAGAGCTCAGGCAAAAGGAAATAGACGCACCGTGGGTCCCAAACATCAAGGATCCTTTGGACACAGCTAATTTTGAGAACTGGGATCACCTCGAAGACAAAACAAAAAGCCACGAACCGAAAGTATCGGAAGATGCTCAAAGGATATTCCAAAACTTCTAGCGAAGGTTTTGTAAAAGGTCTAGCATAAACGTTGCTCAATCTTGAATGTTTTAGTACTTCTCGCGTACAAGATTGTTGTGAATAACTGCCAAACTGACATGGCCAACGAAAATCCGGCAAAAAACAAAACCGGGACACATAATCGAATGGACGAAAACCACCCATGATAGATTGTTTGGCTGTCACTCCCTGACTGCCTGATGCTTTGAATCTGAAGCAACGAAGGTGCTACAAATGCAACATAAATACCGGCAATACCTGCCAGCTGCAACGAAATTGACAAATCGGAAGCAATTATTGAAACCAATACTGGGGGCACGGACGCAACAATCTTCCACCATACCGAAGCCGCCTCTGTGCTCTTTTCCAAAATCCGCCTTTTAATGTCAGCCTCTAACGAGTCGTACCGCTTATCCGATAATGCTTCTTCGAGAGCCGAAGAAAAGCCACCTTCGTTGAACGAATCAAATCGAACCAGCCACCGTGCCATTTTTCGAATGCTCCATGATCCATAGGATGAAAGAAGATTGTTCCCCAACGTATGGGCAATCAGTGGAAAGATGCTGAGTGTGTCGAGTGCTGGGAAAACCACGACAACCGTCGAACAACAACGGAGAAATGCAATTATGAAAGGGGGAGCAGTGTTCGAGTCGACTCCAAAGGTGAAGTTGGCAAAATTTAGATTGATTGATGACTGAGTATCGGCGCCAAAGAACGAAGCCGCAAACGTCCCTAGCAATACTGCATTTAACGATTCGCGTGAGATAGCGACGATAGACGAGACGTAACATTATCGCGATCCTCGAGCTTACCGTATAGGAAGGATGTCGTGAGGAGCGACCCACCTAGCACGATGGGCGTTCTTTTGATTTGAGATGGCTGATCCTGTAACGGCCGCAACAGCCCGGGTACAGAATGCTGAAATAGCTGTGCAAATACAAACGTCGAGAATGCCACCGAGAAACCAGAGAAACACGATGTGTAGCTCATTGCGCAACCTTGCGGGTTTTCCCTGGCAAAATATGGCGGTGCTTCTCGATTACTTCTGGAACCATCGAGAAAAAGCGCCACCAACGACCCAAAAGCGATGATGAAAATGGCTATGAACCGAATAGAAGCCATGACAGATTGGATACCCAGCTGTTCCTCTAATTCCATGCAGGAGAGTGGTACAACTATTGCTCCGAATACTATCTGCGGAACTCCCGTTTTAGACCAGAGCACAGCAGCCAATGCGTTGCAGAACACTTGTGCGTATGCCAGCTTGGGTGCGAGGATCGATATGGATAAGTAGAACTGATGATATCGTATCACCAGTGACGCCAGGTTAGGTTTTACTTACCAATCCAACATACATGAGTGCTAACAATGCTACCTGGTAAATTCCTTTTTGAAACTTGCCCAGGAAAAAGTCTACCAAATCAATCACTTCATATCTCTTGGCCGATCTTCCAAGCCCTTCCTCCGAATCCTCTTTGACATTCACAGTCAGCAACGGCTCTTCTTCCCCTCGACTTTTCTTTTTTACAAGCTGTTGGTACCGCACTCCTGTTTCGGCCACCCACATGACTGTCCAATAGCTGAATATTGTGACAATTGCAAGCAATCCAAGACACAAGAGAAACCCTGCCTTGGCAAATGAATAAGGTATCCCCAGAATCCCGACTCCCAAAATGTAATTTATGGAAAGGAAATACATGGAACGAAGAGTGAATCCACCCTTACCCGATTCATCAGGAGTCTCATAATATGACGCCAATTCCAGTAATCGATGATGTCCTGATGCTACAGATTGTTCCTCCGATTGTATAGTTTCCTTCAAATTATCATCTTTTCGGCCGAAATGACGGTGCAGGTTGCCGTCGTTTGTTATATTATCATCATAGTGTTCTTGATCGTGATGATGATGATAGCGCCGACTAACGAGTCGAGCCAATCTGGGAGCACCCCTCCGCTCTCGTTGCTCTATGATCTGTGGTATAATGAGATCTTCGTTGCCATCTTCCATAAAGACGGCAGTCCAATCCATCTTGCTGCAGGCTCCCTCCCGTTGCTATGCGGTCAATACGTCGAGACGTTGCTACCGGTAGGAGGGTAGGAGTGGTATGTGTTTGAATTTGATTCCATTGACTGTAAATTGTGTTGATGGACTTTGAATGTCTTTCATTCATGAAGGTTCAAGGTAGAAAATCCAAGCCTTTTGAAATTTCCATTTGTAGGACCGGTAGTAGATACCAGTACCGTACTCGGAGAACGTATTACGTCGTAGGACGCTGAAGACAATAATCGCAGCGAGTTAACAGTAAGTAGCTACTTGTGTGGAGGCAAGACAATCATTGGCTGTCAAAGTGTTTCCCTGTTGGTGGAGCAAATCGATCAAGGAGAAACCATGCGCAGTAGGAGTGCTGGTATCAAGTCCGTAATCTGCCTGTTGCCAAACGATGGGATTATAGATTGTCTTGGGGAGGGCTTGGATGCCCGCAGCTCAGCAGACACACAACAACACAATTATTTGTACAATAGTTCAGCATTATGACGTAACAGATAATGTTGTGCAAAGATAATAATCGTCTTCATTTCAAATGTTTTCTTCCAAAACTCTTTCTGCAATCGGTCTCCAAGCTGTGGCAACATTTCGGTTTTGATGCAGAGCAAGTGCCAAACCCCGTAACAATATGGAACATCTGCTTACCATGATCAATTCCAGGGGAAGTTGAACAATAGGATCCCGCTTTTCAAGATCTTCCATCAACACCTGGATATGCCTTCCCTGAAGAATCTTCTCTGTGATTTCAGCGTATGAAACCTTGGCATACAGGTAGAATACTTCTGGGTCGTTGTTTTTGGTTTTCATGCCTGCCTCCTTCATCAGTGCTACTATCTGTTCCTTGTCGTCCTCGTCTAGTGCAATAACGAGCTTTGCGAATAAATGCCTGGTTTCCTTGGAAATTCTTTTGACTTGGCCGTAATCGATAAGTCCCAATGCAGGACTTCCGTCTTTCTCTCTCAACAACAAGATATTGCCCTGCCAAGAAAAAGACCGAATGACTATATAAGAAATCGTGGGATACAAGTGGCGTACAAAAACGAAAGGGGCCCAAAATCGATACTCACAGGGTGAGGATCACCATTGAAGAACCCGTCCACCAAAATCTCGTGACCATGAATGTGTAACAAATCATCAATCATCTTGGCATGATTGATCGGTAGAGACGATTTGTCCTCAATCGGCTTGACTTTCTTTCCTGGCAACAATCCCACCGTCCAGTTGTAACTACGGTGCATTATATTGGTCAACTTTCGTTTCTTATCCAAAATACCAATATAAAATTCGTACTCGGACTTGGTAGGTCCCTTCAGTTCTTCTCCTTTGGCTTTGGCTTCTTCCTCTTGTTGTCGTACATCTGCCATGTATTGCTTGACCGTCTTTCCTTCCTGTTCAGCACGTTGTTTCGCTTCTTTCTTGAGCCCGTCTGCCAGTTTGCCTCCGTGCAGTTCATCCATAACCAACACCCTTTCGGTACAAAATTCCATGTAAGCTTTGGGAACACGACATAGTTTCCCTGGTCCTTCCAATCCCGCCTTTTTCAAGTTGGCTTGGACTTGATTGAGTTGTTCTGCCTCTTGAACATAGTCGAATTCCGTCATGAATTGCTTTTCGATTTCTTCCAGAGCCGGTACATGGACCGGTTGTGCGATTTGGGCAAACATTTTAATGGTTCGTACATCGCCTCTTAAGATTCGTTCCACATTGGGATACCGTACTTTGACCACAACTGGTGTACCATCTCGCTTCAATGTGGCACGATGTACTTGCCCAATGGCAGCACTGCCAATCGGGGTCTCTTCGAATGTGGCAAAAATGTCTTGAGCATTCGGTAGCTCCTCTTTCACAATTTTTCGAATAACTTCGAAATCTTGCGGCGGGACTTGATCTTGGAGGACACTCATTGTATCTTGCCATATTTGAGGAAAGGCTCCTCCCATATTCGCAGCTACCATTTGTCCACCCTTGATGTAGAATCCTTCCAATTCATAGGCCTTTTTCAGTCCTTCCGTTGCTGCATTCTTATCGAGTTCGTCCCAGATGTGATCGGGACTTTGATTGTACATGTGCCATCGATATTCGAGATATTTGGGGATTGCGTACTTGTAAAAGCTAATGGACCGCATCAATCCCTCTGTACCGCCGACATGATCATGAACATATTTGATTCCACCGGCAACGGTGATGAAAAAGCCGCCAATGACTGGATAAAACCAACCGATCTTGGTCGATGAAGAAAGAGTGGCTGGTTGTTGTTGCGTCGATGGTGGACTGGCAAATAAGCGTCGCTGGAGAGCCAAACCCAGCCACTGAGAACGGAAGTGCGAACTCCGGCGCAAGGGTATTTGGACACAGTGGGAGTAAATCATGGTGTCTTGCTTTGGACGGATCGGTGATGAGGATAAGACGATGAGACAGTGGTAATTAACTGTAAGTTTGGTCTCTTCAAATGCGACGAAGAGAAACCAGAGAAATCACTACGAACTACTCCTGTACTTCGAAGTACGAAAGCAAGTTTCCGTCTGATAACGTCATTCTGTCCTTGCGCGCGCAAGTCGTGAAAGATAACAGACTTTCTCATGTACCGACTGACGTGTGTGTGTTGGGATCGACGTATGATGATACTTCCATCCATCATCCATCATCCATCCTGACACAAGCTACTGTAGGGACGATTACAGCAGTGACGTCCGAGTGGAGTTGCCGATTACCCTCCTCACAAACTATCAGAACCAGTATAGGGGCACGCAATATTATGTTCTTCTAGCTAGACCCGTCCAACGAAGCACCGTAATCGTCATGAGGATCTCGAGACTTTGGCTCGCTTCCGGGTTTTTACAGTCGTCGTTCGGCTTTCAGTTTCCACATCCACTTTTTGAACGAATACAACATGAAGGATCTTTCCCTACGGCAAATTGTCAGCGCCAAAAGCAACGTACACACTCGACGACCACGCTGTGGGTTTCCGAACTGCATGTTCCAGCTTATGCCGAATCAAAGTTACCATTTATCCTCACAGAGGAAGACATGCAACAACTCCAGCAATCCAACATACACGGTGGCCAATTGACCTTGCAACGACTCCAGGAGCAAACTTACACGGCAAACATTGATTACGAATCCCTCATTCCGTACCAAGACGGGTTTTTACTGCACAAAACCATAGTTCCCATTTTCAATGCACACGAATGTCAACAAATCATTGACGAGGCTGAATTTATTGCTTCCCAGATTGAATGGACTCGCAATCGACATGGAAATTATCCCACTACTGATTTGCCACTAGTGGAATTGCCGCAAACATTGAAATTTTTAAAGGTGGCGTTGGTACAGCGCATTTATCCATTGTTGCGATCCCAGTTTGGAATGTTCTTGCCAGATCCAAATAAACTTAGACTGGCCGATGGATTCGTCGTCAAATACGATGCCGACCAGGGACAAAAGGAACTCAAGCCGCACCGGGATGGATCTGTCCTATCTTTTAATATTGCCTTAAATCCTGCATCGGAATTTGAAGGAGGTGGCACGTGGTTCGCATCGTTGGATGCAGCCGTCAAGATTGATCAGGGGGAGATTGTGAGTCATTCCTCTGCGTTGTTGCATGGGGGGCATGGCATAACCTCGGGGAAGAGGTATATTCTGGTAGGCTTCGTCATACTGGAGGAATATGCACCATTTTCCATGCGCTTTTACAACCAAGTAAGAAACCTATAGCACTTCGACACGAATCACTGGTAGCGCATGCATTATAGTTTACAAAGAAAAGTACTGTTATTGGATATTGTCGATAGCGTCGTGGATCGGTACTTCCTTGCAGTCGTTTTCAAAGCTTTCCATAAGGGCAATCAAGATCTTCTTCGTTTGTATCGAAACATTGGTCAATTCTCGACATTCTGATGTGGCCTCACTGTCGTCCCATCCACCTTGCTTGTCCAGTTCATTACTGAGTCTTACAAAATTACGCCATAATACTCTTTCTTGACCCATACCCATCGCAACATCAATCGAGTCCCCCGAAGTGACATTAAACTTGCCATCAGCTGCGGCAATTCTGTCGTAAACGCGATATGTAGCGAGACCGTCAGGATGTTCAATCACAAAATCGTTCATTGTTGCGTAACGGGATGTTGCCTTCAGCTCGATTGACTGCCGTGTAGCACTATGAATGTAAGCCACATAGAATTTCAATTGGCGGCCCTAAGGAGATTCAAAATGCGAAGAGCAACTTTTAAGGCCGACGTTTGCTGGACAGCAGCTCACCTCATATCAACTCAAGTTTACCGCTTACCTTGGTGAATTTTACGTGGCATTCGGCTGACACGATTTCTCCGTGTTTCCCAATCTTGAACGAATTAACTCGTGCTGATTCTGCAAAGCTTCCAAGTCGATTGAAAAAGAGCGTGCTAACCAAGACACAGAATCTGCCCAGCACACGAATACTGCCGTCTTGCTTTCGAAGAGGTAATTTGACTCCCACTTTTTCGACGTCGTCACAATTGAGCTGTATGGACGCATCAACTTCTGTGATTTGACCAAAATTGGGGTCTTGTAGAACACGATTCATGAACCGTTGCACACGGTATTGGTGCACAAACATGGTGGAGGACTGAATGAACTTTCCGTTTTGCTTGGCACATTCCAACGTTTCCAGATATTCAGGCAATAGAGTAGAAATGGGGTCGTTCACCAACACATGCTTCTTACAGGAGAGTGCTTGCAAAATGTAGTCTCTTTGGTAGCTGCAAAGCGACAAGAGAGGGTCGGACACAATAGGGTGAATTTCACGTGGTGATGAAATGAAAGCATCTCTCGTGCACCGGGTCTGTTGCCAGCGAATGAAATTTCACTCACCTGGGTGACAATACAATGTAGACGGCGTCGATATCTATCTGCTTGAGCATTTCCTGATATCCTTCAATTCCTTGTCCAATAACCAAATCGTCGGCGTCAACATCCAAGTTGTTGATTTCCAGCCATTCTCGAACAGCAGTTTTGACTTGGGACTCGTCGTCACAGTCCAGTGGAGGATTGAGGACGACAACACTGGTTAAAAAGCACCGACTGGCTGGTTTGGACATGGCTGAGACATGTCGGTCGATGATGGAAATGTCGTCAATGAGGATTCCGATATTAAAGTCGGGTTCTGCGACGTTCGTCATCCCAATCTCCCTCCAACTTGGCATTTTCAGATAGGTATTGTTTTTGTTGCCGAGACTGTTTTGCTCCCCCCCAACCTTGGGCAGAGATTTATCAAGAATATCATTCGGAAGAATCGAAGGAGCAGACGAAGGGATTGGCTCGTCCAGACTCATTTGCACCATGTCCAGACCTGGAATTTGAGGGTTCTCAAGATGGCGATTTGGCACCATAACAAGAACACTGATGTACACTGTACAATGAATACTCAAGACAACCGTATGATGATAAAGATTAGTAACAATACTGTTGCTTCTTTTAACACTGATTTTGTAGTACTCCACACGAAAATTTGTTGTTGTGATGGAAACAGAATTCTGTACAAGCTCCTAGCCAGTCGTTGCAAGGTTATAATTGCATGGGGTCTGGATGAAGCATCAACAAATTGGCTTCCGATCGATTGCCGGTGAGCGGGGGAGTGCGAAAATGTATCGCAAGTTCAATTTAATAATAAAGAGAGGTACTAACAGTAAGGTACGGTAAACCTGATGCACGACAGAGTACGTAGAAATATGATGGACGAAATTATGGATTCGGCCACGTATCGCATGATTACGGTACCGGTATTTCGTTTCTGCCTTTATTTGGATCTGACAACAGACAGCCTGTCCTTTATCCCAACCGTTCTCATTATTGTTTCTCATTCGTCCTGCGAATTTTCGGAAGTTTCTTCGGGTTCTTTTTGACCCGTTGAAAGTAGCAAGTGACGCGGCTTCTCCAAAGAAACTCGAGTCTTATCACATCACTGAAATGTGAAGCATTAACTACTACTTCGTACTACGTAGTAGTCTACTACGGTACTAACTGTAAGTCGTAACGATAATAATGATCCATCCTACGGTACCAACCCTCGGAGTATCTTGTAAAAAAATAACCCAAATAATCACTTATCACCACGGAGCAGGTGATAATTCCATGAATACTTCGAATTAGTACACAATATCTCCCCGTAGTTCCTTCGAAGTCGCAGGTCTCCGAACAATCAACTGTAAATGTAGACAGTCAACGATTGAGGAAGCTGTGATTAGTTTATACGGATGAAGTTTGCTTTCACCGCTCAGTCGTCAGCTCCATCGCCTAACCGACCAAACTCTAGTATGCAGAAAAAATAGCCAGGATCTTCAAAGAAAGAATCCAAGACAGGCTCAGACCAGATACATCTTTGCCGAACAATCTGACACAAAGTAAAAAAGCTTTAAACCGTAACAACAACTGCCACAGAATAATCTTTAAGATAATCTCAAACACAGCGATTTGAACATTGTTTTGAAAGCAACATGTTGATATTGTTGGTATGCCCACATTTTCTCAATCCTACGTCGTATATGTTACCGCGATCGGTGATGGGATTTGTGCCTCTTCTTCTCGTGACGTTGAGCGACTTGTCTGGTCTTGAACGCCATAAAGTCTTCCCAGTATTTCGTTTCTTCTTCACCCTCCAGGACGTAGACTTCTTCAACTTTAGTATCGTTGATTTTCAAATCTCCTTCCTTCAACCGTTTTGCTAGCTCCGCGATGTTGTCCGAAGGATCTGGAAAGCGAATAGCCCCATCCTGCTGACCACGAGAGAAATCGACATAGATCTTGCGAGACTTGACTCCGTCGATGTCGGTTTCGAGGCCCTTCGCCAGGCATTCCAGCATGGCCTCACGGTCACAGCTCTCCGGCACACCCTTCAACTTGATGACGCACCCTGGTTTCCAATCTATTGTAAACTTGGGCGGCGACGAAGGTTCATTGGCGTCGTCGTCGTCCACATTCTCTCTGTCGCGCTTTGCATTCCTTTTGGTATTTCCCTTGCGATCGTTTCGTTTTGACTGGACGAATTCAGAGAGCAGCATGACCTCCAATTCGATCGGTTCCTTGCGGTTATCCACAGCTGGCAAAATTACCTTTTCTTTTGGTTCTACCTTTTCTCCGTCCTTAATGGTCAAAGTGGCTTCCGCTGCCTTTTTCAATTCTTCAAGATCGTGGAATTCGACCAAAGCCGTACCAGCCGGAATTTTTCGGCGCTTCTTAGAACTATCGGCTTCTCCATGCTTTCCGTTATCTTCTGTCACAAACTGAAGCTTAATCAAGGCAATATCTCCGTACTTTTCAAAGAGCGCACGAACCTCGTCGATAGTCACGTTGTAGGTCTTAACAACATTCTTGTTGTCATCATCTTCACCTGCAGCCTCTTCTTCTTTGACGGGTAGATTCTTGACATGTAAGGACAAATGAAGATTCTCTTTCATCATATCATTGGTGAATGGTTTCACACGACGAATCATGGACTTGTCCTCGTCCACAATCAAGAGATCGGAAAGTTCCTTTGCTGCTTTTACCACAACTTCAGGTTTTTCACTAAATTTTTTGATAGTGTTGAAACGCATCATAACCTCTACAGGAACGGCCTTGTCTTCCGACTGAGTGAGGAGCTTACGAATGAACATGTCTTGACGGACGTTGGCGTTGGAGAAGAAAAACTTGAGACGTTCCTTGATGCCTTCGACCGCTTTTAGATCTTCTTCGCACAAGGACTCTTCTTGCTTGGCCTCGACAGCAGCTGGAGCAGGAGGGTGCACATCTGCCACCGCGTCCGACTCTTCCTTCTTGATTTCTTCTGTCATGATGAAGGATTATTGTATCAGTCTCAGATAGAGAAATAATAAGGGCAGAGAGCCAGTCCGGAGTCCGGAGCGTGAGATTTCAAAGGTGTCTTGTGCAACAGAAGGCTTTTGTGAAAAGATCCTTGTCAGTAAAACCGCGGGTGGTGGAGCAGAACCGAGGCATTCATCCATCGAAGAGAATTGATTGGCGTGCGGCTGCAAGACGAAAAAATGAGTCACGAGCATGCGGACGATGACGTGGTTCACGATTCAAATCACGCCTTTGTGTGTTTTGCCGCGGTACAACATCCGCCGACTGGGAACGAATTTCTATCGGCCGAGCAGCCGAGGGTCGAACACAAACAGCTTTGAGAACAAAGGAACGAACGAACGAACGAACGAACGAACGTCGCCTTTCAGGATGCCGAGATCTGGATTTCTTTGGTGGTTGAGCACATCCGCTTTCTTTTGGGGCGCCTGCAATGCTCTCTCATCGATTGCGTCTGTGTCGACCCCGTCCGCTTCCGTCACTGGAAAGTTGGAGATTCAACCATTGAGTGGCGGCCCAAAAGTTTCGTTGAAGGATTATATTTCCGAAGACAGAACTCTGTTCATTTTTGGAACTTGTAAGTAAGCCAGTTTATTAGCAGGTAGAACATTGAATATCACAGATTGTATCAACACTGACACGATTCAGTTTTTGGTTTGTTTTGTCAACATCCTGCCAATAGATGCCGCAGATTTCAATGCTTTAGAATATGCACAACGTCTACGATATTACTTGCCAATCCTAGAACGCGAATGTGGTATCACAAAGTTCGGTTTTCTTCTGAATTGTGAACCAGATGCCGCCACGGCATTGGCAGATTTGGTGGATCTGGACACCACTAAAGTAGACATTTTCGTCGACAATGAAGGAATGGTTGGGAAAGAATGGGGCGTTGGACGAGGTTGGTTACCCGATGATAAAAACGTCAATCCATTTCTGAAGCTGTTTGGTATGTTGTGGGGTCTAGGAGCGTGGGCGACGCTTCCAGCAGTGATTGGTGGTTATATTGGCAATCCCTTCAAGCCACAACGATGGATCGAAGATGCCCTCGCTGTCGGAGGAAGGAAAGGCCGATGGCCGGACAATGCATTGGAATTGGACGAGAATGGTCAAATTGTAGTAAACAAGTTTTCAAAACTCCAATTGGTGGGTAGCTGGCCAAGGCGACCATTGGAGTTGGCGACGTTGCGCTTACAGTCCATGATCGGAGTCTCGTTGAAAGAATGGGAAAAGTTGGCACCGAACCAGAAGGCGTTGGATGCGGGGGTCCTCACGCAGCTTGGTGGCTGCCTTGTTGTGGATGGCTCTACGAACACAACTTTGTTCGAATGGAGGGATCCTGGAATCTGCGCCGTCGCAAATTTCGAAGACATGATTTCCAAGCTAAAAGATTGAGCGAAATAAGATTATTGACAGGATGATGCAGAGAAGGCATTTCAAATCTTTACTAATTGTTAACATTTGAGAGAGATTTATGCTAACAATGCGATGGACTTTTGTTCGTAGATCGCATCTTGGCGCAGGAAACAAAAAAAATGCAGTTATGAAAACCATTGCATTGGAGTTCTAGTTGTAAAAAGAATGATTCAAAGAAATGTGGACAAAACGGGAAGGAGCAAGAAAGATGATCAACCTCAGCACGAGGTGGTCTCCTCTCCTTGTTTGTATGGCAGAGAAGTGTTCTTACACGAAGAAAGGGCCAACGCCACTTCCACAAAAACCTGTTCGTCGTTGGAAAGGTTTCTCTTATGCAAGGGTGTCATCTGATTTTCGAAGCGACGAGTACGTTTCTTCGGTTTTTCCTCCTCCGAGTGGTCCTTTTCCAAGTAAGTGCTTGGCTCTACGATGGCAAATTGTGAAACAGTACGATTTGCACAGGTGGCATTGATTTCTTGAGTCATAGTACACGAAAGGCTTTCCCTGAAATGCGGCGACAGCTGGAGTTGTGGAGGAATTGGGAGGGGCTTGCCCAATGGAACCTTTGAGACTTTGGAGGTATATGGAACATCATAGCGAACCTGGGATGAGTGCAAATCTGCTGCGACCTCGCGGTTGTTAAAGTAAATTCCAGTTCTCTCTCGCCTCTTTGATCCCAGCGATGGAGCTGCTGGCATTGCACGAAGAGAGGAAACAGCTTGAAGAGAATCAGCTTTCGGTAGACTGCTTGGCGTCACAATAGGAACCTCTTGCGCTTCACTCAACAGTTGTGAATGAACCAACCGCCGAAAGAGCAACGGGCTCTTAGCATCCAGCTCACTGTACGAAGAAGAAATTAGTACCATGGTTTGTATCAGATCTCGAGGTTTTAGGTCCAATGTCCTATGGTGCAAAACGGTATGGGTAAGTGAGTTGTCTTCTTCGGAACTTGTACTACTGCTCAGAAATGACTCCAGGGCCATGGTCGCTGAAGATTCGATGCCCCCTTTACGTGAAAAAGAAAGTTCAGGTGATTCGTAAGAGGCTTTCTGTTTCGTTCATCACGACTACGGTAGTATTACTGACACTCTTCTTCTTGAAAAATATTGGGAGGATGGTTGCGTCCATGAAATAAAGGAGTAGAAGAAGAAAAGTACTTCCGGGGTTGTTCAAATGTCTTGACTCCGAATTTCTAACGCTTTTGTGCGAAGGGGCAAAACCACGTGAGAAAAGAGAACGAACCAAATGGGTTGCCGCGCTCGTTCAAAGGTTCTCGTTGTCAGTGAAGATTCTCCATCCCACCATTTCCGCTGTTACTGACTGTGAAGCAGTCGAATGGTCCGTTGAGACATCCCCAGAGAGCCCCATTCGAATCTTCGACAGCAAATTATAATGAGCTTTGATAAAATTCCGGCAGTTGCCGTAGAGTTGTGCTGGATGACATCATCCTTTGCGAATGTATGGTTAATAGTCATGCCCATTTTGAATTTTTTTTCAGCTGAAGGGCCTGAATTGACTTCTCTTTTGTTAGAGAGAACAAGAAGAGCACTTGTTGTGGAACACTTTCGCACTGTCACACGTCATTTATTGCTACTACTTCCCACTTCCCTCCATGACCAAGAAGTAAGATCTATTTAAACGCGGCTACTAGCTAACTACAGTATCTACCGTACCTGTAGCTACGTCGTAGACGGCTTTGGGACAAGATTTATACTACTACGTCACGTATCATACCCACGGTATCTCGACAGTCATTGCTTTCCTTCGATTGACTCTTTTTCAAACCTGAACCAAATAAATGACAATCGTCATTACAAGCCGGCGCAACCGCGTTTTCCTCTTTCACAACTTACAGTTACCTTTTCTCGCTTTTTCGAACAGGGATCGATCAAGAATCATGACTTTCTCTTACTGTACGAACTACTCCGAGTTCGAAGTACGAAACAGAGGAGAACCGACAAATCGTGTCAGTGTGGACATCCCGAAAAATGCTTTTCTTCTTTACTAGTCGTAATTTCTTTCGGCAAGATAGGCACCAGTTACTCCCATATTTGGTCTTCAATCATGATTGTGAATCGCTGAGATGGAACGCACTTCAGAATGCGATTGGCCACGACAGCAACCCAGCGTTCTGGCTAGCAATTCAGAACAGCAAAAAATGCTCCTTCTCTTTTGCTCAGAATGTTGACCAGATCTGAGTTTGTGGCGTATCCCTGAAATTTTGGCCGCTTCCAAAATATCGGCATTGCCTAATTATGGAATGATCCATACTGTTAGTTTTGAAATGAGTCCAACTTCTGAAATTTGTCGACTTGAGCCCAATTCTAGAATTGGGCACATTCGTGGAAAGAAAAAAGCCAATTCGTCTTGAAGACGACCTGTGGTTTGAGGCTAGAGAGTGATGGTATTGTTCAAGACAATGACTAGTACTTGGAGTACTGCAACATTCCCGCGAGCAAGTTACAACTGTGTAAAATACCATAAATACGACTACCGGTAGTACTGATGAGTGGGCAAGAGATCAACCCAGTGCAAGCTATGATGTCTTATGCATTGCATCATGCATAATCCGTGTCCTACATCTCAATATCTCAATGGCAATGCCAAAAGTAAAACCTATTTGTGGCTATCCAACTACCACTAATAGCTACTGCCTACTGTAGTTCCGTATCTAAGGAGTTGGCTCACCCACCCGGCCCCTAGGTGCGTGGCAATAGCCAGAGGATCAGAGAGGAGCCTTATGCTAGCATGGTGTTCAACTTCATCTTTGTCTCTGACACTTGTAGGGCACTAGTCCTAGATGCGCAAAGGAGGATGCTTGGACTAGTATCAGAGGGAGCTTGGGTAGGGGTCTGGATTGCCTTTGCAAAATTTGGTGTACAGGGAACTCAAGGACAACATGTGCAGAATCCTGTGACGAAGCATCAATGACAACATTCACGAGGATCTTGGAGTCACACTATGTACCTGGCTTCCTTCTGCTCAAATTGCTTGGAAGTAAGTAAGAGACAAGTGAAGACTGTGTTTCTACTGCCCAACTGTACACTCTAATGCTTGGAACCAAGAGAAGGTATCTTGATTGAGGTGGGTTTCTTGGATACTGTTGTCAAGACCTGCCAAGACATCTTCCAGATTATGAGCAAGCATGGAGTAGATTTTGTGAGAAGAATGGGCTGAAGATAATGAATTTCCGAGAGAGACTGCCACGTGTGGCAGCAGAGCAGGTAACATCAGGATATCTAATTCAAAGAGCCACATGGAATAAATTACCCGCGGACCACCACTTCAGATGTCAGAGGCAGAGCACAGAAAGACCTCTCTACAACTGGATGAGACTGCCACCCTCTATTAGGAAAGATATAGTCCAGATAGCCTGATTTCCTAATGGAAAGATCTCCTTTCAATCATCTGCTAAAGCGTCAGGTTTGGACCTTCTTCATCACAACTTCCTCAAGCAGATCTCTTGCTTAGCAGTGCTGGTTGGACTTAAGTCACAGGCTCTTAAGTAAACTACACCCCTGGAATCTTTGTTGAACCAAAATTTGGATGTATTTCCACAAATGGAAGTTATTGTAGGTTCTATTTCACCGCTGATATTTTTTTGTGAAAGATAATCCTAAACCTTCCTTAAATAAAATTGAGTCGCAGATAAGGCTGTATTTCAAAATAAAGCACTTCAAAGTACAATAGTACCTACCAACTTATTAGGTAGTTCATGCTGGTTGTTTTGCAGCTGATTTGTCAAGGCATGAACCAATTATATCATGACAATGTCAATGTTGGGTCATTCCTACTTTGAAGATCTGGCACAGCTATCTCCTTGAAGGAATTTTTTTCTATAAAATTCCCATTTTTTTCTACGGAGCACAAACTACCCCCGGTGAGGAATTATGAGAAAAAGGATCCAACATGAAAATGCAGCCAATGATTCAGCCATAGATCTTACGGAATCTGATGTGTCATATGTGGCTTGCGACGAGGATGTACGCAATGCAGCGCGGATAGTGGCCTCGCGGAAAAGAAAATTGGTCCAACTAAAACAGGCAGGAATGATGATGAAGAGGCGCGAACAGTGTCTGAAACATGTAACCATAGGAACGTTGGTGTCATGTAAGATGGACCCAAGGGATTTCAAGAGCCCCCTGGGACTCCAAGCAATTGTTTGGGAAATTAGTGACAATGGAGCGGGAGGATTTCAAGTGGTTACAACTCATGGACTCATTATAAATACTTTCCACGGAAGAAAGGTAATTGTTTCCGCAAAGTTTTTGATGACGTCCATTTACAGTGAATTTTACCGAGCCGTGCCTTCCACGAGAAAGCTGGTAGTGTATCTGATTCGAAGATCGTTTCTGACAGAACTGCTTAACCTACCGTAGTAGGTATTGTTTTTGTGTTATCCATAAAATGAGTGACTATTCACTTTTTGCACGGCGTAGTCTACGATAGTACCGTAGTACGGTAGTGGATGACAGCCGGTAGTTAGTCCTTGAAATGTACTCCGAGTACATCACAGTCATATCTTCATACGTCCTACCAAGTATGCAGTACCGTATTCTGAACGCTCGAATTTCTTCTCCTTTTTTTTGATTTGATTGACTGTGATGTGATGAGAGTCATATCCACATATCATCCATTCATCACAGTCAGCATCCATTCGCAGTCAACCATCCTCTCTCCTTTTCTTTTTACGGTAGAACACTATTGGTGCTGACGACTGATGAAAACAATATACAAAAGAAGTATTCTACGACAACTCGAAGGGATCAGATCCCTCTTAAAAGGCACAACTCCTTGAAACCGGACTGCCACTTTTGTTACGTTTTTATACACAATCATGACACTGAAACAAAAAACTACCAAGACCATGCGTGTCCTAAACGCGATCGTGTTTCTTTCTCTTGTCGGAAGCCAAGCCTCGGCCCTAGCTTTGTTCTTTCCCGTGAAGACGCGTGCGCCAATAGCATCGCATCATGCCACAATCTCCACGTCATCTATACCACAAGATGACCTTGAAGAACATCCGCAAAATCAGCAAAACACTCCAGATAAAACGGATCCCCCTTCCAATGATGAAGCATCACTCATCCTGAAAGGTGACATTTCTACTCGATCCAAGTCCCTTCCGATTATTTGTGAAGATCGTCTCTTCCAGTTCTTTCGAAAACCTACTTATCGCAATCTGCTTGTAAGTGGGGGTGGCGAAAGACCAGTGGAAACGCTTACGGTAACTAAAACAATGTTACAAGAATGGACCGAGAAATGTAAACAACTCGGAGCTGCATTGCCAGACGAAGAAGACTCGATTCTGTCAGTGGAATCTAGAGGCATTGAATTTCCTGGACTCAAGGTTAAGAGTGTTGCCACGGTTGGAGTCAAATATATCGACGAACAGCCGCCTCGACATGAATTTGTTCTTCTTGGAACACAAGAGGAAGCCAAAGGATTGACTCCTGTTGTCTGGATCTACAACAAATTGACCGGCGCTAATCAAAAGAAGCAAGGGAATGATAACACGAAAGCCCAGTCGTTGTCGACCGTCAGCTACGAAACAAACAATGGCAATGTCGTATTTCACACCAAATCCTTTCTTCAAATCGGAATTACTTTTCCAAAAGTGTTGCTCAAAGTTTTACCTGGAGACAAGGCCGTCATAGAGGAGAAGGCCTCGTCCTCGGTCCAGAAGACGTTGGAGAAGGACAGCGTACAGTCAATGAAAGCATACGAGGCAGCTTATTTCAACGAAATGAAGTTGTAAAGTGAGCTGTTGGCTCGTTACTTTGATCGATCCGACAAAATTGCCTATCGAAGATGTGACGATGCCGCTCTGAATCGGCGAAAAGCCACCAGTCCAACAAACGAACGTTGAAAGCCAACTCTGCTGTAGATGCCGCCGTTCGATCATGGTGCACCTACCAAGCAAGCAATACAACCGCACAATATTCGTACTCCGTGCAATTCAAAAATCGTCCGGCGGAAGGCACATCGACACTATCTTACTGAGTGCGTCATATTTGGCCAAAGAAAGAGGGACCCACGCAGCCACCATCCAATCCAAAACTTCTGGAACTGACGCACTCAAATAATATATATTATAATATACTTCGGAGTATCATGCTTTAGGGTAAGAAGCAACAACTTACATCACGAACTAATATAACTTTTACCCGTGCTTTTTGGACTACTCCGTATTGCTTTAGTGCTTCATTTGAGCACAGAAATGCTAAACGGAGTAAGTACTTTCCAGAATATACCACGTACTACTGTAGTACTTCGTATCATTCTTGTATAATGGTGCATGGTGCAATAGACTGACTGTGAATTGACACTGTGCGTGAATCAGATTGACTAACATGAACTTACGGAACTGTTGGGTACTGGGTACGTCGTAAACACCACGACGTATGATACGGAGTACGTCGTACAGAGCTTTGTATCATAGACTACCGGAACAAGATCTTCCTACTACCGGTACATACCTACCAAGGCCGCTACCTACCGGTACTCCGCTACAAGTACCGTAGTACTCCGGTACGTCATACGTCGTAAAACCGTACTACCGTACCTACCGTCGGAAGCCACGACATCATCATTAACTGCAAGGTACCAGTAGGTACGTACGGTATGCCTACAGGTATCATACTCTGCACTCCGATTATTGTGATGTCGTTGATAGAGTTTTTCAATAAAGATTCCTCGTGTGTGAATATATCATATAGAGTTTAAAAAGCCGTTATTTGGATTTGAATGAAATTTATGCCGGCTGTCTCTCTCACCTACCTAGGTGTAACCGGTGCAGTCAGCCCATGCATGTTGAGCCACTGCCTCCTGCAGCAGCAGCCAGGGCAGGACGACACGACAAACACACTCCCTTTGTTCACATTCCAATTCGTCCAAAAGAGTCACATCTTCACACGCCATGAACGACGAACGTATTTTTGTACCTGAAGGACCTGTCCCAATGAATATCGCTACCATCTCTGCCGGATTCGAAAAGGGTGACTTCCTTGTCCGAGAGGAACAAGGAAACCGTGTCTACTTTGATTTCTTTGAAGAGGTGCGTGAGTTAGTATTTGGATAGACTTTCCGTTGCGGTGTTGAAGCGATTGATTTGCTTCATGATAAGTTTCGACTCAAAGCCATCCGTTTTATCCCTTTCCTTTAGGCATTCAACTACATTTCTAACAAGGGATATGCTCGCATGTCTCGCGAAGATGAAAAGCACTGGGTTGATTTGATGAATGTAATTCACGATTCCGTCAAAGGAGGTATGAAGTACAACACTGGAACTCTATTGATGGTGCTTTCCAGACCTGTTAGCACTGATGGTGTACTAGCAGTGGACAAGAAGGAGGCTGTCAAAGCAAAGACTCCGTCCAAAGACATGAAGGTCATGAACCCCTAAATACAAATTTTTTTCGGTCGAAATGGATTTGATGAGGAAACGACGAAGAAAGAGTCAACGAAGCAGCTTCGTTACAGTGCTGCAACTTATTGACTCTTTCATTTTCTCTCTTTTTTCTTGGTGGTGGACCTTCCCACAGTCGCAAGACTCGAAAGCGCGTACCCGCAAAACACCAACATTGACGGGTATTTGGCTGCTGTCAAAATAACACAAAATCAGTCCTATAATAGTTGTACTTGTTATCCAGCAATGATGATGAATTCCGGTATAAGTCACGGTGTTGCACCGCCTACTTTCGGACCGGAAGCCCTCCAAGACTGTGTATTTTTCACGTCATTTGCAATTTTCAGGATTCGTTTCAGAAGTGGCACATTGAGCGAACATGCCTTGCTAGGTTGTAGTTGATGCGATGTAGACTCTCCATATTCTATCGAGCTGGAAACTAATTCGGCGAAGGAGTCCAAGCGCTGCAAAAAGAAGAGAAACGGTGTTGAGAATTGCACAGTGGGAATCTGTATCGAGTTCAACCATTACCCACACAAATTGAGAGATAGACTCACGTCGAGAGAGTATCCAATTTCTTTGGTGATGAGCTCCTTTCGAAGCTTGTCCGATTGCAGGTTGATACAATACGCCAGGATACGCAAGTTCCGGGACTTTTCATCATTAGAGAAGGCCGCTTCTATCTTAACCCGCTCTCGCAACAATTTCAGTAGCAGTAGCAATTTCTCTGACGCCGACCTTGGCAGCACAATTTGTCTTCCCGCCTCATTTGCCTCTACTCTTCTGAGTTCCTCTTGCAATACTTTCTGGCTCTTTGGATCTGTCGGGTCAAAACTTTCCACTCGGGTGCCATCTTCTTCACCCACAGTCCATAGCGCATCAAGTTTGTCCTCTTGTTCTCCTTCCGAATTCATTGCGCTTTCCAATTGCTCGACCATTTTTGAGGTATCTCCCATCTGTTCCACTTTCTTTTCCTGCTGTCGGATGGCGTCATTCAGATAGTCCAGTAAAGAATCGTTCAACTCTCCTGCTTCTGAGCATGTGTCGTCGCCAGCACGAGACATTGACGAAAGGGTAAGGTCGAGAACTTCAATTCCTTCGCTGACAAGACG
The DNA here is from genome assembly GCA_019154785.2 of Nitzschia inconspicua. Lineage (NCBI taxonomy): Eukaryota > Bacillariophyta > Bacillariophyceae > Bacillariales > Bacillariaceae > Nitzschia > Nitzschia inconspicua. Next base: position 1,541,337 of record JAGRRH010000009.1, on the reverse strand, counting down.
ATCAAGAAGCATTGAAGTAGTTTCACGAGCCAATCGACCAACTTCTGCGCGTCGAAAGCCTTCCAAAAATGACCGAACCATGGATACCTGACGGTAATGCCCTCCTCCACGACTCTTGTCGTCACCAGCGACACCGTCGTAGCCTACAGCCCGTAGCTCAAATTCGCGCACGACATCCTGCAGGACCTGCCCTCTGCTCATACGAATACTCTTTGAAGCTTTCGCCAGCGTATTTGTAGAAACTTTGGAAGGATCAAATCCGACGAATCCACCAGGGTTCTCAAAGGAAGACACATCTTTTGGTAATTTCTGCCTTATGAAGCCCATATTAGAGTACATTTCGTTGTTGTCGTCATCGTCATCCCCATCGTTTTGAAACCCGGGAGCACCAGTCATGGCTAGCAGGGAAGAAATAAGTTCCACTAATTCATCCTTGGCAGATTCGATATCAGCAGATGTGGCCTCTGACTTTTGGTTTTGTTGTTTCAAATCCCATGGTGCTTTTTCTGGTTCAGCAATCGATCCAGTCATGGGATCTTGAAGAACTGCTTGGCCAGGTTGTGCAGCCGCCACACCTGTCAAGTCGTTATGATCTGTTGTGGAGTATACCGTGACGACACGCTCCCCCCTTTCATTTGGTTGCAAGCCAGGAGGAAGCGGTGGAGCAGTCAAAGCTTCCCGTGTCAGGGGCACAGGTGGCATTTCTTGTTTCCTTTTCTTTTCTTTTTCAGCTTCCAACTCGAAACCAGGAAATATTTCCTTTGTTTCATAGTAAAAATAAACTCCATCGTCCTCGGATTGATCATCTGAATGCTCGACACTGTCGTTCACAATTTCATACTTTTCGCGATCATCGTCACTTCCGTTTTCCACCCGTATCTTCCGCCTTTCCAAGCGAATCTTTTCTTCTTCAAGTTTTTTAGCTGCATAACGCCGTAGTCGCACCAACATTTCTTCCTTGGTACCCGTAGAGGGCAAATCGAATTGCCGACATAGATCGACCATTTGCGATTTGCTTGCTTGTTTGAGTAGTTCTCTGTCTTCAGGACTGAGGCTGGTATCGTCGCCATCGTTCTCGTCCGTCGATGAGAGGGACTCACCGTTTCGAAGTTTAGAGACACGGAGAGTACAGATTGGCAAAATATTGTGTTCTCGAAGCCCGATATAATTCTTGGGGCGCATCACTGTCTGTGGGACAATCTGAAATGCGTTCGCTTCGTTTCGAACCACAACCCTTCGCAGTGACAGGAACAGCAGTGAAACGACGGTGAGCGTAAAGTTTCTTGTAGAAACTGAACAAGAGAAGTTCTTCATTGCTAGAGACGCTGATAGGAAAGAATAACTTGGTCAACATCAAACTGCACAGCACACTGAATTCAACTTTCATGCGAAGAGCGATCCAACTCTTGTTGGGCGAGGTGATGTATGTTGACTTCCTGTTAACTGTAATTTTACGTCTTGATAATAATTGTTGCAAAGAATTTTTCGCAGTCGACGAAAGATGAATGGCGAAAAATCAAAAAGTACTCGAAGGAGCCGACGACCAATTTGACTAATAACTGTAAAACAAAAACCTCTAATAATAAGGCGATATTATAGTCCCATGGACAAGGCAACAACGGGTCCGGTACATCTTTCACGCGCCGCTACGCAGCGCGTTGCCGCGGCACATCCATCGTCAATAAGGAAACTCCGTTGGTTAAGAGACGGTTAAAATCTCGCGGGGCGATCCCCCACCAACCTTCTTAATCATCGATAGTCGTACTACGTAGCATGATGCTTCTCTGCGTAGTTGTAATGGAACTGCACATGTAGAACTACTACTACTCACAGCCGGTCTCGCTACAAGGAAAGAAATTCCATTTACTTTACTACGACTTCAAGTAAAGGCTCTCCCACAACAAAAAGGAATGTCCCATTCACACTATGCAGTAACTTTGTTCCTTTATAATGTATGGACTTAAAAAAAACTTGGCCGCTAGTCGTCGATAGGCTGGCGAGATTGGCGGTTTTAGGGCCTTCTGTATTTCTTGTTGTCTACCCATGATACCAAAGTCGTGATCTTTTTTTTAAAATGCTTTGTGAAGGCCTCTCCAAATCTTGAGACACCTCCACTAGCGTTCGTCCATTTTCCACTTGTTTGTTGATCGCCATTATAACTGTTTTAACCCTTGAATAATATTTCTGCTGTGCTTGTGGCCATGATCGTCTCCAAGCGCTTTTGTATTTATGCCGCCTGCACCCGGAAAATCTTTTAAATCTTTCCAGAGCATACCATTAGTTGTACATATTCATGACAGAGTTGGGGGCATTGGGCAGCCGATGTCGAAATCCTGGCGGGAGAAGAGACGATTCGGATTGCCTTGTTAGCTCTAGCCTAGGGCTGGGGTATACCCATGGGAAATAGCAAAGCCTGGTGCTGAGGTAAAGCCTGGCGCCGATGCTCCATTCTTTTGGAGTAATCATTTGCGTTTGCATTGCAAGCAGCTATGACAGATGCAGAAGTATCAACGTTGCCTTGATAATACAATTGGGACTGAACCATGTGATTCATTGGCAAGGCCAACGTCCTGGTTTCTGAGGCAACAACTTCAAAACCCTGGAGGACTGCATCGATTGCTTGGCGGTTCCTCTCTACCTGTTGATGACGCACATTCAAACGTTCAGCCAGAGGCGGCATTACAGCCGTATAACAGCAGCGTCCTGAAGAACAACTTCCTTCATCTTCGTCATGAATTGAAGAAAAATGCCAGCGGTTCCATGAATTCCTTGGGATTAGAACGTTGATACCGATGAGCGGATCATCTTCTATTGAACCGCAATTTGGTTGACCATATTTTTCACCATATTTTTGGATTAGCGACATGTTTCAGTGCTATCAAATCCTTAGCGTTCAATTCGGGTTCCTTTGTTATTCTTCCGCAGGCATCGAAATGCCCGGTACCACATGAATTCGTACCACTGTTGTGATTTGGTCGGACGGTTGTCCATACTTGCTTGCCGTCGCACGCCTTACCAGTGTTAGTACGACGGTTTTGGGATTCCAGATTGTACACATTACGCTGCATCTGATCAACATCAGATGCGGCAAAAAGGGCAGCAGCCTCCACGACTTTGCTACTGCGATTCCTTTTCGCATTTTCACGATGAAGAGGCGGTAGGTGGCTATTCATCATTTATGGTATTTAAAGATAGTTTCTGCGCCAAAGTGTATCATAAGGTTTGAGACAATGGGAGGGAGGGACGAGTCTGTACTCTAGCTACTAGAGAGTAAGAGTACGATAGAAGGGTAAATCGAAATCTGAAATCTGACAGTGAGTGCGATTATTCTCTTGTTTTTGTTTTAGAGTGTTGACTGTGAGTTTGAGCACTCCAGTGTGAATTACGTCGAAATCGTATGCTGCGATTGCGATTATTGATGTCGAAATTATCTTCATACGGCGTATAATAACACACTCGCTCCCGAAAATGGGGGGGGAACCGGCACAAGAGGGAGGGGGAAAGGAAAAAGGGAAGGAAAAAAAGAAGGAAGGGAAATCAAGGATTCCTTTGGGGACATTCCAATTGAAAGTCGTTGACGTGACATCGTGAATGAGAATGCCTTTTGTAGTTAAGCCCACATCAAACGCTGGTCTTCATCTTTTCCCCTTTTCCCTACCGAAATCTTCCACGAGATTTGATCTCCTGTTGAAGAACACGAAGAATGCAAAGAACGTTGTCACATTGTTTAAAGAAAAGACATGAAAAATGAAAAAAATATATAAGGCGACATCAGTGGACCCGTGACCTTAGTACTTACAGTTGTACGGTACTGGAGTAGGTACATATCATATCATTACGTGGTACTCACCAAAACAGCCATAACAGCATAATATTATTATTATTATTTTATATAATACACTGAAAGTATTATCTGTGCGCTTGTTCGAGTTGCTTTTGTTGCCGTTTGTTGTTGAAAATGACGATGAATCGAAAATACCTCTACAAATGAAGATGAATCAAACTTCTGTCTGAAATCTTTTGTGAAGACGTTGTCGTCTGATGATGAAAGAAGAAGGAATTACTAACCAATTTTTGGACGAGATTTTTTGGATGTGTTCCCTTCTTCTTTCACTCTCCCGAACGACGTGGATGACAGTCGCCAGTGTTTGAATTGACTCTTCCTTCTTGATGTGCTTCGCAGAATCGACTGTGCATCATGAAAGATACAGATTCCCACAAAGAAAGCAGCGGTATTAATTCATGAGAGAATACATTGAATGATCGTGATACCCATGTCGAAAATCGAAAAACAGGAAATTTCCCGCCACTTTGAAGAGTCCTCCATCCGTCAGCAAAGCAAAGGAATCGAACACCGACCAAAAACAATCATTCCTCCCGCAACAAAGACCTTGAAGGTGATTGGTATAAATATACTCCGACAACAGAAAAAAATCAATCAAGATGTAAATATCTCGATTGCTTTATTGGCTGTCGCAAAGAACGAGAAAACGGAACCAATCTTCCGAAGATTGATTGCCGTAAGACTATCTTCTCATATTGGAATATTTCCCTTTGTTGGAAACGCTTTCAAGCAAACCATTGACTCAAATCATTATAAATAACCCACAGAATTACGAGCCGGTGGGATAACCATAAGCACTAAATTATGTTTTTCCGTGTACTACCAATATGCTCCGTTGAGTCTGATGATCTTCTTTGGGCAACTCTTGCCGTGCGGAGGCCGTCCTATCGGATTTTGGCCGAAACGCTTCTTTTGACAGTAATCCGCGAACTCGACACAACAAGTCGATTGTGGTTGCTGTTGACTCGGGGCGCAAGCATACCCCAATGTATTTGGCCAGAAACAATTCGTCCAGTTGGGAATATACCCAACACCAATGTTGGGAGGCGGAGCCATTGATATTGGTGGAAAACAAGGTTGAAGCGAATTCGGAACAGGCTGTGGAATTGGCGGGCAGGAGATTCTGTCTTCCGTCACCATCGGAGGCGCTCTTGGTGGAACACAAAGTTGAATCGAATTCGGAACAGGCTGTGGAATTGGCGGGCAGTAAATTTTGTCTTCCGCTGCCATCGGAGGAGTTCTTGGTGGAACACAAAGTTGAAGCGAATTCGGAACAGGTTGTGGAATTGGTGGGCAGGAGATTTCGTCTTTCGTCGTCATCGGAGGCGCTCTACCTCTTTCATGGAGGAAAGTCGCACTCTCAACGGATCCAACTATCGTTTCCGGTCGAAATGTTTTGCAAGAATCACATCGGCATATGCCAGTGTCCTTGTCCGAGAGGCGACTGATGTTTCGTGCCTGCTGCTCCTCGAAATAGGACGACAAAAAAAGTTCTCCGTTGTTTGGCTTGCATTCGGTGGTGTTTTCGAATGGTCGCTTCAACTTCAATGCTGCTGCTTGGCGGTTGATTTCAATCAACAATGAATGGTCAAAATACGGCGGGATGTCCTCAAAATGAGTCGGGATTGTGCGTTCTTGCCCTTCAATTTTTCTCTGGAGAATTCGAGATTTGTGCCTCGCGGCGACATTAAATTCTGACACTCCACCCAACGTGAGGATGTCTGCGAGGTTTCTTCCAGTTCCCGAGTTGGCAACATGTGCCAGGAACTCGTGGAACTTCTCAAGGTGGGATTCCGGTCGGCGAGAGATCCATTTCGGAATGCCGTGAGGTGAGTTGGAGGGTGCCGGAATTTCCAAGTTCATCTCAATATTTTCCGGATCTGTCACGTATTGAAGCTTGGGAAACTGGTTCTTGGTTGTCGTCACAGTTTTCCCCGAAAAAATAAAACGACCCTCATCGTCCTGGCGACCTTGATAGGCAGCAATCCACCGGACCAATTCCGTTTCTGCAACGCTTGCGGTATGGATGGTTTTTGGCAGAAATGAACTAAAACGCTGCTTCCACTTCTTTGAATGACGCAATTGGTCTATTTCTTCAGAAGAGTAGTTTCTACCATTTGAATCGAAGGTTCCGTCCTTCAGCGACGAAATTAGACGACTTAAAGGGCCCGGGAGGTAACCGTAAAGACACCTCTGGAGATCCACAAGGCACTGCCAGTAAAGCTTACATTTCTGGTCCAATGTGTCTATTATTCGCTGTATCAAGTGAAACAGACCAAGCTTCATTTCGATCGTGTTCCCAAAGATGGCCTTGTAGAAGACCATTGCATTGGGGCACGTATCCGTGTAGACAACAGTCGGCGAAAAGGACTCACGTTTCTGGCGACTTTGGATAAGTGCGTGCGACACGTCTGCTGTCTTTGTCGACGGGACAATTACCAGACTAATAATCTCGTTCGTCTTGCCCTTTATCCCTGTAAAGGCTGCCTTGGCGCCAGGTAATATGTAGTTTTTGATGAGCTGAAAAGTCCAATCAAAAGCGACCGCATCATCTGGCTCCACATCCACAGACTGTAGTTCGCGGGTGTATCTGTCCTTGAAACTGTATCCATAAGGCGTTTCAGCACTCTCTTCGGCGCTTTCAAAAATCTTTCGAATAGATGCTGGGCTGGGAGGGTAAAATCCATTTGTGAAGTCGTCAAATAACGGAATTTCAGCAGACGGATTTTTGGAAAGATACGTTTGAACTTTGGAGACGTAAGCATTGCAGAGTCGCCTGTACATTTTCCTACTAATAAAGCTGCCACTCGCATATGTCTTCATCAGAATGTCAAGGTCACTTGTGATGCATTCAGCTAGGTGGAACCCTCCCGTAGCATATCGCGGATCGACCGGATATGCTTGACGAACATGGGCAGGTAGGCTCGTTAACAACCGCCCGTCGTTCGCCGCGAATCTGCTCTTACAACACTCGCCTTTCGCCTTACACTCGTAATTCATTAAAATGCACCAGATAGGAGTGCCTCTAGCGGTCCAGACTGGGAAGAGGCTGGTCGAGTGTGCCCAATTAGAGCGCGAATGGCTCAGTGGAACCTGCACTTTTTTTGTCCGCCAACAATTCGGACAATACAAGGTTGTGACGGGAGATACGAGCTTCCAGTCGAGGTAAATAATCGACTGACCCTCTAAGAGATGGTAGATGGGACTGGGTCTGGTTGTTCCGTCGCAAACTTCTTGTGGGAACGTAAATTGGGCTTCGCCAGGTCTGAAAAACTGGAGCCACTTGGAGTACGCTTCTTTCGCTGTAGAGGTGGTGTAAAGGCCCACATCAGTGCTCAAGGGCTTTTTGTGCGCTAGAACATGGTATAAGTAGTTCACAGCAGCTCCAATGTGTTTTGGATAGCTTTTTTCTTTGCCAAAAAACTTGGGAAAGTCGGACGAATTTGGCACTTCGAGTAGCTTCATTGTTTCCTCGACAGCCTCACGAATTATTGCTGGATTTGCAATGTCATTCATTATTTGAGAATCTCGTGGAGTGAATTGATCAGACGATGTCGATTTGTTGAAAGAATTGACTTGCTTGACGGTCGTCGCCGCCTCTTTTTGATGACCAGCAAAACTTCCAAAGAAATTATCCGAATTTCGAAGACGATTTGGGTCAATAGGCATTGGGACAATGGGAGCATTGTTGATTGCAATATTCTTTGCCATTTCTTTTTCAAAATATACAGTCATGTCAGACTTCCATCCCTGGGTCTTTCTATTTTTGGGACAGAGTTTGTGATGCGACCTGTGAGGAACATGGGCTCGGACGCCACTCTTCACTTTGGTTTGGGCTACACAAATCTTGCAGTTTTTGGCTGCAATGAAAGCCACACCTCCAAGGATGGTACTTTGAACCCGTCTTTTGCATTTGAGCTTAGTTGCTCTCTTCTTGCAAGCTTTGACAGCGCCATTGCGTAATTGCGACTGGATGCCCATCGTATGATTTTGGGAACTGTCGTCGTTTCGAACTATGACTAACTGTTGTAACAAACTCTCCAGCGGAGGAAAAGAGGCGCTGTCGCTACCTGCTTTGCCTTTCGTGTAAGGGTTGTGTATTCGCATGGTAGAAAGAACAATGAAAAAGAAGGAAGAATTGATGTCGGAATCCTATTATCCAAAAATTTGGGGATTGGAAAAGAGGTGAAGACGATGTCTTGGTGGATCAAGTTTTGAGACGAGATGGCCTCCTCTCGTGTCTTCTTTTTTCACTCCTTGCATTTGTATGGCGCGAAGAGTCGGCCAGTCCCTGAAAGGTTCTGACCGTAGGCGGTATGTTTGCGTGGGATTGTACGCATGAAAAGGACATTCATAAGACACAAAAAGGACATGTCCAATGCGATTTGATTGGCTAATTCTTCTGCCATCTACGCGGAGGTCCCTGCTCCCAGTATCATGAGTGTGAATGCGTGTATTTACTGTTAGATTCACATTGTACTGGGGGAGTAGCTGGCCCGTGCGTTACTTTTCAGAAACCTTATCTCTAATTTATTAAACCCATAATTTCTATTTTAACCCTAATTGACTTGCTCAAGCGTGAAATATTCCGGACATCATATTTGGAAAACCCCTAACCCTAATGAATTATTACCTTTATTTGCTTTTTAAACCCTAATTGAGTTGTCAAAAATTATCGAACCCAGTCGTGTATAATTTTTTGTATGTGTTTGCGGATTTCAAAATTTTGTTTGCGGATATGTTTGCGGGTTAATATTTTGTTTGCGGATCGTTTGCGGATATGTGTGCGGATCGAAATTTTGTTTGCGGATATTCCGGGGGAGCATCGTCCCTCTGTATTTAAGGGGAGTCTAACAATATGTAATTGCACAAAGAAATCTGTAGTTTAATTCAATATTTAGTAAATCATAAAAATAATATTGCAATTCTTACAAAGTACTGTAGGACGGAGTACTTTTTATTGCGATCGAAGAACGTTGTTGTCGATGCGCCAATGTAGTAGACATCTATTCAAGTGTGACGATGGCGAAGAAAAAAAGGCTGTTCCCCGGCATTGGGGCAAAATGCACTATTCTTACTCGGTTCATGAAGCCCAATGGAGGCTTGTCAAAGGAAAAAGACCACCGAAGCATTGTTGTTTTGAAAGAATTTTTCTATGAGGGACATCGATTGTGCTTCCGCTTCATACTAGATGGAGATGACCAACAGAAAATTTACCATTCGAATGCTCGATATGTTCGGATTGACAGTGAAGGTGGCATTGATGATTTCTTCTTTGAAGCTGACAAAAAGAAAAGACATGATGGCGATGCCATTGATAAAGCCGAAGCAATAATGTCAAAGAAAAAGGAGCCAGCTATCAAATGGAAGCACAGCAGGGCTCGGCAACTGCTCTACCAAGACATCATGGATAATATGTACCCTTGGATCCAAAGGACGACTTATCGCTCAGTCTTGAAGATATCTTTTCAATGCACACGGAGTACGCTGAGTATGACTTTGGTTTATTTCATGGAAGATTGAAGTCGCTCCGAAAAACTATTTGTGCTATGAATACACGATCGGAGATAGATCGACGTGCGTACGAGAACTATGTTTCAAGCCACCCAGTCTCTTTATATTCCCATGGAGGATATATCCAGTGGCAAGGCTCTGCTGCACAGAAGCTCTTACAAAAGGACATCAAAAATGAACTGCACGGTAAGATGTCGAAATTTGATCTCTGGTCTAGCAGAGAAGAGTACCACACAGAGTTCCCTCTGAAGGTTTTCAGGGACAAGGTTGCACAGGAAATACGAACAGCAAAATATCTCCACACACTGGAGGTTAAGGGGAAAGCTCAGGGGAAGCTACTTCCTAGAAAAAAAAGAGACAGCTAAAGTATCGGGAAACATTTATGCTTTTCGTAAATGACTACTACGTGTATTGTTAGTTGTGAGGACTTGTGCCTCTAATAATTTGGCCACGCCCTTCCGACTCTTGCCATTCCCTCTGTAGAGCCTTGAATCCGTGCAATTATCGCTTGGAAAGCTTGGAAAAATTCCTGAGATTTGAATCTGTCTCCGCCATTTCATCCTGAGACCGTTTCAAATGCGACGTTTCGCTTCCCATTTCCTCGTCAAATATTGACTGGCCCTCCGCGACGTGCTTCCGCATGGACGACATCTCTTCGTCGAGCCTAACTAGAAGCTGGTTTGTAGCAGGTGATAAGCGGCAAGCTTCGTCATTTTGCGGAGGAGATTCGGAAGCAGATGCTGCCTTTGCAGATGCGATGGCAAGGGATGATTGTTGAACTTAAGTTCAAGTCTGTCTTTGAAGCCATCTGCGTCATCTGCCAGTACCAAATCGAAACTGATAAGCCACTGTATCATGTTCTCGTTGAAGATGTATTGCTAGAAGATGAAGTAGAATAATGGCTAACTTCCAATAAAGTAGCAGGGCGTTTAGGGTGTGAACAAGACTGAATGCATACTTTGAATCACTAATCTTAACCCCATTATCAATAGTGGGGGGGGTTTTCCCCCGTTTGGGAAGTTGTTTGCGTGTTTGCGGATATTGAGATTTCCGATTAACCTGTTTGCGGATCGTTTGCGGATATAAGGTTATTGGAATAACCTGTTTGCGGATATTTGAATTTTGTTTGCGGATATTGCCCTCAAGAAAAAAAATTTTTGAGACGTGGATGTGTTAACGAACACGTTTCATTAGGGGTTCCTTTGTATTCTATCATTAGAGTTAGAGATCATTCAACGGAAGCGTGGCATTTAATCGAAACGTGTATCTTATAACCATTACACCATTAGAGTTCTTTGGAGTTCGTTTCTTAGAGATAAGGTTTTTTTAAGTAACGCACGGGCCTGTAGAGGGAGAGAGACATAAATTGCGCCATAGTAATAAGGAGCAAGCACGGCGTTGTGTTGGCACTGTAGTGTGAGTTTGGCCAACCTTGCCTTGGTAAATTATAATTGGCCAATATATCTCCGGGAGGGGAGGAGAACTCTAGAAGAACCAGGTTTAGGGGAGTTTGGGAGGAAATACTCCGGAGTAATATGTTGTCTTATTGAAGGCGAGATGTGTCAATACGCGCATATTGAGCGGCGAGGATGGACTCGGCTTTCTGCGCGACCGGCAGGTTTCTTGCCCTATCCAATGTCTGAGGCAACCTTCGGTTCGGATAATACTTACTACCTAGTAGCTCTACCTAGTCGAAGTCGTAAATCGGTAGAATCTTCGTAGTCTGGCACATCATGGAAAACTTAAACCTTTTCCTCTTTACAGTTAGGTACTAGAAACACGATTGTTGCGTTACGAACGGGTCCTCATGTTTCAACATCTCGTCATCAGCAGACAAATGTGAGCACTTTGTCATCGTTGGCCGGGTTCTTGCCTTTCAACTCTCGTTGGCATTGGGGCCAAAGCTTGCCTTCGGCTCGCTCTTCCAAAGCTCGCACTAGCATTTGAGCCGCTCCACCATCCGGTAGGACACTCTCTCTCATCGGATTGTCCGGCAAGTCCGGACGCATCCGATAATATGAGTATGCATATCCAGCCAATGAAGCACCTTGTTTCAGCCGCGCAATCTCTTCCGCCGAAAATGACTCCAAGATTGTTTGCAACGGCGTCTGATCGGCACCCTTTCCATCTTGGACTACTTGACATGTTTCGGGATCAAGCTTGGCTTCATTATGATCTCTGACTTCCAGTCGAACGGAGTAATCATTCGGATGCAAAATGGCGATTTTGGAGGAAGGAGACGAGTGCGGGTTCTCGCCAAAGAGAGTCGCACCATCAATACCCTTTGCTGCACGTGAAAGTATTGCTATCGTTTCATTGGAGATCACGGGAGCGCTGCGATCGAATTCTGCGGTAAACGGCCAAACAAAATCATGTGATAGGACGATAGGAATACATCCCGCTAAAAGAGCATCAAACATGCGTTTGGCCGAGGGACTGTCACCCCCTGGGCATGGGCAAAAGGTAGATTGTCTGTATCCGTAGGCATAATTCTTAATGTTGTGCTCATGACTGAACTTTCCGGACGGGGTGCACTTGAAATCGTTGGCCATGTTGGTTCGAAGGTATCTGCAAGTTCCATGGTTTCCTGCCTTGTAAAATTGTGCCAAAATCCTAGGTGGCGTTGTGACGCTCCAATCTGTTGCTTGGCCTTGCTCTTTTTGTCCGTGGAGTTGCAGTTCGCTTGGCAATGCCGCAGGCGAGTCAGAAAGTTCCTGGATGCCAAAGTCTTTTAATTGTGCATCGGCTTCTTGATTCAGCTTTCCATTGAACCACCGTCCGTCTGTATTCGGATAGGGCATCAATATGTTCTTCCGAGCACAGTTCGGATACATATCGACAAATGTCGTCGACAGTTCAACACTGATCACAATGGGCGGCGTCAATTGATACTGGCTGCGAATAAAATGGTAGTTACCACGTTTGTTGCGAGGATGCCATAGTCCATGCATAGGTTCGGAAAAAACGAGTATGTGATCACTTCCTCCCCGTCGTTTCCAATACTTGGACGTCAAACCAAATGACCGTTCCCAACCCGAGTGGTCGTTTCTTTCCAAAATATCCATGATTGCTTTTCCATATTCTGTTGTGCTATAATTTCCAAGATGCAGCTTGCCTTGATGGAATTCGGCTGCCGGAAGATAGGGAACATAAAATAAGGTTGCTTTTTCTGGATCGTTGGTCCGTAAGCAAGAATCTGGGTGGGTCAAGATGTCTCGAACCATAAGCTCGGTGTTATATTGAACCAGTTGGCTAGCGGTATCGTAGGGTCCCCATCCTTCTCTCTTGGCCTCGGCATCCACAGCCACCCACGGATACTCGGGAATGCTGTGCGTTTGCCCGTATACAGACAAAATGTCACCGGTGAATTCGGGCGTTCCCGGGACGGGATAGATGTAGACAGATTCCACCAGAGAAGAATCTCGAAAAATGCAGTCCTTGTACCTTTCCTTGTTTGTATCTTTAGTTTCTGTGGTAGGTTGAGGTGGAAGGTCTGCTTGCGTTGTCTTTTCTTCACTTATAAAGCCGATAGTGCTAGTGATGTCGTTGACCTTGTTTAGTAACTTGAGTTGAAAGATTAAGACAACAACAATCATCAAGGACACTACTTTCAAGAGTATAGCAGGGCGTTCCGGTATTGATCCATGATTGTTGTACTTTGTGGGTCGATTTGTTTTGGACAACAATGTTACTGCCATTGTGGAGCTGATTACAGTAACTGTAAGTGCGCTGATGATGGACCTGCTTGTTGTTGTCAATTTATTATGAAAGTATATTCTGATGGTCACAATTGTCAATGGTCATTTGAAAGTTTTCTTTCTACCGAGGGATCAAGAAGGTCACAATTGCGATCAGAGGTTCATTCCGCAAAAGTTATCTTGAACGTCAGAATGATGCTTCAGCAACAAGCGGCAATTAGACGGAGCAGAGGACAACTGACAGTGAAAACAAAGGAAATACAAGTCGTAATGGTAACAATTTCCTTGGATGTTTAAAAAATGTGGAAGAATTCATCGATACAATCATATTCGAAAATGAACGTCGTTCTACCTGTAAACTACGGTACCGGCGGTACGGTACTACGGTAGGTACAGTACGTACCGGTAGTAGACAAAGAAAAAAGACATGAGTACTACCGTACTTGAGTTCCACAATAGACCAGATCAAAATCAAAAAACTCGATCGGGTAAAGCGTCCAGCTGAGGGGGGTATGGGGGGGGAATTTGTAACATTCCGATTTTTTCGCAGGTTCAACTTACTTAAGAAGCACTTAGGAGTGACATGGCATCGCCAGCTACCGAAAAAAAGCATAGAAGGTTTTTTTATTCCCCGTACTTCATGTATAAATATGTGTATGAATCGATTATTTATTGCATTGTACTCGTGTGTCGATTTCACGAAAGTGCAAAATGTCGTTTAACAGCGTGGCGATTTTTCAGTCACGAATTCAATTCGCCTGCCCTTCCTCATCTTGCTTCATCTCTTCATATCACGTTTATACAAATCCTTGAAAGAGGAAAACAAAAATCTCTGAGTCATTTTTAACGTTTTCCAACCATTGACATTTTTTGTCAGAATGAAATTAACAGCAAAAAAATCGTCTTCGCTCGCGGACGTTATATTTCTAACGCAATTCCATTTTTGTTCCGAACACGATCAGATCAAAATTGATTCGGATTAGTGGTAGATAAACCCAACTGGATCTGGATTTATTTTTTCGATCCGTTTGATCGGGAATACAGTTATAAGGCCTACGAAACCCAGGATTTACCACAGGTATTATGAGTGCGCACATGTGGGCGATAACACCAGTAGTTTCAGGTATTTACAGTTACATGATGACATTTACTAGAATATACTAATATTGATTGACAAAAATGAACCAACAAATGTTATCACTGTCCTACAAGTCTTCTCCATGAAGAAAGACATGGGCACGCTTTTTAATTTTCCTCAAGCTCTTCATAAATGCTCGTACCTCCTCTGCCATGCCTTTAGTTTTACTTGGATTTAGTGGTTCACGTAAAAATAGCCCATTCATAGTCGTGCATCGTGACAAGCAGACGTAAACCCAATTGTCTGTGTAGTCCCAAGCACTGACAACAAGATGATGAATTGACCGCCCTTGTAACTTGTGTACTGTTCTGGCATTAGTACAATTAACAGGAAACTGTTCAAAGCTGATACGTCTTCGTGTTCTCATGCTATTATTGGTAATTGGTCCTGTAAATGGCACTGGAAATTTAGCTGATGCATAGATCACTTTTGGACTTAGTTCAATGATCGTTTCTTTATTCCCTCCTTTACAACCATCCAGCATGTTAACAAGTAATGAATCAACCTGTGTTATAGAAACACAATTCACATGGTATCCATCAATTATAATAGTTTCAAAGTCCTTTTGTGACACTGCTGGCTTCAGTTTTACACCTCTTAATTCACATATTGCACCATTTGCAACACAACCGGCAACATCTTCATTGTGATTAATGTACAAAGGGCGCCCATAGTACAATTTCAAAAGAGGGTCATGACGCTTGTTGCATTGGTCTTCCACATGAGCTTCCCCAACAGCAGCATATATGATATCCTGTGCTTTCCTCTTCATGTTGCAATATTCACGACGAGTGCCTCTTACATGAAATCTCAAATTACCTGCTTTAATACACAAAGTGTGCATCGGTGGCTGTATACCTGGATCAGTAGAGTGTGTGTTCTCCAGATGTTTTGCAAAAGTAGCATCATTGATTGCCATTCTATCAACATTTGTTTTAGTTGCATATACTGCATCAAAAGGAATATTTCTTTCCCTTGGGCCACTTCGAGCACCAACCACTCGTGTATTGATTATGGCAACTTCCTTAGTATTCAATCCAACATCACGGAATCTCCCTAACATTGCACCCCAATTCACATCTTTATCAAATCTGTGATTTGTTCTCAACTCCATGAAAGCATTCAAGTATTCTTTCCATACAATGCTATGTTCACTTTTGTACAGAGGTTTCCCACCCACAGGTGAAAGCTGAGCGAAATCTCCTGAAAAAACAATAGGGACTCCTCCAAATGGTTCCCATGGATTATCAAAAATTTGCTTCATTTTCTCGTTCAACAGTTCCATATCCTCAACAGAAGCAAAGGATACTTCATCAACAATCACCAGATATGTATTTTTGAACTCTTCTAGTTCATCTTTTACCTTTCTTTTGAAAGCAAAAGCTCCCGCTGTTGTCTCCCCATTAATGGAGACAGCAGCTGCACCCGTGAGTGCAGTGACCACAATCGTTCTTTTGTTGAACTTCACACCAAGCGCTTTGCATAATTTTTGGGCATGTTGACATGCGGTTTTAATGACATGGCTTTTCCCAGTTCCACCTGCACCGGAAAGAAACCCAATCAATTGTTTATGGTCATTCACTTTTCCAATTTTCTCTCTCTCATCATTGGACTTTCTCTTTTTTGAAACTGAAGGCTCCATGGATTCGACAACTTTCCAAGTTCCTTCTGCACTTTTATTGCTTTCTTTATAAAGTCTGTCAATAAATGCGCACATCATAATTTCAAATGACTTTTTCTGGTCAACGTCTTCAGAGAAGTGAATCTCAGCAAAGTCGCGGATATTCTTCAATGTTCCATTCACTTCGATGTCTGTGATATGACCATTTTTATCTACAATTCTGTTCACAATTTTCAATGCTAGTTCATTCAATGCACAAATATGCAATTTCTCATTGGATTCACTCTCTTGAATGTGACATGTATTTGTGTCACTTCCATTGATACTTGTTTCTGTTTTTTCAATTATTATCATACAATCACTGTGTGCAACATTTGGACAAATAATTAAACTTGTCCCACACGTGTGGCTTCCATGACATCTTGTTAAAATTGATGGATATTGAAGATGATCAGTACTATCACGGAATTCACAATCTTGTTCCATTCCAGGTGTTTCAACGAGAAGAAAATCATCCATTGCATTATTTATAACATCATGGTCATCTTGTTCTCTTTCCATACAAGTTTTATCCATACATTGATGTTGAACAGGTTTCGAAGTTGATCTTTCTAGAATGTCCAAAGGACGTGCACCATGCAAACTGTTTCTGCGATTTTGTACATTGGTTAACAGCCTTTCATGTTGTTTTGATATTCTCCCATCGTCTTTTTCTTTTCTCCATCGTTGCAAATATGATCCATTCAATTTCAGATCAATTTCAACGTTACGGAATGGCACAAATAACACACAACAACTCTTTGCATGTTCTTCCATGAGAACTCGTTCTTCTACAGATATCTCTTCAATATTGCAAGAAAAGATGTCATTCCCATTGAAATTTCTTGTATCCACAAAATCGAGATAATTTATCACTGGAATACGTTCAGTTGTCAATTGGCTTATCTTCAAGTGATCCTTATTAGGGTGAACCTGAGCCCAATTGAAACTGTTCTTTGTTGGCTTACAAGCACTGTATTTTGCAAGAAAATCATACACACAGACGCCTTCCAATTCCATTGGGCGATAAATGTAATTAGCGACAGAGGACTTCAAAAACACTTTTCCATCTCCATCTGCTGAAATATTAAAATCCTCGTGCACGTCTTTGAAAAAACTCCCAATATTTACATACGCAAAGAAGTGGGAGTAATAGAACCTTGAACCATTCCTTATTAGATATGATGCCATAGGTGCAGCCACTTTGTGATCTTTTGTTGCCATTAAAGCAGCACCAATCATACTTTTCAGACCAATTGATGAATCCTCCTCCTCTTGTTCTTCATTGTCTGTCACCATCCTTTCCATCATTCGTTGTTCCATTCTCTTGACCATATGCTTTGCAGCTGATGCAAAGTGTTCACTATCCTCCTTTTCTGTATTTTTTGAGATATAGCAAGTACAGTACATAACACTGCCCCCATCAAGCCCTGTTGCAACATTGGTATTGCACCCAAAAAGAGTGCTGACAAACGCATTGTTGACATTTACAAAAGCATCCACATGTGCCCTTTTTGGAACACAAATAGACAGTGCCCTAGAAATATCATTTCCTCTCCAGTCATACCATTTTGTCTGCACGTCATCAAACAATACCAAAGTCTTTGTTGTATTTGTGGATGGAATTTTCATTTGGCACTCGCACCCTTTCTTAAAACAAGACTTTCTGTGTTCACTGCTGTGTACATTTCGCAGAGCTGCTACAATGAATTTTATTTCAGATGATGGGGTATACCTCATTCTCTCAATAACTTTTGCTGACAGTATACGTCTTGGTGGAAGCATTTCATGAACAAGTTTCATTTCCATTAACAATCGACACTTTGATACATAGTGAGAAATGGAGAACAGCCTGTCATTTTGATCTGTTGAAACATTTCCAAAGAACCTTTTCAAATGCTGCACTATTAAATCTTCACTTGATGCTGTTCCATGACAAGAAATCAACAGAACAAAACCCAGGGTTTTCTACTCTTGTCGTTTGACTCTCCGATATATATTTGCGCAAAACTTCTTCATCTGACATTGGGCTTGGAGGAACATCACTTCCAGCATCACCGCTTGCCATCACTTTGATTCTAAAATTAACTCCATCTTCTAACGTGATTGTGAACAATACACAAGGTAGACCAAGAGTTGCAACCATTGCAAACATTTTTTGCCTTGCGTTTTTTGCTGCTCCCACACTATGAGACATTGATCCAGTCACAGCGCGCATTCTTTTCAAAAACAAATCTGCTGGACTGTTTCCAGGTTGTTTTTTAGCAAACCTAGACACTGCACTAGCCATTTCATCACTTGTGATCTTGCAAAACATTTCTCTTTCTTCTTCTTTTGTTTTCAGATATGATGCCCTGATCATTCTAAGGCGTTCCATCATATTATATAACACACACACCCAGTTTGCTCGATGAAAATTTGGATGTGACAATGAACACAGATGCTTCAGATATGGATATCCTGCCCTGTAATCACCTTTGGAATCTTTGCATCCAATCCCGTATGGAAACTGTACAGGGTAAGCCAATAATAAATTATTTCCCTGATAATCACGAAGAATATTTTTTGTTGGCCTACAAATCAATGTTGCATCCTTGCTACCACCACTCCACAATAAGCGTTCAATGGTTAAATCCTTTAATTCTCCTGAATTTTCACATCCTCCATTTGTAGAACAAGGCAAATTTTTGTCTGGGAAGATTGCAAATACTTCATAAACCTCCTCAATGTTATTGTACACTGACATCACAGCCTCGCTTTCATCCACAACGTGCGGTGTGACAGAAACAAATGTTTCTGTATCAATGTCCTTGTATAAACGATTGTGTTCATTCAACCACAAAAGAGCGTTTTTAACATTTGAGTAGTTGATTTTGGTTTTGGCCATCACTTTTGCTTTTTGCATTGGTGTAAAGGGTCCAGTGAGAATAATTGTATTGCTACATTGTCCTCCTCCTCCTCCTCCTCCTTGTATTTATCATTCCTATTACAGATATTTTGTGTCTCAATTTTTTGGGCCCAATTCGACACCCCAAGGACAGCATCAACATCATTAAAACATGGTATGCCATCCCTTAATACTTTTGTGCGAACCAGCTTCAAAACTGAAAATATGTTTATTGACAGTGATCCGACCTCGTGAAATCAGTGCTCTTTCCACTTCGTTCAATTTTTCCAATGTTTCCGGTGCCTTCCCAATCATCAGACCATTACTAATACCGGTAGTTACAGGATTTCAGATACTAGCGTACGGTACTACAGTACTTTGGGATAGGATGGATAATACTGAAGTATTTAAGTACGTAGTCTAATGACTCCCCGGAACAACCCACGACGGCCCCCTCGGCAGAGGCTAAATTCTACATACGGAGTAGTACTCCGAGTAGTAATAATAAAATACGGTACCGTATATCGATTGGATTCCTTTGACTTGAATCGTCCGTACGCCGCATCACCAACACTGGCGTCATTCACAGTCACAACTCGCATTTCGAGACCGCGTCATTCACGTCAACTTGGTTCGACCACCAGGCTTTTTTTTTTTTTCTTTCCACCGATTGACGATGACACATCATCATCATCCACATCCCGTCATAACTGCCTCTTCGTAGTCATCCGAAGGTTGTCATAGACGAGCACCGATAAATTTAGATTGTGGGGCAGAGTAGTTCTGGCTGTACTTGATTGTTACGGAATACTCTCCGATCTGAGGACCACACGAAACGAACGATTCCTTAAAATTACAATATGGCCGGATTGGTGATCAAGATGCAAATATCCGTCATGTACGCTGTATTGCTACTGCTATGTGGAACGTCACCAGCAACCAGCTTTGTTTGCGTACATGACGCAGTTCCAAGGTTGCATCATCCACTCGTCGGTTCATCAAGAATCCCGTCATGTCGACAATCATCAAGGGTCCATCGTTCCATTTTGTCATCATTATCCATGTCAGTCGAAGGCGACTTCGATCCCGACGCTATTTCCAAAGCTAAGCAAGAGATCGATGCTGGATCCTTCAAGGCCAGACTTCGAGCTCTCTACAAATTCACTCGTCCTCACACGATTCGGGGCACCATTTTAGCATCCATTGCGGGCACTGTTCGTGCATTGATCGATACACCTGGAGCTATCAACAGTGCTCAATGGGGTTCCATGTTGCCAAGAGCTTTTGTTGGAATGCTAGCTCTTTTATTGGGTAATGCTTTCATTGTGGGTATCAACCAAATCTACGACAAGGAAATCGATGAAATGAACAAACCCTTTTTACCAGTGGCCAGTGGGGAAATGTCCAAACGATCGGCTTGGGTAACGGTACTAACCTCCTTGGTAGTAGGTCCCGCGTTGGTATATGCACTATTTCCTCCTCTTTTGTTTCGACTTTATTGTTTCGGTTTGTTTTTGGGAGGCATTTATTCGGTACCACCAATTCGAACGAAAAAGAACCCATTGTTGGCTGGATTGACCATCGCTACGGTGCGAGGATTTCTACTCAATTTTGGAGTATACTACGCCGTCAAAGATGCAATCGGTGCGCCATTTACATGGTCACCCAAAGTTTCGTTCATTGCTCGTTTCATGACAATTTATGCGACGGTGATTGCAGTGACCAAAGATTTACCCGACGTCGAAGGTGACAAGGTACGTACGAGAAATTTCCTTTGTTGGGGCGACGCTGCCAAAAGTATATGGAATCTCCTTTTCTCTCACTTTCCTCTCAACGTACGACAGGCCTACCAGATTGACACTTTTGCAACTCGTGTGGGAGTCAAACGTATCGCCCAAGGCGCCACCTTCTTTTTGTTTGCCAACTATGTACAGGCTGTTGCCACTGGTCTGTTGGCGCCCGCAGGAACCTTCCGTATGGTCACAATGATCGGTGGCCACATGGCATTGGCAGGAGTGCTGCTCCTTCGTTACAATCAGTTGAACCCAGATTCCATGGCGTCTATCAAACGTTACTACAAACATATTTGGGATCTTTTCTATCTGGAGTATGGTTTGTACACTCTAATCTAACTACACTATCTCGTTGCTCTGGCTTGAACTCGAACCAAATACAACCAAGGCAGATGATCCTAGGTAGTAGTACTGTTGTGGCTACCACAGACCACAGGAGTCACACAATGCTGCTTCATCAATACGACTTCCAGTTATTATGAAACGTGTTGGCTCTCACAGTCAACTGTCGTACGAGAAAAAATCTGGTTGGTATCTTTTCTGGGTATTTTCAATTTCCTTAAGAGATCTACCTACCGTAGCTAGGTAGGTAGGTAGGCATCTTCGAATCCGACGTCCGTCATTCTTTTTAACAGTACTCTCCAATAAGTGCACACGAAAATCGATCCACACGACGAACATTCCCTTTTTGAGAGGAAATTATTGCTGCAAACAGAATTTGGAATTAGTCGAATAAGTCGTTCTGGCAATTAAGGCGAATTCGAATCAATTCCTGGGGTCGTCACAGTTGATGATGTCCACAGACAAGAAAGATAGGATTTTGAAGGACACGGCCGCACGTTGCAAAATCATCTTCATCCCTCTCTCCACCTACCGGTACACTCTAGCTCTACTGGCTAGTACTACGGTAGTTGTCGATTGTTGTTTCAAAACAGAGCGGAAAGTGCCGATTCTACTCTAGTGGTACGGCCGAGCCCTCTCGACACAAACAAAAGAATATAAGGGAAAGCCAACTAGCAAGGACCATGTGTGGAATCTTTGCCATCTTTTCCTCAAGTCTTCCGGAGGCCGATCTTCGTAAAGAGCTCATCGCCTGCTCTCAAAAACTTCGTCATCGTGGTCCTGATTGGTCGGGATACAAAGTGATTGAAGCAGATGAGTCCAAGAATATCCCTCATCCGCATGGAATTGCCCATGAACGTCTGGCCATTATGGATCCAGAATCAGGAGAACAGCCTCTCGTTTCGGCTGACGGAAGTGTAGTTGTGGCTGCCAACGGAGAGATTTACAACTACAAAGAACTTTACCACGAGCTGAAGGACCCATATACTCCTCAAACTGGATCTGATTGTGAAGTGATCTTGCCGCTTTATGCCGAACATGGACCCACATTGGATATGGTCCGCAACTTGCGAGGAATGTTCAGTTTTATTTTGTATGATCGTGACGCAGACTTGTACTTCATTGCTAGAGATCACATGGGTATTACCCCATTGTACATTGGATGGGGAAACGATGGTTCGGTGTACGTCGCGTCGGAAATGAAAAGTTTGATTGATGAATGCACCAAGTTTCAGTGGTTTCCACCTGGTCACATCTACTGCAACAAGGGTGAAAAGGCGGGTCAATTCCAACGCTGGTACACTCCAAATTGGGCCCCAGAGATGCTTCCCGGTGGACCATTGCCAAAGAACCATTACCAAGCGGTGAGTCAAAACTGCTATCGAAGCGTCAGTGGCGAAATCCAGTTGAAAGCCAAACTTTGTGGTGGTCTGATGCTTTTTCATTCTCCGGTATTTTCTCGCAGGACGTTATCCGCCATGCGTTCGAGCGGGCTGTCACCCGTCGAATGATGTCAGATGTTCCATGGGGTGTCCTGTTGTCCGGTGGACTAGACTCATCACTTGTCGCTGCTGTTTGTGCTCGCAACATTAGCCGTCGTTCCACATCGTTTCCGAAGCTGCATTCCTTCACGATTGGACTGCCTGGAGCTCCCGATCTCATTGCAGCCAAACGTGTCGCCGATCAGCTGGGAACGATTCACCATGCGTACACCTACACTCTTGAGGAAGGTGCCGATTCTATTCCTGATGTCATTCGTTGCTTGGAGACTTACGACGTCACCACAATTCGTGCCTCGACACCTATGTACCTAATGGCCAGAAAGATTAAGGCCATGGGGATCAAAATGGTTATCAGTGGCGAAGGTGCAGATGAAGTGTTTGGTGGCTACCTCTACTTTCACAAGGCTCCTAACGCCCAGGAATTCTTCGATGAGACCGTTGACAAACTCAGTCGTCTCCATATGTACGATTGCTTGCGTTGCAACAAGGCCATGAGTGCATGGGGTGTAGAGCCACGAGTTCCATTCTTGGATGCCGACTTTTTGCAAGTGGCAATGAATTTGGATCCTGAAGAGAAGATGATTCGCAAGGGACCTAATGTTTCAAAAGCCGATACCCGTATCGAAAAATGGGCCATTAGAAAGGCTTTTGACACCCCCGAAGATCCGTACTTGCCTGATGAAATTCTTTGGAGACAGAAGGAACAGTTCAGTGATGGTGTCGGATATGGATGGGTTGATCATTTGAAAGAGATTGCTGAGAAAGAAATTTCGGATCAGATGTTTGCCACTGCCAAAAATCGTTTCCCTCACAACACCCCCACAACGAAGGAAGGGTATCGGTATCGAATGATTTTTGAACAGTTTTTCCCCGGCGAGGCGGCTGAAAGAACCGTGCCGGGTGGCAAGTCGATTGCGTGCTCGACGGAACGCGCCATGAAGTGGGACGAGTCTTTCAGCAAACGAGCCGATCCCAGTGGACGTTCTGCCGGCGTTCACGATTCTGCCTACGGTGACCACTTTGAGGCTGATACCAAGATCGCAGGGGAGCCTCCTTCCAAGAAAGCCAAAAATTAGAGAAGCTGTGTGTTGCCATTAATGCTGCCATTTCTAGAAACTGTTATCTAAACGAAAGTACGACCTACATCAGGAGTATTAAGGAAGAAGGCGCTTTCTTGGAGTCTCTCAATGAGAGTACCAGCCGGTTGGCAGATGTCTATTGAAGTCGGAGTAGCTGTAATTAGATCTCTTATAAGGTTAGGGATGAAGGCAACTGGCACCAAAAGCAACTTCAAACTTTATCTTTCCACGTTTTCCTTCTTGCTCGTCGGCCTGATCACTCAGTCCATTGTCCATCGGAGTGAACTCGCTATTGGTGCAATTGTATGGAGGAAAAATAATTTTAGAAGCATTGGCTTGAAAGAATGTGCTCCCTCTATTAGCCGGACAGAGGAGCAACCACGACACGATACGGCAAAAAGGTTTAACGGAAATTCATGATGCACGACAAAAATTCGAACCAAGAATCCTGGTTGGAGGGGTAGTTTGCTGCATCAGCCAATTCGAGGCTTTGTCGTGCTCTCTCGAGATCCTAGACCATCATAGCCAGCAGAGACAAGATGATGAACACACCAGATAGTAGCCGCGTCACTCTGCGGAAAAGAACGACACAACATCCCGGTACTCCAGAAACAACTTGCTCGTCTGAACAAGGATGCGAAGTGTGCTTGGGCGCAGATTTCGGGCCCAAAGCCGATTTAATCGAAAGTCTTCCTATCATGGAGTCCAAAACTAAAAATAGTCGTCCTAGTGAAGTAAATCGCACTTCGAAAGGTGAACGACATGATCGACAGGCTGGAAGGCTGTCTTCAAACGAATCGGTTGTTGCAACAGCAGAAAAACATTTGATAGAAGATGACAACTCGATTCTAGCCTCTCAACAGGATGAATCGTCGTACCTTTCTAATCTAGAATTTCTTAACTTTATTCTGGATCCAGAGGAAGATTCCGCGTGTGTGGGATCTGATGACAGCGAAATCCAAGCTGCAATCGAAGTTATTCGCAAAGAGGCCTCACAAATCGATCAACTCATTCTCTATGATCAACTCAAAACTTTGGAGTGCGAGTTGGAAGCCATCAACAAGCAATATTCTGCACGATCTATGGAAATTGAAGATTTGAAAGCACAGCTTGAAGAAAAGGAAGATCGATGTGCGAACTTAGAACTTGAGAGGTCACTGTACCAAGCAGATGCCACCAAATTGCGAGAAGACCTCAGAACATGTGTGGAAAAGATGTTTGACATATCTATGTATCAGTCCGCTCTGGACTGTGAAACAAGTTCCCAAAAGGTAGGGGAAATGAAACGAAGACTCCTCCGGCCTCCATCTGGAGATGAGAGCATCTCAGAGAATCATTTAAGTGTTTTCTCGGGGCCTCAGCAGTTCCGAATCCTTGGTCTTACTTCTCACCCCAGAAAAGTGCTTAGAGCTCGACCCCCCATCCTCAGCGATCCTGAGTTGTTGACTCTTTATTCGAAACAAAAATGGAGCGAAGACTCTGATAGCGCCCATCTTCTTCCGTCCAAACAGGATAGCGAAACAAGTCGCAACCAAGACGTCTTTCGGAGAAGAGGACGTCAATCGTTTCGAGTACAAACGAAAGGAGCAACCCAAAAATCTTCTCTCCTCGACGACCGCGACCAGTGGAGAACACATCGACCACTCAGAGCAAGAGCTTTCTCCTTGGAAACAAAGACATATCATCAGCCAGATGAATATAATGCGGAAGAGAAGGGGACTGCAACAATGTGCGGGATTTTTCGAAGACGATCGAAGCAAGCCCAGCAAGAAAAAGACTCCCAAATCATGATGATGAAAAATCAAATCAACCAACTACAAGAACTGATGAAAACGTCCTTGTCCGCGTCCGAAAAGCTGCGAAAACGAGTTGCGACAATAAGTCGGTATTACGAAGGAGTTATTGGGCAGCTTCAGGCACAAGTGACAGAGTTGAAGGCTGAGAAATGTAGGAATGAAATCCAGTTGAAGAATGAGCTTTCAGAGGCGGAGCAAAAATTGAAGGCGAAGGACAGGGAAATAGCGCAGCTCAAAGCCACTCTTTCGGGGGTTGACCAAGGTGAAGTGTAACGTCTTCGCGATGGCCTACATGTGTGAGAACGACTTTTTTCCAACGCCGGAACATGAATTATCTTGGTAAATGCTGTTGTGGCTTCTGAAACGATTGATTGTTCCAGCAATTTCGAAAGAGCGAGGTCTTGACAATCCACCCATACACTGTTCGGGAGCCACACCATCAAGTCCTGTGGCGTCAATGGCATCATTTACTTCCCTTATGACGTCCAGAAAGGGTTTTCCACCCTTCGCTAAACTCGGGATACGCTGAAGGATGTAACCAATTGTTGTCGTTTGAGATTTGGAAACAAGTTGTTCAAGACATCGAAGATCCACGTCGATCGCACCATAGGAAATTAAATCTTTTGATACAGTTTTAACATTGCCATTTGGAACGAAAGCGCCCCCGTTGATGATGCGAGAACGAGTGGTGGACCGAAATTGGGCCTCTGTAGGAGTCTCAAAATACTGTGACTTGTTTTTGGCCACTATTTTTTTTGCTCTTTCAGTTGCGTCGTAGCACACATAGGAATCGAGGACAAGGATGTTATCTGCGACCTTGAAATAGTCTCCCGTGCCACCAATAACAAGAACTGAAGACACCCCACGATGGTCGTACAACGAACGAATCATTTCGATCAATGGTGTGATCGGTTCCTTTTCTTTCGCTACTAGTTGCGTCATCATACGGTCCCTCACCATAAAATTTGTTGCGCAAGTATCTTGAAGAACAATCATTGTAAGTGAATCGCTTTTTTAGCATCACATCCAAAATAATATGATGGATCGTACCTTCATCGATAAGCAATGCGTTTGAACCATGTTCGATTGCCTGAAATAAACGTCCGAAGGAGGAAATGTGATGACACTGAGTTGAGCATTTTTTGTTGGCTTTGCGTACCATCCATGATGCAGCAACACGATTTGATCAGCAAACACCGTTCCAAACGTCTCAATGACCCAAAAAACATTGGCCAAAAAGACAATATGGCTTGTACCGAACATTGGAATTTAATCTTCTCTTACCTCGACAATGTTGGCTGCTTGGCTTGTGCTCCCGGAAGCGTCCATGCTGCAAAAACATGTCGTGTCCTTCCCTCCAGGTAAGTTGTTGATGAAATTTGAAATGTCGACGGCTTGTACATGCCGTCCATCCTCGGCTCTGATCTTACAAGCATCTTTTGAAGTCATGCAAAACTCTCGGCCGTCGTCTGGAATCTTTGGGTAGATTCCCTTCTCCAGAGTTGCCAAAAGCGTTGATTTTCCGTGAAATCCACCTCCACAAATCAAAGTCACCCCTTTTGGGATCCCGAGTCCAGTTACCTCTATCCCTGCATTAGGAAGTCCAAAACTGACCTCTAACCGTTTTGGGAAAACAAATGGCACGGCGCTCTTTTTATCCATAGGTCTATCATCAGCCCCAGAAAATCTAGGGAGAATGGCCCCTTTTCGAACAAAAGCGACCAAATTTCGTGCCTCGAGTTGGCTCTGCAGCCATACTTGATCTTCCACCATGTCAACGTGCTGTTTCAGCTGAATTGCAGATAGAGAATTGTATTGTAAGCTTCTTTCTACTATCGTAGGAATCGTACGACCAAAAATCGTCTCAGCAGTTCGTCCGAGGATAGTCCTTCCCCTGGCAGGCAAATTCACCGTAAATTGCGCAATGACATTGCCTTGTTCGTCAATGCGGACTGCCGATTGTTCGAGGACATGCTGGCAGGGCTCCAATACTTGCAAATCTCCCCCCTTTGGGCCGCTCCAACCGTTTCCGTGGAGGGAATCATCTGCACCTAGTTTCTGGCATGTTTCGTGCAAACGGCGCAGCAAGAAGTCTGCCAGAGCCATGGATCTCACTTTATTAGAGTACAATTCTTTGGGGATTGCTGCTTTTGAGGCGTCGACAACTATGCGGCATCGTGTGGGAGGAGCAAATGGGTCACTTTGTGCTTTGGCAACAAAAAGAGTATATTTGCCAACAGAGTTGACCCACCCGCGGTCCATGGGAGTATCCAAGTCGTGATACACCGGATACGACTTTCCATCTAGACGCTGAAGCAGAGACTGGAGCTCATGGTAGGAACCTCCTCCGGTGGGGTATGACGACTTTTCCTGGCCATCGGAAGATCCACGACCGGTACTGACACTTCTGCCTCCGCTTCCGTACTTGTTTTTATAATATTCGCCTCGACCCCCTCCGCGGCCTCGACCCCCTCTACCTCTACCATATGAATAAGACATGGTGAATCCCACTTGACTAGTAGCTAGCTAGCTAGAGAGAGATAAATTAGCTGTAGATGGAGGAATGAACTTGACTTGTGAGTTTCATTTTTCACTGTCCGTCCAACGAGGTGAAGCTTTTGGTTGTTCGATCGTGATTAGGGTTCCAGCTACAATTTGAAATTCTGACCCGTACGACTACTACTGTCGTACCCGAAACAAGAGCAATTCAATTACATCAATCATCCCTCTTCTGCACTACCGGTAGTATGATACGACTACGGCCCATTTATGATGCAGTTACCGGTGTTACCGGTGCCTAGCTAGTACTGAGATTCTAACGGTACCTATGCATAGCACCAAAAAATGACTACTGTAGAAGGTAGAGATTTGAGGTCAACTTTTCATGGAAAAATTAATGTCGTCACCTTTTCCGCGCCATAGAAGTTGGATTACCCACCTGTCCGCACCCTCGACCGAGAGACTTGCTTATTCTAATGTCGTTTCAACGCACCTGCCTATGACACCAGCGAAACTGTTTGTAAGTTTTTCCAGGGACTCGCTTCAGCAGGAAATGTTTAAGAAATCATGATTTGGCTGTGGTCATTTTGGCTTTTCCTTGATGAAGGAAGAAGCTATCCTAAGTTCTATTGGTATTGTCGCATGGGTCGCACAGGTTTCGAACGGATGCCACTTGTAGAAAGAACGGGGCTGCCTTTGGATCAGGTACCCCAAACAGGGTTTGGTTCACACTATAGGGTGTTCTGCATATGGTGACCAGTCCCAGGCCAATATTCAACCTCTTAATTTGCTGACTCGGGTGTGACTGGATGTTTTGGCCAACCCATGAATGTATTTGTTGCCAATGTTATTTACACGCTCTGCAACGTGACGTACATTTATTTCTTCTGATGGGCAAGGCAAACTCCTGAGATGGGCAACTTTGCTTCCCTTGAAACCATTGTCGAGGCCTGCGATTAATTTTTTTGATTTCTGCACATTTGATCGATGCCCACCAGATCCTCAGTCGTTTCAGCTTTGAATTTTAATCCCCACTTCTCACAGACGCGACGGATCGCTGAGAGCGGAATACGTACTGGATCGGCTGGGTTTCTGCGACCGAGATCTCTCCCGCTGATTTCAATTACCGTTGTTGCTTCATCAGTGCCAAGACGGTATTTTAGAATTGGTTCTGATGTGGTGTCAGTTGTTACGCGCGAACGGAAACAGTACACATCAAAACCAGCAAGGGGTACGCTGAGATCTTCCAGTGATGGACACTTCTCCCCTTTCACAGGTATGGCTTTGATAAGTAATCCCAGATTCACAGTCCCAAGATCCTCGACGTATTCTTTCATTTGCTCCTGGAGTTTCCAGAGTTCATTCTCAATCTTGTTCGTCAAGCTGAACTCAATAATGACATTAGGATTCATCGCACATTCTCCTGGCATTCCCTCGACCGAGATGAACTTCTGGCCAGCGTGACCATCTTCCTCAACTTCAAGACGGCCTGGTCCCCAGATGGATACATCAGGGTACCTGCACCTTTTTGTCTTCTTGTCTACAAGAAGGGGGATGTCTGCCTGAGCAAGTAGAGGATCTTCTTCTTCACTGCACTTGTTGACAATCTGTAAAAGCTTCTGGAGAACGTATTGGTGAAATACAGTTGGCATCGCCCAGATCGCTTTTCCGTTTTTGTTAACAATAATAACCTTGTCCGAATCATCCATGGAATGCTCCTTCAGATCTTCAAATAGCTCGTCTTCTGCGCTCACCAAATTGCTAGATGGGTAAGTCTTGCGCATAATTTCCTCCGGTAAACCCTCTTGCTGATCCTCCAGCGTTGGACTTGATCCGGACTGAGGCGGATCGTCCGATCCTGATGAAAACGTGCTGGTGTAGCTCTCCGACGCGAAAGTAGTGTTGTCCCTCGTGTCTGATTGTGGTGAACCCCCCTGCAGAGAATTCTGCTTCCCTTCCCGCTGTGGTGTTGTTTTCTCAATCATTGAGGACTTGCTACCTTCTCTGTGGCTGTTGCTTGTTATCTTGTCTATCGTCTATTGCTGCTGCTACTGCTACTGCTATTATACACCAGTACATACCACAACTACTACTTT
Source organism: Nitzschia inconspicua (assembly GCA_019154785.2). Lineage (NCBI taxonomy): Eukaryota > Bacillariophyta > Bacillariophyceae > Bacillariales > Bacillariaceae > Nitzschia > Nitzschia inconspicua. Next base: position 1,511,489 of record JAGRRH010000009.1, on the reverse strand, counting down.
CTACTGCCAATGTCCTTGATGCTGCGGTTGATGCACTACCGTTGTTAGTCGTTTTCGTGCCATTTTGATGTGTTACGAGTTGTTGCAAAAATGACAACAACTTGATGAGAAGACAGATAATCGTTTTTTGGGAGAACGACATGAGTCCCTGATTTCGCGTCAGTCACGACGGAATTTCAAATCGATCTAAAAAGTAGTTTAATTTGAATAGTACATCTTCTACATACGTGAAGAATTCGTCGGCTTTAGTAAGCACCGCAGGATGGCACTGTACATTTGGCGCTTATTATACCACCGAAACTACGGTAGGCGAACATTGCGTTGCGCACGAGTCGACTACGCAAAGACCAGGAATAGACGTTAAGTAACAGTTTCCAAACTGGCGGGCGCCTGCCGGTAGCGTGGGGGCTATAGTAGTTACGGGTTATGCCACCATCCCTCCTCGGCTTGCTCGAGATTGAAACTCATTTTTTAAATAAGAGTCGGAAACTAGCCGGCAAGGCAAGAAAGTCATCTGCAGTTAATTACTACTAACTGTAATAAAGGATGTCGTACGACTGCTACTACTTTCGTACCGGTACTTATTCTTCAGTACCGTAGTAATGCTACTGTGTATTAACAAACACAGTGATGTTGTTACCGGTAGTATTGTTGCTGTTGTTGGAAGCAGGCGCCAACACAAACAAAGACGTCTCCGCCCAACCACAAGACTGGACCTCTACCGTCGACAGAGAGTCTAGTATTACGACAGAGTATAACATTTAAAAACTTTTCGGATTCACTGTACTTCACGTCAAGAAGAAAGATAGAGAGTTAATCCAACGACGACAATATCGACAGTACTATCTGGGCATTGTTCTTCATTCTTCTGTCGCACTTTGTTGAAAAATGTCACATGGCTCCTCGTGACAGCTCAACGACTGCATCATCGATTCCTCCCCCATCACGGCAAGCTTCTGGTCCTACTACACTCCCTCCAAATCGAAGAGCTGTTGAAGAGAGAGTGACGCCACAAGCTGTTGCTGCATTATCACCACCATCTGATTCTTTGGGGTTCCCAACTCCTCCAAGATCCAACCTCTCCTCCCTTCCCCATTCGCCGACACAACACCACCACCACGACAACAACGACGACGACGACGACAGCGATATTATGCCTGCACCCAGCGTCTCGGTTCTTGTTCGTAATAAACGACGTGGGGGTAGTCGTTTCTTATTCTGGGCATGTGCCTTGGTCGTTGTATTGGTTGTCGTCATTCTGCTAGAAGATGAACATGAATTGCGACGAACCGATGGTCGAGTCAAAAGCTTGTCCTGGAAAGGATTGCCGGAACCAATATTAACACAAAACAATCTCGCTGAAAACGATGAAAATGATAGCGCTGGACAAACCATCGATTCAAGAGAAACGGCGACGACATCCGATACGGATGACGATGGATGGACCAACTGGTTTGGTCAAAAGTCAGTCAGATCTGGTAGCTACAGGTTAGCCAACAACGATAAACCAACGATAGAATCTACTGTTCTAAAGGACAAGATCACGCAGAAGCTGCAGCCTTTTCCCGTCATTCAGTACGATGATGACCACATCCCCCAATCAGTGGCGGGATCCTTTCTACATGCCTCGGATGCACTCCTCTGTCGAGATTCGGTGATCGACTATGTAATCAATGCCACCGATTTAAAGGACGAATGTGACGGTCTCAAAAAAGCGTTCACCAAACACTGTGCCGACGAGGACGAACCAACCTTGACTAAAAGGCGACGCCGATTATTGACAGATCAAACCATCCAAATTTCTGAAAATCCGGTACTTCGATTGCACAAACACATCTTTTATCTGTCACAACGCTTACATTCGTGGTGGTATGCACCCGACAACTCAGTGTTCATGGCGGAAGATCAAATACTAGAAGCATGGGAAGATGCATCGTTTGAAGTCGAGCACGGATGGGATCTGCTATATCGCGATGAGGATATTGCCGCCATTCTGAGGTATCCAGTGTCTGTTCGCGACACCAGTTCCTCCTCTCCCGAGGGAGACTTGCAGCACCGACGGTCGATTGAAGAAAAGACCTCCAATGACAGCAACAGAGTGTCGTCGTTGGCCAATTCAACCCGGAGAGACACAGAACATAGATCAAGTAATGATGGGGAATTGGAGAAGGACAAGGAAGTCGCAGTCAAGATACCCGTTGAACAACCGACCGAAGCGCAAAATAAAACAGTCGTTTCGAAAGATAGCAACAAGCACATGGCGAATCTGGCATTGCCGATTACCAACAGACACATTTCGGAAAAAATACTGACAGAAACGTTAATGTTGCAGCAAGATCAGAAAATCATAAAGGCTGTACAAAATCAAACGAATCACACCTTTGCACAGGCAGATGCCGCTGCCTCCAAGAAGGCTGTATCAGATGCAGCAGACTATGTCACAAGTGTGCTGAATGATCCGACATCAGTAGAAGCTAGAACGTGCTGTACTTCCATTTTGAACGTCTTTCACGAAAATTGCAGTGTTGATGAAGAGGAAGAGCTTTCGGACTCGAGACTGTTCGTAACAGTAGTGGTGATTGCCTTTTGTGGTTTGGTGAAATCGCTGATTCGCCACTTTTCTATTCGATGGCTCCCAGAAGCTGCGGGATGTATTCTTGTTGGAGGTGAGCTTTCAGACGGTCAAAGGTGCTTTGTGGTCTAGTCTTTGGTTTATCGTACACAATCTCACTATTCAGTTGATTTATTTCATTTCAGTAATGGCCGGATACATACTCACTTTCTTTCCTCATCACGACATGAGCTTTGACGGAAATTGGTTCCTTCGAATTTTGGTCCCTCCCATTGTCTTCGAAGCTGCTTTGAGCATCGATAAACGATCGTTCAACCGCCACATTGTACCCATTTTGTTTTATGCCGTGATTGGCACCCTTCTTGCATCTGGGATCACTGCAATTGTGGTCCATGAAGGAAGTGTCTACCTTCGTGGACTTTGTGAGACTATTCCGTACCCCGAAGCTCTTGCCTTTGGTGCTTTGATTTCCTCAATCGACCCCATTGCAGTGTTGAGTGTGCTTAGCAATATGGGTATGACGGACCTCGACACCATCTACGTTGTCATTTTTGGGGAGTCCTTGCTCAACGATGGCGTAGCAATTGTGCTTTTTGAGACTCTTGTGCACTTTTTGGATGATAACATGGAGGTCGACGGTAACGCTGTCACAGCAGCTGCAATCCATTTTGTTGTGGTTTTCGTCGGTTCTTTTCTGATTGGTATTGCGTCGGGTCTCTGCTGCACTGTCTATTATTGGCTCATGCTTGGTTGCCAGACCCCTCTTGTGGAAGTGCTCATGTTTTGCTGCTGGGCTCTTCTCCCGTATTATATCTGCGATGGTATCGAGTGGTCGGGCATTGTGGCAGTTGTAGCAGCAGGATTCATCATGGACATGTATGTCGTTGGTACCAATTCCAAGGTTCCCCCACCCGAACCTTCGAATGAAAATGGTCATGCTAGTCTGAATGGATCGATAAGTGGTTCGTTTTTGGAAGACTCGGGAAACGAGAAAGACAGGAGACGAGGTCAGCCTTTACTTCGCAGGCCGATTTTCTCCAAAGATGGGCTGTTGGGGACAGAAGCCAAAACTCACATCGGATTTGTGACGGAGATAATTGCTACCATGATGGAAACAGCCATTTTCGCCTACCTCGGGCTGTTTCTCTTTTCTTCAAGGTATCATTGGAACTTCTATCACATCGTGATTGCCATTGCTGGCTGCTGTATAAGCCGCGCTGTCATGATTCCTATAATGAGCTTGGCTGCAAATTGGCTTACAAGGGCACAGCAGGTCGGGCATAAATGCAGGTCGCAACAACTATCGCAGCAGTCAACGTTACCAGATGGAATTAAGACCGCTGCGGGAGTCATCATCGATCGAAAAATGCAACTGGTGCTGTGGTTTGCAGGATTGCGAGGCGCCATGTCGTTTGCTTTAGTAGAACACATTCCGTTGTATGACTCCGTCACTGGAGAAGGCACTCGCTTGAAATCGGAACTCAAAGCGATGACCTCTGCATCGATTATTTTCACAGTTTTTGTTCTTGGTGGAGGAACCTTCTACATGATGGATGCTTTGGGGATGGCGCCTTCACAGGCCAAAGATGGTGGAGGGAAGTCAAGCGCACTCGAGACGGAGATGGTTGGATTATTGCGGACGGTCCCTGTCGAACCAAGTGACTACGATGACAGAGAAGAGTCAAACAACAGTGATCATTTCCCGGACGAGAGAAAAGAAGTTTATACGTCGGCAGGGACAGGTAGTCAGGGCCTACCTCCCAAGTTACCAGGACGGCCTGTACGACGTCAACGAAAAAACATTGATTGATTCGTTTTTATTGTCCATGATAGAACTCTAATGTGTAGCTATAGAACCAATCCTCTAGGACGTAACTGTAAACGAAGATCTCAACGAAATATCCAACTGCCTAGTAGAAAGTCGTCGTTGGCCCAAAGTATAACTCGTTGGTTATTTGTTTTCTTCCTCGAGGTCGCTGAAAATCATTGGGTCGGATCGAATGAGTTGCTCCTTGTAAAGCTCGGCAATCTCCAATGGGTATTTTCCGGCCATAGCCTTTGAAGTTAATTGAGCGTAAAACAAAGTCAAAAAGTCAAAATTAAGCATTTCAATGGATTTTATCACAGCATTTGGGTTCATTCCAAACTTACTTTTCCTGACTGATTCGCTTGTCGAAGGACTGTTGCTGCTTGATCTTCGTCCATGTCTTCGACGACAGCGCACATTCGTTCCACTACATGAGCTGGGTCGTAGGAATCATCCCCCAATAACATCAGCTTGAACATGGGAGCCTCTTCGAAATCTTCGTCTCGTCGGCTGATGGGATCGTAGGTCTTGGCTTGCTGTCGCTGTTTGACCTTTTCTTTTTGTTTTGTTTCGACTTTTTGTGCTGTCTTGATAGCTGGTTTGGCAATGGCCGCACCGCCTCCCGAGTCACTGTCGCGTTCTCCCGCGAATAGAACGACTGGCTTCTGAATGTGCTTCTGCGAACGCACTCCGTAGAACGCAACTGGGGCGAAGGATGTTGTCAGTTGGGCAACGTAAAGCAAGATAGCTGCAGCGGTTGTGAATTGTTTGAGAGTCGTCATCGTGTTGTCTTGCAACGGCCAAGCGCAGGAGTTCAATGTGTCTTTGATGAATACTGTCGTATCAAGAAAGAAAATAATGGAAGAGCAGAGCTTCGATGAGTGTGATGGGAGGACGAAGTCCTCGGAACGTATTGACTGTGAAGTCTACTGTATCGTAGTAGATGAGATTACACGTGGCGTGCCATTCAACATCTATCCCCAACACTAATGAAAACTTGATCATTGCAAAAGTACGACTTACGGCTTACGGTACGTACCGCACGGTACGACAGTACGTCGAACACTACGACTTATTCTGGAGCTCTCTAGCTTGCTAGTAGTAGCAACTATTAGAGCTACCGGTAGGTAGAGAGTCGTACTTACTGTTAGGTATTCCATAACAGTGACTATAATACTACCAGCACTTACCTACGGTAGTTCAGTAGCGTCGTTATTAATATGGTAGTCGCCGTACGACGAAGCAGCCACATGCTATACATTCGATAGCAATTCCTTCCAATAGTTGTAGCATTTCTCGATCATCTTGTCACAGCGCCTAGTTGTATTCGTTTAGGAAGTGGCTACTTTCATTTGTTGCAAAAAGAAAGGTTTGTGACTCAATTTTTCGACTGGATGCAATGGAAGGCACAGGGATCCTTCGGAAAAGTTGAGCAAAGGGTGTGACCACTTTCGCCCTTCTCAAATGGTGCCGCAAAATGAGAATCAATCGATCCGCCCAAGATAGCCACAGAATGGACTGTCAACGCTCGCATAAACAAATCCTCTAGGTTGTCGTAAGACAGTGCCCTTATAACCGCTAATGTCCCGTTTTCTTTCACGCCACCTCGGTCATATGGTAAATTTGGAATCAATCGATTCATCCAAGAGGGCCATAAGCTAAGGCTGTCAGCGTTTGGATAGATACCAAATAATCCTCTATAACAGTGCTCAGACCGCGGGTGTCCCGTTTGTCGTTAAGTCGCTTCGTTCAAAATAATGGAAAACTTGTTGTTGAATACAAGACGACAGCGCTTCTCTAACGGCAGAACATTCTTTAGTACAAGACTTTGGATCTTGAAGGTGACACCACTCATCCTCGCACAGAGTCAATGCCTTGATTTGAAAGGGACAGCCTCTTAAATTGATGTGCTGGAAAGCTTGATTAACAGCACTTTCGCATTTCACAACATTTTTATCCAAGAAAATGCATTCTTGGTTGGAAAAGCTATTATCCATTTGTTTTCTACAATTTTGAGCAGCGTCTCGGGAAGCTTTGCAAAACTGAAGGAGCGGAGGAGACAAAATTTTCATGTTGGAGTTGTGCATTGTCGTACTCGGAGAGTAGAACATCGTAGACAGACAAGCGGCTGTCAACACCGTCAAAAGTATAAGCTTGACTCGATCCGACAGCATTTTTTCGAGATTGCCAGGCTGAAAGACCTTACTTCGGCGCCAACAATGTGCAGCGCTGTCGCTCCAAAAGGCTAGGCGATAAATCAATCTCTTCCCTTTCACAACCATGACTTCCAACTTCCGATGCTCGTTACGGAGTACCACCGTACCGTTGTCTGTGAACGACGTAGTACTACGCACCTATGAAGTCATGTCTGTAAAACCATGCATCGTCCGTAGTACCCCTTACTGTTAGTACTACTCGTACAGTACCCTTTTGTATGTACGAGTACTACATAGGATTCTCAAACGTCAGCGGTGTCATCGCGTATCTTGAATCTTTTATGGAAGAAGCAGCACGTTGACTCTGACACCCCTTTTTTCTCTTACCGGTATTCTGACTACCGGTACCGTACCTACCGTAGTAAAGTCTGTAGTACTGGAGTAGGTGGTCCATGCATGCACAGTCAGTTGTCCCGAAACTCGGAATACGGTATGAATACGTCGTACATAGTTGGTAGAATTCTTCAAAAATTCCTTTCATCCCGTCACTTATCTCTTCAGGCATTTTTTTATTAGTCCACGTACTACGACCACCATGAAACAACCAATTGTTGCCATCTTGTTCGCCCTTGTCTTGGGAGTAGCCGCTGCCTTTTTCCGTCCTGCTCAGCCGTACCAGGTGCCTGCTGCCGCTGACATGGCGAATCCACCCTTCTTTGTTCCTCGAGGTGGTGCCACCACTTCTGGCTTCGACGCCGGTTTGGACAATGTTGAAATTGAGGCCGATACGAATATTTCGCCATCGCGCAAGTGCGGTTTCTGCATGGGATGAGCCGGGCAAACCAACTGTCCAGGTACGTACTGGTGGCAGAAAAAGACTATCATAAATGTATGCCAAGATTCGTTGCCCCTTCCTTCCATGATCTGATGGGAAATTTTATTGTTGTGTACCTTCTGTTTGTATTACATTTACAGTAAGCGGCCTGTAGCAGCTTCCCGGCAGTTGGTGTTACGCCGGGTGGTTAACAGAGTCAACGAGATGTGGGTAGATTACTGCTACGGTTACGTTTGGATACGACGGCAATAATCGTTTCTTTGCTCCGTGTCTAAAGCTATAAGTGGGAATATCTATCGACAGCAGTTTGGAAGAAGCGTGCAAACCCACCTACTTTCATTTTCTGTTTCTGCGCCCGGGCAACACGGTCATTTTCGAAAGGTCCTTCTTGTTGGTTGGTCTCGGTTAGTTGGTTCTCAAGGATTTGCCTGGGACCGTCGTAGAGGAACGTACGTTTCCTCTTAGATGGCTTCTTGAAAAGTCCTTTCCACCTGACCGGCAAGGCGGTGCTTTTGAAAAGGGTACAAAAATAATCTTTTATGTTTTCGGGATTTGATTTCATACCGCTGGAGAGATTTCTCGATATTGTGCTTGCATCACTTGAACGGACGATGGTTGTCCTCCACTTGGAATGACGCACTGTTTGTTCTCCAAGGATGAGAACCAGATGCTGAGACTAGGACTGCTGCTGCTGTAGCAGCAGTCTCAAGTGGACGGACTTGTCCTAATAAAGAGAAGCTAGGTGAATATGGAGGATCTCCGGCACCATGGAGGATCCCTCTTTTGGAAAATTTTTTTTGGAAAAAGACACTGGAACGTTGATAATACTTCGTCGCGGAGGCGATCTTTTGGCTTTTTATGTCATGCATCGGAGTGAAAATAGGGTGTGATATCGTAAGGCCTGGAGGTTAAGAATTAGAAGGCGGTTTTTTCCAATACACTTCTCCCGTGATACCAATACGACGTAGTTGAGTTGTGAGGACAGTAGCGACGTTGACAAGTTGTGTGATTTGAACTTTTCAGCACTTCTCTAGTAGCTAGTAGAAGGTGCGAACAAAAAAGCACGATGTCGTCTTTGGACTCCGGTGCGAGTAGACTACCGTACTTCATTGTCAATTGATCGAAGCAACAATACCGTTTACCCGTATCTCGTCTACTGTCTTACGTAGCGGTATTTCGTACTACCGGTACTACCATAGTCGTAGTTTTCAGCTCAACTTGGGAACGAAACAGCCTCAATTTTATGCGCCAAAAATTTGCATTCCTATGAATCTCTAAACAAACTTTTTTGATCTCCGGTAATCTCGCATTTCCCGCCAATCATCAAAGCAACAAACACAACATCCTCATCATTCTCTCTCTTTTTATTCGTTCTGTTATGATTATTTTTTATTGACTGTGATGTCATTTTTTGGCTATACTTCATCATTGTCGGAGCAGAATATCTATCATGCCAACTCTGTTAACATCAGCCGTGCAATCACCACAAGGTGTTCGGCCGACCACATCCAATGCAACCTCTCCAACATCTATTACTCTGAGCTTTCGAGATGTTGATTTTTGCCTTCAACCAAGCGACAAGAATGGTGAAGTTTCTTACAAAGCAAGTCCTTCGAATGACAATGGAATACTCGTGTCCTTGATCTCTTTCACAGGAACACTCCTTGTGTCTCCATCATTGGATGGAACTTTATCTATCCGCCCAACAACTTCTCCAGTGGTCCCATCCACTGCCTCTCGTGGTAATTGCAATACCGATAGCCAATCCAGCAAAAAGAGGCCTACTATGACAGTGGTAGAAGAACCTGATTCACCTGATATTGTCACTGGCTCCAAGGAATCCAAGAAAGTCTCTCCTGGACAACAAAAGCTTCCGTTTAGCAAGGGAAAGGGCACAAATCTAGTCACGCGACAAGAGAAAAAGCAATCGTCCCCATCCGCCAAAAAGGGTCCCTGTAAACGTTCTCAAGCATCCATCGATGACCACGACGTTTCGGTCGCCGAGAAGTTCAAAAGATCTTCCACGACCAAGCGCCCAAGGTTGAATGACATGTCTACCAATAACAACATGGTTAGTGGTGCTTCAAAAGATGGGGCAGGAAAAGAATCGCCCGACAAGATGCTGCCTTGCCATCAGCCCACTCAAGATGAGCTTGGTCACTTGTCGGTTCCAGATCTTTCGCAGACTATGGATAGTAACAACAGCACTGCTGTGGCTTCTGAAAGCGATTCCGCTTATGCCCAATCAACTGTGGATCTGTTTTCAAATGACAACGACGCTAAGGTGACGTCCGTCCAGGAGATTCTCGACCGTGTTAACAACTCCAACGATTCTGTTGCCTCCATGAAGAAAACAGACGATGATGATGAAGTGGCCACGCATATGGAAACCGACGATGACCATCAAGATGCAGATATGGCTCAAATTGCTGGACAACAGACGAACGGGGCAAATGTTGCCAATGATGATCAGGTTACCAGCATTGCAATCATTGACAACGCCGCTTCCTCCAAGGGACACGGGCCTCCTTGTGCTAGGTGGGGAGCTACAATGTGTCAAATACAGGATGATCGAATTTTGGTCTACGGTGGACAATCGTATGATTTGGAGGGCAACGCGTGCATCATGGAAGACGTTCACATCTACAATCCCAAAACATCCACCTGGGAGAAGCCCATCAATTCTCGTGGTGAAAAACGGCAGTGGCATAGCGCCGTTTATATTCCCAATCGAAAGCAAATTATTGCATTTGGTGGAGAGACAATTGATCCTGTCGGTTCTGCAAAGAACAAAGAAAAGACAGTAATCAGCGACACTCTGAGGGTTCTAGATACCGATATAATGTTGTGGTATCCTCCCGCGGCCACTGGTGACATTCCCACAGGAAGATCTGGTCATTCCAGTGTCTACTTCCCAGAGACAAATGAAATGATCCTCTTTGGTGGAGTCCGAGGATCCAAGTGGTTGAACGCCGTAAGCATCCTGGATATTTCGTCTTGGGTTTGGACTTCTCCCAGGGTGGATGGCACGCCACCAAAGCCACGATCTTTCCACTCTGCAACTGCTGTCGGGAACAAAATGGTGATCTTTGGTGGCAATAACAAGACCTCATGTTTCAATACTGTCCATGTCTTGGAGTCGATTGGGCGGGAAGATGGAAACCAGTCACCGTCTCGATTGAAAAGGGTCTGTGAATGGAAGTGGTCTCATCCCTCTGTCAAAGGCAAAGCCCCCTTTCCTCGAACTGGTCACTCTGCGACTCTTTTAGAAGATGGCAAGACCATTTGCATCTATGGTGGGTGGGATCCTAACGAAGAGGACGAAATAAGTGGAGAGGAGAATATCTTCAATGGAAGCTACTTACTCGACACGGAAGAGTGGACGTGGAAGGAAGGCCCGAAAGCTCAGCCGATGGGAAGTGGGACTTCCAGTCATAGTGTTCAAGACTGCGGTCCGAAACGATGCGGTCACCAAGCAGTTCTCGACCCTGAGACTGGGGAGGTTCTGGTATTCGGTGGTCGAATCCCCGGAGAAGCCCTCGCCGGTGACATGCAAAAGTTGTCCCCCTCCTCATGATTGAAAAATGCCAACTACTACGTATTATTCTTCTCATCCAGTTCTTCGTCATACGCAATATTGGAATTACTACCAGTACCTATCTCCAAGCACTACGACTTTTGCTGTTAGTCCTGCATATTGATTTATCATAAAATATAAGAATATTATTTACAATTTTATGTTTGTCAAAATTTTAGTAACGACAAATATAAATAATAATACATTATTGTAAATGTATAACTGTAGATAAAAACATTGAAGTACTCCGATGAAAAACTGCACACTCGCGCTAGCCTTGCCTCTCATTGTGTATCTTTCTGGCGACAGCTCTATCCTTCGTCGCATCGAGGGGACGAAAATTCATAGTAATACCGTGGTACTAACTATTACTTCATACTGTTAGTGATGCTTGCTCGCAACGACCGTCGTCGACACTGCCGTATGGATTTTACATGCTGAGATTGCAGTACGATGGAGCCTCAACCAGCTCCCTTCCCTACCAAGACCCTCTCATGGAAGGAAGCAAGAGGAAGACTAAGTCGTTCGTTGGAGGGATATCTAGAAACTTCTGTGAAAAAAGTACATCGTTCGATAGCATGTTCACAGTCAGACCGAACGCCATTATTTGTTTCGGTGATGTTGAAATGGCGAGACTGGGACTTAGACATCATAATCGGGACATTTGGTGTTTCCTTGGCTCTTCTGGTGATAGCCATTTTAACCTATGTGAACAGAAATGCCGAGGGCAAGACGACAAGGTTCAACACAGGCTCGGAGTTCGCGACATCCCAACTCGTTGGGGCTTGCGTGATTCTCTTTGGATGTTTCTTCAACATGTGGCTCCTTTTTAGATACAGATACTCCACTTCGCAGGGAACAGACAATCTGAAACGACGCATGATATCTCGTTTCTTGCGAGAACTGGAAAAACAGGAAGGCGAGTGTGTAGATGACGATTCCGTCGATTTCCTTCATCAAAACAACAAAATCGACTTGGTCGGGACATCGTTGACAGCTATCTATCCGGTCTACCGCTTGAGCCTGGATTCTGATGGAAAGATTGTTGGTGCCTCGTGGAGTCGCATACCTACGTTGCTGTTGGTGGAAGGGGATAGAATAGCGTTGCAAATCGGAGATGTTGCCCCGGCAATTTGTCGAATTATGAAGGGAGACGTGTCCAAAACGTTTGAAAAGGGTCAGAAAATCTCCCTCGAATCATGCGAAAAAACAATGGAGGGTGTAGTTGGAAATCTTCCCAAGGGACGAACTACCTTGCCACCTAACTCTGACGAATTACTGGATGTGTGTAACAATATGCAAATATTTCAACTGATGGAAACTCCATTGGAAGGATTTCTTCGAGAGCCAGAGCACGATGCGAAACCGCCTCAACTGTTTAGACAATTGGACTCTATTCGTGGAGTTCTTTTCTTTACAGGGATCGCAAGTTTCGTCTTGACACTGGTAATTTTGCTCGGCCGCTTCCATCAACTATCCCAAGACCTGTTCCATCTGCTGCCAGTTCCGTTCTTGGCTGCCTTGGGTTCGTTTCCACTGGTTAGTCCGAGCTGTTTGATATTCATCGAAGCGTTAGGATCTGCTCGGATTTTGACATCGTATCATCCGGTAGCGAGTCGCGTTCGGAAGGATTCCTCGATGCCGCAGACTGCTGAAACAAACGTCGATCTCCTCATTCTACGGTATTTTCTTGCAATTTTTGGCAATCGCCTGTCCCTTCAGAATATTGGAAGCCTTGTTGACGATTTCATACGAAAATCAAAGAGACTCGATGCGGGAACCACCCCCTTGGTTCGTATTCCACCTGCTTCGTTGAACCTTTTGTACAAATTGGGAGTAGCAACCGCTTTCACTCTGATTGACGATGAGTTGGTATGCGAGCCTCAATCAATTCCACAGCAACTCTTGATACCGTCAGCAAAGGGATTGAAGCTTCTGGATCTATGTCCTGCCTATGAGAGTGACGACGAAGAGGATTCAGAATCCGATTCTTCGGTAGAAATGCCACGACACCGACAGAAGTCATTTGACCCTGAACAAAATGATGATTCGGATTCGGATTCAGACGATGCGTTGAAAGATCATCATCATGTGCCATCTAAGAAGAAAGCAAGGAGAAGACTTCTCCGAAAATCTTTCAACTTGAGTTCGAGACGAAGCAAAGAGGAGGCAGGTGAGACCTCCAATTCGGACCTTTCAGACTACGAAGTTCAGTTCGAAGACCCTTCTTGGTGGCAGCATCTTCCGTCACTGAAATGCATCGGCCTTGCATGCCTTTTAGTGGAACAGAAAGATGAATTACCCAGAAGTAAGGGGTCGTCTCATTATGTGAGTGTCAAAGATGCCTCGTTCATCGAAGATCATGAGTTCGCAAGTTGCAAGAAAGCTCTTGTCCATCTCGTTTGCAAGGAACGACGAAGCATTCAGCTTAGATCTTTGGCACGTTGTATCGGTTTCTCTACCAAACCAGGCTTATCGGGGCCTCTTGGAGACTTGAGCCCTTTCACTGAGAAGAATCGATTGCACGTGATTAGTACGGCACAAATGAAAGAGAGACTGCAAATTGATTTTCATGAAAGGGGATCAGAGGAATCCAGATGGTGGGGTCTTCTCCGAGCCGACTCGACGTCTGTCATTGTCCAGGATAGTCGGTCAGGAGCATACCAACTTTTCTCTGTGGGAGATCCGAGAGTGGTTCTTCGAGCGACACATGAGGCTTGGCAGGGAGAAAATAACACGATCCTTCCACTTTCTTCCTTTGACAGGAAAACGATTCTTGAAACAACCGATAGCTGGAAACTAGCTGACCTTGATGTTGAGGCTTTCAGCTATGCCCCAATTCCTCATACATTTGAGAATAGGTGTCTGAAGACTCGTGAATCGAAGGTACGTTCGGGGTACTTCTTTCGTATCAAGCTAATCGTGAGTTGGTCTCTAACGCTTGGTTGTACAGTTCTATTTGTTAGATAACGTCCCCAGAGGAGAGAAGCAACTTTTACCTGTTCAAAAGGACAAAGCAGCTTCGGCTGAATGGACACTTTTACAGAACCAGATATTTTTAGGAGTCCTTGGCTCGTTGGTGACTCCGCGTTCCGAGACCCAGGGCTTGCTGAGCTCTTTGCAAGACGCAGGTGTGAGATTTGTTTATTTCTCTCCTAGAAACATGAGAAGACAGAAAGAAATTGCTTCTCAAATGGGAATCGATGTGGCATGGAATTGTGCAATTTCATTGCGCCCGCTTGACCAGGGAGAAGAGGACCCTCATCGCATGGTATCGAACTATGCAGACTGGGATGTAAACGCAAAACTACCCCATGGGATTGAGAGTGTCAAGCAACACTTGAAGGACGTAGACAATGTTCCCCTCTTGGTGAGCCTTTTCACTGATGTCACGAAAGAGACAACCAAAGACATGGTAAGATCAAAATTATTGTGGAGCTTGTGAATCCAGATGTTTCATCTCTAACACATCGGGAATCGCCGAAAGATTGAAATTTTTCAAGAATACAATGACACTGTTGTCGTAGTGGGATTGTCACACCTTCCGAAGAATTCTACTATATTTTCTGCAGCAGATCTTGCCATCGGTGTGGATGTGCTCAGTGATTGTATTTCTTGGTCAGAGGAAGACTCCTTATATTATAATGCTCTTCTCCCGTCAGAGGTCAATTTTGCTTCTGCAATTTCAGCACATTTTTGTGGTTTTCGATTGAAGGGAATTTCTTCGATGGAGCACATGCCTACTATATTGGCCCAAGGACGTGCATCGCTTTCTGCTTCAACAAATGCTGGTATTTTCTTGCTGTCTGGGTATCTTGCCTTCTCCTTTTTTGCCTTGCTGAATGTCTGCTCTGTCTCAGTTGCTCTTCCGTATATTCCTATCGTTGGCGCCATCCTTTATCTCTTGGTTATTCTTCCTCTGGTCGGTCTTCCGATCACGATGAGTGATCCCGATCAACTCTGCATGAAGCAAGTTCCCCCAAAGAACGATGTGACTGTTGATTTTGGGAAAAGAGAAGGCAAGATATTCTACGTTGTTTCATTTTTGAAAGCCATACCCCCCGCCGTGTTTCCACAGCTACTCTATCTGATTGCGTTTGGAGAGTTGATGATTGAGCACGAGTTCGAACTGGTGCAATCTCGGTGCTCTTCGAATATTGAGCCGGGGGGCTGGGTTTCTGTCATCCGATGTGACGCGCTGAAAGGATATTCTGGGACAGCGAGGGATTCCGCCGTGGCACTGAGCATTGCGGAGCTGTTACTGTGTGTGACTGTTTCTTCGGCGTCGTTCCTGTACCGGACGCTACCAATCTGGGTAGAACCGCCCTGGAGGAGAAACCATATATGGGTTATGGGAGTTGTTGTTGCAATTCTTGTGATCATCACATATCTGTTAGTTGTTTTGGAGAGTGGTACTTCTTCGGTACTTTCGTGGTACTACTACATCCTCGCTTTTTGCATGCCGTTTCTTTGCCTTTTTTGGAACGAAGTTTTGAAACGGCCGGAAAAGAATGTACTTGACCGTGCCGAAAAGCTGCGACGTCTGCAGTTTGAGACAAGACTCGGGATGTGGAGTCCAAAGTAGGCAGGCAGAATTGGGCATTTTGTATTAACGAAAATGCTTTACAGTTAGTAGATCTCTTCTTGCGAGGAAAAATAATATTTTTTCCGCACGACAAGAGCAACAGCCTACAACACTATCATCAAGAAAGCTTCAGCAATCGATCGCAAAGTGTCTAGACATAGCCAATCTAATCTTCATCCGTGCACTCCTTGAAAGAGAACAAGCAAATTAGCAAAGAAACCATTTCTTACGCAGGAATGGCTCGCTGCGGTATGCACATTCACTCTCCTACAAGTAGTTAACAGTAAAAGCTCGATATGCTGAAGTGGTGCGAAACTTTCGGATTTTTACTGGTGGACTTCCTATGGAACGAATCGATATCCCAAGTCCTTCTCACTATCTTTTCGCAATCTCAATTTGTAACTTACAAGAGCATAAGAGAGACCATCTAAAACATTAGTAATCACAGTCAATCCAAATCGAGAAGTTATTGTTGATGTTTTACACGTCCATCCTCAAGTTGTGATTTCCCCCCTTGGTGAAGAGGGGAGATTTTCACAACCCTCTAATGGAAATCTCTACAAGATGGAACCTACTACTTCGTACCTCGTATCATAGTATCATAGGTACCCCTGAAGGTGCTACGACTACGGTAGGTTCAAGGGGTAGTAGACTACGTACTGTAAATATTTTTATGCGCCTTTAACGGCTACCCGTACTACCAGGGAGGTACCGTAGTGTACTGTCATACGATTTATAACGGTAGTCTGACGTATCATAGCTGTAGCTGCGACGTATGATAGGTATCATACCGATGGATGAGTGCGAACATAAGAATTCATTGCCGTTAAACAAGTACCGTCATGACATTAGTCTTTTTGCTTGCCTGAATCATGAATTTGTCGTGTCGCGAACAAAAAGTATCTCAAATATCGATACTGATAGCCAGTCGACCCCATATTTTTTTTGCAACCGTCACAAATCCAGTCTCCTGTGACTGATCTTTCGAGCCATCAACACAACGACGAAATCACGCCTGGAATCACATCGGCCGCATTGTTCGTTACTGTTAGTTCTTTCATCTTCACAACGATTATTGCCAACGAGGTGCACAGTCGACTTCAAACCACAGTGACACAAACGCAACGATCTAGAGTGATCATTTTCACATAAACAACTACTACAACGTACATCAAACATCACCCATCAACATGACAGCTTTGGACGATAGCGCTTTCGATATGCATATCGACGAAGACTCCGACGAGGATTTCATGTCGGACGGTGAGGAGAATGTGGCTCCCCCTTCCAAGAAGGGGTCTATGAAGACTGCTCCAAAGGCCTCTACTGTAGGAAAAAGCAAACCCAACCCAATCCTTTCCCCTCGCAATGCCAACATTGCATCTGTTTCGGTCAAACAGGGTGAAAAGAGAGAAACAAAGACGATTGAGGAACGGTACCAGAAGAAGAGTCAACGCGAACACGTCCTCATTCGACCTGATACCTATATTGGATCTGTCATGCCGATCACGGAAGAGATGTTCGTGTACGACGCCGGTCAAGATGCAATCGTCAAGAAAGAAATTACATACACACCTGGTCTTTTCAAGATTTTCGATGAGAGTAAGTGGAAGCAGTTGATAGATGGATGTCAATACATCAATGACAACCTCAGTATCGTTCTCTTTGACTAATGATATGATTTGAATGTTTTCTTTGTCTCTCTTCCTCCCTCCCCCTCCCCTCTCTTTCTTCCTTTCTCTTCAGTCATCGTCAACGCTGCGGACAACAAGCAACGTGATCCTAACATGGACAAACTCGAAGTCGAGATCGATGCCACGGCCAACACCATTTCTGTCAAGAACAACGGTGATGGTATTCCGATTGAGATGCACAAGGAACACAAGTGCTACGTTCCTACTTTGATCTTTGGGGAACTCTTGACGGGATCGAACTTTGATGACAAGGAGGCACGAACCACTGGTGGCCGTAACGGGTACGGTGCCAAGCTGGCCAACATCTTCAGTACGGAGTTCATTGTCGAATGTTGCGACATCAAACGTGGCTTGAAGTTCAAGCAGGTCTTCGCTGACAACATGTCAACAAGGGGAGAGGCGATTGTCAAGAACTGCTCTGCTGCAGAAAAAAAGAAGGGAGATTGGACCAAGATTACCTTTTCTCCGGACCTTGCCAGGTTCAACATGAAAAACTTGGATGATGATACTGTCGGTCTCCTCAGCCGACGTGCCTACGATATTGCCGGTACCATGGCCAATGGGCGTGGAAAGAAACTTTCCGTCTCTTTGAATGGCAAAAAGATTCCAGTGAACTCATTCAAGGACTACATTCAGCTTCACCAAGGCATCAACCCTCCCGAGGCTTTCGAGCGGATTGATGATCGTTGGGAAGTAGGAGTCTCTCATTCAGGAATTGAAGGATCCCCCATGCAAATTTCATTTGTCAATGCCATTGCCACTTCCAAGGGTAAGAATATCATTAATTTGCTTAATTCGTCACAATTTGCCTTCTCCTTGTCTTACGTTCCACCATGGATACTATATTGCAGGAGGCAACCACGTCACTTATGTCGCGGATAAGATTGTCAATCATTTGATGAAAACGATTGAGAAAAAGAACAAGGGAGGAGCCAAGATCACCAAACAGCAAGTCAAGAATCACCTTTGCATTTTTGTGAATTGTCTCGTAGACAATCCGACCTTCGATAGTCAAACCAAAGACAACTTGACGACCCGACCAAAACAGTTTAAGGACAATAAGGAGTGCGAGCTCTCGGAAAAGTTCTTGAAACAAGTCTCCAAGTCTTCGATCGTAGAAAATGTATTGGCTTTTGCCAAATACAAGCAGAGTCGAGAGCTCAAAAAGGTCGGAGGAGTCAAAAAGATCAAGCTCACGGGAATCGCCAAACTCGACGATGCCAACAAAGCTGGCTCCGCACAATCAAGCAAATGCACTTTGATCATTACAGAGGGAGATGTAAGTAGGCTTCTTTGCAGATCATGTGTGAGCCTGTTTCTGAAAAATCCAGTTTCTAAAATGCTACGCTGTATTCTCCGTTTGAAATCATAGTCCGCCAAATCTCTGGCCATGTCTGGCCTTTCTGTTGTCGGACGAGACTACTATGGGGTCTATCCTTTGAAGGGTAAGCCTTTAAATGTCCGGGATGCCACGCACAACCAAGTCATGGCCAACGCGGAAGTGAAAGCGATCATGGATATTCTCGGTCTCAAGCCAGGAGTCAAGTACACGGAAGAGAACATCAAAACTCTCCGTTACGGCAGCTTGATGATCATGGCCGATCAAGATCATGATGGATCCCATATCAAAGGCCTTGTCATCAACTTTATTCACCACTTTTGGCCCAGCTTGTTGGACGTACCAGGCTTCCTCAAGCAATTCATCACCCCTATCGTAAAAGTTACGAAAGGCAAACAGTCTAAAACGTTTTTTACACTTCCTGAATACGAGTCTTGGAAGGAATCTACCGGAAACGATGGTAAAGGATGGAAGATTAAATACTACAAGGGTCTCGGAACGTCTACAGCTTCCGAAGCGAAGGAATATTTTGGAGACTTGGACACACATGAGATCACCTTCGATCGTCTCTCCCATGATATCAAGGTGGAAAGCAGAGAGAACAACGAGGACGAGCTTGATTTCAACCCAGAAAAAGCTACATCAGATGCAATGCCAGACAGAGTGAATTCCTATGGGGGTGAACTAATCGACCTCGTCTTCAACAAGAGAAAGGCCGAGGAACGTCGAACTTGGATGACGGAAAATTTGGCAAAGGATATTTATCTCGACTATGCTGTCGTCAAGCAACAGGGTAGTGTCAAGTACAGTGACTTCATCAACAAAGAATTCATCCTTTTCTCTCGCAGTGATTGTGACCGTTCCATCCCGCACGTCATGGACGGTTTCAAGCCGAGCCAACGGAAGGTCCTCTATGCTTGCATCAAGCGCAAATTGAAAGATGAAATAAAGGTTGCGCAACTAGCTGGATATATTGGAGAACATTCTGCTTACCACCATGGTGAAGCATCCCTCCACTCCACCATCGTTGGTATGGCACAACAATTCGTAGGGTCAAACAATATCAACTTGTTGACCCCATCTGGTCAGTTTGGAACTCGTCGAATGGGTGGAAAAGACTCTGCTTCCCCTCGTTACATCTTCACTATGCTTGAAAATATCACCCGAAAGATTTTCCATCCAGATGACGACGAATTGCTCAACTATCTTTCGGATGATGGTTTGAGCATCGAGCCAGACTTCTACATGCCGTAAGTACAAAAGGAGGGAGGGAGGGAGCAGTTTGACATTTTGGTTTCCAGACTGGTGCTAACCCTTCATGTTAATACATCGCGTATTACATAGTGTCATCCCCATGATCTTAGTCAACGGTAGCGACGGAATTGGAACGGGCTGGTCCTCCAAGATCCCCAATTATGATCCTCGCATGATTATTACAAATATTCGAAAGTTGATGGCTGGTGAGCCGATGGTTGAGATGCAGCCATTTTACAGCGGATTCAACGGGGAGATCTCGCCCGATGGACCTGGCAAGTATCAAGTCAAGGGCATCATTGAACGTATCGATGCCACGACCCTTGAAGTCACGGAATTGCCTGTACGAACTTGGACGCAGGATTTCAAGGCTATGCTTGACACCATGCTTGTCCCTACTGGAAAGGAGACTTCGGCAGAAATCAGAGACTTCCAGGAATTTCACACGGATACCACAGTAAAGTTTGTTATAAATGCCGATGAAGCAAAGATAGATCAATGGGAGAAAATACCAAAAGGCGGTCTTTATGCCAAGTTCAAATTGATCAGCTCCATTTCGACGACCAACATGCATGCGTTTGACACGGATCATCAGATTGCCAAGTATAGCACGCCTGAAGCCATCCTCCAATCATTCTTTGACCTTCGCATGGAGTACTACCACAAGCGCAAAAACTTGATGGTCAAAAAGCTGCGTCGTCAACAGGCTATCCTTTCTAACAAAGCTCGCTTCGTGGAAGAAGTATGCTCCGGTGAGCTCGTCGTTTCGTCGCGCAAGAAGGCTGAACTGTTGGAGGACCTTCAAAGTCGTGGATTCGGATTGTTTGATGACATGAAAGACCTTTCGTCCCCATCTGATACCGAAGAAGGCAGCGAGGTTGAAGAAGAAGAGACCTCTCTCTCTGATCTTGCCAAGGGATACGAATACTTGCTTGGAATGAAGATTTGGTCTTTGACTTTCGAAAAGGCCGAAGAACTTCGATCTCAACTGGCCGAACGAACGAAGGAGCTGAAGGAGCTCGAGAATACCGCACCTAGCACAATTTGGTCCAAAGATCTCGATGCTATTGAGGAGGCCCTTGATGTCCGTGATTTGGATATTGCTGAAGCGGAGCAAGACGAAAAGAAGGCTCAGAAGAAGACAGCCAAGCGCCAAGCAACCAAGCAAAAGAAAGCCGACGATGCGGCTGCTGCCAAAAAGCGCAATACTAAAAAAGCGGACGGATGGATTTCGGAAGACGAAGATGGCTCGGAGGACAACACGACTTTCAATGATGTTGATATTAACAAGCCGACAGCTGCTGCATGTCACAAGCCCACCACAAAAGCCCCAGTGATGAAAGCAGCGACTTTGAAGAAAGCTGTTGCGCTCACCAAGCCACCAATCAAAGTGGCAGCAAAGTCCGCTCCAAAGGAAGCAAAAGCTCCAGCACGTGCGACAGTCCCTAAGTTAGCACCAACTGAATCGGAAAATGATGATGACATCATGGAAATTTCGCTCATGGATCGTCTGAAGAAGAAGAGCAACGTAACGTCGAAAGTGGCGTCCTCTTCGGACTCCTCCAAGCGTCCCTCTCCAAAATATTCCGAGGAAACTTCTGCCAAGCGTGCGAAGGTGACAAAGAAGAAAGCTGATTCCAGATCCAAGAAGAAATCGATTGAATCAGACGACGAGGAGGAATTCGACTTCGCGGACTCGGACTCTGAAATTGGCATCGATGTACCTCCCCCCGCTGTCGCCGCAAACCGATCTCGTCGTGCTGCTCGACCAACCGCAAAGAAAAGCTACGTCGACGAATCGTTTTTAGCATCTGATGACGATGGAAGTGACAGCGATTTCTGAAAATCGTGGGAGAGGAGGAGCCCAGCCAGCAACACAAAACTCGGTCGAAATTATTACTGTAGTCCTACCGGTAGACTACCGGCGTACCTATCTCAATACACTCAAATACCTACCGTGCCTAGCTACCGGTAGGTACCTACCGTTCTAATAACTGGCTAATTGGCAGTAGTGGACGTAGTGGACTACGGGTATGAGGACTGATACCGGTAGTAATCGTTCGACTTTACTACGTAGCAGGACGTACGACGTATGATAGAAGGTACGGTAGTCTACTACTGCAGTCATTCAATACACAGTCACAGTCAGTACGACTTATTATTATACTGTTAGTACATATAGTACGCATGATAGCAGAATAATCCATTCCAATTTTCCACGTGGAAGCTCTTCCTATTTTGCATCTGTACGTCAACGCCATGTCCCGAGTCCCGAGTCCCGAGGTTGATTGGCTTGGAGATAGACTCTGGTAATACCTACCTACCGGTAGGTCTCTACCGGTAGTCTACCTGTAACTACCGTAGAATGGGAAGAACAGACAACAAGATCTCCAACCAAGGCACGAGCCTTTACTCGATTATGATTACTCTAGTCGTAACTGTAAAAAAAAACCGATTTTGCATTCGTTTGCTGCTGGAATTGACCTCATTCTATCCGGCCATTGCTAAAACAAGGCTCCTCTTGTTTAAAGCATCATCACCATCATTATCCACTGCTGCCGTTCGATATTTATCGATCGAAGAATCATCCCAACATGGCGGATCAGAAATTTAATCAAAAGGGGTACTCCTACAGCGAGATGTCAAACAAGGTGGAACAGGCAGACAGATCCTTGATTCGAGGCCGGGCTCATGAACCAACGGGAGAAGTGGAGAGTCTTCGAGGCCGTCAGGATATTGGACGCATGGGAGATCGTGTGGCAGGAGGCCAGTCGGGCGACGGAGGTGTCAACAAGAATCCTCGTCCGTCGGAGCTGCTGAACGAAAAGAAGAAATCCAAGAAGCAACGACTTGATATAGAAGCAAATGCTGCTGGTAGTGCAATTCGCAAAAAGTCTGAAAATGCCGTGGCTGCTTCAGGAGGACGTACCATTTTAGACTTGGATAACTTGACTGGGTATCAGCCTACAACACAAATGGCACGGGCTGCCTACGAATCGTTGCTGGTAAGTCTTGGGAATGTTCTTCAATCCTCTTTCGGGCATTTGGGAAAGGTCACTCACTCATATTCTTTTTTATTTTGTTTTGGTTTATTATGTAGACTACCATTGGCTCAAAGGCACTCTTGGGCAATCAATCTTCATCTGTACTGCGAGATGCCGCCGAGGAAGTAATTCAGGTGTTGAAAGATCCCAACCTACGTGATCCGGAACGACACGATCAAATTTCACGTCTACTCACAGGCAAGGCCCCACGGACGACTTCGAGAGCATCGGGAGGTGGCCTTACATCCGAACAGTACGCCAACTTTGTACAGCTTGGAAAGCAGCTAGATGATTACGACGACTTGACCCGACAACAAAGTAGTGGGCAACCAAATGATGAAGAAGGAGGAAATGGGGAGAGAGTCGATGACGAAATGGGTGTCGCTGTGGTATTTGACGACTCGGACGATGAGGGAATTGACCATGGGCCCGAGGGGGCCAGTGACATCGAGGATGGGGTGGTGGTGGACAGTTCTTCAGAATCCGAATCGGAGGACGACGAACTTGCTGCTCAAGCTGCATTGCGCCAGAGAGGTCAAGACGGCGACAAAGAGGAAAATCCCGATGATCAAGAAGACGAGGAAGAAAAACTCGTCCAGGGTGGTGATGAAAACAAGAAGAAGTCACATGTCCAAGACAGAACTTTGAGTGTCCACGAGATCGACGCTCATTTTCTACAACGCCAGTTGTCTAGACATATTTCAGATGCAGCAGAGTCGGCGCGGCTAGCAAACGAGGTGCTAGAAGTATTGGATATCCGAAATCAAAGCGATGTCCGCGAATGCGAGAACAAGCTTCTGTTGTTGTTGCGGTTTGACATGTTTGACACAATCAAACTCATTTTGAACAATCGCACGCGAGTCTGGGCATGCGTCTCCATGAAAAGAGCTCAGAATGACGAAGAACGAAGCGATGTAGAAAAGGCTTTGATGGATGACTCGACTGGTGAAGGAAAGCTGGTATGGGACGAGATTCATTCGAAGAGCCGAGCAGCTGATTGGTCGCGAGAACGGATGCGTGGCCTCACCGATTCGTTGAAGGTTGATCCCAATGCGACTAATGTCACTTCTGCGTTGGATTCAATCAAGATCAAACAAGAGACAGAAGAAAATACGATGGACATCGACGGTGGGGGTGTCAAACAGGAGGACGCTATTGAACTTGACTTGGACCAACTGGCATTTCGAGACGGGTCCCACACAATGAGTAACAAGAAATGTGATTTGCCAGACACATCATGGAGAGCTATGAAAAAAGGATACGAAGAAGTGCATGTTCCAGCTGTGCGGAGTGTTATTCCAAAAGACGAACGCTTGATCAGCATCTCGGAACTTCCGAAGTGGACCCATTCTGCCTTTAAGGGAATGGACAAATTGAATCGGGTACAATCCAAGATGTGCAACATTGCATTGCAGTCGTCAGAGAATTTGTTGCTTTGTGCTCCAACTGGTGCAGGGAAAACAAATGTTGCCTGCCTCACAATGCTCAATATTTTGGGCCAGTACAGAAAGCAGCGGTCCAGCGGGGAATATACTGAAGGGCAAGTTGAATCGGAAGAAAAAGAATCGTTCGACCTAAACTCCTTTAAGATTGTCTACGTCGCTCCGATGAAAGCTCTCGTTCAGGAAGTCGTGAAGAATTTCTCTCATCGCCTGGCTGAGTATGGTATCGTAGTGAGAGAGCTTTCTGGTGATTCAAGTCTCACAAGACAGCAAATTGCAGAGACTCAACTTTTAGTCGTAAGTACCACGATTGTTCCGGTGCTCAAGGTAGCTTATTCGGATAATGTACTCACGTGTTCTCGTACTCTCGTCGTTTCAGACTACCCCAGAGAAATGGGACATCGTTACAAGACAAGGAGAGGGAAGAGCCTACACTCAACTCATCAAACTCGTTATCATTGACGAGATCCATTTGCTCCACGATGATCGAGGTCCCGTACTAGAAAGTATTGTGGCTCGTGTTGTGCGTCAGGTCGAGACAACGGCTGAACCTATTCGATTGGTTGGCTTGTCTGCCACCCTCCCTAACTACGCTGACGTTGCTACGTTTCTGCGCGTCAAACCCGATAAAGGTTTGTTCTTTTTTGACCATTCGTATCGCCCTGTGCCACTACAGATGCAATATATTGGCATCACTGAGCGCAACGCCTTTAAACGCTTCCACCTTCAAAACGAGATTTGCTATGAAAAGGCCTTGGTCCAGAGAGAAAATGGGAATCAGATGCTTATTTTTGTCCACAGTCGTGCGGAAACTGGGAAAACTGCCAAGGCACTTCGCGATATTGCTTTAGAAAGGGACGAGCTATTCAATTTCGTTCGAGATGGAAGTGGCACACAGGAGATATTGAGAGATGAAGCAGCTGGGGCAAAAAATCCAGACTTGAAGGATGTCTTGCCTTACGGATTTGCTATACATCATGCTGGCATGGCTCGAGAGGACCGCGAGAGCGTTGAGGAACTATTTGCAGATCGTCACATTGCCGTGCTGTGCACAACGGCAACACTAGCATGGGGTGTTAACCTTCCTGCTCATGCTGTTATCATCAAAGGAACACAGATTTATGATCCTTCGAAAGGACGGTGGGCCGAGTTGAGCCCACTAGATGTGTTGCAGATGTTGGGCCGAGCTGGTCGACCGCAATATGACAGCGAAGGGGAAGGCATAATCATGACGCAACATAGCGAGTTGCAATACTACCTGTCACTCACGAATTTGCAGCTCCCGGTGGAAAGCCAGCTCATTAAGACGTTACCTGATCACCTGAACGCAGAGGTTGTTTTGGGTACCGTTCAGACTCTCGAAGAAGCTGCTGAATGGCTTAGCTATACATTTCTGTATATTCGAATGCTCCGCAACCCATCATTGTACGGAATCCCGGATGGCGTTACGAACAATGACCCTACTCTGAAACAACGCCGTCTTGATCTTGCTCATACGGCTGCGACGATTCTCGAGAGAAATCATCTTATCAGATACGACAGAAAAAGTGGAGCCATCCAGGCTACTCCCCTCGGCCGAGTTGCTAGTCAGTTCTACATCTCCCATTCTTCTATGGCTGTTTATAGTCGCCACATGAGACCCAACATGTCTGATATTGAGCTGCTCAGGCTTTTTTCCTTGAGTGGTGAGTTCGATCATATAACTGTCCGGGAGGAAGAGAAGTTGGAACTTGCGAAGCTTGCTGGAAAGGTTCCAATTCCAGTGAAAGAGAGTCCGAACGAGCCTTCCGCTAAGATCAACATTTTACTGCAGGCCTACATTTCGCGCCTCAAACTTGATGGCTTTGCGTTGGTTGCCGATATGGCCTTCATTCAGCAGTCTGCCGCCCGCATTATGAGATGTTTGTTTGAAATCTCTCTTCGTCGGAACTGGTCGGCTTTGGCAAAGTTGACATTAGCATTCTCCAACATGGTATCGCACAGAATTTGGCGAAGCCAGTCCCCTCTTCGACAATTTCGAAATGTTCCTGAAGTGGTATCGCGAAAGCTGGAACGGAATAGCGATATTGAATGGTCTCGTTACCCGGACTTGACAGCATCAGATCTTGGTGAACTTGTTGGAGTTCCGAAGATGGGCCGAGTTCTACAGAAACTAGTTCATCAGTTTCCAAGGGTTGAAATCACAGGAGCCCAAATTCAACCAATAACGAGGTCACTTCTCCGGATAGAGTTGAACTTGACTCCTGGTTTCAAATTTGATGTCAATGTCCACGGCTTTGTCCAGCTCTTTCATGTAATTGTGGAGGATGTGAATTGTGAAACGATCCTTCACCATGAACATCTCTCTCTCAAAAGCTCGAGCCAGGAGGAGGACCACACATTGGTGTTTTCAGTTCCTATCCTTGAGCCTTTATCCCCTGCTTATTTTGTACGAGTTATTTCGGACAAATGGTTACACTCTGAGTCTGTCCTTCCAGTCTCATTCGGCAAAATGATCCTACCAGCCAAGTTTCCAGCTCCTACAGAGCTTTTGGATATGCAGCCCTTGTTGCCCAATGCAATAGGAGAACAGGCGCTCTCAAAACTTTTTCCGTACAAGGAATTCAATCCGATCCAAACACAAACATTTCACGAACTCTTCAAGACTGATCACAACTGCCTCGTGTGTTCTCCATCTGGTTCAGGGAAAAAGGCGTGTGCTGAATTTGCCATCATGAGGATGCTGACAAGCACATCGGAAGGGAAGTGTGTATATGTTGCCCCTTCCGATGAAATCGCGGATCCTGTGTACGAAGACTGGAGTAAACGCTTTGGCAGTCTGATTGGATCAAGTATGATTGCTCGACTCTCAG
This sequence comes from Nitzschia inconspicua, assembly GCA_019154785.2. Classification (NCBI taxonomy): domain Eukaryota; phylum Bacillariophyta; class Bacillariophyceae; order Bacillariales; family Bacillariaceae; genus Nitzschia; species Nitzschia inconspicua. Next base: position 1,484,332 of record JAGRRH010000009.1, on the reverse strand, counting down.
GCGAAATCGTACCTGACCTGAAACTCATTGGTTCTGCTAGAATTGTGGTAGCAACGGTGAAGGTGTGGGACATGATAACGCGAAGATGGCGGCAGCGTAAACAGCTTCACGCTATTTCTCTCGTCGTGTTTGATGAAATGCATTTTCTTGGGGGGAACTCTGGTCCGACAATGGAGGTCGTCATTTCTCGCATGCGCTACATGAGCAGTCAACGGCACCTTGAAAATGGTGAACCTTTGCGAATGGTTGGGCTTAGTGCGTCACTTGCCAATGCTCGAGACGTTGGGGACTGGTTTGGCGTCCCAGGAAAGAGCCTCTTCAACTTTTCACCGAAGGTGCGCCCCTGGCCCTTGGAGATATACTTCCAATCATTTGACCAGAGCAATTTCTCAGCCAGGCTGATGGCTATGGCAAAGCCCGTGTACAGTTCTGTCCTTAAACACCGTGATGATAAATCCGCCATCATTTATGTCTCAAGTAGGCGACAGGCACAGCTTACAGCCATTGATTTGATGACGTATAATGAGAGCAGGGGTGATGTACCATTCTATGATCAAGCATTCCGCAACGAGCTCATGAAAGCATCATCGGAGATGAAGGAACCGACTCTGCAGCAAGTCATGGATGCAGGCATCGGTTTTGTCCATGGTGGTATGGCAAATTCCGATTTCCACACTGTAATTGAATTGTTCAATGAAGGAAAGATCAAGATCTTGGTTTGTCCTGCGGAGCTATGCTGGCAATTGCAATGCGTCGCGCACCTAGTAGTCATCATGGGTACCGAAACATATGACGGTAGGGAGCGGCGCCATGTTGACTACAAGATATCTGATATGTTGCACATGATGGGACGGCACAACACTGGATCGATCGGGAAGTGTGTCATCATGTGCCACCACTCGAAAAAAGAGACGCTGAAGAAGCTTCTGTATGAGCCTCTCCCAATTGAAAGCCATCTCGATAGTCACCTTCACGACCACATCATTTCCGAATGTGTCACCAAAACAATTGAGACCATGCAAGACGCTGTAGACTATTTGACATGGACCTTTCTGTATCGTCGTCTTCCGAAGAACCCAACTTACTACGGACTTCAAGGAACCTCAAATGCGTTTATAAGCGAATTTCTAAGTGAAATGGTCGAAACAATAATGGGAGACCTTGAGGAGTCCAAGTGTATCGAAATAAACGACGAAGGTGAGGTCACACCATTGAACCTCGGCATGATTGCTGCCTACTACTATATCCAATACAAGACAGTCGATATAATTGCATCCTCTGTAGCTCCGAAGACAAAGAGCCGTGGCATTCTTGAGATATTATCTGCTGCATGGGAGTTCTCATCCCTCCCACTTCGATATGGGGAAGAGAAGGCCATTAAGATGCTTGCTCGTACTCAGCCTTACAATCTCCCTGATGCTCCGTACGATGCGCATGTGAAAACTTTGGTCCTTCTCCAGTGCCACTTCAGCAGAACACCCATTCCAGCAGACTTTCGAGTCGACCTACGGGCCATTTTGAAGGAAGCGCCGAAACTTGTGCAGGCGATTGTGGACGTCATCAGTAGCAATGGGTGGCTCAAACCAGCCTTGGCAGCAATGGAGTTGAGCCAGATGATTGTTCAGGGGCTTTGGAGCAAAGATAATCCACTTCGACAGATCCCTCATTTTTCAAATGAAATCATTGAACGATGCGAGAAATACGAAGGAGAGGAACCGATTGAATCTGTTTTCGACATTTTGTCGCTAGACGACGATGTACGAAACGATCTTCTTCGTCTTCCTGGAGAGAAAATGGCAGATGTTGCGGTTTTCTGCAATAACTACCCTAATATCGAGGTGTCATACGAAGTCCAAGACCAAGACAACGTAACTACAGGAGATCCAGTTCAAATCGCAGTGCAACTTGAAAGAGAGGTTGAAGAGGAGGAATTGACGGAAGAAGAGCTGGCGAAACTTGGGACAGTCTCAGCGCCGTTGTATCCATATGACAAGAAAGAAGGTTGGTGGATCGTTGTAAGCGATACTTCGACCAACACTTTACACGCATTGAAGCGGGTGAACCTGGTTCAGAAACAGAAGGTTCAGTTGGAATTTTTAGCCCCAGAAGAGGCCGGTGATTACAATCTGACGCTATTCTGCATGAGTGATAGCTATCTTGGATGTGACCAAGAATACAGCCTGAATCTGAGCGTTGCTCAGGGCGAGGATGACGATGACGACTCCGATGGTGACAGCGAAGAGTGAAGATCGAAAATTTAAAAGTTCAAGACAATGAAGTTTAACAGTACAGTGGATTTGTGAAAGTTAAAGATGGAAAATAGTATCTCGTGACATTTTAAACCGATAATATTCATACGAAGTTGGAAAGATAACTTCCTATGGAAAATTGTATCTCGTGACATTTTAAACCGATAGTATTCATACGAATTTGCAACGATAACTTCCTATCATCTGTTACGACAATGTGTAGCAGACAGCTTGGCCTCCGCATCATTTCGTTCTCATGGATAGCGTTGGAAACGCGTATCGGGGAACTGGCCGTTTCCTCGAGTCGGATAAAAGGAATTGTGATGAAAATCGTCGCCGTTTGCTTGTGAAGTAGGGTGGAATTGAGTCTGCCCACGTGGCGGCACAACCGGCAATGGGTCAGTCTCGTCCATGCTCAAAGCAGACCACGTTGCTTGCGGATAGCTTTCGGGATAATAGTACTCCGAATGGTGATAAGATTGACGATGATACTGTTGAGAAGGATGGAGACAAAATGCGGACGGCGTGCTGGATGGCTCATCATGCAGCGGATCGATGGTGGTAAAGTTCTCGAAACTAATACTAGGTGGCGAGCCACGAGCAGGTCGTTCAAAACCCGGGTACGATTTTGGCATGGCCTGCTGTTCCTGTTGCTGGTATAAGTGAGACCCATTGACTGCCGATTGGTGTGGTATTCTTGTCGCGGCATCCAGAGTTGCCTGTTCCTCACGAAACTTTTGGATCTTCTCCTTGTATTCTGCCCGTTCTTTCAACTCTTCTTCGACGTACGGAGCCTTCTCTGAAGGAGACGCATTGCGCCACATTTCCCTGGACACGAGGGGTGAAAGTGAATGAAGAGTGCGACTTCACGGCAACACACACCAGTTGTGACAAGATACTTACCCTAGGAGACAGGAGACATCCGTATTACCCATATCTGGATTTTCCTTCTTTACCTTGGGACGAACATGCTTCGAAAACTTCAGAAACGCCGACATGGGTCTCTGGAGGAATGGATCAAATTCAATGACATCGTGAAATTGGGAATTTTGTTTCACAAAGTTATCAATAGAAGATGCTACATACCTTAGGTGCTCCAGGGTGCTTCTTGGCTCTTCGTTTTGGGACATTCCAAGCTCCTTTGTAGTCATTCTTTTCTCGGACATATCGGAGCTTGTCTTCTCTTGCTTGCTCCTCCCAGTACGCCCGTTCCTTGTCGGACAAATCACGCCATGCTCGAGAGACAACCTGCAGGATCTGTTTCTCACTCTCTTTGGTAGTAGTTTCCGCCATTAGTTCTCGCTTTTTGTTATCTTTGAAGCACATGAAAGCCGACCGGGGTAGAACTGGAGGACTTTGTTGGATCTGTTCTTTTGCTTGTACTGCAGCTGATGCTGGTTGTGGCTGAAGCAGAGGTGGTACCTGCTGAGTTGGATGTTCATTAATGACTTTGAGCTGTTGGTCATGAAGAGCATGAGGTAAAGGATGAAATCGTTGCGGGGTACGAAATGAAGGATATCGATGATGGTAGTATGGCGGCGGATGATACCGATGGTGTCCGCGGGGATGGTGGTATGGTGAAGGAATGGTCCCGTACCTGTTACTCTTTTGTGCTCCATTATTCTCAATGTTTCCTGTTTTTGATACATTTTCCGAAGACCGCAAGACCTAAGACAAAGGAGGACGTTTAGAGGTGGCATGTGAGATGCTCATTCATCAGGCCGCTGAGAATGAGCCAAACGTTTTATGGAGGCTGTAGCTAGGACAAGAGAGTCTTTTTGATTGACCTTGAAATAGACCACTCACCTTCTTCGCGGATGACATCGTTCCAGTCTCTTTGAGTGCTTCTTTTGAATAGATAGATGTAGACAAAGAGACGGTGATGGGACGACAACAAATGTATTGGAGTGATACAAAGGCTTGTCAGTCAAAAATTGTGAACCAAAAGCAAAGCCGCTAACTTCCGTCTTGTAATCGAATGACATGATGCTTTGAGTAAGAAGAACAATGGGAAAAGTTCGTAACAGAGAGCCAACGTCTAACTCTCGCAGGATCGTTTCCTTTCTTTTGAATCGACTCTTTGTGGTGGGATTCCTCGAAAAGCTGCTTCAAGAGAGGCCCCACATGAAAATGACGGTGAAAAATTCAAGAATCCCATGGGATTTAAGAGTTGGTCGAATTTGTCTAGTCGACCCTTTCGACTGAAGACATCTTCATAAACTCTCTCTGTACGATCGTATCATACTCTCCGTGATCTGTGCGACCGTAGTTTCTGAAAACAATGTGAAGTTTCGAACAAAAATGATTCACAGTCAGTTTGTCCATGCACGATACGACAAAACACCTCTGTACAGTCCAACAACAGGGTAACAGGGAGATGTTTCTGGAGCATTGCATCCTACTAGCTGTAAAGAGAGTCCATACTGCGGTCAGAGCAACGAGAGCATATCACCGACAATGACTACGGAAACAACAAGGACCCGATCCAGTTCATGCGGAGGTTGGCATGCGGAAGTGTCGGTCCGTCCGACATCTGCTTCCAACTTGGAATCTATACGGAACTGGTGGAGAAATTACTTCCGATCTGGTCAGAGTGAATCAATGGACATCAACAGAGAAGGAGAAATCGACATGTCTCCTCTTCCACAAGATATTCGGGGGGCATGTATCCGGGCTACGCTAACAGGTGATGATTCAACTTTTCCAGTCTCATTTTCTTCTGTCAGTACGAGACCGTGCGACGTTCATGTCTACGTTTTGAGTGAAGAAGAGTCATGCATAGAAGAGTTGCAACCAACGGGTGGAGATGACGAGTGGACAGCTGGATGCGATAACCTCTCTCTTCCACATACAACTCTCGAGGGTGTTTGGGAATCTCTCGTCTTTGAATCTGAAGTCAAACGACAACTCTTGAGCCACGCACAGTCGGCTCTGCTATTTTCAGACAAGAGAGTTTCATCTCATATCATTCAATGGAATCGAATGATACTATTACACGGGCCTCCCGGAACCGGAAAAACTACCCTTTGTCGAGCGTTGGCACACAAACTTGCCATACGGCAATGCCATCGTTTTCCTCGAACAACACTTTTGGAAATCCACTCTCATTCCCTTTTCAGTAAGTGGTTTTCTACCAGTGGAAAACTAGTGTCGGCTCTTTTTCAAATGATTCGTGACATGGTCGAAGACGATCCATCGTCCTTGGTATGCGTTCTTATTGATGAAGTCGAGAGCTTGGCTGCCTCGCGCTCCAACACTTCCTCCAATGGAGATCCTACGGATGCCATGCGAGCAGTCAATTCGTTGTTGACATCCTTGGATCGGTTACGTCATTTCCCCAACGTCCTGGTGTTAGCTACGACCAATCTGAATGGGTCAGTGGACTCTGCCTTCGTGGACCGAGTAGACTTAAAACTTCACATCGGCCTGCCCATTGCCAAAGCCCGATACCAGATTCTACGCAGTTGTATCCAAGAATTGATTCGGGTGGGGATTGTTCATTGTAGTGACAACGATACTCAAGGCAGCGATTTCCCAACTTATGAGGAAATTCACAATCAAGGGGAGCATAAGATGGACGTTTCACATTCCATTACTGAACATTACGGGGTGTTGCTATCGAAGTGTGCGCAACAAGCAGAAGGTCTCAGCGGTCGAAGTCTCCGCAAATTGCCTCTCCAAGCCCATGCGCTTTATACTTCTTCCGATAGCAAGCTAGAAGATGGGAGTTTGCCATTAGAACATTTTCTGGAAGCGCTTTTTCTGGCCATTGAAAACGATGTTGAGGCCAGAGTTGGATTGTAGAGATGTCCTGGTATCCGGCACATTGCTTGCTCATACACTGTAGCTTTCTCCATAAAAAGCATTACTTTGTATTTGGTTCGTAGGACTCTACAGGAGTAGAATCGTCGTTCCAATGATGACTACTCCAGTACATTGCAAATGACTGTGAACGTATTTTTAGACTACGGTAATACTCCCGTACGTAGTAATAGCACCTTGTTTTCTTTTTACAGTTAAATACCTCTCTTTGGAATACGACGTACTCCCGACAACAACAACAACATCCTCCACCAATCTTCAATCTGTCCTCAACAAACGGTAATGGACACTCCCGCTACTTGAACGGGATCCCTTCTCTCAAGTATGTCTCGACACTTCTCGTACCATGCCAGATAAAGGGACAAGCGATCGACGACAACAATGACACGCCCAGCATCAAAAACACCAATTTCCTACAGGCAACATTTCGTTCGAAAGTCTGGTGGTGTGATCTTGGTGATAATTGTCGTACTTGCAAATTTTTTATGGGAATCTGGCAAGCCGTGGTATCATAGCGACATTTTCAAAGACAAACGATGCAGACATATGGATCCGATTGAACCTCCCGATCTATCGAAACTTTCTCCACTACGAAGAGAACGGTTTGAAAGAGTGAGGGATTCCATTGCACATGCGTGGAAAGGATACGCGGATGCGGTGTCTCTCAACTCAACAAAGGGAGGCGGTGTCATTCCTGCAGATGATCTCACCCCAATATCCAAGTCAAGAAATGGAGCAGCAACCATGAATTGGCTGTACTATGGTGCAACACTTCATGATGCCATTGATACCTTGTATTTGGCAAATCTAACTGTCGAATACAATGAAGCTGTAGACATTTTGACTCGGTACGACATCCAGACTACGTCAATACAAGCCACCAAGACATTTGAATATTCTCTGAGAATATTGGGAGGTCTGCTAGGGGCATACAGCCTGTCGGGAGAACCTCGTCTCTTTGCTTCGGCACAAAATGCTGCCGACTCGCTGTTGCAAGGTCCCTTCCAAGCTTCCCCATCTATAATCCCCCGTCCATTCAATGTCCTCGCTCCTTCGTCATCAAGTTGGGACTGGAAGACAATGATCCAACGCTTCTACAAATTTTTGTACATTGTGGGACGCAATCACTTAACCTCGGAGCACAAATACAACTCTCTGGCAGGATTTGGCAGTTTTGGATTGGAGTTGTCGTTTTTGTCGACCATCTCAGGTGATCAACGCTATCGAAAAACGGCAGATGTCATCTTTCAACATGTCAAAAAATACGAGCATAATGGAATCGTGCCAGAAAGGTGGAATGTATTGACCGGTACGCCGGAATCAATGCATGGCAGTTTGGGGAGCGGTTCCGATTCGTTCTATGAATACTTGATCAAAGTTCCAATCTTCGATGGTTGTTACTACGACGAAGGCATGGAGATGTACTCGGACGAATGTAAATTGGTCGGAAAAGATCATTTGGAGTTATACCAAAAAATGCTCCGAGATTCGCTTCGTAGCGACCACGTCACGAGACAATCCATATCGGGACCTGGAGGCACCGAGTTTGTCTTTCCCACCGAATTTGGAACTCGGTATGATCATTTGCTTTGCTTCTTGCCCGGTTTGCTGGCTCTCGCAGCACATACCCAGGGGGGTAACAACAAAGACGACGACATGGCTCTAGCCAGAGACCTTTTGGACGGCTGCCACCAGCTATACACGGTCGCCGCAAGTGGTTTATCCGCCGATACGGGACGTTTCCAATCTAAAGCGTTTGTCCCGATCGATTCCTCTTACTATCTGCGACCAGAATTTGTGGAAAGTCTGTTTGTCTTGTACCGCTTCACCAAGGACGAAACGCTCCAGGATGCTGGTTGGGAGGTTATTGAGAGTTTAGAATCACATTGCAAGATTCCTGGTGGCGGATACGCTGGACTCAAGGATGTTAACAATCCTAGTGCTGGATATGTCGATGACATGCCGTCCTATTTCATTGCAGAAACACTCAAGTATTTGCTTTTGCTCTTTGGCCCAGACGACTACATTTCGTTGGACGACTTTGTGTTTACGACAGAAGGCCACCCCCTTCGCAAAATAAAAAAGGAAGAACAAGATCTATCGAAGCCATTTTGTGTCCTTTTGTCTCGACCACCAGCTCCGGTGCCTTGGACGCTCCTATTTCTTGGAGCCATGGTACTTGCTTGTATCGGAGGATCCATCTATCTAGTTCACACAATTCTTCATTATGCAATCAAAATGAACAACGACAAGCGCAAGACGCAGTGATGGCAAGATGGAAGCAGCAAACGTGAGATTGATGATAATAATGATACTTCCTATTGTTTTGTACGACATACGACGTATACGTCGTAAAGTTTAGGTAGTTTCTACTTCGTATCCAGTTAGTCTTTCGTAGTCTATTATAAGTACTACTGTACGTTGACTACCACACTGGAATGGTATGCATATACTCAGCCATGTTTGACTGTGTAAGCTTCATGTTGACTGTGAAAATCAAATGATTATATGAATGTACCCGGCACTCGTACCGGTCGTCTGGTAGAATGGTAGACTACTGGAACAAAAATGCGACGCCACTACCGTACTCAACTACCTCTAGCTAGACTACCGGTTGTACCGGTACTCAACCATCCTTTGGACTTTGGAGGGGTAGATTTGAGCCTAGATCATTCTGAAAAATTCAAATTTTTTGAATTTTTTCTACTACACACTACGACGTACCGTATGCAACATCTCATGATGATGTCAAACACTTCTACGAATTGACTGCTGAGTACCGGTACATACTACCGTGTACAAGTCCTACTAAACTGTAAGTCGTATTGATTCACAGTCATTTTCGTCGCTGTCCTTGATACCCCACTGCTGCGAAGCACAAACTATTATAATTGCTTTCCCGTTACCGTCCACCATGAAAAACCCAAGCTCGGAGTTTCTCCCCGAACCACTATCGGTTCGAAGCATTGTAAATAGTGTGACCGAGGATGAGGACGACTACAACAACAGAATGGAATGGAAGGAAAATGTCCGCCCCAACGGCGACTTTCGTCTCCCTCCACTCCCTCCAGCTCCTAATTCAACGTTTTCTGCCACCGGGGTGCCTGGATCAACACGAATAGGTCTCCAGAACAACATGCAACCACCCGTGTTCAACGATGGCATTTATCGCACGACCATGTTACCGTCACCATTGCGAGAACCGATCATAGACACCCAATCGTACTTGACGCGATACGAACGCATGATGAACGAACAAGAAATCGAGTTATCATCTACGTTATCACATTTGCAGTCACTTTTTGATCTGTTGGAATATCTGGCAAGACCTCTAGACATCTACCGCCACGGACAGAATGTCAAGAGCAGAGTCAATCTATCCAAGACGTTCTCCATTAAAGAATTGCAGCGCGCTCTGGACATTTTGGAAGATCAGGATGGCTACGAGACCATCAAAGCCGACAAACAGTTTATGATGACTTTGCGTACCTTTTGTGGCAAAGAATCGAAACCAGCCCACTCCACACATGAGCAACTTCACAGTCAGTTCGAGCAGACCGTGAGCTTGGGAGAATTTCTGCAGTGCTACAGGATGTGCATTATGGGAATGCAAACACTGGAACTGCTCCCCGCTGCATCTTCCGCCCGAAACCGCACCAAGGAACGTACTCTCCAAATGATCTCATTGTTTCGACCATTGTTTCCCGCTAAACACGAGAAATTTGACGTTGAAGTTGAAAACTCCGCATCCAACTTTTCAGAAAGCACTGGGAAAGCTCGACGACAGCAACGGCCGCTGACTTTCATTCTCTATGTTGCATTGGCAGCAGGGATTTTAGCCTTTGCAATCTGTTGGAGCCTGGTAGATCCATCAACCATGATGTTTGTCGGAGGAAAGAGCCAAGAATTCCGTCCCGTCAAGAAAGTTGTACATGGACCAACTTCAACCACGGAGAATAAAACAGACAACTTTACAGCCCAAAAAGCCAATCTTTCTATCGCTACACCTAGAATCTCAAAAAGGGTTTCATTCAATCGAAAAATTGCACCACCAGTGATAACACCAATCGAAATGCTCAGATCGAAAACGACTACTCGTATACAAGAACTCGAATCTGCTCCCATCCTGTCCACAGGAGAAAGCATCGAAATTCATTCGTTGATTGACATCACTGCTATTGCAGCGAAAGACGGCTCTCTCCTCGTTCCTGAAACCGTTGCGAAAATATTGGGAGGGGCTGCAGTCGGCTTGTATTTGATCGCCCCGCTTGTTTCTGCCGGTCCTTCCTGGCAAACGTTGGGTGTAACATTTCTCGTGGCCTCTCTTGGTGGTCAAACTTTACGTGAGTGGGTTTCGAAGCTTAAAAGAACCATCTCAAAGTTCAAAGAGCAAGTCGTTTCACCAAGGAACCAAGCTTACTGAAATTTTAATCAACTACTACTACTACGACTACGTACATGCATCATGAGAAACTAAAAAAAAACAACGGCAGTTATCATAAGTTTGATACCTACTAAAACAGTAAATAAACAATCGTCTTTTTAACTCGGGCTAGCTACCTACTAGAGATACGGTCGCTACATCGTAGTAGAGTACCGGTAGCCGGTAGTCTTCAGTCTTTATTTCATGTTAACAGTAACTACGATGGTAAACTACCTACCTACGTAGTAATACTGCCGTGCCACTCCAGCACAGTTGTGACGTCATTACTCTTCTTGCGAGAGAGATATCGTACGATGAAACAAAAGCTCTGATCATTCATTTTTTTTCTCGAGAAGATGCAAGAGGTTGATCAGTCTGTGGTTTGCGAAAAGGTCGGATTGCTACCTTCACGCTACTCTAGAGGCTGGAGCGTTCCAACTTCGTAACGGAGTAGTTCGAAGCGCTCCTATCCTTATCGGCATGATGGTGAAAAATTTGCGTTTGCACCTTGGTGCTTTGGCCCTGGCTTTATATGTGAAGGTCAGCCATGGATTCGTATCTTCCACAAGGAAAAGTATCCGGCAAATGAGTTGTGCCGTCGCAAAGCCAGCATGGTCATCATCGGAAAGAAGCGATTCCTCCCCATTACAAATGATCATAAACCCTCTTCAGAGCCTTCTTCTGAATGTCCTATCATCACCGCCTTCCATTTCTTCAGAGCGGACTTGTCAGGCACGAGATTTGGTGTTGTCCTTGGCGAGCATCAACTGCTTTTCGTCCGAGTCAGGGGCAGTGGCATTTGGGGAGGCTTGCGCAGCGGACATAGTATACGAGGACTGCTTTGAATCACAGCCGATTCTCGGAAAAGAGGTGTGTTTCCCAATGCACCGGAGGAACAGTCTGTAATTTTCACCTAACTCATTGTCATTTCCCTATGTTTCGTTTGGAAAGGCGGTAGCGAATCACATGGTTAACAAGGCTCTGCGGAAAATGGGTAAAGGCGATCTTCGCATTGATATGATCAGTGATGGGGATTATGCTTGTGGTTTTGCTTGGACTTGGATTGCAAAAGACGGCAAAGAGGAAGGTCTCCGAGGAACAACATTTGTGGAGCTGAATAATCAAGGACGAATTTCCTACGTGCGTGAAATTGCCGAGCCTCTGTACAAACCCGGAAACTTGACTGTAGAGCTGCTAAAGGCAATCACCAAAGACGCAAAACCAAGACAACCGCCCGTTTATCAGCCCAAGACGCCCCGAACCGCCAATGAAATTGCCAAGTACTTGTTCCTCGACGTTCAAGGTGGAGATGTCGATGAAGCCATGAGATTCTTCTCTGATGACATTGTCTACAGAGGTACGCAGTGTTACTGATGACACTGACGGTGTTGTTATGCTTTCTATCCCCTAACGAGATTGCCCTCTACGTTATTCATCAAAAATATAGATTTCAACTATGAAGAACCGTTGCGAAGTCCAGCGGATGTAAAGCAATTCATATTGGATTTTTCATTTCCTGGCATCGAATTCAAGCCTGACCGGTTCGATGACGGTATCCTGAGTACATGTTTCACATGGGAAGTTTGCCTAGAAGGACAGCAGACTTCCATAAAGGGAATAAGCTTCTACAAGCTAGATCCCGACTCGCGCCTCATCACGTACGTTCGAGATATCCCGGAACCGGCCATTAAGCCACCTCCGCTTGGAGCGCTAGCTCGATTCTTACGCCCAGGCCTTGGAGTCTTCGTAGGTGTTCCTGTAGGAAGTAGACCGGGAGGGATGTAGATAGTCTAATTTATTATGATAATTTTCTGTTTGCTACTCGTTACATTGTTACTGCCCTTGAGATTCTCGTTGTTTCGGTTTGTGCCGGCTGAACAGTTTGCTCAAACTCACAGTCAACATGTGTCGCCATTTACATGCGTACAACTCGGTTTCCCACCAGTTCGACATCTCGACGATCCTTTTTGACCGTCTCAATCAATCGCTGCAACTTGTCGTCATGGTCCTTCAAGACCTTGTGAAGTTCTGGAATCGAAACTCCATCCAAGGCAGAGTTTCCGTGTTGTTGCTGCTGTCCCTGACGGTGTGCCCTGGCTTGATCCCGTAGGACCAATGATTCGTTTCGTAGCTCATCAACATGGGCCAAAAGCGTCCTCCAACGCTGCGACGATTGATACTCATCCGGTTGGAATGGTTTGTTCATAGATCGAGCCAACTCAACCTTGGTCATAACTTGAAGCAAACGGCGTTTCAATGCCGCAAACCTGCGTTCTTTCTCAACGAGATCCTGTCGTGTTTGAGACTCTCGTTGACGAAGACAATCAATAATTCCTTGAACTATTTTAGCCTGAGCAGCACTTTCCTTGGCTTCTCCTTGTTGCCACAAAACTCGTGCTTGTAACGCCGACGCACCGATCAAAGGAACAGGCTCGTACATGTCCGGGTCTGGATTGTTGACCACAGCTAATTTCCATTCGCGGCCACAAATCTGAAGTGGTCGGGGAGGTTCAAAGATTTGTTGTTGGCCTCCGCCGGCAACGTATCGGATCTGCCGTTGTTCTGCAGTTAACGGATTGTAGGTTATCCCCGCAAACTTAGCCGACTCCGGACTGTCTTCATCGACGGTTTCTTGGCCATTGTAGGCAAGGAATAGCTTTTCAAGCTTGGTCCGAACACGTTCTGCTTCTTGTCGAGCAGAAGCGTCCATAAAACCAATAAGTGCCGCCTGAGCTGGGATTTGATTTTGATTCTGGTTCGGAGCAGGGCCTGGGGTGCCGCCAAAGAGGCTCGAACCGGGAGCTGGTGTGCTTCCAAAGAGGCTCCCGCCCATTGGAGCCCCACCAAAGAGACTACCACCTGCTGGCGTTCCGCCAAAGAGACTACCACCAGCTGGAGCAGGAGTTCCGCCGCCAAAGAGACTAGTGCCAGCCGCTGGAGCTGAGCCACCTCCAAAGAGACTAGAGCCAGTCGAGGGTGCAGGAGCCCCTCCAAAAAGAGTCGTGCCAGTCGAGGGAGCAGGAGTCCCTCCAAAAAGACTCGTGCCACTCGAGGGAGCAGGGGTTCCTCCGAAAAGACTAGTGCCAGCCGGTGCGGGCGATGATGTGGAGCCACCGAAACCAAAAGACGTCGGTGCCGGTGTCGATGGTGCCGGTGTCGAACCGAAAAGAGATGATGTCGGAGCTGCAGCGCCACCCGGCGATGGAGTACCAAAAGTGTGGACTGTATTCGATCCCCAAGTTATCGTCATGATGATGAATGCTTTACTGTCGAATTACAACAATAGTCAACCAAGCAAGACTAATTCGTTCAACGATAGCGGCAGCGGCAGCAGCAGCAACAACAACAACAGTAGCAGCAAATGAAAAAAGCAACTTCGACAAAACACTTCTTGATAGAGTACGGAGTACCCAGTACGACTTGCGCACTACCCCGTACCGTCCGCTCAAACTGGACAGACTTACAGTTAAAATCTTAACTCTAATAATAAAAATGTTTCTGTTTCTGTTCGGCTAAGCTGCTCTGATTTCCCTCTCTCACATCACTTCTCTTGTATCAAACATCAAGATGATCCTCTCCCGGTGCTATTTGACCACAACTCCGCTCTTTTTGGCCTCGTCTCTACCTTTTGTTTTATTCAACACAATCACTGGAATGAGTACTTTCGCCTCGAAAAAGGTCATTGATTCTCATCTCCATGTCTGGGCGGATACGACGGAGGCTTCCAAGGGTTTTCCATACGCGGACGGCCAAGATCCTCCCGATTCGCTGAAAGATGCGGCTTCTGTCACAACTTTACTGGAGCAGATGAATGCCAATGGCGTCGATGGGTCACTGATTGTGCAACCCATCAACCACAAATTTGATCATTCTTACGTTATGAAAGCCATTGACACGTATCCCAACAAATTCAAAGGAATGCTACTCCACAATCCATTACTGTCACCGGAAGAGGCCGTCACGCAGCTAGAGAATTTGGCACTGAAAGGATTTGTCGGCGTTCGCTTCAATCCCTACCTCTGGCCCAAGCTTTCAGACGGAAGAGACGGTTGGACACCCATGTCTACACCGGGAGGCGCTGGAGAGGCTGTTTACCAACGTTGTGCGGAACTACACATGCCCGTGGGTATCATGTGTTTTCAGGGACTCCACCTGCATTACGACGATATCGTCCAACTATTGCAATCGTCTCCAAAAACCACTCTGATTCTCGATCATTTCGGATTCACTTCCTTTACGTCAGAAGGGGACAAGGCCTTCCAACAACTTTTGCAACTTGCCAAGTATCCTCAAGTAGTGGTAAAAATATCGGCCTTGTTTCGCCTCCAGGACCAATCACCATACGAACGAGTACGAAAAGAACGATTCCAACCTTTGTTGATGGCGTTTGGAGCAGATCGGCTAATGTTTGGAACGGACTTCCCGTTTGTTTTGGAACAGGAACCCGAAAGATATGGCGGCATGGTACGATTGGTAGAGTCCTGGATGGAAGACGACTCTACCAGAGAAACCGTGATGAGCGGAACTGCTGAAAGGATATTTGGCCAATGGGGATGAAAAAGTCTATACAGAAACTGGGAGGCACCGAGATCTCCATGTAATGCTTCATATCCACGTCACCTTTTCTGATGGCAACATGTGGTTTGTGGTGGAAGTTGCAATGTTGGCTCCCCCGCCCGAGGGAAAAGAAAATTGAAACTTGGTTCGTATCAAGACAGCAATGTAATAACTGTAAATAGAATTATAGATCCCTTCAAACACGGGGAATATAAAATGATAAGAGTCCTCCACATCAAATGACTGTAGTTTGCACGCGATAGCTTCTACTTGCGCTTCAGTCCTGCTGTTTTTTGCAGAAAGGAGGTTCCACCTTTCTTCTTGCGCCTTTGTTGCCATTAGACGGCCTGCAACTGCTTGATCTTTCTTGGAATAAGTTATGTCGGATTACATGGAAGGTTCCCCCTCCCAAAAGATTCGCCAGGACGCAGTTGGAACCATTGCCGTGGAGACAGTCCGTGTGTTTTTCCAGTCGTCGTGTTACCTCCCAAAAGCTTTTCGGTAGTGCTTCCATCCCAAAATAGATTGCCACGGGCAGCAGCTGTCGTGTACCTTAGAAGAAGTCCTTCATCTTTGTTATACACATCTTGTACGTCATGAAATTGATTCTCCAACGCAAATATTGCAATAAAGTACATCGTAGTGCGTTGATGGATCCAAGCTTTAAGACGTCCAATTAGACGGTGGGATTGTGAACAGTGGTACAAATTTGTTGCATCTTCACCTCCAAGGCTCGTCATAAATATAAACAAAGGACCGCACCCATCGTGCCGAGGTACGAATGTCCCAATACTGAATCAACGGGTATTGCCAGTGACACCGTTGGATTGTATGGAGTCGTCACGGATTCTTAGTCTTTAGAACACCTTTCACTCAACTCTGCCTTTCCTCCATTCCTTCTCAAGCTATGGAAACTCGCAGTGCTAAAAGCGAAGACACATCGGGTAATTCCTTAGATGCGGCCGCTACTGATCCCCCTCGTTTCTTCGGGCCTTGCTCTACCTTGTACAGGAAAAT
The DNA here is from genome assembly GCA_019154785.2 of Nitzschia inconspicua. Lineage (NCBI taxonomy): Eukaryota > Bacillariophyta > Bacillariophyceae > Bacillariales > Bacillariaceae > Nitzschia > Nitzschia inconspicua. The sequence continues at coordinate 1,468,264 of JAGRRH010000009.1, read as the reverse complement.
GCATGCGACAGTTACATTTCATGGATGGAATTTGGCTCCATTTTCAACACAATGGAATAATTGGTACGACATCGACCCGCAGAATGATTCTTCTTTCATACCCCAATGGAGGCACCGACGCTCTGACATTGGCACCATTGGAACTCGCCACCAATTTCTAATTTGAATGATGATAACAGGACAAAGAAGATCAACCTTGCAACCGGTTGTAACACAAACAAGCTATTCCGGACTCGGAACTATGACACAATGACTATCGCAATCCGCGATTACTCTAGTACAGAACAAAAGACAGTGGAATTGACTCTGGATGGCAGCCGACGGGCCATCTGCGACTGCTTCGAGGGGGAAACCGTCTTGGATCGCTTTCCTGCAGCAAGCGTGTATAATTTTGAGAAACTTATTGCAACAACTCCTGTTTCACGTAGTATTATTTCCTTTGCTGTCCTGCGTCTGGACAATGTTCCCAAACGGACGTAGGAAGAATCACAACAATTTTTTCCTTAATTTGACACGTGGAAAGAATACTTTACTTTTGTCACATTTGAGGCGAATTAAAGGAAGTGAACGCTCGTGTTCCACGGCTCCAACTTTGAGGTTGTTCAAAGTTCGACCTTGATGTGTTCGAATGGTTTGATGCCACAGTGGTCGTTGAGATCATTTTGGAACCATTTTCACTTGATTGGATGACCCAATGATGAATTGCTCGTTGGGCTGATGCATTGTGGCACCAATTCCGATCGCTAATTTCATTAACCTCCACCCTGCTTTTGATTGCGAGCTCCCTCCTGAAGCCTGGCTTGCTTTGCAAGGAATCGCTGACGCTTCGCCCGGCGTTTCTCTGGGTCAGTGTCTTCACGAAGCGCTTGACTAGCTTTGCGTCTTGCCACAACGTTATCTACAATGTACCAACCATGTTCATCATGCTCCAAAAAGCGAGCCCCGTAGGATTGGACATAGTCCACTAGGCATTGACTCAAGTCAGTCTTGCTGTCCTTGGAATCAATATTGCTGTACCACTCTTTTAGATTTTCCACCTCGTCCCGATATCGCTTATTTCCACTGTGATGGTTGCTCCTCCCACCGCGCCCACATAAGATGTCCAGGGACTGTGGCTCCACGTAAACCTTTTTCTTTGGGACAACTTTCTTTCGTGGTGCACGCTTCCTTTTCTTTGTTGTTCCGGAAGTCCCAGTGTTTGCGGGAGCGGGGGGTTGCATCGGTGCAATGCCTTCTGTCGAAACTGAAGGAACTCCGCTTTTTGTTTGATCTTTTGTCGGAAGCTGCTCACCTGTAACGATTTCTACCGAGACTGAAGGATTTCCGATTTGGGGTTGATATTCTGCCAGAAGCTGCTCACCCCCAATCACCGGGGCGTCAGAGAAAAGGTTGTGGCCCTCATTCAGCTGACGGGACACGTGCCGAACCACTGCTGGAGTTGTAGGAGTTGAAGGAGATGCAGGAGACGCCACCAGTTGGCTCATGAAGAGTTCGTTCCATTTTGTTTCCGTTCGAGGCAACATTGCGGGAGGTAGCTTTCGATCTTCCCGTTTCGACACAGTTGATTCCTTCGAGAAAATTCCCTGAGAGTAGGGAACTTCGACGTGAGCGCCCAGCACCTTGCTTGCGGCCCATTCTCGCGATTTCAGCAAATCTGGTGCAACCGAGGCTGTTCCTTCCGAGCTTTTTGATGCTGGCATCGCAGTGAGAGCAGGGACTTTGACATCGTTTTCTTCGTTCTTTTCGAAGATTTTACGGGCAACCCAATCGTCATGGGATGCAGGATCGGAGGACGATTGCTGTTTTGTTTGAGCAAACGGCATATTCCAATCTCGACTTGCAAACATGCTGGAGAACGAGTCTTTACTCTTGAAGAGATCAGAGACGGAATCTTTGCTTTGAAAGAGATTAGTAAACGAGTCTTTGGACTTAAACACAGACGTGTTGGCGGTTACTATTTCAGTGGAAAGAAATGCACGAAAGTCGGCACTATCAAACACACTGTTACTTTTTTTCGAAGAATCTTCTCGGCTCATTTTACTTTGGTGAATGCTTTGTTCTACAGCGTTACTGATTTGATTGTTCGAAACGGTCCCGAACAACATGGTGCTGTTTGTTGGATTACCAAAAATGGTTTATGTGACTGTGAATGAATTTTTCGTGATCGATATACCTACCACCAGTAGCCAGAGTTAAAAATAAAAAAATGTACTTCGTTGTGCATCAGACGTCGTTTGTATTCTGAACAATGAACAGAGCAGTAGCAGCAGTGTACTAAGTAGTAGTGTAGTAATAAAAAAATAAAATAAAATGCCAACTTTCAAACGTGGACCTCATTTCCGACTTCGATGTCCCTCTCCAACGGCGCGACTTTCTCGAAGAACTCAAACGCTTACTCCCAAGAGCGCCTTATTTCAAAAGTTACCTATTTTCTTATTCTTGCTTTTAACGTACCTTTCTCAGGTGTGCATGAATAGAGAGTTCAAATAAATCTTCACCTTTCTTTTCCCTACCATATATGGTATCATACGAACCGGAAGAGGGAGACTTGTATCATACGACTAGTACTGGAGAAGAACTTACTGTTATGGTGTGTACAAAGGCGCAAAGGCGCGTACCGTACTTCGGACGTTTTCCGCACCATCGGATGGAATATCATTCCAAGTTAGCATCTTGGGCCCCTGCTTGAGGCATACGTCAGTCGTAATAAAAAGGGATATTTTAATGCAAGAATTTAGAATAATACGTATGGAAAGAAAATGAAAGGTGAGCTGAAGGGAAGCAATTCTGATAACGGTAGTGACAAGATTGATTTACCACAAGACGAAATGTGAAGGGTTTTGAGTTTACGTTTCTTCGATTTTTGATGCTAATGATGATGACTGTGAATAGATTTATACCAGTTCAGAGCCCCGAAGTCGTATCGTGTCGAAACTGTATCTTCGGTAGCAGAGCTGATGATACTGCATGCATTTTATAAGATCGGTATCTAGGTGACTACTTTTCTGATTTATTCACTGTGATTGTTTTTTACGACCGTCCGTTTTGGCACGATACGTCGTACTTAAAAAAAGGGACATCCAACACAAGGAGATAGGAGGTGCATCTTCAGAATCTTGATTCACAGTCACTCGATTGACAGTCAATTATTCTCTGCACGACTGTTGTCTCTGCACGACTGTGGGACCTAGTCGTTCACGGTTGGTTCGTACTACTAACAGTAAGTACAGTATCTGTCCATAAAGTTGGTTACTACGGTAGTAGGTCCTCGAATACTCTGCAAGCTGCTAGCCTAACTCTACTTCCCTATTCAGCACCCATACTTTTCTCTTTTCCTTGCTCTCGCCTCTGGAGTATTGACATCTCTCAAAGCCTGCCCCGCTTTTGTACGAGCAGCCTTGTCGTCGGCAACGTACCATCTCCCACTTTCCTTTTCGAGTTCGACGAATCGACCTTTCTGTTCGTTCTTGACATAGTCAACGACGCTTTGTGCGACTTTGGTCTTTTCCGACTTGAGCCTGCATTTTGCATAGAGAGGCTTTGTCTCTCCAATTTTTTTAAGGTAAAGGAGGTTACCTACGTGTCTGTTACTTCTACCACCTCGCCCCATCAGCACATCAGACTCTGCGATCTCCTCCACGTACACTTTGACGGCAGGTTGAAATTGTCGCCTTCTTTTTTTTGATGCACCACTGTCTTGATTTACTTCATCGATAGCTGCAGTTGGTTGAGTTTTCCCTACATTCCCACTGGCTCCAGGTTTTCTGTCATCTTCGACCTCTGCGGATCCTTCCGCGAACATATTACATTTGGCGTTGTATAACTCTTGAAATTCATGTTGTAGTGGCCCCTCTTGGAGTTGAATATCGACATATTGGCTTTTGATGTTGTTGGATCCAAAGATATCTTCATATGTGTGAAGATGTCCTTCGTTTGCGTAAAACCCAGTTGCAAGTGGTGAGGTAGTGCCTACACTGGCGGCCAATGTCAGGTGCGGGTCTGTCGAGTTTAAGGCTTCAAAAGACCACTGCCCCTTACTTTGCTCTTTTGCATTAGGAGAAAAGGCTAATGAATGAGAAGATTCCGCAACTTTCCCCATGGAAAGAAAGGAGGTTGGCATTTTCCACGGTTCCCCTTTGTGCAAAGTAGAAGTATCAACTTGTGAAGCATAACCGTATGTGGTATTCAAAGATTCTCGTGAAGTGGAGCCGGTGACTGCCTTTCGATACATGGTATTCCAATCCGTCTTTTGACTCAACTCTCCGCTGAAGCTATTGGGGCACTTGGTGTTATTAGCCTCGTTTGTTGATATATTCATTTCAATGTGCAACCTTTGGCCTTCGTCCTGAGATTGAAAAATTGCTAGATCTTTCCCTGATAGATCTCCTTCAAAAGATGCGAAAGAAAGGTCATCCAATGAAGTCGTCAGGAAGTTTCTGTCTGAAGATGAAAGCCCCAGAACCGATATATCGGCTATCTCAGGTTCCAAGGCAACGGCGGGAGATCGCGTCCCCATCAGTACTGCCAATCGGTCCATCCAGCCTCCATTCGTATCAACGTTATCGGTCATCGTGTTTCTTGAGGAAACTCTTGTCATTGCGCTCCGTTGATTGTCTTTTTTGCTTTCTTCTTTGTTCATCTTATTGTGAACATGACATTGTGCAGCAACTTCGCGGAAGGAAGGGAGTTGTCCAATTGAGGATCAAGCATGTCCAGAATGATCAATTCTCAAGCGCGACCACCAACCAGGGTGAACACTAAAATGAAAGGAAAAGTCACGTCTGATAATTAACAGGCGCGAGACGTGCAATTACTCTGTACGACCAAACCAATGATGCGTCAAGACTAACCCCGACGCAGAAATTAATATCCTCACACAATGTTTCGTCGTGCGACTTCGAGTTAGTTACGAAGTAGTATGGTACTCCCGGTACTCTATGATAGTACGTCGTACGATGTAGAGATCACAAAAGTTAAGAAAAGAGGATAGGAAAAGAGACAGAACAAACTCTAGTAGACTATGACTAGAGTATACAAAGAGAACTGAAATCCACCTGTCAACTACGTAGTCATTTTGATTTTGAGTCAAAGAAGGCCTGGATTGTACTACTTGTTATGGTAGATCATGCATTGCCACTAAACTTTGCTCCCAGCACTAGTTTTATGCCATGGCAAAAGTCAGGAAGTGTTGATGATGGACATAATTGGCAATCTTACCAGCCATTGTTGAAAGTGGCAAAAGATGTTGTGTCATCATCCACATCCTACTTTGGTCAATTACCTAGGCATTGGATGGAGAATGTTGATCGTGAATCATGAATCTGACCATGGCCATCCTAACGCCATACCTCAAATAAAGTGTGTTTACAAAGGAACTTCAAACTGTACAAGCAGACTGATAAATACAAATGACTCACAAAGATGTAGAATCCAATTTCAGCTACTAAGTGGCAGGGTGTATTCAAGAGCAAAACCCTGGCAATTTGGGTGTAAGATTGCCAGTACCTACTCTGGCACCATTCAAGCTCAACTTCCTTGCTCAGGTGTGCATAGTGATATTCCATAATGATCTTTTCCGACCAAAACCAGGAATTGCAAATCACACTCGCAGGTTTCTGTGAACACAAGTACTAATGACGTACAGACCATAGTGGTCCATCACTCCTTGTAGGTATAACTTCTTCTTACTTTTGTGTATGCTTAATGATTACTACTGGAGTCTCAAAGAGGTTCCCTGGCAGGTTGTCAGCACAAGTATTGATGATGTACAGACCATATTGCTCCATCAGTCCTTATAGGTATAACTTTTTTGTCCTTTAGTGTATCCTTCATGCTAACTACGACTACCTAGTACTGGAGTCCCATAGAGGTTTCGTGACAGTTTCCCACATCATGGCTATGACCAAGGCTGCAGAGAGTTGTTGTGGATATCTTTTTTGAACTGAAAATGTTATTGGCTCAATAAGTTCTCCTTGTGACAAAGACTCATCAATCCACAGATATAGTATTATTAGATATGTGTTTGTTTTTACCATAGATTATTTTCGCTACAGAGATTGGTCACAATGAGGAAGTCAAGAAATCGATGGTGTCATCTACACTTGTGCAGAAAGGTGAGGTTGATTGGATGATGGTACCTCACAATCAGTAGCAGAAGAGACTGATGGCCTTGTTGCCAAGTTGGCAGCTGCAGCTGCATTGACTTCTGCTGCTTTCTTGGTGGCAATAGTGGAGTATCTTCCCTGATATTTTGCACGTTTGGCAGCCCTGGCTTCTTCTGTATTGTTCTCCCTTAGTGCTTGTCCAACCTTGCGCCTTGCAACCACATTGGGTACAAGATACCAACGATTGGTTTCCTTGTCAAGTTCTAAGAATCTGGCACCAACCTCTTTCTGCATGTGGTCCACAATCCCTTGAGCAACCTTGGTCTTCTCATTCTTGTCACAACTTCTGTAGTGATCTTGTTGCTCAGTCACAATTTCCCGATACATCTTGTTCCCAGGATGATGATTACTCCTCCCACCTCTTCCGAATAGAACATCCTGCAAGAAATAGTGATTTCAAGGCCATCAAGTCAAAGAACAGAGAACCAAACACATGAGATAAAAAGTATGGCATCCACGTTATGCGGTATCCTTCATCATGAGGTACAAGCTATGAAAACTGTCATCGTCCCCATTCATACCTTTTCTGTAAAGTCACAATAATTCTTGACCTCAGGAATGATCTTTCGTGGCTTACGACGGCCGGAGCGTTTCGCAGATGTTGTTGGAGAGGGAACGGAGGGTCCCTGTTCTCGTTGAGCTACCGCCACATTGACGAGCGGAGCGAGTGCACGCTTGAACATGTCGTTCCAATGATCGTCACCAGTGTTTCCGTTTCCGTTGACATTGGGAGCAGCGGAACGTTTCTTGGGAGGCAACATGGACGCTCCATTGGCGGTATTGGTCACCACTTCCCCCGTCTTGGGGTCTGTGAAACAGGTCTCGTATGTCACGTCTACGTGCGAGTTTTTGTACTCGGATACCCACTCTCGCGATGCAAAAGCGCTTGCAGAAGCAGCTCTACCACCATTGGTAGTTGTTCCAGAGGGAGCGCGAGCGACGGGACAGGGATTGGGGGGGAAATATTCGAGCGAGACGGTCGATTCTAACACCGTTGGATCAGGGTCTCCATCGATCATTCCCATTCCTTTGAGCATGTCGAGCGATTTGAACACTGACATGGGAGGACCGTGATCGGTTTTACTGTCTCCGCCATTTGCAGAGACGGAGGATCCCGGAAAGGATGCTTTGAAGCGTTCTCCGTCCTTTGTCTCGACCATCAAGTTGGCTATGTCCACTTTGGTGGTCAGAAAGTTCAAAAAATCCTGACTGTTGAACAAAACCTTTGTCTTGGGGAGTTCGTCAACTTTTGCTTCTCCCTGGTCGTCTCTGGAAACTGTTGACGACGACGAAGATGAATGATCGACCGAGGCCGCTGCTGGGTTGGATGTTATTGCTTCACCGTTCCCACCGTTGGGGTCACCAGCTTGGATTGCATCTTCTTTATTGGAACTCATCCTTTTCGTCTGTCTCAGGTCTCAGGTATGCATGTAGATACGCAATCGCGGAGCTCTTTTCTTGAGAAAGAGGGGTGGCAATAACGAAAAGAGAGATAGAGTGATCTGTTTCTTGTGGCCTGTTTCCAGGATGATGGTGGCCATATGGAGCGGTAGCAGTAGCAGTAGCAAGCAGGTGCAGGTGCAGTTGAAGCAAAAACCAAAAAAACACGATGTACTACGCGTAATAGTAGTAGTGTAATAATAATAAAAAACCCACTGCTGCTAAAACAAAAAAGGATACGACTGAAAGCACGCACGAGTGGAGAAAGAGCGGGAGATTGATTTCGATGCGTCTTGACTTTTGCCAGTTGCGAAGGCCAGACATGGAGTCAATCAAGCGCAACGGAAGCGGCTGAATTCAAATCTGTCAAGATTGTACCGTATGTATGTATTTGTCGTATCTATTAATGCACTATAGAGATTATGGCGATTGAGCGACGAACTCCACAATCACAAACAAACATCATGAAGGACGTTAAAAGAACTTGCAACACCGGTAACAACAACCTACTACGGTGTATTTCGTATGATAGGAAGCGGTGATTCCTTCAATCCAATACGTCGTATCATATTCGTTGACGTAACTGGACGGAAGACTCAAAAGTCTCTATTCATCTACCTACTAGCTACAGTTCTACTACTACAATTCGTATCACTACTAATAATATCAGTTGCATTGACAGCGTAAAAGAATTCTACTTCGACAAGAACGATCCTTCGACCTTTCTGTTCACAGTGCAAGTATCATACGGCATTGGCGACTGCAGGTCACGGTTAACGATACTGCCCAACTTATTTTATCTACGACGACAAACGACATATAAGAATAAGAAAGATATTCACAACCGACTCTATCCACAATGGGATCCTACAAATACTTTTATACCAATGAGAAAGCTGTATTCTCTACGGATTCCTGGTCCAACTTTACCAAGACGTACACCTCTAACAATGATGATTTCACGTCACAATTCAATCCAGCGCAAGATGTTTCTGTCGACGCAGTCTTGACATCTATTTACCTCAACAGCATTGCCTTTGTCATTCTCATGTGTACGTATGAATGCTTACGGAGACTTTTACCCAGTGTATATTCGTCGCAAGTCAAACGACAATACAAAAATTATGGTGGATGGACGGCTTCTGCTGGACGGACCGACACACAAGACTCTTCCGAAATGAATTTGGGAGGGGGCGGGGATAGGGATGCTTCTAGTGGCGAAGAGGGTGCGATGATGTCGGAAACTGCATCGATGGATCGAGAATCGTCGTTGATACAACTCCGAAGCTACTCACATTCCTTCATGCTTCCCGAGTATTCTACACTACCAGATGTCATTACTTCCTTCAACTGGGTTGCGGGCGTCTTTAGTGTCTCTTGGGACACTGTAAGAAAGTACTCCGGCCTCGATGGATACTTTTTTCTGCGATACATTCGGATGAATCTCAGGATATGTTTTGTGACGGCCTTTTGGGCTTTTATCATTCTTGTACCCACGTACGCAACTGGAGAAAACAACGAACAAACGGGATGGTATCACTTGAGCGTGGCCAATGTCCTCAGCGGAAGTCCTCGAATGTGGATTCCTGCCATTTTCGCCTACTTCTTTACAGGCTTTATCTTTTTTGTCATGAAACAAGAATATCGACATTTTCTGGAACTTCGAATGGACTTTTTGGCCCGAGGAACCAGCTACATACATCCGCAACATCATTACTCGTTGATTGTGGAGAACATTCCGCATGAACTCCGAAGCGAAAAAGCCCTGGCAGATTATTTTGAATCGTTGTTTCCCGGAAAGGTCCACAGCGCAAGTATGGTATTAAACCTACCAGACTTGGAGACGGTCGCGGCCCGTTGTATGCGTGTCTGTCGGCGGTTAGAGAAAAGTATTGCCTACTATCATGCCACGGGCAAGAGAGCAACTCATAACGTCGGTAGCCCTAGAATACGGATTCTTGGTATCGACATGGCACCGTGTGACTTTGGATGCTGTGCGACACCCAACGTGGCATATGTCGACAAACGAGATTCCACGGAAAAGCCCGAAAAGGGAACCCACGTGGATTCCATTTCTTACTATACCTATGATCTTGCCGAAACCAACAAGGAATTGCACGCCATGCAAACTCGAAAAGTAGAAATGGCATTTGAGGGTAGTAGCCACGTCGATGCAGAAAATTGGATCACCAAGCTGATGGTGGCGGCCTACGAAATGGCCGACGAAATCATGATTGATTCTGCGGAAGACAATGCACTGCGAACAAACTATAGTTCCATCAGTGAAAAGGGAATTTCTATCCCACAGGCTGAACTGATGAGCACCCGAACACTATATGGGACGTTGGGTGTAGGTGAAACAGCGAGAACTGCACAATGCGGACCCTATACCAGTTCCAGCCGCAACGAATCCATTCTTTTACCTTCTGAGGGACGCACACAAAGTTCCACTGGCCTTCTTCACGATGAGGATGACGGCAGCATGGGCTCTAACAGCAACAACTCAAAAGCTCTTGTAAGTTACTTTGACACCATACTGGCCCTCTGTTATTCTCTCGATGGTATAATGTACTGACTCACGTTTATCTTCGGCCAATCACAGGAACATGCCAGATCGAAGCGTCGCAAGAAATTGTCGACGCCTGGTACATCAAACTCTTCCAATATGTTTCGTCGAATCGCCGGTCGACTGGGTCTCGACTTCGTGGTCGCTGGGGTAAAATTTGCAAATCATCAACTAGGTGAGTCGTCAATAAGACAAATGTAGATCTTGCAATACAATATCAGGTCTTTGCTGACTAAAACTATTACTTTGCGTTTACAGATCACGCCGTGGAAGGCGTTGTAGGCGCCACCATGTCATCTACGGGCTTCGTCACATTCTTGGACCTGACCTCTGTTACAACTGCAGCAAGTGCTCCATTGACATCAAAGCCACAAACTTTGGACGTCGGGGTCGCACCAGAACCTCGCGATATTATTTGGCACAACGCACACATTTCCCAGAGGAGTCAGCATCGACGAGAGAATTCTACCAATGTCTTTTTGGTTGTTGTAGGTTTCCTGTGGATTTTTCCCCTGGCTGCCATTCAAGCTTTTGCCAAGGCTGATTACATAGCTCAGATCCCAGGAATGGAGTGGATTCTTACGGCTGGCGGCGGCCGTGTATCCCAATTCGTGAATGGTTACCTGCCGGTCGTTGCGCTACTTTGTCTGATAATGATTCTTCCTGTGATTTTCGAAGTACTTGCGAAGAGCTACGAAAGACGAAAGACTTTGTCGGATGTACAGAACTCGATGCTCGGGAGGTATTTTTACTTTCAAGTATTGAACTTGTATATTTCGGTCACTGCGGGTAGTCTTTGGAAATCTTTGGCAGAGATTCTCGATCGCCCATCCAGCTTGTTCACTCTACTTGGTAAGTCCTTACCTTTTATGGTCGGATACTTTGTAGCCCTTCTGGTAACAAAAATCTTGGCGGGATTACCGATGGTGTTTTTGCGTATTGGAGCGCTGTCCAAAATGCTGCTTCGAAGAACACTGTCTTCAGCCGGCAAACTGACACAGCGCGAGCTGGACGAAATTTATCGTCCAGAAAATGTTCAGGTAAGTAGAATTCAAAGGATCCATTGAGAAATCTCGATTGGCCCTAACATTAAGATCTCTGTATTTGCAGTATGGTTGGGAGTTTCCTGCGCAACTTCTTGTGATCATGATTGTATTTACCTACGCAGTCATTTGTCCTGTCATCGTTCCTTTCGGAATGTTGTACTTTGGTTTCTCTTTGATCGTCTATAAGAAACAGATTTTGTATGTCTACCAACCAGTTTACGAGAGCGGTGGAGCGATGTTTCCTGGGGCACTACAGAAGACGTTGTTTGGACTGACTTGTGGCCAACTAACGTTCATAGGTAGGTAAATCGACAGTGAATGGCATCAAGCGCTGAAGTTGAACCCATCTTTGCAGGAACTAAAAACAAGAATCTGTTCTTTTTTTCACAGGTTACCTCTTTACACGAGCAAGCTTCATCCAAGGAATATTTCTTATGCCATTGCCCGTCGCTACGCTTTGGGGAATGAACTATTTCAATGAACATTATGCCAGTAAGTACCGCTGAAGGATACGAATGTCTTCCTTTTACTTCTTTTCCGTTTGTTTTCGGCCGTTTTTCTAATCCATGTCCACTTCTGACAGAACCTTCTACTAAACTGAGTCTGGAACGAGCGCGAGAATACGACCGCGTCAGTGAATGGTTGGCGAGGAACAAAACCATCAACAAAAACGATGAGGACCCAGCTTTGGGATACCCAATTGACCGGCCTGGTCCCTCAGCGTCTGATGTTGAGTACGGGATTGAGGGAAGGCGTGCGCAGTTCGACAAAGATTCGTATCGTCAACCTGTCTTGACGCAAAGGGCTCTGAAGCCAAAAAATTACAGGCGGGGTCAACCAGATATCGAAGCAGAGAAGGTGAGGAAGCGCTTGCGTGAGCTCCAAGCTTACGAACTAATGGAAGATAATTTTGCTGAATCAGCCCCGAAACCAAAGAAGTTTACTACGGAGGGGCCGGCGACCATCCCCGAAGGTTCGGAGGTAAAAACATAGTAGTTTAGAAAGTAAAAGGATTTTCAGCGATTTTCGCAGTAGCTATTAGACAGTTTGAATTGTTTGAACCGTCACCGGGCTGCCGTATATCTCATTCGTACGGACGGTCCGGAATCGATATTGTCCGGATTTCGTTGCTAAATTAGCATCACTCATGTTGTCTATCGGAACAGATATTTGAGGTTGTGTTGCAGCACTATAGAGAAATCGATTGATGATGATGTCCGTGTTTGAATAGTTAGCCACGTGGCTGCAAGATTACTTCCCCTTCCTCCGCTGTTCGATGCTTTCCGTGATCGAAAAGATGAGCATGTAATCTAGGGTCAGCGTAACCAGAATAAACGGTACCCATTCGGTCTTTCAACCATTTTCGTGAAGGAAACTTCAGCGAAACAGTGTTTTTATTGTTTGTGTTGTTGTCGATCATAAGTTGAGACATCTCTATTGCATGTAAGGGGTACTCCGAGCGTTTATCGAACGTGACAATTTCGGATCGCTTGTTGATCTTGAAGATGCGGTTCAGGTCCATCCCGACAGCGTGATAGGCCTGGGTAAGGGTTAGACGTCAAAGGATACACAACACTGGACAAATAACAATGATAACACAAGAATCTCCTTTTCTTCGTACCTGCATGTCCATGACGGTGTTTCCAAAGCCTGCAAAGAATAGCTCGTAGTTTGCATCGTTGGTGGCTCGACGAAACGGCTGCACAATTTGCTTCCATAGTGTTTCCGATTTGAAGTGATGGGTCGTCTTGGATACCAGCTCCATCACCAGTAGTTGCGAAAATTTGCCTCCAAAACCAAGGATTGGTCCCTCTGGAAGTCGAGCTTCTTCCTGTCGCACAAGATCCAAGAACTTTCGAGTTGATGTTGCCAACGACAAGGGTCGAGATGTAATGTATACAATGTGTGTTTTGGGTTGGGTTGTCAACCGGTAGAGCAGATTGCAGATGCTGTGGTGAACATGCTGATACTTTGTCGTTACTATCGTGTCGATGGCGCCCCTTGCGTTTGATTTCGTTATCGTTCCATCAATGTCCGACACGACCAACGTGTCGTCGTATTTCCATAGAAATATGTTGGCTTCTGCCACTCCCACCACCGTCAGTTCGTCCAACAGCAAATATCGTATCGGATTCCGGCCTGGTCTCAAAAACGGCTTCAGCTTGTTGGTAGCATCGTCGATAGCGCCATTGGAGGCTGAGCTTCCATCTCTGCATGTAGAAGCTGTTCTTGTCGTCGTTGTGTCGGTTTCGTTCAAACTGGAGAGTTTTGCGGGCTTTGCGTTACCAGACTCGAGATGGCAGCACCCCCAGAATCGCCGCGCATCAAATTCGTGTGCCGTAGTATCGTTTTCACTCTCATCCATGACAGTTCCACGAAATTCCGCCGATCCTGCACGAACAATTGGAAACCAAGCCGTGGACACGTCGTTGCTGTTGTGGTTGGTCTTGTCGTTACCGGTGTCATCTGCTTTCTCAATTTCCATGACAATCTGGTGATTGTCGTATTTTCTGTTACTGGTGAAACTCACCAGAAAATCAGAGTTCTGATACAAGTTTCCGTCTTGGCCTTCGACAATGACGATGTCAAAGGCGTCGCCCTGGAGGAGATTGCGCGTGTTGTTGTTGCTGTATGAACCAACATCGATTCCAGCGTAATATAGACTTCCTTCGAAACATGGTCCACAGCAGAGGAATCCAGTTCCTAGAAAGGAACTGGAACTTGAGCGTTCGGAGGTTTCATAAGAGTATCGTCTAATTGAAGAAGAATTGAACATCCCACCATTCCTGGGATGGCTTTCCGCAACAGTTCTTCGATCACTTACAGTAAGCGACATGCACAGTATGAAAATCGCGGCTACGGTGTTGGTGATCGAATGGAAAGTATAATTATGAGAAAATAAGTGGTGTCCTGCCATGGACTACAACAACAAGAAGTTGGCACGGTTTGAAACCTTTGTCGTTTGGAGAGAGTAGACTACCTAGACTACCGGTGGACTAATTGTTCTTCACGATGCCAAGTTGTGTGTGCGATAATTGTCGAACGTGAAATGTGATGCATGTTGCATGCGTCGATTATTACAGTTAATAAACGCACGTACTCCGAGTTCAAAACGTCGTACTCTCATACATTCGAACATAGTCTTTCGAATGGTCTACGACGTACAAATAATAATATAATGTACAAACTGAGATTCCTCACAGGAGCGGTGAAATTCCCCTCCCTTGTTGTCTTGGGTCAGTCACACTGCGAAGTTTACGACTGCGACGTACCCGCACCTACCGGTAGTGCGGAAGCTACCGTACTGTAGTACCGGCAGCTACGGTAGTATTTACCGTTAGCAAACAGCAATTTCAGCTCCCCGTCTGTCAGACCTTTCGAGTGGTATAATACTACTACGTAGTAACATTTTCCAACAGCGTCCCGCATCGAGTCAAGTGGTTGCACAGGAACACATACCACTCTTTACAATGGCGACTGAAGAATCTGCAGAGGAACGCAAGCGCAAGCGTCTAGAAGCCTGGAGAAAACGACAGCAGCAGTCTCAGAATAATTCTTCGGCTGCTCCGAGCGTCAAAGTCTCTCTGTCACTGGGCTTGTCGGCGGCCAAGAAATTGAAAAAGAAGGAACCCTCCTCACGGAAACCCGCGATTCCTCTTCCTTCCAATCCGTTTGGAGATGTGGACGATGATGAAAATGATGACGGCGATGAGGATGATGATTCCTTCGGAAGAGGCAACAAGGGAAAGCTCTCTGTAGGTCTCGGATTCCATCTTCTTGAAGAAAAAAGAGAAGAGCCCTCGTACTCGTCGACGACGACAACCGGTAATATTTCCAACGAGACACAACAGGAACAACCCCGAAAACGGCAACGTAAAGGACGATGGGACGCAGCACCGGCACCGACCCCAACTATAGATACCCCAATGGAAGTTGAAAACCTTTCATCCAACGGTAATGAAAACAATGGCGAAGCTGCCGTTGGCGACGCCCTCGATACATTCATGGACAAACTTCAAGCGGGAGCCTTGGGTTCTGTTACCACCCAAGTTTCCACAGAAGGAACCAAACTTCTTACTATCGATGTTGGGGGCAGTATGATGAGAGTAACCAAACTTACCAAGCAGCAAGCTGCTCCTCTCACAATTTCGGGTGGCGTCATTACGTCCGAGCAGATTGCCAAGCTAACGGTTGCTTCTTCGTCACCAACGTCATCCAAAGAAAAACTTTCCAAGAACAAGCAAGCCAATCCGGAAGCCTTTTATACGGCCAGCGATTGGGAAAGTGATAATCCCAATGGGACAGCAGCGGGTGGCAGTGCTAGTGAAGCTGAGACTGAGGATGACGAGGAAGAAGAAAGGGCGCGCAGGGCCTTCATCGAAGCACTCAAAGCGGTTGCCGGTCCCGATGGAGCCGACAATTTCGAGGAGGAAATCAAGAAACCCAGTCTTGCCGCTGAAGTCAAGACAGAAAAGGATCGCAGAGAGAAGATGCTACGGAATTTGGAACGTCAGGCCCAAGAAGCTAGGTTATTGACGGAAAAGTTGGCTGCACCCGAGTTTGGTCGACTGTACAACGACGCTGAGGGTGGGGTCATGGATGAGGCCGAAAGAAATCTAGAGGCAGCCATGGCAGCACCCGATGCATTACAAGTACTGGCTGAACTGAACAAAAAGAAGGAGCTGAAAAGCGTCGATCACTCCAAAATTGAGTACATTCCCTTCAAGAAAAATCTATACATCGTGCCAAGAAGTCTTGCAAGCCTTAGCAACGACGAAGTCCTTGATTTGAGGGCCAAGATGAAGGTCAGAGTCCGAGGTCATGGAGCACCTGCTCCTGTTTCTTCTTTTGAGCAATGCGGTTTGTCAGAAAGAGTTTTGAAGGTCATGGAGAAACAAGGGATCAACAAACCATTCCCTGTTCAAGCACAATGTATTCCTTGCATCATGGCAGGTCGCGATACCATTGGTATTGCCAAAACAGGAAGTGGAAAGACTCTTGCGTTTTTGCTGCCGTTGTTGAGACATATCATGGCTCAGCCCCCGCTGGCACCGAATGAATCAGGACCAATTGGTCTCATCCTCGCACCTGCCAGAGAGCTTGCGTATCAAATCCATATTGTCTGCAAAACATTCGCAAAGTCGCTCGGCTTGAAGTAAGTCAATGATGTCTGTTGTCTATGTTCTTTAATGTGGCGTTCTTGACTGGAGTCTCGACGCTAACATGGTCCATTTCCGCCAGAATCCTTCTGTGAAGAACCACGCGCGGGATTGGTCGAGATCAAACACGACAATAATAGAGAGCAAAATTCAAGGGAGAAGGGTTTTCACTTTGACTAGTCCCCTTTTCAAAACGCTTTTCTGACCGTTTTCTTGCTTCTCGTTGCGTTTTTGCAGGTCCGCTGCAGTATACGGTGGCGCAAGTGTTGCGGAACAGATCGGAGATCTCAAGCGTGGCGCACATATTGTTGTTGCAACCCCCGGGAGGTTGATTGATATCTTGACGATGCAGTCGGGAAAGCTAATATCGCTCCAACGTGTGACATATGTTGTGATGGATGAAGCTGACCGCATGTACGACATGGGATTCTCTCCACAAATTTCAGCTATTCTTTCGGCCGTTAGGCCTGATCGGCAAACAGTTCTATTTTCTGCGACATTTCCAAAGACTGTGGAAACTCTAGCGAGAAAGTCCCTGAAGTATCCTGTAGAGGTGATCGTGGGCGGCCGTTCTGTTGCTTCAGACAACGTGATACAGTATGCAGAGCTTGTTGAAGAGGATGACAAGTTTTTACGCTTGCTCCAGTTACTCGGTGAACACGTAGATGAGACAAGGAAAGTTATAGTTTTTGTCGATACCCAGGTTCGCGCCGACAATCTATTCGAGCAACTTCTTCGAAGTGGTTATGACTCGTCAAGCCTACACGGTGGAAAAGAGCAAGAAGATCGAGATTCGACGATTGCAGACTTCAAGCGAAAGGATGGGCCAAATGTACTTGTTGCTACTGGCGTCGCGGGTCGAGGGCTGGACGTCTCCTCGTGTTCCTGTGTTATCAACTACTCCTGTCCGAACCACTTGGAGGCCTATGTACATCAGGTCGGACGCACTGGTCGTGCCGGAAACAAGGGGACGGCGTATACAATGGTGAACAGCACAGATGAAGCGAAGTACGCACCGAACATAGTGCGAGCGTTGTCGGAAGCGGGTCAGTCAGAGAACATCTCCACTGAATTGAAAGCTTTGTCCGATTCTTTCAAAGAGAAGGTTCAGAAGGGAGAAGCGAGATACGCTAGTTCTGGGTTCAAGGGCCGCGGCTACACATACGATGCGTCCGAAATGAACGAATCCCAAAAGGTCGCTCAAATGGAGAAACGACAGGCGCTAATTGAAGCAGGTCTTTTGGATCCCGATGATGAGGAACCTGGTGTCGACGACGCGTTCGATCTAGATGCGCCTGTGACTTCTACAAACATTGAATCAGGCCCTTCGGCTAGTTCATCTTCAGAGGCAGAGAAGGCATTGGATTTGCAAACAAAGCTAACGCCTGAGCTTCTAGCATTACCTGGAATGAAAGACGCCATCTTGCGTCGGGCAGGTATTTTAAAGGAAGCGGAGGACGATCCTTCCCTTGGAAACCCGGTTCAGATGGGATCCAATCACTTTCTGCAAGAGTTTGAAATCAATGATTATCCTCGCGAAGCACGTTGGAAAGTAACGCAAAAGGAAACAACTTTGAGGTTGCAAGACGAGTTCCAGACCGCCGTGACGCTGAAAGGCGAGTACTTTGGCCCAGGTCGAACACCCGCGGAAGGCGAGAGAAAGCTATACCTTCACTTGGAAGCGCACAGTGAACTAGTTCTTAAAAATGCAGTCGTCGAAATCAAACGGATGTTGAACGAAGAGACGTTACGAGTGAGCGCCAAGACTGGTTCATCTGCTCCAAGCAGTCACAAGTATAGTGTGTTGGGAAAGTAATTTGATGTTCATTATAATTATCATCCTTCTCCGCATTATCTAAGTATTCACAGTCAAAATTCTAGTAGTAGTCTAGGTAGTAGATTCATCAATTTGAAGGCGAGACGCCGCAACATGGAAGCCGTGGTAATTACTACGTAGTACATAACTGTACTGTAAATAGCTACGTACCGGTACCGTAGTACAGGTATGTTCGTACCGGTAGTAATACTGTAGATTACCTTCGTACTAGCTAGTACGTAGTACGTAGTAGTAGTACTGGATTACAACTTTTTCAGATTTGTCTACATAAAACGTTAAGATTTTATTATACCAATTGACAGTGATAGCAATACACCAAAAAGAGTTTTGTGCCCGTTTGAATCCCAAGCAATGTGACGATGTTCCAAATTTTTATAAGTCGTAAACCAAAAGGTCTGCATCACATGTGAACGCAGTTCCCCAAGGCTGCAGGAACAGAGCAACCCTAGCCCACCCTCTTTGTAGGCAACTAAAGCTCTGAAAACATTTGTTTGTAATCAGAAATACGCCTTAGTAGTGGAAGAACGATGTCATCTCAGAACAACAGTGGTCCGCCATCAGACAACCCGATTCTGAACACCTATGAAACTTTCCAGCGCGAAACACCATTTGTCACCCGCACCATCATTACAACCCAAGCCTTCTCATGGGTTCTGTCCTTCTTCGTCGATTTGACCTTCTCTCTGGCTAACATACCGTTTTTCACGGTCGTATATTTCGAAGTGTATCGAATTTTCACGAGCATTTTTCTTTGCACCAAGTTTGTGTCGCTAGCCTTTGCCTATTTCAGCTTTGTCGAAACGGGCAAGAGACTGGAGAATTCAATCGGATCCACGGAGTTTGCCTTCATGTTTTTGTCGATTGGGGGATTGACGAATGCACTGTACTGTGCCCTAGGCGCCATTTTAGACGCCGTGTTGGGAACTCAGCACTTCTTTCTCTTGCCCAGTTTCGGCGTGTGGCTTGTCCTGTTCGGGCTGACTGAGTTTGAATGCATCAAAGCGCCACAGGGAACGACACGAAAGCTCTTTGTCTTTGTCATTCCTACATTATATTATCCTCTGGCTCTGTTGGGACTGTTTTCAGTCTTTGGTGGGTTTTCGTTTTCCTATCTAATATCGATCGGGGTTGGCTATGCTTACGGTCGATCGTTTCTCGATCGGCTGAAAATAAGTAGCACAAGATGTAGAGATTGGGAAGAAAATTTCCTGGAATGCATTACGCATAGCGAGGGATGGGTGCGGGCGAATGCTGCTCTAGGATCAGGGGCGTGGAACGAAGAACTTGTGAATCATGGCAATTCTGCTGCTGCTGGAGTGGGCTTCGCCAACATTTTTTTGGATTGGATGTCACAAAGCCATTCTCGCTCTCCAGAAGCGGCTGCACTTCCGATGGGATCGGAAGATTCAAGACCTGGTCGAGTCATCAAATCTTCAACTTCAACAACAGACACAGCTCCTATAAGTGGTATCCCATCCACCGGAGGACGACAACTAGGGGGAGGTCCATCCAGGCGTGCAAATGCGGATCCACGGCAAGCACGTCTAAACGCAATCGAGAGGAGAATGGGAGCAGGCGCGGGTAGCGAAGCACACCAGTCGACATAAATTTTTCGAGGAGCTGCATTGTATATTCAAACAATTCTGTAGTCGAGACTTTTACATCCTATTGAACGCAAGGTCGAGATTTTAGAATCCCCAATTGGCGCAAACAGCGATGTTTTCTGCCATCAAGATTTTCGTTGATGGGTAGACCCCTTGCTTGTCCGTGTTAAACTAAGACCAGGCTTCTTATTCTTCTTTGTTGGAGCACTTTTGGAGAGGATGTGAGAAATATCATCGGCTGCATCGTCATCCTCCAGGAATTTGAACATCGAAGACTTAATGGCCTCCTTTCGCAGTTTGGACTGTTCGCGTTTTCGGTGCTCCACGTCAAAATTTCTAAACTTGATGGTTCCGTCTCTTCGGAACACAAAGGGAGACAATTCAGTTCCCCCTTTTCGATTAAATGTCTTTCTTCGTAGATTTTTCCGGGTTGGTGACTTTTGTGTGGATTCACTTTTCGATCCAAAGGTAGATTGTTTGTCTCTGGTCTTGTGTGTTTTCTCCGGTGAACCTTTCTTGGTTGGAGGTGGTGGTTTCTTTTCGATATGTACTTCTGTTCCAATTGAGCTTAGACTGGTGTTTAGATTCAATAAACCTTCTTCGTGGTCAGCATGTGAACTCATTGGAGCGAGGTCGGCGTATTCTTCTCTGCTTTCTTCCTCGGGGAAGTCATCTGCGGGCTGTTCCTTTTCCTCTGTCTGTTTCTCTGTTTCTGGAGCAACCGACTCTGTCATCACCTTTTCTGGTTGCCTTTCTTCTTCTACTATCAACGACGGTTGCACTACCTCCAAATCAGGTATCAATGCTGCCGCTGCCGCACCTTCTTTGGCATCTCTCAAACCAACGAGATAGGCTTCCCGTAGTAGTGGACTAACTATTTCCCCATAGATCTCGGCAATCAAGTCTGGATCGTATATGTCTTCATCAGCCTGCTCGTCCTGTTCATCTAAAACAGCATCAATAGAAGCAATCATTTTTTCTGCTCGATAATCAGCAACATCCTCTTCGACGAGATGTTCCAAGCCTCTAATACACAATTCTTCTCCTTGATGGAATTCCATTCCGTCTGCTAGAAGCTTGGCAATCTCGGCGACCTCGTCGGACATTCGAATGAAATCGTTCTTTCTGTACCAACCGTCTGAGATTTCGTCCTCGGAAAAGTCGGCAACATGACGTATCGTTTTGAACTGCACTCTACCATGAAATCGAACCTTTCGTCGTCTATCTTCTGAACTCTCTACTTCTTCCGACGTCGTCATGCTGTGCGATTCCAGATTATAATTGAAACACGGTGGATCGCTGATACTTGTGGAGTAAAACCAATTCTTGTTGTTCACTGAAATAGGCTCCTTTCGCAAGTTTGTCGGTACCGATGATCAAGTTCTCCCGTTTCTCTCGACGTCTAGATACTTGGTTTTGTAAAAAGTGAACTTCCTTTGTCCTTTCTCTATCTCCGGCCTTTCGCGTCCTGACCTTTCAATGAGTCGACCACTTGACCGGCTGGAGATGAGGAGATGAGGATGAGGGTGAGGTTGTACACAACACGGAGTTAATCAAATAGTACTCCAACACTGTCGTATGATACAAGTGTACATAATATTATATGCCGTATAATATTATGGGTTCCTTTTCTTTGGAAGAGGGTCATGTCACCCACGAAAAGACATCAAGCTCCTCTTGTTTGTGACCAGGGGATCCCCTTTTATGAGAAGGAATCCCAATTTTGATTTGAAAAGTGAGGGGGAAATACCTGGTATTATGTACTGTATGATACGTCGTACTTCGTCTGCGTATGATACTCGTAGTCTACTCACTAGGACTCGGTCGATTGTCTCTTTGCTCCCACTCTACCGTAGCTACCGTAGTAGAATACACTACTCCAGTTCTTAACAAAAAATAGGTAATGGGCTGAAGGTCGCCAAGGATTCCTTCCTTCCACGAGAATGTTTATGAAGAACTGAATTTCTTGCTGACACGAGACGACATGATAAAAAGTTGCTACTGATACAAGTTATATTTCATCTTCTTCTTTCTCTTCCGTGATGACTTCGTCGATGTTGCGTCTCTTGAACAGTCCGAATTTCTTCTTTTTCTTGTCCTTCCCTTTTCTTTGTAACTCATTGTCGGCCAATGCAGCAGACTTTGTTGAGGTCTGAACAGGTGACGATCTCTTTGTAGAGTTAGTCAAGAGTTGTTCGTATTCTCGAAGTTGATGCCGCAATTTCCTATTCTCGTCCTCGACTTCCTCCGCATGTTGCTGTTCAAGCTCGAAGGCATTTATCTGGATAGCAGCCCGCTCCAGACGCCCACCAAGCTTCAGGTTCTCCTCTTGCAGTGCCATGTTCCTTGCCTTCAGTTGTTCCAAACGCTCACGCACTTCCAACATCCGGTCGTTCTCGTGAAGATCCGAAAGCGTCTTATTCAGGGGGGAATTCTGTTCGATTGCAACGGCCAGGGCCTCCTTCAGTTTGACTACCTCGGCCTTATGCGCAAGTTTGCTCTCCTCCAGCTGCATCTTCAGAGCGACTATTTCTCGTTCTTGTTTCATGGCTCGAGCCTCGACTTCCATGACTTCCTGCTGCATCTCCTCCACTTCTCCACGCCGAGATTTGGTGGCCTGCTCCATACTGCTTTGCAGCTGATCCATCTCAGCTCTCATGTTGTCGACGATCTGTTCCTGCGCATGTAAAGTGTGCTCCAAGGCGAAAATTTGCTGATCTTTCGACTGCAGCTCCAACTCGAAATGCTCACGCAATTCATTATTGTCTTCCTCCAAGGCTTTGAGCTGAAGTGCCATCGCTTCAATTTCTACCGAGCTCTTGCCCCTGGATTCGGTCAAACTAGTACGTAGTTCGTCAATTTCAGCATCTTTCGTAAATGCCAATGCTTTGAGCTGTTCCTCGTAGCTCTCGACCAGGGATTTTTCGGAAGATTCTCTGGCCTTTGTCGCGTCTTCGAGCTTTGATTTGTATTCGTCAAGGGTTTCAACCCCGCGAGACACACTTTCAAGCTCGGCCTTCAGCGTTTCGATGTCATGACTCATTTCTACTGTCTTTGCCGTCAGGGCCCGATTCTTTTCTCTCAGATCGTTTACAGACGTTTTCAGATTTTCGTTTTCCTTCGACAGTGTTTCGTTTTCTTGATTGACAATGACATGTGCTTCACTGAGAGATTTCACCTTTTGCCGGAGGTTTTCATTGTCTTCACTCATCGACTCGTTGTTCTCCTGCAAACGCTTGTTCCTCTCATCGAGTGCTCGAAATTCAATTTCCAAAGCATCCCGCTCTTCTCGGAGGCGCGACATATCATTATTGAGGGCAGCAACAAGTTCATCCAACGACGCTTTTTCTGTGTTCGTCGACGTTGCTCGCTCTTCGAGAGACCGCATATTGCGACCTAGTGCATCAAGCTGCTCGTTCAAAGATTTGTTAGATGCGCTCAGACTTTCAACGTCCTCGTTCAAAGAAGCTAACCTCTTGGTGAGAGCAGTCTTTTCTTCAGACAGCAATGTGTTGGCCTCCCGCAAAGACTGTGCTTCGAGTGCTGCTTCATTCAAAGTAGACATCTGCTGATGAAGGGTATCCATCTCTTCCGACAAAGATTTGTTCCGGTCTTGTAGAGCTGTGAGATTAATTGAAAGGGAGTTATTCTCCTGTTTCAATGAGTCATTGGACAGACCCAAAGAATTGCATTGCTGTTCGAGAGCTTTCAGCTCGTGGCACAATATCTTGTTGTCATTGTTCATTGTTTCGAGCTCTTCGTTGAGCCTGAAATTGCTGTCAGACAGCTCGGCATTCTCCTGAAATAGCGACTCGTTCTTCTTAGAAAGAGAGGCATTGTCCTGCGCGAGAGCTTGGTTCTTCATCGCCAGATCCTCGTTGCTGGAATTTGCTGAAAGAGCTTCTGAGAGCTCCTTTTCCAGAGCTCCGAGCCTTGCTTGGCAGTCAGAGAGTTCACTGCTAATTCTCAGTTTCAAACCTCGCGTTTCCTTGAGTTCAATGGACGTGGCCTCAAGTTGCCCTTCCAAATCTTCGATCGTCCGGTCTCTTGTCATAATCTCTTCCCGAAGCTGCTGAACTGCATTCAGCTCGCTTTCGAGTCCTTTCACCAACTTTTGAGAATTTTCTAATTCGAGGGTCAGATTGTGAATAGATTCCATCTTGTCCGACAAAGAGCTTCGTAACTCTTCGACTTGGTCTTGAGAATCCGCGGCAACCCTTTTGGAGGCAGCAGCTAGTTCCTGCTCGTGGATAAGCTCCGACTGAATATTGTCGATCTTGCTTTGAAGTGTCGCCACACTCTTGTTTAGCGTTTCAATCATGGCCGTCTTCTCTTGAAGTTTCTCCCGGACGCTTTCAAATTCCTTGTTCAATGTTCCTCGATTCTCGTTTTCAACAAAGGCGGCGGACAATTGGCTTCGTAGTTCTTCTAAGGTAGTTTCGCGTTCCTGCAGGTGAATTTCCATGTCTGCCAACTTTGCTTCAAGTGCGGGCTTGTCAGCTAAAAGATTCTCCAATTCAACGTTTCGCGCGGAAATTTCACTGAGTTGTGCTTTCAGGATGTCGAGGTCATGAGAGCCCTCCTGTTCATTCAATTTGCGTCTTAGTTCTTCCAGGTTAAAGTTTGCTTGCTCGAGCTCGAGTTTCAGGTCATTCGCGGACCCTGCTGCCTGGTTGGCTTCCCAAAGCTGTCGACGAAGATCTCTCAATTCGATACGATTGCATTCAGCAGCTTCTTGCATTTCGTCGAGCTCAGCTTGCAAGTTTTCAATGGTCTTTTTTTGCTCAGAAAGTAATTGATCATTGTCTTCTCCCGCAGATGATCGATCAAATAGACTTCTACTTGAAGGTCTGCCGACACTCAAGGCCTCTAATTCCTTCTTCAGAGACGCTATCTGTGCCTCGCGTGCTCGCAGCGCTCGTTCCATACTTTTGAATTCTTCGTCTTGTTCGATGATTTGTCCAGCGAAAATTTCACTTTCTTCCTGCAGGCGCTGAATCTCAGCGCGTAAGGCACCTTCGTCTGGGTGTCCCTTTTGCAAACGCACCAGTTCAACTTCTTTCATAAGAGATGATATTCGGGTTTTCAAATCCCGAACATGTGCTTCCTGTGCCATCGACTGGTTGACGAGATTTTGGATAGCTTGGTCTCGCTCCTGGACAGTCTCCGCGTAATCCTCGTTCGCCTTTTGCAACATAGCAATTTGGAATCTGTAGTCGCTTCCACTTGTTCCGTCATCTTGAAGAGCACGCTTCCAACGTCTCGCGTCCGCCTTGGCCACCTTCAACTGCCCCTTCAAATATCTCATCTCCTCAGCAATCCTCAAATCCTCCTTCTTGTGATCATCTACAGTTGTTCGTAGTTCATGAAGTTCAATTTCCGCCTTCCTGTAATTAGCTTTTGACTCGTCGAGTTCCGTCTCCAGAGATTCGATTTTACGTTCCAAAGTCATCGACGCCCTCACCAAAGAGGCAATCGTCGTGTCACGATCCTTCAGTTTCGTTAGAAGCAACTCTCTCTCTTCTTTCAACCCCTCGATTTCTTCTTCCAATTTGGATTTGGCGAAAGAAAAGTCCGGAGCATCGCGAGATCCGGCGACGGGCTCGCTTACACTTATCTTTCCCAGTAGAGTGATCCTCTCGGCTTCCAAGGCATCTACGCGGCTGGCGACGACCTGAAGTGCTTCGAGTTCTGTTTTTTTGCTTTGTAGTTGGGCTTCTAGCTCTCCTTGTATTTCTTCCCTCTCTTTCTGCGCCTTGGCTATGAGCTCCTTGTTAGTTTCTTTCAGAGTTTGCATTTGATCGTCGAGGGCAATTAGAGCCTCTTGGGCCTCGCGAAGGTGCGCTTCTACTTCCTCGGTTTTTTGCTGCGAGGATTCCATATCCTCGATCTGTTTATTGAGTTTGTGAATTTCTTCCCTTGCCTGGGATACTTCTCTCTTTGCAAGCTCGAGCTCCTTCGCAATATCCTCCGACACCCCGCTGAACGTTCGGCGATTGTTTTGCTCCTTGTCCGCCAGCATTTTTGCTTCCATTTGTCGAACTTGCGATTCGAATTCCTGAACTTTCTCTTCCGCTGCTTTACCAGCTTCAGCGCTCTGGTGGACTCGTTGCCGCATGCTCTCTATCTCCCGCTTAAGACCTTCGACTTCCTTCGCAGAATTGCTCTTGTCCTCCCAATGGCTCTTCAAGTTTGCGAATTCCGTGTCCTTGTCTCTATTCTGTGCCTCGACAATCCTCAGCTTTTCAGACAGAGCCATGATTTGCTGCTCATACGACTCAGCAGCAGAATCACGTTCGGATTGAATTTCTACCAACTGCATCTCCAGCCTGTTGACCGCTTCGGTGGAACTGTACAGTTGCTCCTCCAGATCTTGTACCATCTTGTTGTCGTAAGACTCATTCAGGCTTGATACCGTTACACCGTCGCTTTTTGGCACGTCGTCTTCCAGTTTCTTTTCATCTTCAGTGTTCACACCTCGCGACGCCTCCGCGCTAGCAACAGACTCGGCAAGCTCCTTTTGGGCAGCAGCAAGCTTCTGTTTCACTTCCTCCAGCTCTTCGTCACGAAGCTCCAATTCCCTTTGTGCTTCGTCCACCTCCTTTTCAAGACGGGCAATCTCGCTCTCATGCGCATCCTGAATCATTCTCAAATCTTCGGCTTCATCCTTCCGATATTGCTCTTGGCTCTGCGCCTGTTGCCTTGACTCTGCAAGGGTGGCAGCTAACTCGGAAAGTTTTTCAGCGTATTGATCCAATTTTTCTTCGAGCTCTGAAATGGTTTCATTTTTACCCTGCAGTTGCGTCTCCAAACTAGCAATTTGTTCTGCAAGTTCGGATCGAATATCCTTTTCTCGCTGTTCCCACTCCTTTTGAATCCCATTAAGTTGCTCTTCAAGCTCTGAAACACGTCGACTGTGTTCTTCAGCCAGTGTTTCTTTTTCGTTCATCAGGGCAGTTTCTCTCTGAGCAAGCTTTTGTTTTTGGGATTCCAGCTCTCCTTGTGTTTGCTGGAGCTGTTGGCGGTAGTAGTTGCTATCTTGTTGATTTTGATCATGGTCCCGGTCACGAAGAGCAGACGGCGAGGGCGCTCTGGGTGGACGTTCCTTGTTCATTGGGGTCGGTGAGCTTCGTGCAGCAGCAAGAGTCGCATGGTGATTCTTTTGTGATTCTTCTAGCTGCCGTTGCATATCTTGTAGTTTCTTATCGTAACCCTGATACTGCATCAATTGATCTTGGAGTTCTTGGATCTCCTTTACCAACTCTTCATTGTCCAAGGCAAGTTGTTGCAAGTCCTCTGTGGACATACTTGAACTTGTCGGAGCGATGATGAGGCCGCCTTTGCTGTGTGTTGGAGGGCGGCCGTGTTTGCTCTGTTCTTCATTATTTTCTTCGGCCTCTTCAAGTTCGGTTTGAAGCTGGTATAACTGATTCTTCAAGTCACTGATAGTATGCCTCTGGAAAGCAGACTCTTCTTTCACTTTGGACAAGGCTACATCCTTTTGTTGAAGTTTCGTTTCTGCCGAAGCCTTATATGCCTCGAACTGCGATACTTTGCTCTTCAATTTACGAAGCGATTCTTCCAATTCCAGTTGTCGTTTGGAGTAATTTCGCTCAACTTCGGCCAATTGGTTCATGTATTGTTTTTCCTGCGAAGCCATCTTGGCACTGAGAGCACTGTTTGAATGTTTCAGATCGCGAATGATTTGTGCGGTCGATTTTCCATGACCAGATTCGTTGTGAATCGATCGATCCAACGAATCTTGAGACGGCAAACGGCTGATGTTAAGCCATCCTCCGCCACCTCCACTATTAACTCTTTCAATTCCTCCCACCACCATTCCTCGGGCTGGGGAATTCGGTGCACTGGCTGGACGTTGAAGTTGTGATGACGGAGTCACTGGACGCGGCGCCATGCCAGAAATGACCTCCATGGTTCCTTCAAACCAACCTCGATTTAAGGAATTGGACTTCCTGTGAGCTGGGGGCGGATTATTGGTGCCGGTGGCATTGTGCGCCGACGACATCGTGAAGGAAGGTGGATGTTATCGTTTATCTTTTATGGTACTAATTGTTTCCGAGGTATCTTAAAAACAATTGACAGCACCAGTTACATTGACGTAACCGCCGTTCGGCGTTGAATGAAAACACACTCTTCTTCCTGATCGACAGATGTCCGTCGTTCAGAAATCCTCCTACAAAGTCGTACTCAAAAGAAAACTTATCTGTACGTCGTCGTCGTTGTTGTTCTCTTTCTTTGGCTGCGGTAGTACGCAACTCGGTCTGGTGCAGCCTCGACTCGTTCCACAACTACTACTTCACAACTAAAAGAGAACTTCTCTCCCTTGCGAGCCTCTTCGCAACATGACTGTCGGTCGCGTTTCTTTGGCTGTTTTGCCATCAACCTTTTAACCTACGACTATTAATAAGTCAATCTCGGGACTCCTTGCGGGAATCGTGCTTTCGTTCATTTTTACGAAACTCCGTAGCACCACTATTCAGACCCACCAAAAATTCGTCGCCCAAATCTCAACGCATCAACCCATATTTCATCGGCAGTCTCGGCATTCGGCAAGTTCATTGGCCACAAACCTTTTTTTTCATTTAATGCTGCTGGTAGAGCGATAAATGCAAGTCATATCAGTAGTGTACTTTGTACTACCGATAGTAGAATTTCTACAGAAGAGTTGATGACGGAGGAGTGCTTCGCCATGGAGGTTAAGGTAACAATGATACTGTATTGCAATACCTTAATATCGTACCACCATATGAACCATTCTTTCGCGCCACTTTATCGGGCATCGATAGCCGATCCCCGCCAAGGAGATCCTTCAACGACGACAAATTCTTTGATGGCCTAAACAAAAATATGACAAGTCAAACAGCATCTTCTGTATTATCTTTCGAACTTAGAAAAGATTTGTGTTCACCACGAATACCTCGTCACCTGTCGCTATTGTCACCACCTTGTCGATGTCTACTTTTGGCAAAGATATTTTGAAGGCAAAGGATTTTCTCCTTTAAAACTACTGCGTCGTACAGATAAAACTTACCTATCGACCATGGTGCAAGCACGCCTCGGCCCAAGGCATGGACGATCGTCTCCCGAGTTTCATCATTCCACAAAATCTCGATCACATTCACCGCCTATTCGGACAAGGCCTTCCGGAATTTCAAGAATGCTTAGTCCACTGAATATTCACAAGCAACATTCCCCTACCGAACAAAATACCGACCTCAAGTCTTTGTCTATTCCCAAGCTATTGACAGTGACCACCAGGAGCGAGGATGTTGTAGAGCTTCGCAATCGTGTCACAGAGTATGAACGACGGATGCCGCATCTGGAAAGGACCATCCGTCAACTAGAAAAGCAACTAGATATTGCCAAGGACAGTGCTGAACGATGGAAGAACGCTGCCCACATCGAAACCGCCAAAACTGGATCACACTACCAACAACAGATTTTGGAGTTGCAAGAACAACTGGAAGAACAAATTGAACTGATTCAAGAACGGGATCTTGCCATTGAGAACCTCACGGCGGTTCATCTGCATAATTCTCCTAGTCAAAACACTTCCGTGTGTTCCTCTTTCCTGGAGGAGGCGGACAATCCTCAATCCCATGAAATGGAACGACTGCTCAAGGAAAATTCTGTCTATGAGCATCGTCTGTTAGAGCAAGAAGACGAGATTGTCAGACTGCGAAGAGAGAAAGTGGAAGGGGAAAGGGAAAGGGTCGCTTTGGGAAAGAAAGTCGCCGCCTTGACAAAGCAGCAGTCGTCGCAGAAGAACGAAGTTGAAATTCTCAAACGGGAATCAGTTCTGCTCGAGAGTCAAGTTTCGGCCCTCAAAAAGGAGCTCTCCGAAGTCAAGTGGACTGAGGGCGATGTTGGGGGCTCGGTGTCCTCGCATTCGAGTCTTGGTGACACAGCAATGCAAACGATGACCAGTCGATGCGCTGCAAGCGCTTCCGTCGTGGATACCCCGTACCAGAATGTATCCAATGTTCGGGACTCAAATAGAAACATGAAACGCCTCATGGAACTTCAAAACGAGCTAAGAAAGGTTGCAAGGGAACGAGATGCGAGTCGCAAGGAAATCGACCAGCTACGTCAAGAACGCATCTCTTTGTGTCACGAACTAGAGCAAACTCGTCAAGCCAACAACGAAGAAGTAAAGAAGCTTCGAACGGATCTTTGGAAGGCCAAAGTCTTGGCGGAAAGCATGGATGAAATGGTCATGGAGCTTGATCAGACTAAATCTGCATTGCAAGGTTCACAGCGGGCTGCCGATGACACAGCTAGCTCTCTCAGGGCCAAGTTCCGAGAAATGAATCAAACCATCGTTCGATTACAGGCAGAAATCCGAAAGAGAGATGCAGCCCTTTCCGACATGGAGAAATCAAAAGAAGAGGAAAGGGAATCGGATAGGTATCTCTACGTGCAGCACGAAACTCGATCCCTCAAGACCGAGCTGGATGGAGCGCTGGTCGATTTGGAAAGGGCATCCATGGATCACACAGAGCAAAAGAAGAAAATACAAGGGTTGCAAAGTACATTACGAATAAGAAATGAAACTATACTGAAACTGCAACGAGACCTCAAGTCTCGCACAGAAAATCTTCTCAAAGCCAGGAGAGAATTGGTGGAGAAGGATAATATCATCAAAGCCATGGAGGATGCACGAACGGAAGCTGTGACGAGGTCGTCAGAGGACGTTGAATCTCTCCGGAAAAAATTGAGCTCAAAAGACAGTGAAATTGAACGGCTTCAACAGGAATTGATCACTCGAGGTAGCACTTTGGCCAATGCTAGATCAGAGGTTGCCAGTCTTAAGGCAAACATTGAACAGATAGCAAAGGAAAGAGAAACACTTCCAGCTGCCGAAACTTCAGCGCGAGCCCAGTTTGAAAGAGAAATTCTTGAACTCAACAAAAAACTCTCTCTACTTCAACAAGAAATAATTGAAAAGGATATTGTCATCGAAGATTTGGAAGCTGAACTTAGTTCAAAGTACTCTGTAACACGAACAGAGTGTCACCCGTCTGGCGGAGACACAAACGCGGAATGCCCACAGCTTCAGCGAGGATTCATAACTATAGCTTCCAAAATACCGTCGTCACAAAAAGAAAGGAGTAATACGGATATTCAATTGTCTCTCCAAAGCGAGAGTATTGCCGAATCGGAAGGTAAAGTACAAGACCCAAGTATTGACCCAGAGCTACCGCTATTACAGATACGGCAACTCGAAGAGAACCGCCGCAACGAGCAGCAGCTCCGAAACCAGGTCGAGTCCCTCAAAGTGTCGTGCTACAAATTGAATCAAGAACTGGCTGACAAAAATGGCATTATCGCAAAGAAGAGCGCATCTATTGATAAGCTTCACCTCGAAATTCATCGTGAGAAACAGTCACTGAGAGAATTACAACAAGAGCTGAAACGAAAGGAGGCTGAAACAGCTGAAGGCTTGGTACAAAGCCAACTCACTGAGAAGGCTATTGAAATTTGCAAGCTCCAAAACGATTTGGAAACTATCCAAAGCAAAAACAAAAATTTGCAGGAAAAATTGGATGAAAAGGAACGGCGGCTTGTTGAGTTGGAGGCATGCGTCGCAAAATTCGAGGACAAGCACTTGCATCTTGCATCAGAAACCGAAAGACTACGAAAAGAACTCACGGAGCGAGACGACTATGTTGTCAAGCTTGAAGCATCGCAAAAAGTTATTGCCGATTCCCTCGAAAATGCCATGAATGAGATTGCAAGGAAGTCGGATGACCAGGCAAAGTTAGAGCTCCTTCTGAAAAAGAAAGGAGACGATGTTGAGGATTTGCTACTTGAATTGGAAGCTCACAAGGAAACAAGTGATGGCATTCGTCATAATCTTGAGGATCGAGAAAGCAAGAACGTCGAGCTCGTTTCATTAAACGAAGAAATCCAATTGGCATTGCAACGATCTCGTGAAGAGTGCTTGACTCTTAACAAGGAGAAAAATGACCTCAGCATTCTTGTTCAGGAGATGGAGGCAGAAGCTGTTCGACTTCGATCAAATCTTGAAGAAGCAGATCGACAGATTAACTTAAATTCACAGCAGCTTTCTGAAATGGGAAACTCAAAGAAATTCCTAATAGCTACCCTGGAACAAGCTTCGTCGGAGCTAACTAGGATGAGGACAGAGAGTGCCAGCACTCGAAGAGATCTACAGGAGCGAAACGACAAGAACGAAGACTCCGTGGAAAATCTCAAGGCTCAGCTAGATGAGGTGTATGGGCAACTGGAAGAAAGAAGTGTACAAATGAGAGAGCGCGATTCTTCTTTAAAAGAAATGAAAGATCTTTTCCTGAAGACAAACAAAGAGAAAGAAATCCTCGAAGCCGTGATCGTTGAGAAAGGCGATTCACTGCAAACGCTGGAACGACAAAACCGAAATCTCGTCCTTGAGGTTGAGAGCATGTCAGTGCTTGTCGAAAACGCAAAAAGAGAACGGGACGAAGTCTTTGCATCCAAATCTCAAACATGCAAGATCCTCAACAACGAGATTGAGAAGCTAACCTCCGAATCTGAAGCATTGGCGAAAAATCTCAACCAAAAAGATCTTAAGATTGAAGAACTTGAAGCCCGTCTGTTTTGTATGAATTCCCAAAACACACAGCTAAGCGATGGGAAAGAGAGCGTCGAAGGAGGGAGCAGCCGAGGTATCGTACAGATCCAGGAACAAGGATCGCAAGTGGAACCCACAAACCTCCACGCTGCAAGAGGAAACTCGGGAATCAATTACGGAACCATAGATAGAGGATTACTCGCAGCATCTCTCGATACAGCAAAAAACGATACGCTTACTGAATTGATAGCCTTGAAATGGGACCTGCAGGCCAAAAACTCGAGATTACGCAAACTTGACAGCACTAAATTGAAATTGGTGGAACAGATCATTTTTCTTGAAGAACAAGTTACTCTTCTATCAGTGGAAAACAGAAACCTTTCGGATGAACTTGCTTTACAATACGAACAGCAGTTGCAGTCGCGACAAGCCATTGACAATGAGAATATTGAGAGACAGCGATCTCTGGACGATATCCGTCATCTTATCAAGGAAGGTCTAGAGAGCATTTGCCAGCTTGAACATGTTAAGCTTGAAGCATCCACCGAAAGCTTGGAGCTTCGTCTCAAGCATGCACTGACTCTACAAGAAATGGAAGTGCTGAACGAGCGCGTCATGACTTCCGAGCGCCAACTATCAATATTACAGCAGCAACTGGAGAATAAGGACCTGGAAGCTCAAGAAACTCGTGAGGCCACTTGCCGCGATGCCGTCGATGCAATCGAGCTTCGTCAGACTCTTTCGTCAGAGGTCGGGGAAAGTAATGTTTTGAAAAACGAGATCCAATCTCATTTGGACGATGATGACAATCGATGCAAACAGCTGACAGATGCAACTGCTGAGAACGATGCCCTGAATTTGATGAAGCAAGACTTGGAAATTGCTCTTGAAGATATGAAGAATAAATTTGTTTCACTCGCAAGCGAGAAGATTTCCGTTGAGGAAGAATTGAATTTGTCTCGAGAAGAAGTCGCAAGAAAGGACAGTGCACTTGCCGAATTTCGAAAGGCGAGTTCTGATTCTTTGGAGGCAAGGGATATTCTTCGGCAGAAGTTGATCTCAACTGAAGAGCAGCTTAAGCAAGCGAGACATCAAGTTGCATTCCGAACGAAAAATCTTGTCAAAGCTCGCCACGAACTGATGTCACACAGAGTGAGCTTAGAGAAGGCGCAAAGGAAATTGACAGAAAAAGAGGAAGAGGTGAAATGGATGGAGACCAAGCTTAAAGAGAACAACAGCCTTAAGCTGGAGAATGAACGCATCAAGGAGGAGAACGAGAGCGGAAAGAAAAAAATCATCTCAATCCTGGAAGAAAATAAGCGCTTAAAAGCTGACACAGAGAGAAAAAAGTTTGAGCTGAAGGAAGTCTCTGAGGAGGCCGAGAATATAAAGATGAACTTCATGAGACAACACGAGGAACTCAAGAAACTTTCCGACGACAATCAAACACTGAAGAAAACGATCGAGAATAAGGAAGCAGAAGTTGCTCGCATGCACAGAGAGCTTGTAGAAAGAAGCAGCAACGCCGAGTCTCTCAATGATATGAAATCGAAGATGGACGAAGCATTCAATTGGGCTATAAGAGAGCGCAAGGAACGGAAATTGGTGACAGAGGAAAGCGCGCTTTTGGTGTCGAAACCTAAGAAGATGCATGAAGAACTTGCCACTCTA
Source organism: Nitzschia inconspicua (assembly GCA_019154785.2). Lineage (NCBI taxonomy): Eukaryota > Bacillariophyta > Bacillariophyceae > Bacillariales > Bacillariaceae > Nitzschia > Nitzschia inconspicua. The sequence goes on along the minus strand of JAGRRH010000009.1, from coordinate 1,434,182 downwards.
CGAGAAGAGAACGAAGTGGAGAAATCGACCAATTTTCAATTGTCCCAAGAGATCGAGGAGAAGAACAAACAAATCCATCAGCTGGGCAGAGAATTAGAAAAATGCAAACAGGCACTGGCACAGGCAACTGAGCTGCAAGTCTCGAATTCCCAATTGTTGCGGGAACTCGAAGAAAAGAATGTTTTCCTGGAGGAAAAGCTGGAGAAGTGCGAAGATTTGAACCAGGTGAATGCGGATCTCGAATCTAGAGTAGAGGAATTGATGGTCACTGTTGGGGATCTCAATCTCGAGATTTCGAATATCAAGGAAGAGTCATTCATGGATGCATCGTTTGAATCTTTGAAGAGCGAATTGCAGGAAGTGAAGAAATCTGGCGACGAGAAAATACAAGCCTACGAACGGCAGATTTGCGCCCTGACCATGAACAAGGACGTCACTATCGATACACTCAGGAAAGACCTCGCTGCCGCCAGGTCACGAAGCGCCGAAGAAATTGCTCGTCTCACAAGCGAGCTGAGCAAAGTTCAGGAGCAAAATCGAGAGCTTGAAATAGAATGCAATAACGAGTCTATTCGTCTGCGGGACCAGCGAATTTATGCTTTGGAACACACGTTGTGTGCACAAGAAAAGACCGTAGATTGCTTGCGTGCGGAGCTCGATCAGCTGAGATTGAGCATGGCAAATACAGCTGAACAACGTCGACGGGAACTCGAGGAGCTTCAGAAAGAGCTGATGGATAGCCAATCAAATTTGCAACAACGGGTTCGAGAATGCACCGCATTGAAATCTCAGCTTGATGACTGCAAGTTGAGGTATGAAGCGGATGTGGAAGAGCTCAACAGAGAAATCCAGAGACTGAAAAGCTCCTCTTCTTCCAAAAAGTCGTTGGATCTTCGACAATCGAGTATGATGGCCGAAGTCAAGGCTCGTTTGGAGCAGCTGAAGGAAACGAACATTGAACTAAAGGAGCAAAACACACAACTTGCAGCTCGTCTTCATCGTGCGTCGGAGAAGGTGAAAAATATTGAGGCGGAGAAAGAAGCTGTGGTAGAGATGGAAGAAGAATGCGCCGAACTCCGGAGACAAGTTAAGGACCTGGAGGGTCAACTCGAGAGCCTGTCTGGCAGTATTTCAAAATCAGGAAGCATTTCCAAGTCTCGTGCGTCTGAGAGCACATTTTCAAACCCACCCAAGGAAGCGTCAAATGAGTCAAAGGGACTGGGGTTAGGAATTGGAAGGAGAAAGTCGAAGATACCGTCTGTGTTGTTCATCGGCAAGTCTAAAGAAAGTTCTAGTTAACTTGGCCGACTCAAATGGAGAGGGGGCAACGGGGCGGCCCATAGAAAACGTTCGAAAGCTTTGTTTTGTGTCGGCCACACAGATGAACTACGGAGTTACAATAACATGGTGGTTTTTCATTTGGAGGCCCGAATATGCTTCCATTCCTACTACGTAGCTGTGAAGTTTACACCCTCCACGTAGAATTAAGTGTACGGTAGACCTCTCTAGTTTAGTAGTGCTTTTTTTGGTTTACGACTTTTGCAGTTGACGACGTACTCTCTAGCTAGCTAGGTAGCTACCTAAGTCGTAGGTAGTAGAGTAGAGTAGGTACGGTAGTCGTTATCGCGAGCTTTCTGTCTATCGTACTGTAGTACTGTACGTCAGTATGGTAGTACCGTAGTTAGCCATCGCCTCAACGTCTGACTAACTGTAAACTTGATGACACTACGGTAAATACTACAAGTATCGACGCACCAAAAAAAAACTGAAGAAAAAAGTAAAGACTAGTATGAACAGCTCTACTAGCTAGCTAGCTACTAGAGAGTAGTGTGTCAAAGTTGGACATTTTGGAAGAAATTACAGCATCAGCGATATCTTTTGACCATGTCTGTAAAGGACGACCGGATATGCGAAGGTTATTCCAGCTGACAAGTGCATTTTATAAGCAGAATCAATCGACATCTTGCTGACTGTGAATAGTGGTCGTGAAATCAAAAGACAAGCCAGAACTGTTGAATCTGCAATTTCTGGCACTGGATCTCGCCTTCCGTACCGAGAACCGGAGGACACCATGTCAAGAGTCGACGAGGATCCAAAAAAGAACGACGTTGCATCCCAAGAAAACCACAACATGACACCTTCTTCATCATTGCATCCGTCCACACGATCAAACCTTTCACTGTCGGCTGCCGCTGCCGAACAAATTCGATCGCTGAATTGGCAGGGCCGTATCCCCATTGTACTGACTCTCGCCCAAACTTCTCTGTCCAGCACTACCATCCCCCCTCCAATTCATGCCCTGGTTTCCAGACACTCTTTTTTGCACACCGGGTTGGAGGATGCCGTACGGCAGTTGCATGAGTATGCCCCCCCTAGTTTTGCGGCCTTCGGCAACAAGAGAATGCAAGTGGAAGAACCAGATCTCTCGGCGACAAACAGTAGCAGCAGTGAAGAAGAAACGAATCATGATATGACAGTGAGAAAGGAGAATGGAAACAATTTGAACAAGAACGATTCTTCAAATCGAAACGCAAAACAGATTGCGCCATATCCCGTTTGTTGGTTCGAAGACGAAAATACTCAAGAACCTCTAAAGTGGCACTATTTTGTTGGCGTTCTCTTTGATTCTGTTCATCTCGAAAATTCAACGGCATCAATTCCGTGGAAGATTCGATTACACTTTCATTCTTATCCCTCTCAAACTCTTTTGGAACTTGATCCTGCCTCGGGTGTCATGACAACGGTCGAACGAACATTCAAGCATGCTCTCAAACAAGCATTGGTCTTGCTTCATGGCAATAACAAGGTGGCTCTGAACCTGTCCAAACAATCGCACGAATGCATCTGGAAGGCGATTCAGACGGTCAATTACGATTCACTTTACAAACCAATTTGGGTGCAAGAATTTCAGCCCAAAGAAAACGACGTCAAATTGCTTCCCGTACGGCTATGGATCCATCCCAGTGCACCCATGATCCAGAGACGATGGGATTGTTCCACAGATACTGTGGATAGCAGCAATTCGCAGCAAGTATTAGGTTCCCTATTGTGTCAGTGGGCTCCGCAGTATTTTGAAGAAGAGAATTCCAACCACAATTCCTTTCGTGCTAAGAGCGACTCCATAAAGTGGAGAATAGCCGGTGTGACACCACCTTTGTCTTCTCCTTTGCTGGATTTGTGGAAATCGTTATCCCACCCAGACAATTTTTTGTACATTTGTATAAAAGAAGATAAAACATGAAAAGGACGAGAATTATCATTTTACACAGCTTCATTACCCTCACAAAATATTGATGTCCTTCTAAAGCAGATTACAATGATACTAGCTGTATACCGGAAGTAGTTGCGTTTCCAAAAAACGTAGTAGAAGCAAAATTGTTAGCACTATGCAACAGTACTACTTGTGGTGTGCTGCGATTATTGCAGGGAAAATCTTGTGGTTCTATGTCTGGAGGGAACAAATAATGCAGCATGCGATCAGACCCATCCGAAGTCTTTGATGGATCTAGTCTAAATTTGGTACTTTCTGCCTGGAACTGTTTCCACAGACGCAGGCATGGGGATGCCTCAGCAGGTGAGAAATAGTGCCAGGTACGAAAGATGTGTGGAATTAGGTCTTCGAGAACTTCTCCGATCATTCTTTGACTTGCTTCGATCCTAGTAAACGGATTGTCCTTGGTACAGCAGGTGTAACTATAATATTACTTCGTTTTAACTACCGGTACTTGGTAGTTACTTCACAGTGGTACGGCGAGCAGTATCATTACACTGGAGGGTAGACTACGGTAGGTAGTCTCTCTATTGTACTAACAGTAACGTAGTAGTAGCACCACCAGCTAGCTAGCATAGAGTACAGACTTTTTCCATCCATTATTTTTTACGACAGGAAGTCGTACTACAGTAGTACGGTACCTTCCAGTTAGTATTAGTATAACAATGCCCTTTTCCACTTATTTTCTGTAGTACGGTAGGTACTAACAGTAACAATAAGTACCTGGTCGTTTGTACGCCGTGCGCTCGAATGATCGTATGAGTCGATTTATTGTTTGTTCTCCGGAGCTATGATACGGAGTATGACAGACCATTCTTCGACATACCTGATACCGCACTTACTAACAAAATATTATTGATTCCGCGGTAACGGTGTTGAAGCAAAAGTAAGTTTGAGCACTCTATCGACAAGGCATTGTCTTGGTATTTCTCGATCGATCGTCAGGATGTAAGTGAACATGATGGCGGAAGTACTCCGCATGTACTTGCTAGATGCTTCATCGGAGGGGAGAAACATGGTTACTCCATTCTGTAGACAACTATTACGAAAATATTTGTTGCTTTTTGTCTCTCCTTCAAGCGATTTTATATTCCTGAATTGTCCCCCCACACGCTGACTGTTGCTCTGTTTCCTTTTCTCCCAACTTACATTGCAGCTAGTTTGGAATCAATAAAAATAATCTAAAATGGGAAAGCGCACCAAGAAGGTCGGAATCACCGGAAAGTACGGTACCAGATATGGTTCTACTCTCCGAAAGATCGTCAGAAAGATGGAAGTCTCTCAACATTCCACCTACAGATGCGTATTTTGCGGAAAGGACTCTGTAAAGAGAACTTGTGTTGGCATCTGGGATTGCCGATCGTGCCACAAAAAGGTTGCCGGAGGAGCATACACTTTGTCCACTGCCAGTGGAGTGACTGTACGAAGTACCATCGGACGTCTTCGAAGAATTGCACAAGAAAAGGCCTAAGCGGGAGACATCTCGTATTTTCGAAATAATTTCTTAATCAGTGGATTACCCATCGCATCACTTTCTTGTGTGTGTGAATTTATTTAATTTGGTAGGGATGCGCACACTTCTGCCGAAACAAGGGAAGACAAGCAACTTCGTAGTTTGGATGTGTTTTATTTCAAGTGCGTTCTAGTCAGGAATCAACTTCGTGGTTCAGAACGAGACTATCAGTAGCGGTCTTTGCTGCATCGTCACACTCGGTTTTCAAAAACATAGTTCCAAAACTTGCTCCAAAGTTTACCCTTCCTGCTGGGTCGTCATGAAACGCCGAAGATGGACTTGGTACGGGGAAAGAATAATAACATTATGATTATTACTGTTAATTCTTCATTCAAGTTCCATGGAAATAGGAGTTTGTTTGTAAAATCGACGGGCCTCTGATGGTAAGTGGCACATGTGTTACGAAAACAAGTTCCTTTTGCATCAGTACCGACCATGGAGGCGAAAGGCAACAACGTGATAGTTGAAAAATGAAAATGAGATCCATAAAATTAACGAACCAACTTTAGTGAGGATTATCAGGATTTCATGTAGCTAGACTACCCTCCGGCTAGAAACAAGTTTACTATAGAATAAAGTCGAAAGCCTTATACGGAGCGAGTACGGTAGGTCATTAGATTGGAGGGAAATCATGCTGGGATGAAGGACAACGGCTGCCTCCTTGACGACGAACTACGGTACGGTACCTACCCCCTGTAGCTACCGTTGTACCGGTACCGATACTCGTAGCCGTGCAGATCCAATACCGGTACTTATCCTGGGACGTATGCACGTGTATCAATGTAATACCTACTCTAGAGCTAGTAGAGACTCTACTGTAGTGAAACATAATTTTTTTACAGTTACAGTTAGTACGTACGTCGTAGTACATTGACTGTGAACATCCTCCGGTGTCTGGTAGAAAGAAACCTTATCCTTGGGGTTCTTCCTCTTACGTCACGGTGTTGCCAGTTGCCAGGACCAACTTTCTCGCTGCTCACTGATCTTCGCGCACCGACGCATGGAAGTACAGACATACAACTTTTTTTTGGAAAAATCACGGATTCTATCCGTTGGAAATCGTCGCGGCGAAAGATCGCACGAACCGACCCGACCTCCTCACAATCGATGGCATTCCGAAGGCACAGCATATCATCAGTCTCTCATTGGCAACGACGGCAACAATAAAAAAGCCAGTAGTGTGCCATCTTCATCAACTAATCCAACAAGCAGAACGGACAGTTTCAGTGTGCATCTATTTATAACTGAACGAGGACTCGCACCATGGCGGTTCCCTTAGCCTTTTCAGAGGCGCTGAATGTAAGTAGTTACAGTCGAAGCACATGCGCATCATTCTCGTCACGTAGAGCGTAGTACAAAAATGAAGCAAAGACTCGAAAAATTGTTGCGCCCTGTCTGTCGACAATGACCAATTACTGGAGACGGAATATTCATCTGCTGACATTACAATTCAAATCAAATTTCTGGCAAAATAACATAGTCAACATGACAACTTGCTGAGATCGCTACTCTCTCGGTTGAAGGGGTCATTGTACTGATAAATGCGGTCCTGATCTTGTTATTGTCGTGTGATACGCACTCATTATGTTCTCTTTGTATCTTATTTTACGCCTTTAGCTCCAGCAACTTGGAGTTCCGGAAACGTCTATTAAGCATGGGATGACCTCTATGGAGTCAGACAAATTTATCGTATGCCGCGAGGAGGGACAAGTAGCTATGATTGATTTGAGAGCTGGTGCTCAAGTGACCCGACGACCTATAGGAGCGGATGCCGCCATTATGAATCCTGAACAAAGCATTCTGGCTCTTCGATCCAATACAACTGTTCAAATCTTCAACTTGGACACCAAACAAAAGCTCAAATCCCACAACATGCCCGAGCCTTTGGTCTTTTGGAAGTGGACGTCGCCCTCTAATCTCGCAATGGTTACTGCCACCGCCGTGTATCACTGGCCGTTGGATGGCAATGGACCTCCTGTCAAACTCTTTGATCGACAAGCTGCCATGGCTGGAAACGTACAAATCATCAATTACCGAGTTTCTTCCGACGGAAAATGGTGCCTGCTGGGAGGAATCTCTGCTGGAGCCGGCGGGGTTGTTAATGGCAGCATGCAGCTCTACAACGCTGACAAAAAGATGTCTCAAACCCTACAAGGACATGCTGGAGCCTTTGCTACCATCATGCTACCGGGGCGAGCTGATCCAGCCGAAGTACTCATCTTTCACGAAAAGAAGGCAGAAAATCCTGCTGAACCGCCCAAGTTATTTATTCGCGAAGTTGGTCGTGACCCTAGCTTGGGACAACCCTTTGCGGTCCAACCTGTTGTTATCCCCGTCCCTCCGGATGCTCCAAATGACTTCCCAGTCAGTCTGTGTGTCTCCGGAAAGGACGGCGTTGCGTACCTTCTGACCAAGCAAGGGTACGTTTTCATGTTTGATGTTCACACTGGGAAGTGCTTTTACCGTGCAAAGGTTACAAACGAGACGGTCTTCGTGACCTGCCCTCAAGACTCTACCGGTGCCGTTTTCGGAATCACCGTCCGCACTGGAAAAGTTCTACGTCTGCAGTTGAACCAACAAACTGTGGTGCCGTACATCATCCAAACTCTTCGAGATACCGACCTGGCCCTCAAATTGGCTGGTCGTTTGAACTTGCCCGGAGCCGAGAATCTCTTCGCCGCCGAGTTTGAACGTCTCATCAGCACCGGAGATGTCGCTGGTGCTGCAAGAGTTGTTGCTGCCTCTGGAAACGCTTTGCGAACTCCTGCAACAATCGCCCGATTCCAGCAGATTCCTCCTCAACCCAACCAAGTTCCTCCAGTGTTGCAGTACTTCTCGATCTTGTTGGAGAGCGGCCGATTGAACGAACAAGAGAGTATAGAAGTTGCCAAGCCAGTGTTGCAACAGCAACGCCTTCCTTTGATGGAGAAATGGCTGAAAGATGATAAACTCCAGTGCTCTGAACCTCTTGGAGACTTGATCATGCCCCACGATGTTGGCATGGCCCTAAGCGTATACCTTCGAGCGGAAGTTCACGGAAAAGCCATCCAGTGCTTTGTCCAAAGAGGAGAGTACGACAAGATCGTCCCATACTCTACAAGCGTCGGATTCAAAATGGATTATTCGGGCATGTTGAGTCAGTTGCTTTTCAACAACCCCCAAGGAGCATTAGACTTGGCAAAGGGTTTGGTCAATGCGGAAGGTGGTCCTTTGATTGATATTCAACAGACCGCCGAAGCATTCTTGAGCAGTAATCGTATTCAAGAGACGACGGCATTCCTTTTGGAAGCGCTGAAGGACAACAAGCAAGAACATGCTTACCTACAAACGAAGCTTCTCGAAATTAATTTGATTGGTGGTGCTCCACAAGTTGCTGATGCAATCATGCAGCAAGGAATGCTGACGCACTATGATCGCCCTCACATCGCCAAGCTTTGCGAAAAGGCTGGCATGTGGCAACGTGCGGCTGAACACTACACCGAAATTGCCGACATCAAGCGTGTGTTCAAGAACAGCCACCAAATGTCAACAGAATTCGTTGTCGACTTCTTTGGAAAGCTCAATAGAGAACAAAGCATTTCTCTCCTGAAGGATATGATGAGCCGTGGCCCTCAGAACATGCAAGTGTGTGTTGAAGTAGCCAAGAAGTACCACGAAGAACTGGGATCTGAAGCGCTTGTCGAAGTTTTTGAACAGAATCGCGCCACCGAGGGTCTGTACTATTACCTAGGGGCCATTGTAAACTTCTCGGAGGACTCATTTGTCCACTTCAAATACATCCAGGCCTCTTGCATGCTAGGACAATTCAAGGAAGCAGAGCGAGTCTGCCGTGACTCGAACATCTACGTCCCTGAAGAAGTGAAGGAATACCTGAAGGGAGCAAAGCTTCCCGATCCACGTCCTCTCATTCATGTCTGCGATCGCTTTGACTTCATTGACGAGTTGACAGAGTACCTCTATCTCAACAGTCTTCTTCAGTACATTGAGGTGTACGTCACAAAGGTTTCTCCTACGAAGACTCCACAAGTTGTGGGCAAGCTTTTTGATTTGGGCGCTAACGAAGACTTCATCAAGAGAATTCTGATGGCGGTTGGAACTGCTTGTCCTGTGGACGAGCTTGTGGAATTCGCGGAGACACGCAACCGTCTTCGGTTGCTTCAACCGTGGCTTGAAGCGCGGGTTGCCACTGGAAGTACGGAACCAGGAACTCACAATGCCCTCGGAAAGATTTACATCACGTTGAATCGTGATCCGAAATCATTCTTGATCAACAACATGTTTTATGACCCCAAAGTGCTTGGACCATACTGCGAAGCTCTTGATCCTCAACTTGCTTTTGTTGCATACAAGAAGGGCGCTGGTGAATGCGATGACGAGCTCATTCAAATAAGTAAAACTCATGGCCTCTATCGTGACTTGGCCAAGTACCTCGTGGAGCGACAAGATCTGGAACTATGGGCAAAGGTTCTCAACAAAGAAGAAGGAAAGCAGGATTGGGACGAAGCCTCCAGGCGAAATCTCATTGATCAAATTGTGGAATGGGCACTTCCTGAAAGCACTTCTGCTGATGAAGTTTCTTGTACCGTGAAGGCGTTCATGGCCGCCGACCTTCCTGGCGAGCTCATCAGTCTACTGGAGCGCATTGTCCTCCAAGGATCCGATTTCTCTGACAACAAGAATCTCCAGAATCTCCTCATCCTTACAGCTATCAGGGCTGATACCTCTAGAGTGGCCGGGTACATCGACCAATTGGACAACTTTGACGCAAAGGACATTGCACTTATCTGCGTGTCTGAGAGCCACAATCTCTTCGAGGAAGGTTTCAGCATCTACACTAAGTTCTCCAAACCCGAGTTCACACAAGACAAGGATGATCAAGTTGAGATGCAAGTGCTAGCCATTGGCGTCCTTGTGGACTTCATGAAGGATCTTGATCGTGCAAAGACATATGCCACGCAATGTGACGAGAAACCAGTATGGTCCAAGCTTGGTAAAGCGCAACTCGACGCAAAGGAGGCTGCAGAAGCTATTGAATCTTTCATCAATGCCGACGACCCTAGCGAATATGTCCAAGTCTGTGCCGAAGCGAACCAAGCCGAAATCTGGACTGAGCTCATTCCTTTCCTCAAGATGGCCCGCAAAACAATGCAAGAGAATGTCATTGATACTGAACTGATCTATGCGTATGCCAAGACAAACAATTTGACGGAGTTGGAACAATTTGTCGGAGGTCCAAACGTTGCTAACATTCAAAATATTGGAGATCGTTGCTTCAGTGAAGGGCTATACCATGCAGCCAAGATCTTGTTCATAAGCATCAACAACAACTCCAAGCTTGCTCTGTGCCACATTCATCTCGAGGAATACAGAGAAGCCGTTGCTGCTGCACAAAAGGCCAATAATGTTTCGACTTGGAAACATGTATGTTTTGCTTGCTTGCGTGCCGAGGAGTTCAGACTTGCCGCCACTTGTGGCCTTGAGGTGATCAAGTATCCTGATCATGTCGATGAAGTTGTCTCGTACTACTCGGACTTGGGATACTTTACTCAAGTCGTGTCTCTCTTTGAGCAAGGAATCGGATTGGAGGATGCTCACATTGGTATCTTCACAGAGCTCGGTGTGTTGTACACCAAGCATGTTCCCGAGAAGACCATGGAACACTGCAAGGTCTTTTTCTCGAAACTCAATGTGTCCAAGCTTGTCAGAGCTTGTGAGCGTGCACGACTCTGGGATCCGGCTGTTTATTTGTACACACATGACAAGCAGCACGACAGCGCTATCAAGATCATGATGGAACGAGCCAATTCATGGGACAATGACATCTTCTTGGATGCCATTACGAAGGTCCGAAACGCAGAATTGATGTATAAGGCCGTCAACTACTACCTCACCACTCATCCGAAACTGTTCACACGGTTGATGGAAGTCATGGAAGAGAGCATCGATCACTCTCGTGTCGTCAGTCAGTTGCGTCGGACTGGCGACTGGGCTCTCCAACTCGGACAAGATTACCTCAAGTCCGTGCAGAAAAACAATCTCAGCCAAGTGAACGAGGCTCTGAACGAGTTGTTTGTTGAAGATGAAGACTACGAGGCCTTGCGAAAGTCTATCGACAGTTTCAACAACTTCAACATGATCTCTCTTGCATCAAAACTTGCAACTCATGAATTGCTTGAATTCAGACGTATCTCGGCATACGTGTATCGATGCAATAAGAAGTGGACTCAATCAATCGACCTGTCAAAGAATGATCGAATGTGGAAGGACTGCATTGACACTGCCAACGAGTCTGGAGACGCTGAAATCATTGAGAATTTGCTCCGTTTCTTCTGCGATTCCTCCGAAAAGGAATGCTTTTGTGCAACCTTGTACACATGCTTCGCTCACATCAGTCCAGATGTGGCTCTCGAGCTTGGTTGGCTCAATGGATACCACAATTTCATCATGCCGTTCCTCATCCAAACATTCCGTCGTACGCACAAACGTCTGGAAATTTTGGAGAAGCGAACTGCACCGCCCAAGGAGGAAGACCAACAGCACGGAATTGCTGAGACTTACGGCAACCTAGGAGGATTCGGAGGAACCTTGATGCTCGAGAATGGCCCTTCTATGGTCATGCCTGGCATGGTAGGTCCTGATATGAGCGGCTTTGGCGCACCAGGAATGCAAGGAATGATGCCTAACGTTGGAATGCCTCAAATGAACGGTATGATGAACGGTGGCATGGGTATGCCTCAAATGTAAACGCATGAATTTGACAAAGATGCTGCGCATCCATTCAACACTAAAAATCGTTACTCCATTAGAAGAATTATATTCGAAATACTACTTTTTTAACGTGAAAAGTTGTGGTAGCTTCTTTGTAGGGATGAAACCACCAAGGTGGACGACACTTCTCGTTCCAAGGTTCAATCCTATTTTCCAGGTAAGCGATGATGCAGTCGGCGAGCTACTGCTTCTACTTCATGTGTACGACGTGCTAGGTAGTAGACGACGTCGTATCATATATCTTTTTTATGATCCCAGGCCCATGGACTATTCTTCACTGTCGTATTTCGCATTGTCAAAAGCTTGTGGTGAGAAATATTACGATAGTCATCTACCGTACTGATACGGCACTACCGTGCTACCGTGAGGTACGAAGTACCCCACCACCCCACCGTACTACCGTAAAGAGTACGAGTAAAGACTACCGGTATCGTAGTACCGCAGGCTACGTGTAAGTAGTGCGAAGTATTCCACTAATAGTCTACCGGTGGTACCGTCTCGTCGAAGCATGAAACCGTAAATACGTCGCACTACTAGTCGTACGTGTTATCATCATCATAATACCGGTACGATCGTACCTCGGAGTTCGGAGTGATGATACCCTTAACCTCTTCAGAAACTTCTGACCTAGCTGCGTTAGCTTCGTACGACTTACTGTAGTATGTATGATAGTACGGTAGTAGAGAACGGGTTTTGTTTGTTGCACACTCTTGGCGCGAGACGGTCTTGGTCGTGTTTCAATCACGTCTTTGAATCCTTCGTCGATCGATTGAATGAATCTCCTTGCAACGGTCGAACGGATCTTCTGCTGACTGTGAGAGATGAACCAATGCGTTACTATCGACTCGATCATGGTCGTGGTCTTTTTCAGTTCCTCGTAGTAGTATTCTTTTGCTCACTCGACGACGACATAATCCAAAGTCTTTGTCTTACTCATCTCTTAACAATTTCATTTTACAGTTAGTTCAAGCCAGCAGCAAACAGCTCAGCATCATGAAGGTAGAAATATCCTTGCACGCACAAAGCTTGAAGAATGTTGCCGGGTCTTTTAAGGGGACGAGCGATCCTTTTGCCGTCGTCACCCAGATTGCTACTGCGCCGGGGGAAAAGCCACAAGTTCTTGGCAAAACTGAAGTGTACGACATAATCATGACAACAGGGAATTGGGTATCCCCTCTCTTTTGTTCTAATTTCGACTAACTAATTGCACGGTCTTCTCTATTGTTGTCGCAGCATCAAAAACAACTTGTCTCCAAACTGGGTCAAAGTATTCATTGTCGATTATGAGTTGGGATCCAACGTGAAAGTCGCCGTCAGCATTTTCGACGAAGTTCGAAAATCAGAAAACTTGCCAATGGGCTGTGCCGTTTTCGACATTGCGGAAGTCCTTGGTGCTCGAGGTAATACCAAAGGCAAACGAGTCAAGGGTGGCGGAACGTGAGTACCAGAATTGAATAGTATTGTTTCGATGCTTCTCTTTTTTTGCCTGGCATCAACTCACTTTTGTCATTTTCCTTGAGCAGTGTATATTTGCACGTGAGGAAGAGCACTGGAACTGGAGTATTACGTTTGAAGATGGCCGCAAAAAAATTGAAGAATGTCGAAGGGCTTTTCAGCAAGAGCGATCCCTTTTTTGAATTATCGCGAAAATTAGATGCCGCTGGAGGAAAAACCTGGGATAATGTGTACCGATCGGAATGGCTAAAAAATAATCTCAATCCTGAATGGGAAGAGGCTGCAATCGATCTGTCCATCTTGACGGAAGGAGACTTTGAGAAACCCATCTTAATCAACATCTATGACCACGAATCAAAAGGTAACCACACACCAATGGGAGAACTGGAGATTACCGTCAATGGTCTCAAAGCCGCGGCCGAAAGTCGCAAACCATTGGCCGTCAGACTCAAAGGCAAAGATGCTGGAGAATTATACATCCTCAAAGCTGATGTAAGCGGCGTTGACTCGGTCACGCAGAGTATGGCAGCAGTATCCATCAGCTCTTCTTCCGCCACGTCTTCGCCTGCCTACAAAGGAGCAGGAGCATCTTCTGGAGAACGACATGCCTTTTTGGACTATATTGCTGGAGGATGTGAATTGAACGTAGCAATAGCGATCGATTTCACAGGATCCAATGGTGATCCTCGACAACCAGGCACTTTGCATTATTTCAATTCCGGACAACGTAATGACTACGAAACTGCTATCAACGCAATTGTCTCTATCTTGAGCAAATATGATACTGACAAACAGTTTCCAGTCTGGGGTTTTGGAGCTAAATACGGCGGTGAAATTCAACACTGCTTTCAGTGCGGCGGGGCCGACAAGCATATGGGCGTCGAGGGAGTTTTGCATGCTTACCATGCCGTTTGCAAATCTGGCTTGGTCATGTCTGGGCCGACCGTATTTGATGAAGTGATTCGTAGGGCTGCTCGATACGCCGCAAATGCTCATGCTTCTGCTCAAGCCCGGGGCGGTCAATGCTACACCATCCTGTTGATATTGACGGACGGTAGCGTAAGTGACGTACAGGCTACTGCCCGGGCCTTGGAAGATGCCAGCAAAGATCCGATTTCCGTGGTGATCGTTGGTCTTGGAAATGACGACTTCAGCGGCATGAGGTTCTTGGACAACTTTTCAGGCCCAGGAACAGGAAAACGCGATATTGCCCAATTTGTGGCATTCAATCAACACCGGCACAACAGCCAATCGCTTACCAGTGAAACGCTGAACGAAATTCCAAATCAACTCTCGGAATACTTCGCAAGCGTTGGGGTCCGTCCCAATCCCGCCATCCGACGATCGGATAGCTCCATCATCGTGGAGGAGGAAGATGAGATTGATTTGAGCTTAAAAATTGATGAAGAAGAGATTGTCGTAGCTAACGGAGGAACCGACTTCGGTACCTTTTGAGGAAGTACAGCGTGGTCCCCATAAAAAGGCCTTTCCATGAAAAATACACCAGAATAAATGGAATATGGAATGGGCTTTTGACAAAATCCCGATTACCCTATGGTTGAAGAAGTTATTTGATCGATTCTCGAATCACTCTCACCGAGCTGTAGGTACACGTTACAACTTGCATTAGTCTACTACCTAGAGTGTATACATTGAAAATTATAATGCATTTGATCGAAATCATGTTAACTGTAAGTCGCACAAATAATTACGACGTGTAAACCAAATCGAAGCTAGTTTTGTTGATTGTAAACAAAAAAATATTCTATTTTTTTATGGCTCTGCATGCTACTAGTACTACGCCGGTAGATAGCGCCTAACGTTACCTCTCTACCGTAGAGTAGAGATTCAAGATCCGAACTACTTGGTACTCTACTACGGTAGCTAGAGCTACTACTAATAGCTACCGTAGCTAGCTACGAGTAGAGGTAGTCGTATCTACGTCCAAGGAAATGCTTCGAAGTAGACTAGTAAATAGTATTACTTTTTATAATAATATTATTATCTATTATAACAGTAAAATAGATATTTGAATTCACCCGCTCGAGTCAGCCCGGATCTTCCAAAAAAATTAGGACTCGTTTCATCATTATCCTCTCTCCTTTCGAAGATACGGCCTCCACGTGTCGATGCGCCTTGGGCAGCATCATCCATCATCAGCATCGCAAATCGCGAGGACAACAACATGATCGGTGCATATGAAGCACCTGCATTCTCACACCGCGTCTCACAACCGGCACAACAAGTGGGCCTTTTCATTGACCTACCATGATATTCAGGACCCAAGTTCTCGCCTTCTTTTTTCTGTGCCAGCAGCACCTTTGGTTATGGGGACGAGCATCGTTGGTGTCAGAGTGTAACACTCGATTGCCAATGAGTCTCTCTACTGTAATCTCCGATTTGGAGGCTGAGGGTGTAGCTCTAGTGGCTCCAGCATGCTTTCTGACTAGTCGGGGCGTCACTGAGGAGAAGAAAGCCGAGTTGTTTGGTCTAGAAGATTCATCGTCGACGTCGTTCGGTACAGATTCCGGTGTTTGTTTGGCTTTATCAACGTCGTCTTCGGTACCCGAAGCAGCGTCGACTGCTGTTGCTTGCTCCGGAAATATCGTATATCATCCTGACGAGGATGACTTGGCACGAGGAGAAGGGCTATTTGACACCTTGGGACCTGCAATGGAACGGATCTTGAACGAAGATATTTCATCTACCACATCATTGATTGTAGTGTCAAATAATCCAAAAAAGACCAAATCACAGCTGGATGAGGCCGCAGCGGAAATTCTATCCAATCTTGTGTCTACAAAGAAGCAAGTATCTGTTTTGAACGACGTGTTTGATAAGATTGAGTACGTTGAAACTGTGGACGAAGCTATGAGTCTGTTGGAAGTGTCCACTGACCCGTCGGAAGCTCAAGAGTCCATCGCCTCTACCGTGGCATCCGACTTTTGGCAAGGATCCCCAATGGCATTCATTTCGTCCTCTACCACAATGTCACCCAAAGATTTGGCAGCGGCTCGACAGCTCGGACCAGCCGCACGAAAAGCTTTGGAGACTGCTATCGAGACTGTCAAGAGCATGTCGGAGGATGGACAGAGCATTGTCGCCAACTTTGGGGATCTTTGTGCAGCTGCCAAGAAGCGAGCCATGGAAGAGCTGGAAGAGTCCGCAGCGACTCCTGCCTTGTCATCGTCTGCAATAGGGAAACAGATTCAGTCTAATCTCAAAGAGGAGCTCGAAGGAGAGCTGGCAGACCTCGCACAGGCGCAGCTAGATCTTCTTCAAGATGGTTGTTTTGTAGAATTCAAGGCAAAACTATCAAAGTTGCGAATATCGCCTAATCTTGCTTCCGATATGCAAACAGTGGTCAAGGAGTGCGTTTCCGAATTTGCAAGGCGGGCAAAAAAGATGCCTATCAGTACTGCAGATGCGAAAACAGCCTTTAACAACCGCCTACAAGAGTTTTGTTCGGAACGTCTGTTGGCGGCTCGGGCGAGTGGACAGTTTCGGCCCGTCCCTCGCAAGGGGGTAACAATTGGAATGCACTGGCTCTTGCCCAAGCCGTTCGGCAATGATTATCGACAGGAGCCTTGGCTAGTACAAGCCACAGATAATCTTGTTTATGTCCCACCTGACAGGATTACGGATGTGAATCCGGGCGATGTAGCTTCAGGGGATTGGAGGAGCAAGGTCGTCCCGTCCCCCTCCGGCAACGAAATGATTTACATGCAATAAAATGTAGAAAAAAAGGCAGCTAGTGCTCAAATAAAAATTGATAGCTAACTTCAGTTTTCACTGGAAAAGAAATGGCCAACGCCAAAAAGATCGGGAAATGACATTAGAAGAACCACATTTTCTCCTTCTCGACGTGACGTTCCGGTGCCGAATTGACCTGTGCGGAAGACACAAAATCTTCCGTTGGCCCTCCGACATATTCTTTGAGACGATAATTTCGTTGCGGGCACCGAAGCTTCGTGAGAGCTTTGGCCTCCACATGCCTCACTTGGTCGAGAGAAATTCCGATTTCATGAGCTGTCTGGCTCATGGACATGGGCTCTCCGTTTTCTAGACCATAGCGCATCGTCAACACCCTTCTTTCTCGTTCGGTTAAATCATTCATGACAGCTTGAATCTCGTGCTGCAGTCCCAACCGTTGAGCATCTTCAAACGGAGTAGGAGTTTCGGAAGCGATGAAATCACCAATAGTCCGTTCATCCAGTTGGGACTTGTGGTTTGTTCCCTTTCGAATAGGTGACTCAAGCGAGACTACCATCTGGGCCTTGGAAATGATTTTTCGTAGATCGTCAACGGACATTTTCATAAAATGGGCCAGTTCGGGATCCGATGGAACTCTACCAATATCTTGGGTGACTTGCTTTCTGGCTTTGTTGATTTTTTGAAGTTGTGCATGAACTGTAAGTAGTCGAAAAGAGAAATGGTATGTGTCAGATGGTGAATGTCACAAAGTCCAGGCATGGAACTTCTTGTATGAACGTACCGTGAGCTGGTAATCGAATGACTCTCGACGAGTCCGATATGGACTGCAAGATTCGTTGTCGGATCCAGTAGGTAGCATAGGTACTAAATCGGAATCCTCTGTCAGCATCAAATCGCTCTGCTGCTTTCATCAATCCAAGATTCCCTTCTTGGATCATATCTTGCAGTGTCAGAATAGTACCCACGCCACCTCCCACTTCGGTAGCGTGCTTGAGCGCGTAGTATTGACGCTTTGCAATGGACGTGACCAGGCCAGTGTTGGCCGAAACTAGGACCGAGCGCGATTCTTGTCCTTCCGTCATGACTCGTCGCAGGTCCATGACAGATAGACCACATGCTTCTGCCCATTGTTGTTCTGTAGGAAAATCATCTTCAAAAGCTGCTGGATGAACGGACGACCATTCTTCTCTACTTTGTACTAGTGAATCTCGAACACGCACCGCACGTCGCAAGCTCCTTACTTTGAGGGTGAGCTGACGTTCTTCCTCTCGAGATAAAAATCGCCGGTCGTTTTTCTTCTTTTTATCACTCAGTCGCATGTCCTCTATTTGGAATGTCCTGATTGATTTCAAGATTCGTTTCTTTGTTGAGGTCGTCCTTCGGCTACCTGATTTGTGAGCGTTGGATTTGACGATTTGCTTTCTCTGCTTAATCTTTGGGTTAAAATCGGATCGTTGGGTCACACTGTTCCCAAGCGAGATTGAGGCAGCTTCTTTTCCTTGAACGAAATTGAGTTCTTGTGAATGTTGGTTGTGTTTTTTCGTTGCAGCTTCCTGTATTCGTTGTGTTGTAAGAGACTTGAGAGAGAGCATACGCTTTCGTTCTTCCTCACGTATCGATGATGTCAAAAGATCAAGTGACGGTATTTGTTTTGATGACGTCTCTCTGTCGAATAGAGTCGCCGACCGAGAGGTGATTCGATAGTTTTGTGGATGTTTGTTTGGTGACAACGGAGGTCTCATCTTACGATTGTCAGAGCTGTCTAAAACAATGATAGTAGATGATGCCTTGGACTGAACAGGAGCAAATGCTATCACTGCCAGTGAGTCCATCTGCACCAGCAATGATCCGAGCACCACGACGGCAGCTGATATCCATCTCCTGGAAATGTAACAAGATGAAGGCGATGAGAGGGATCGTTTTCGGGAACGCTGAATGGGTGTCATCTTGAGATTAATGATGAATTTCACTCCGCTATGACTCAACAATAGCACAACAGGATCAAACCAAGCGATAGATGTGATGATAATATTATTATTTCGATTTCCAAGTTTTCGAGAGGCAGATTCGTGTTGCTTCTATGGCCTAAACAACACGTCTCTTTCTTTCTCGCAAGTTTCAATAGCATCATCAGAAACTACTACGATTGTACAGAGTATCATACGGGTACGTACTACTGTCGCACGTAATCCTTTTGACTTCTGATGCCTCGAGGCTCGAGGCTATTGTCGACGTGCTCGTGTCCACCACGAGTTACAAGCCGTTTATTACTGTAGTAGTAAAACATGAAGTGCGTGCGTACGACTCTGATTGCCCGCGCACAAACGTCACTAATCGAAAAGGAGTCCGAGCGAAGGACAAACGTTATTATAAAAACAAAAATACTGTACTAGCTAGAGAGACTACCGGTACCTACGTACGTAGTACGAATTGACACGTACGTTAGTACTATACTCTCCCGGTACTACCTACCTACGGTAGGTACTAGTAGATCCACTCCAAGCAGACGGTAGACTACGATTGTACCAATACCTAGGTGCAGGTACTACCGGTACTACGGGACTACGGTACTACAACGCAGTACTCCGAGTACGACTACGGTACTACAGGTACCTAACGTAGTCACCGTGCTACAAATACGTACTACTACCTACTACGAATTAGTACCCAGGTAGGGAAACACAAATCGCAGCTGCAATTTTTCGTCTGCACATCGACAGCACCCAGTCTGACCGTTATGATGTATTATTAAGTGTATTGAATATATTACCTACCGGTATAATAGTTATGGAGTTACCGCTTGAGTATCATACCATACGTCGTAGCAGGCTTTTACGCAAGAACGTCACTCACATTCGCCGTATGAAGGACAAACGTTGTCCTTAAAACAGGAAGAAAAATAATGCTACTCCGAGCTCCGAGTACTTACTAGACGCTGAGAGTACAACGTACTACTATGGCTTACATGTTATGGCTCAGTCCTTGCAGTGTGTAACAGATAGCAACTTGTATTCCAGTTCGATATGCAAGGGCTATTCTTAGGACACGTGCATTTTCAATTTCTTGTTCGTCGCATACTTGTCCTATTCATAAGCACAATTCATGTGAGCAAATGGAATGAAAAGGAGCGAACTGGATTAGAATCATTTCGCCCTACAGTTCGAGCATTCTACGATCCATGAAAAACGCTCATTGGATCCTACAAAACGTTTGTGGCCACGGCGTTCTCAGTACGACGTGCTCGAAGTCTTGCGTTATTATTGATCGTGTGAATGAGATCGCACGAAGAGGATAGGCAAGACGTTCTATCATAGAGTCTTCGAACTTCGAAACGCAGATCGAATAAACAATTTTTCGTAGGGCTCCAATGATTTTCAAATGCGTTTTTCCTCCTCGCTTTCAGTAAGCTCACAAAAAGTTTATCGCAACATTACACATTTGCATTTTACTTTTTAATCCATTCAACAAAAAGTTTCGTTTCTGCGGAACCGATGTAATCGACTCAAGATGCTTCTCGATGCCACAGCTGTTGAAGGCCGAACGCGCCAATTCGTTGAGTTGCTCGACGAAGGAAATGTTGATCAAGCTGTGCTTGTTTCTCGAGAGATCCCCCCCATCGAAGTTGGACTGATTGTGGTTGAACTGACCTCCGATGTTGCTGTTTCGTTTTGCAAAGCGGCTGGTATGATGTATTCTGCCGTTTTTCTTGATCCTTTGCCTGCCCGCAGGATTGCCAAGTTCTTGAGCTCTTTGCCTGAAAAGGAAGCGATGGACTTGTGCCGTGCCCTCCCAGCCAATGGGATTGCCGATGTCCTCGTGGACATGGACAATGGCTGGCGCGAGAAATTCCTTGAATACTTGCCGGAAGCCCAAAGCGAAACGGTGAAAAGACTCTCTAGCTACGAAAATGACGTGGTCGGTGCGATTATGAGCTCCGATTTCATCGCGGCTCGCTCTGGTGCCAGTGTTCCTATGCTCAGAGAGACCATCAAGACTCTACCCAAAGGAAGATCCCCAAGAGAACCATTTGTGTTCGTTTTGGACGCAGGCGATTGTTTGTGTGGTATGATTTCCTGGAAGGATCTGTTGCAAGGCTCTGAACAAAGCACGGTCAACGATATCATGGTCACGAACGTCGTTGCAGTTCGTGACACTGACAAGGCGATGGAAGCCGCTCACATTTACCAGAAGCGCGGTCTCTCCGTGCTACCTGTTGTAAACAAAGAAGACCATCTGGTGGGTGTCGTCAGTCTTGAAGAGGCGTTGGAACTCCTCGCCCAGGAGGCCGTGAACACCTATCCCTTCTGCGGCCAAGATGACGAGTCGACCTTTACTCCTGTCGTAGGTTCCATCCGAAGACGCCTGCCCTGGATGTCCCTGAATGTTTTCTTGAACCTTGGAGCAGTTGCGATTATTTCTGGCTTTGAAGAAACTATCGAAGAACTTCCCATCATTGCAGCCTTTTTGCCTATGATCACTGATATGGGCGGAAATGTTGGTATCCAAGCTCTCTCCGTGTCCATTCGCAGTATTGCTCTGATGGAAGCTGACTTTTCGGACATCTTCTACTCCATTCGAAAGGAATTTTTCGTTGGTATTATCAATGGCTCCAGTCTTGGTGTCCTTTTCGGAGTTATTGTAATTCTCTTTGAGAAGAATTGGATGTTGGCGCTCGCTGCTGGACTTGCGCTCGGTATCAACGTGCTTCTGGCTTGCTTGGTCGGTGGTTGCATGCCTTTCTTGGTGAAAAAGTGTGGCTTGGACCCAGCAATGGTCACTGGACCTTTGCTCACTACGATCACCGATTGCACTGGTGTCATCGTCTACCTTGGATTGACGCAGGGTCTCCTAAGCTACATCATTTCCAACGAGTAGTAACTTAGTTAAGGTTAGCAGATCGTGTTCAATCGATGAATTCTTATTACAAATTCCTCATCCTGAGCTCAATCCCAACTACTACCGACTTCCACCCCCTGTCCTAGAAGATTGCTTTTATGATTTATGCGGAGTACTGTTGTCAATAATACAATGAGTTTTCTGGTTTCGAGGCATGGGCATACTCACAGTCGGCACGAATTCCATAGGATTCTCTAATAACTCGGCTCCCGCTGAAGGTCACCTTGTTCAGTAGAAACACGTCCCCTTGTCGAAAACGTCGTTAAAATTGTACGCGTACGATTCGTAGTAACAAATATTGAATATTGGGAGTGCATGTCTACGACAGCATACACCAAAGACTGGCGGCCTCCCAATCTTATCCCAATAAGAATTTGGCTCACCGGATTGGATCGAAGCAACTCGATGTGGGAACGAAGAGACACTAGAGTTGGAGTTTTTACCGTCAATACACACTCACAGTCAATACATAATACATGGCGAGTGTTCTCCTTCCTACGAGATCCTGTTGCAGGCCCATTCTACACTTCCAGGTTTTGGCTCCGGTATTGACTGTGATTTTTTCGAGTACGGGTAGGCGGGAACAGACCTCTAATTACGGTAGGTCCTACGGTACTTCGTAGTAGTAGGGACACATAATATTATTATTATTGACTGTGAAGAGTACGACGTCTTGGGAAGAAATCAAAAATCGGCATTACCATCTAATAACTTCCTACAGTTAGAACAGCCAGCCAATACATTGGATATCATACGACCGCTTCGTCTTGCAATTACAATACTCCAATAGTCGTCAGTACATGGAACAATACTAGTCGTACCTTGTTGGTGATACAATTCACAGTCAGTGGCTTACGAATGATTACTACGGGTAATAGTACCTTCGTTCCTTCTTCAATTATAGGAAAAGGAGATTACATCGTCCGTTTGACGTGATCTTGTAGGCATGCCGCTTGACAGAGGCAAAAAGGTGTTTTTGACTCCCTCCCAAACGTTTTCGTGACATCAAAAAAGACGTTAATCTCCGCCGTTTTCGAAGCTTATTTTTTCTCGATACGACAAAATAATATTTTTGTAACTGTTGAACAATTGATGACAGACATGCACTATGAGAAAAGAGGATAAAACTGACCATAAAACGCAATATTACACATATTTTATTACGACAGTATAACAATTGATGGATGTATTGACAAATAGTATTGACCAATGTATTGGACAATGTATTGTTCAATGTATTCTGTTAGAACAATAATCAATAAGTATTGAGCATTGTGGATCCGGGAATTGTTTGTATTATCTTTCCCGGTTTCCGGCATTGCATTGGCAATGCCCACCAATACCCAAAACGTATTCCATACAATGTATTATTACCTACCGTAGGTGTGGTGGTGAGAGATTGTTCTCGGAAGCAGAACATGTCACGGTTCCTCAATGACGTACAACGTCTCCATTTTGTGTTTGAAGCTATCCTCTTTTTGAAGTTACTTACGTTAGGATTAAAGATTACCACTACGTCGTATATTTTATACAATTGAGGCTCCTGATTCAAAAAGATGTTTTGTAACCGTTCAACAATGAAACTGTATCGTCCATGAGACTTTGTAAGGTATGTATGTCGCCTGACACGTTCACAAAGGGTGTTTTTGACTGCCCACCAAGCGCTTCAACGGCGCCAAAACGCTTGTATCTCCGCCGTTTTTCGAGCTTACTGGTTCTCAATACAACCAAACGTTCGCGTAATGGTATAGAAAGCCAATCGCATCGTCCATGAGACTTTGTAAGGTGTGTATGTCGCCTGAAACATTCACAAAGGGTGTTTTTGACTGCCCACTACCAAGCGCTTCAACGGCGCCAAAATGCTTGTATCTCCGCCGTTTTTCGAGCTTACTGGTTCTCAATACAACAAACCGTTCGCGTAATGATAGAAAGGCAATTGCATCGTCCATGAGACTTTGTAAGGTACGAGGTATTTATGTCGCAATGTTTTGCAATAAAATAATATTATATATATATTCTAAGAACTTGGTCCATCATATTATGATTGTGTACTAGTCGTATTGTACACAGTTGATTCGGGAAATGTTTATTACTGTAGGATTGTCTTTCCTGATTTCCGGTATTGCATCGACAATCCCCACCAAGACCCAATACGTATTCCATAGTATTACAAACTACTCGGAGTAGGTCTGGGAGGGACCCTTTTTACCTACTACCCGGTATTAGTCGTAGTCGTAAAGTACGACTACGGACGGAGTACGTTAGATACTCTAGCCCGTCGGCACAAACAGAATGAATGACAGAACTTCCATCGCAGTAGGCCGCATCACACTACAGCTAGAATATTTGCTTCAACTATTTAGTACCTTCAAGTTCCTTTACTCTATCGCACTTCAGGCTTTGGATACGTCGTATACCTGTAAGATAACTATACAACCCTTCAGCTGGAATGAGATGAGGCGCGGACCAGTTCACGAAACATTCCACCCTTTCGAAGAAGGTTTTGTGGTGTGTCGAATTCCGCCGCTTTACCATCGTCCATTACCAATATGTAGTCCGAGTCCATGATAGTATTGATGCGATGCGCGATTGTGATACATGTCGAATTGGAAAATTCGTCTCGTATGACACGTTGAATGCGAGCATCGGAATCAGCGTCGACAGCGGCTGTTGCTTCGTCCATTATGACAATGGAAGCACCGGACAAGAGGGCTCGAGCAACCACCAACAACTGTCGCTGCCCGACGGAAAAGTTCGATCCTTCGTTCTTTACGGGATCTTTCAAGGACTGCACATCGTTCAACGCCAGAGAGGAAAGACTTGTAACTGAAGCTGAAGACTTCGCCTTCGAGTACAGACCGACTCGCATCAAGACATCAAATATATCAGCGTCAGAATGTTCGTCGAATGGATCGAGATTCGTTCGAATAGTTCCACTAAACAACACCGGGTCTTGAGGGATGACAGCAATGCTGGAACGCAGCTTGGTCAAACCAATCGACTTCGTGTCGTAACCGTCGATGCTCACTTTTCCAGAATCAAGTTCCACAATTCGCAGCAGGGATACCATTAAGGTCGATTTCCCCGCACCCGTTCTACCCACCACACCGCACTTTGCACCGGGCGGGATTTCTAGATTCAGACCTTTCAATACAAGTGGCAAGCCTGGTCGGTACCGCAAGGACGCGTTTTGAAAGGTAATCTTTCCCCCTGTCGGCCACGACTTTGGAAGCGTTTTGTCAGCATCCGTATCGCGAGGGGCCTCGCTGTCAATCTCGCAGTACGATCTTATTCGTTCCACCGCAATCATGCTCGCCTCCAAATCACTTGCCATTCGGACAGACCAGTTTAACGACTGAGTAACGGACAGCGCATAGCTGATGGACAATCCTGCCAAACCAGCAAACTGCAAATCTGCTCCGCGAATGCTATGTTGCCAAACTGCCAAAAGACATGCAAGCGTGATAAATAGAGTACCAACAAGCTCGAGGCGAATGGCAAGCCAGCACCTGCGTATCACAAAATGCGCATCAGAGAATGATTAGATGATGCACAAACATCAAAAGGCTTTATAAACTAGAAAACTGAATGAACTCGACGAACTTACTGAGCAACACACAGAAGGTAATATGCATTTTGTTGAGTATCTAGCATCCTCGTCAAACGACTCAAAAGAGCACTTTCTCCGCCGAATGCACGAATTGTAGCAACCCCGTCGATCGACTCTCCAAGCAAAGCGTAAATTGGACTGCGATTGACAGAGTCGAGACGTTTCAGCTCTCGATATGACATCTGTTGTGCGTGAAAAACAGATGTAAATTTCAAGTAAGTATGGAGAAATCTTTCACAACTGCGGCGCTGCGATCAATTTTTGCAACGTACCGTGAAGAAATTTTGTTGAGAGGCGTAGAATAAAAGGATCGGTACGAGGCAAATTACAAAGGCCGGAGTAACCCCAGAGATGACAACAACTGTGCTGATTACGTTCATGATCGTCGTCAGATAGCTTCTCAAGGCGTTCATCAATTGGCTGTCGACGGTGTACATGTCCTGAGAAAATCGGTTGATGATTCTTCCAATTGGTGTTGTATCGAAAAAGGACATGGGAGCGTGCATGACGACTTGTAGTAGGTTGGAAAAGATCTGGAAAAGCAGGATCAAACATGTTAGGTTGAGTATTTGCAAAAGGTGATATTCTGGCAAATCACAACATGTTTTTTGATACCTTTTTTGATGCCCGCAAACCCAATAACATTACAAATATGATTCGCAAGAAGATGGTCAAGACGTTGACGAGATTTATCAATGCGTATACACCAAGAAAGAACATTTGGTTCGCGTCACTTCCATGTTGTGACCAGTAAGTGAGCCACCATTTGGAGGCCACGGATAATACTTCTACAGCTCCATACACCAGAATAATCGCAAAAGGTACCCACACGCCGCTTGCAGCTTTGGCCCAGTAAAAATAAACATCAGCCCCAACATGACCAATCGACCTTTCTTCTGTTGTCATGAGCTTCCGAGTGTCTTTCTGGCCCGTGTTTTCATCCTCGACAGCTTGATCCGAATCGCGGGAGACGGCCTTCAAGATGCGTTGCTCGTCGTAGCAATCATCAACTTCCGTGGCATCGCCATGTACATGACCGCAGGATGACGCCACGCCAGTTTTTTCAATCACAGCCAAAAACCGTGAAAATTCCGATCCTTTGTCGGTAGATAGTTCTTCGTATGTTCCTTGCTCCACCACCCGCCCTTCATGCAATACGACAATTTTGTCCACACGAGGATGCTTCAGATGTTCTAGAGCATTCGTCGCTAAGATGACAGATCGGTTTGGAAACAGCTGTCCACTCCCTTGAAGCAATTCTCCGGTAATGCATTCCTCAAAAACATGCTTGGCCACATGGGCATCGACGGCACTCAAGCAGTCGTCCAATAACGAAATATCGGCTCCATGGTAGACCACCCTGGCAAGCGCCACACGAGCCTTTTGACCACCACTTCAGGAAATCAAACATGCGAAAAAGATTAGAAAGCCGGTCATCAGGAATGGCAGAAAGATATTAGAGAGAGAACAGACACATAATGTACAGCCAATGCGCACATACACACACCTCAGCGTGATTCCTTTCTCCCCAATTTCAGTCATATCGCTTGCAGGAAGACTTTGCAAATCATGCTTCAATGCACAGCATTCCAGTGCTCGTTGATATTTTGCCTCGTCGATAGGCTCGTTGACATGGCTAAAAAGAATGTTGGCTTTGACCGTTGCATTTAAAATGAATGGGGTTTGGGAAAAGAAGGCAAGATTACCACTGACTTCCGTCGTTCCTGCCAATTCCCTCACTTCGCCCAGCATGGCGTTGATCAAACTTGACTTGCCGGAGCCTACACTGCCAACAACCGCCACGAGCGTGCCTGGTTTGCATTCAAAGTTGATTCGCTTCAAACACAGCATGCTGCTGGACAAGTATCCAACGCCCTCGGGGTCACTGGCATTATTCTTTTGGGCAGCCAACAACTCATTGATCTTCTTTTCTGCTTCTTCCAATTGCGATTTTAGTAAGGATAGCTCCCAGGTCTTTTCCGCTAGTTCTGATGCCAACGGATTCGTGTTCTTATGATCATGAGATCCATATCCATTTTCATTCTTCAAGCTTTCATAGGCTGCCGAAACATTCGTCATACGCACTCCAGCATCTTCAAGACTCCCTGCTTGGATCGATTTGTGCTCCTCACAAAGCAAA
Organism: Nitzschia inconspicua; assembly: GCA_019154785.2. Classification (NCBI taxonomy): domain Eukaryota; phylum Bacillariophyta; class Bacillariophyceae; order Bacillariales; family Bacillariaceae; genus Nitzschia; species Nitzschia inconspicua. The sequence continues at coordinate 1,406,815 of JAGRRH010000009.1, read as the reverse complement.
AAGGATCGAACTCGTCCCAATGATACTCCAGCCTCAACAATTCGGTTGATAATTTGTGGCAGCATAAAGAGTGGGAAACGTAAAATATCAAACAAAGCCAGGGAGGTCAAGGCCGTGGAGACGGTAAGGTTTTGTCCTGAGATGACATACGCTAAAAATGTGCCTAGTGCCACTGCCAATGGGACGGCCGACCACAGCATAAAGGAGAAAGACTCTGCCACGATGTAGTTCAACAAATGACGAAGCTCGGTTTCTCGTAGCGCCATAATCCGATCCATAAAGGGAACTTCCCATGCCTGCAGTTTTACTACTTTCATGGCGCCCAATACTTCGCTGTTGTTTTCTACCCGTTTGTCCTTCGCGATCATGAGTTGACGCTGTAATCCTCCCATGTATTTGGCTACAGCTTTGGTCACGGGCATCATGACGCATATTACGGCCACGCCTGCCAGAGAACTCGGACCCCTACGAAAAAGACGTAATGAGCAAGAATAGAAAATAGAAGCGAGACAAAAAAGTGGTGTTAGTCAGAAGGAATGGGTCTGGGTTCTTTTCCCCCATCATGATTGAAATGTACAACTAATCGATCATTTTCAAGAACGATTCGGAACGTACAATTGTTGCCATAAAAAGAACAATGCTAACCCGATTTGCCAAAAACTGTACCATATCGCATGAAGATATGTTGTCAAGTCTTGTAGTCTTTGTGCATCAATGGACATGAGGTTGGTAATTTCACCCAAATGTCGAACATGTCGTTCTCCAGCGCTGAGCACCAAAGCCTTTTTATAAACTGCCACAACAACTGCTGTCCGTATCATCAATCCAAATTTGTAACATTTGAAAAAGTAGTGTCGCAAGCAGAAGGACATGCACAATTGCGACACGGTCACAGCCAACGTCAAGCCGAGTCCTCGTGACAAGGGAGCATCGGTGCTGCCCAAATACAGAATCAGACCATGCAAGACTTGTGGTCCGACAAAGATGCACGAATCATGTACGAACTTGAGGATGAATCCTCCTATCAGGTAGTCAGAACCAAATGCTCGAAAGAGCGCTCGGATCAATGATGGTTCACTGTTTCTGCGATTCTTGGTTGATGAAGTATTGTTGGTCGTTTCACCACCATTTGGATCCTTTTTCCATCTTGTATGTTTCAGTTTACTTCGTTCCAGCTCTTCGTTCCATCTGGCTTCAAATGCTGCACTCAGGAAATCCGTGCGACAATCGGTCGGTAAGGGAATGTGAAGGATATCCTCCGGATCCAGCCTCTTTTTCGCATTTCCCAATCGCATCATAGGTGCCATCCACCCAAAGGTCAGTTTGGACCATGGGCTGGCACTTTGCTCCTCGACAAAAGAAATTGAAGGAACATGGGGAATGCTATCAGCGAGCAATGAGGTCGTCTCAGATGCATCAGCAGAATTGATAGCAGTGCCACTATTTCCTTCGTCTCCATTCGCTCGTGCCTTTGTTGCAGCAGTGCTGCCATATGCGACCATCGTTCAATTGTTTAAATGAACTTGACTGCAGCAAGAAGATCTTCCAAAGAAACGTCTTCACAGGCAGAAAGTAGTTGCAGGCGTTGTGGTGAGAAAGTTGAGAATGGAAACGATCCAAAAAGAACAAGCCGATTATTTTTTTACATTGGAATAATCAAGAATTCACCGAGTCTCCATTCCAGATACCCTCCAGCTACACTACGACGTACGAGTGGTACTATTATTAGGCCTTTTTCTCGGTTGTCCATGTCACCGATGTTCTCCCTGTGAGCAAGCAATAAAACACGCGGTTCGTATACCGGTAAAAGTACACTGGTAACCGGGTATCGTAGTCTACTCGACGGAGTACCGGTACTACCGTACCTAGTTGAACTTCGTACGACGTACTGTCCAATACATATGATACAGCAAGCCAATGGTAGCTATGATAGACTGATACGAGCTGCTACTAGTACGAGTAGCAAACAAAATACGAAGTAGGTAATAAAATCTATTTTATGGCTATGCCAACTACTAGCTACAAGCAGTTCCGTATATAAGAAGTTGACTCACCAGCCTGGCCCCGAAGGGCGAGGCACTGCAGGGAGTGACCGGAGATCACTCCAGGGATGTGGTAAAAACAAAATACGAAGTACTTCCTCGTAATTGTTATGAAATGATAACATTTTATGACTGTGGTGACTATGACTGTGGTGACTGTGAATACATGAATGATGCATCGGTAGTACGTATAATCGGAGGACGACTTCTATAAGTCCAACTGCAGCAATAAAACCAAAAACCACAACAGCTAGCACGTACTATTAATGATACTACCACTCGTTTTTTTGGTGTTTGATCTTCATCTTTTGATGGTCACCGTCGATTTCTTGACCGAAGGAACGATGCATCGGCCAGTGGTTCTGGTGGCTAACTAGAACCAGCACCAGTGTGGTTCCTGAGATGAAGGGGGGAGTCTTTCTGTGCACGCAATCATCTTCGGACCACTTCTTTCTTGTTGTTACAACGACCACATCATATGAAGTTGTCCTTATAACGTTTACTAAGAACTGTAAGAGCTCTAATGCACTGGCTAGCTAGAGCCACACTTGTCACATAATTTATCCCTTACAGTTAATGATAGAGCTGATCACCACAAGAATGACTCTTCCATTGTCCATTGGGTATTCCTGCGTTCGTGTATTTTGCTAACTGTATCATAAAGAGCCAAAAACAAATTCAAAACATTAGTATAAATATATTATGATCGTGGAGTGAGTAGCAAGACGTCGTGGCCGAGTGGTTAAGGCGATGGATTGCTAATCCATTGCTCTATGAGCGCGTGTGTTCGAATCACATCGACGTTGATTAAGGTTAGGGTTAGCATCCTAATCATCACATTTTGCCCTGAAAGTAGGAGTCGACGTGACAGATCTGGAGCTCAGGTTAGGGTTAAGGATCTTAAATATTACTTTTTGCCCTGCAAGAATACGAGACGACGTGAAAGATCTGCCAGAATACGAAACTTCCGCTGCAAATGTCGGAGACTGTGTAGTATTAACTGTACAACTACGGTACACATTATCAAATATAATAATAGCAGTATAAATAAAAATAATCATAATAATGATTATAAAAATACTATTTATAATATTTTCTGTTAATAAAATAAAAGACACTATTACATCATAGTTGGTGATCAAACTGATTCCAACAGTGTTTACAAACGGCCGCTCCTTCCCCCTTCTTGCAGTCAGGACATCCCGCACCAGATTGGTTGATGAGTTTTTGTTTTCGCATCTCATCCCGATTCAAATGTGGATATTGTTCTTTTGCCTTGGCCAAACAAACGACACACTCCCTGGCCCGGGTCCAATGTGATATCTTGACTCGCTGTTTGCTATGTAATTCCACCGGTACAACAATGGCACTACTGGTATTGGACGGGATTGGTTTTTCGGATTCCTTCCTCTCAATGTATACCAGGTTGTACCCTCCACAGGAAACAGTGTACCAATCACGACCTTGCTTTCTCACCTTGAATTTCTTCAATGCAAATTGTGCATATCGGACGGCCTTGGTGGTGTTTTGACAAGTACCTTGACGCATTCGATCATTGAATCGTTCACGCAGTCCACCATGACAGAAACTGTCAAAGACTAGATATCCCGATGGGAAGACGATTGATGGATTGTTGGAAGGGGTTCCATTGGCTGGATGTGCTACAACATTTTGGCTTTTCTTGATCCAAAACTTCTCGCCAATCGATTGTCCAATTCGTGGGGCATGGGTTTGGAGAAGCTCTTCCAGAATATCATCGTTGGATGCGACTTGCTTTTTGGTGGCTGCCTGGTTGGGACCCATGGTTCGGTTTCCCATATTGGCAGTGCAGTTTTCATATTCTCTGAGGAGTTTTTCTTTCAATTCAGGGGAAAGATGGTTCTCCACAAAGTTTCGAAAGTTGCCAGATCGAAGACTGGCATACGTGTCAAACAACGATTTCAGCTTGTCGACCACCTCCGAAAGCTTGGATTCGAACGGTGCCTGGTTGACAATACAACGACCCTGTTCTATGATGGAGTGGCCTTGTCGACGGACATTGTGATGACCAAGTAGATTGGGAGTCCTACTACACTTATTGGAAGAAGCAGGACTCTTCCTTGCGTTTCCGTTCGGTGACTGGCTGGGGGTATTTCCTACAACGACGCAGGAATCGATCTTGTTGATGTTGGTTGTCTTATCCTTCGTTCTTCTGGTAGTGTCGGTAGACGACAATGGTGCATCCTTTCTCTTCTTGTTTGTAGTGACAAGTCTTACAAAAGAAGGCGCAGTAGCCAGTGGTGTTGCCACCAATGACGACGACGATGACGACGCAGTGCTGGTTACATCAGTTGTCGTACCTTCTCGATCATCTCGTCGAGTGGCAACCGTCTCGTCTTGTGTCTTCTTTGCTGGAGTAAAGAAGGAACGGTCGTTTCAACAACTGATGCTTCTCTGTCTGGGCCTTCTTTTGTGGCATGGATGATACAGCAGTAGTGGTTTCTCGTTTTGCTTCCACTTTTCGGAGAAGCAACAACAGCATTGGTAATACCAACCACGGCATTGGTACATTCTTTCTTTGGAAAAAAGTGGGTTTGAGTCTGCAGCTTGCGGCTGGAAATGGTGATTCCAAACAAAAATACTCTTGACTGTGATAATAATGATGAATGGCGATCTAAAATGATGGAAATGACAACAGCGGGTCTACCAGTTGTTGGAGGAAAAAGAAAACCACAGAAGGGCACCATTCGAGAAATGAAAGTTTATGATTGGCTGCACGTTGCACTATGAAACCAATTGAAAACAAAAAATAAGATTCGTGGCGTGCATTCACAGTCAAACCCTGTTTTCACAGTCAGTCTACATCGTATTCTCCATCCTTAGGGAAGGCCAACGCCAACAACAACAACTGCGATTCCTACTCAATTGCAAGGAAATACCAGCAGCCAGTCTCCAAATGAAAACGCGACAAAGAGTAGAGCTTCTTCCAATCGGTCTACCTACCTAGTAGCACTCCCGATCGCCTTGCTGCACACTACGTCTCCGTCAAAGAAGATGATATGGCCACTGCCACATCCATCAATATTTCAGGAAATGTTCATACAGTCAACTTTGACAAATAGATGTCATGAAAGAGATACATTTTTTTTCGAAGAGAAAATGATTCTCCCAGGAATGGAAAGAGTTTCTTAAGCTGGACACGTTAAAATTTCGTCTTTTTTGTTCTCCATTTTGGGAAGTGTGGATCTTGAGAAGCTCTACCAGAATACCGTCATTGGGTGCAACCTTTCCTTTGGTGGATGCCTTTTGTGAAGCCAAGTTAACCAAAAGGTTCAGCTTTGCCCCTCTCCCGACACGCCTGTATGTCCTAGACAGTAGAGTTGCGAATGTAAAAATGATCAATATTTTCTGTTCCTTCCGTGGTGAATTGGGTGAGGATGATTGATACTTGTTGGAACAGCACCCCCCTGAGTGGATTACCTTGACGTGGTAGGGGGGCTTAACCCAGGTTTGTCAGAGCCTGGGGAACTGAGAATCCACAGACGATCTATCAGTGCAACGGAAGAGATCGTCCCAGCGGTAGTACAAACTACTGCTGTCTAGTGCATGGCATCATGCAGAACTGGTGGCCGACCGGAAAGATTGTGTTTCTCTTATTTAGTCAGAAAGGGGCTACGGGAGAGGAGGAAGAATGCTTCATGCATGTTTCCTGATAGAGTTGTGATGGGCACTGACATTTCTGTGGAAGAAATGGCATCATAACTAAGCCGAGTGTCAAGTGCAGAAGGACGGTGCTATTTCATTGGAAATATTACTGGTGCTTGTCATGGAAGGCTTCTTTTACACGTACAATCCGCGCTATTGGGTTGCAACAGATAAAAGATATCAACACACCCAATCCAATTTATGTGGTTAATTGCTGCCTTCCCAGCATTGTTTTTGGAAGACCACGTCGTTTCTGACACTCACTGGATTGGACCTTTCCTCATTCGTGAGGTCTTTTGTCTTTCCAGCACTGAGTGGTGGGCAGCAGGGTACTGAGTGGAGGGAAAGCTGTTGCATACTTTGCCCTGCCCCCTTGGGGGGCAGGCGGGTGAGCCAACTTCTCAGATGCAGAATCGATGGAAGCTGGTAGTTGTTAGAGCCTCAAAATAGATTTTCTAATATGATACATGTTGGAACAGCTTCAGTGCTGCTTATTCCATCGAGGAGGGTTGGCTATGCAAAATTTCCCTCTCAACTTGAGGCCTTGCAAATAACACTCCAAAATTTAGTACAGTTGGTAGTGCATAGGTTTGGTCTGAATAGCAAGAGATGAGTGAAGGGGAAGGTGACTGCTAATTGCTTGATCCATGTATTTATCATTGGACTAGCTTGATTATTGTCCAACTGGGACGTTTTTGCCTGGAACTCCAATGATGACTGTTGGCATCGTGAACGGTCCACTTGTTAGCATACTGTTCCTGGACCAGTGCCTCCAATTACTTGAAGGTTTGTAAGACTATCAACTGCCACATGCTCCGCAAAGGAGACTCATTCCCTAATTACTCTTTATCCCACCTCCCAGAACTTGAGAGGCAGTAACCATCACAATTGATGAAAAGTCTTTTCCAGTAAATCGTCTGGTCATAGGGACAATCTCTGGTGTCGTCGTTACGCTGATTGATGAGGTCACCGTTTTGTCTGAGAATTCTTGTTCTTCAGGCTGTGAACCCCGGTTTGAGTTACTTTTTTATTCATGATCAGTTTTGGATTGATCTCAATTTTAAAATAATACACAACAATTATAATACCAGTAAGTAGAGTAGCAGTAGTAGATGATTAGATGATGGATTCCAGAATATTTCCAGAACCAACTTGAAGCATACGTCGTACTATATACAGTCATCATACTGCTACCGGGAAACAGGTACAACTAGTACCGTACGTCGTATCATACGTATCAGGTACCTGGAACATAAAAGACGTACAGTACTACCGATAGGTTTGAAGGCGCAGTGCTCTGTACTCTACCGGTACTATTCTAGCTCTAGAGAGAGGGTATGATAGCTACAGAGCTACAGTAGGTAAAATGTACGCCGGTAACTGTAAAGTACGGTACCCTCGAGGCATCTACCGGTACCGTATAACAGTACCGGCACCGGTACTACAGTACCCTATACTACAGTACGAAGTAGAATTCTTTCAACTTCAACCCTATTAATCCTATGTTGTGCGCGGATGCCGGCCTCTCCCTTCAATCAATTTGAGCTTGTCCTGCCCAGCGTCCAATTTTGAAAAGAGGTGGAACGCACGCTGAAAAAACCTTCCCATGGGAGACTCTATGATAGCTTTGGAAGTGCGGCAGTGGTAGTGTAAACAACTTCACAGTAGACCTAGCTACCCACTACCGGTATTGACAGCTTCCGTCTCATCATCCTGCAAGAAAAGAAGATCTCCTCAACTTACCATCTTCTACTAGTCGTAGTTTGAAGTTGTAGTAATAACATCCCAGTCATCATCCTTCACAGCAAACATCTTCTCCGACGTCAAAGTATAAAATCGTCCCATTCCATCTGACACCCGACTGACATCCGACTGATCATGGCAACATTTGCCAACCAAACGTCCAACATTAGTGCCTTGAAATCCAAGTTTCAACACTTACTGCAGACGAAAAGTGAGAACGATGATGATACTGACACCGTGAGAGAAGCAAATGGTACGTATGCATCTATCGAAAAAAACAGAAGGAAGTCTTTGTGCATATGTATATATTTATAAAATGTAACATTTTCCACGTTCCACTTTTCATTCATTCATTCATTCATTCATTCAACCCGACCTTTATATGTTTCACGTTTCACATAGCACAACGATTCATCTCGACACAAACAACTCGCATTCATCGCGTTGAGAAAGAGTTGTTATTGGCAACACAAGATATTCTGCCATCGTCCAATGAATCCAAGACCATTACGGAACTAGCCGAGTTGTGTCGCTTGACCCAAACAGCGTCCCGACAAAAACTAGAGTTATTGAAACGACGCTTGCAAGAGGCCGGATATACCGTATATTCAGCCGTACGATCATCAGCAGAAAAGCCAGAGCCACGGCGGTATACTCGTCAACTCACCGACTCGACCGCAGCAGCATCAACATCGTCCTTGCTGCGAAACACTACCGGTAGGTCACCGACACCTTCTTCTGCTAATGTTACGCGTGACATTGATGCTTCTACAAGTGCTTCAATATTGCCGTGGACGTTGACATCCACCATTGGAGGGCCACTGGAGAGTGTCTTAGAAGGAGATGCCGAAACTGATGGAGCGACAACGCCCGGTTCCATGTTACAATCGCCATCGCCCATGCTATGGAACAGCAGTGCCAAGAAAATACAACGATCCAGCAGGACGCCGCCGTCGTTCGCAAGTCCCATCCGAAACAAAATCAACAACATTCACACCAACAGCATTTCTCCCTCCATGCCTCGCTTGTCGCTCAGTGCCAGTACCGCTGATTTCCTTCGAAGGCAACAGGAGCAACACCAACACCAACAACAGGATGGCAACAACCAAGACAGCAATTCACTTCGAGAAGAAATACAACCTCATCGTACCCCCGAAAAGTCAAAAGGCAGTTTATCGTCGTTCGTACAACGAACACAAACTCCAAAGGTACGGCACGATGGCCAACAGAATCAGCAACAAAATCGTCCATGGAATACAGAATTTCGGGAGGAGGATGATATGATTACGCTAGATACACAATCGACTTTTACCAAGCCTACAAGCCCTATGCGTCATACCACCACCAGTACCGCAACAACAAAAACGCCTTCACAAAGAGAAGATCGATCTAGCTTTTTTGCTCGGATGGAAGGAATGTTGAATCGAGTCGAAGAGACCATCATGGAAGACCATTCACCTCCCCGTAGGTATCGAGGCGATGAGCCATCTCGACCCTCCGATGAAATCCAAGCCTCACTATCGACGATGCCTCGATCAGAGACACAAAAACATCAATATTCTCATTATCAAAGAACGGCCCATCGATCACTCTATCAGGAAGAATCTTACTCAAATGGCTCTGTCAATTGTAGCAATTCAATTGATGGTAACGAAGATGGCTCGGATGATGAAGACGACGATGACAATGACGATTCCACGAATATGGCGCCCACTCTAATTGCGGAAAAGAATCAGTCTTTTCATCATGTAGCTTGCAAAAGTAGCGGATGGTCTACTGATGAGAAACTCTCGAAAAGACCGCATCCCTTAAACACCCTTCAACAACAACAAGTACAAATACAACGTCCTACACACATTCTGGTGGATAGGGCCATTTCATCACCTGCTCACACAAACATTACCATGGACGCTACCATGATGAATGATACATTTGCGAGTTTCTTGGGCATGGACGAAACCCAACTTCGCGAGAAGATGGCTCCTACTCAAGAACACCCCAACTCGCACTTCAATGACGATGACACAATTGATAATCTCTCCACCGTCACGCCGGTCCTGGATCGATACCGATTGGATCCGGATGACGAAAATTCCATTGGTGTCAAAGTGGTACCCAATGAACGTGGATCTCATCAAAAGCTTCTTGTTCAAACGAGCGGGCAGAAGCAACGGTCCCACCCTTTCATGACCTCATCATCACGACCCAAAACACCCAAGGAAACGCCAACGTTGCCAATATTCTCTGCCTCAGATTTTCTGTCCCCTCAGCAAACCCCCACTACATTGACTGCCCGTCAACTGCAGCAACGTACACCTGGCAGTATTTCGACTCAAAACAAGAAAGTCTATCGAAAGACGCCGTTTCCTAAGCGAAAAGCCACCCACGAACAAGACAACAATTCTTCCACTTTCAACGAGAACGAACATCCTAATGCTTCCACATGGTCATCGGTAGCTGCATCTCCCGGAGTTTTTCAAAAATCCCTAGCTCCAATAGAGTCGATTTCTATAACGGTTCCCCCTCTTCGTCCCCGTTCGCTAGATTCCAGACGATTGGAAGAAAACTTCAGCATTGCAAAAGGTCCGAATGTCTCCTTTGATCCTTTGCACATCAATAACAAACATCCATCCAAAAATTCAACTCTGCAAAGAATTGATCAAGAAGAAAACGCAACAATCGATCAAATGGACAAGACGATCGAACGAATCGATCAGGAGCCTGCAGCTGGAGGAAACACGATTGAAAAGGTTGACCTTACGTCTGGAAGAGTAGACCCCGTCGGAAAGAGTTTTTTGAGTCAAGTCAAGTCAATGACTCAAACCAGCACAGCAGCAAGACCGTCCCTCAAGAGTTCTAACCTGAAGAAGATCACTGTGGAAGAGTTTGATCGGGCCCCGAGAATCGTGCGGACTCAAGTATCTGTTGAGGAAGCCAATCATGCGCTCGATCTTCTTCAAGTGTTCTGCAACCATGACCCTATGGAAGAAACTCCCTCCCTACAGTTTTCCGAAGAGAGAGGCCACGAAATCTTGTCTTCCCTGACCGGTTCGAAACACAGAAGCAAGAGCATCCTCATCAGTTTGTGTCACTGGCAACGACTTTCAATGAGACGAGACACTGTTCGCGGAACCATGGTATTTGTGGTGAATAGTGCAGCCAAAGATAGGACTTTCTTGTACTGATCAGATCTATGTAATAATGATACCAGGATTCATTTTTTGCGGACGTAAAATGTTTGTGGAAACTAAGCACAGATATTTTTTGGACACTTGACCGATACTTCGAACTGTCGCTGGTCAATACCAAACCAAATGTGTCGCTACAATATTGAAGATAGTGATGCACTACAGATTCAATGCAAACATATGATTATTGCTTGTCAAGTCTGTCCTTTTCGATTTCTTCTCGCCCTCTGCTAGCGTCGTAGCAATAGCAAGTTACGCCTCATTTACTTCCGTCGACGCAATCCTTGTGAGTTCTACCGAGCGTTCTTAAAAGACTTCCCTCATCCAATGAAACCAGTAAAGTGTTTGCTTGGAGATCGTTCAGACACATATGTAGAAGAGCTTGTTTTTGCAGGACTACGTCCGCTTTGCCTTCCTCACAATCATGAAATCGATCGAAATGCTCTGCAAAGGTCCGGCGAAAGGAGGAAAAATTACGTAGCACTGCCACTTTCAAGCAGTCCTTCAGTACAACAAGAGCATCCATGTGAAGACCGCTGCTCCACAGTATTTCAGCGCGTTCCACTTTGGTTGACGCTACGCTCATGGGCAAAAGAGATAGTGAGTACTCGGGTGTTCCAAAGTACTCTGTGACTCCAAGCACATGTAAAATGTTCTTCTCGGCAAGTAGACTGCCAGCAGTATCAACACAATATAGACATTGAACAGCGAATGGTTGAGATGGATGGGTTCTCACGGTTCTACAACAGGACCAGCAAAAGCAGCCCTGTGGGTTCGAGCTCAAGAGCCTCATCTCGATCTCTTTCACGAGATCATGACATAGATACTCTTCTGCAACGAGCATGAGTTCCAATAAGAATAGACACAATTCTTCCTCTTTGAAAAATGACCAAAAAGCAAGCGACCCATGGTAGAAATGCTGAATCATCGCCTGCAGCAACATCGCCTGAATTGGAACCTTCAATTCGAAAATCCCCCCAAATGTATCAGTGGAACGATTCATTCGATTGAATCGTATCGCTGATGCCAGCTTCTCACATTTTTTGCCAATGACGACCTCGTGAACCTTGAATCTGGATCCATCCTCTGATATTAACATCACCTCGTCGTGACTGAAATCAATGTGCTGTCTTTCGCAATCCATTTGTGCAGACAACCAAGGGCATTTGCTACTGGAGCCCTGAGTAACACCAGGAATATCGAGCAGATATAGACTACCATATTCAAGAGCAGCTCGATCAGATTCCGCATTCGTAAGAGAGTTTGCCTTGGCGTTAGGAGATAAGAAAAAGTGATCGTAAATGGCCATGACACATCGCTCTGTCGAAGGAGCGGGTTCGAACGGCATAGTCTTTGTATCTATAGCAACGCGGAGTCGACGAAGATCTTGGACAGTCACCTCTGCGCCGAGTTCGTATAGAAACTCCACTAATGAAAAGTCGGACGGTGTTTGTGAGAAAGATGCGCGGTGGAGTGTCTCAAGAAGTGCAGAAATGATGGAATTTCTCATCTCAACATTTTCTTTGGACTCTAATGCTCGGAAAAATGCCTCCGGTTGCAGCTGTAGTTTCGGGTCTCGTCGCCGAAAAAGTTGCCGGTATTTCAAAGCACTTTTTCCGTTGCCAACGATTCTATGAAGTATGGAAGGGGATGCGAGCTTTGTTGCAAGAACAGAGGCTGACGATGGCGCTACTTCTATTGAAGAAATTTCTTCAAATGGATTCGCGCCGACACCAATTAGTAATTCCACACCCTCCAATTTTGCATTTTCAGACGCACTTGACAGCAGCAAAAAGTGTAAGGCCTCTGTCACTTTGTATTCGTTTCCTGATTGATCTCCAAACTGGAGTAAAAGATCAATCATTTCCAAATTTCCGCATTTTGCGGCCCAGACCAAGGGACAAACGTGCTCCGTTGTCCTCGTCTGTTTTTGTGATCCGCGCTTTAATACATTGTTTGGCTTGTTATTGGTGAATGAAATCTGCAGATTCTGCGAAGAACTGTTGTGATTGTAGCGCCACATGATCAAGGTTGTCACAATGTCAGAGCAATTGTTAGTAATAGCAGTCAATAAAGGAGTTTGATGGTTGACATCTTCCGTGGAGAGAACTTTAGAAAGAAGTGTGTTGTTACACATGTTAAGAAAAACTTCCACGAAATCGACCTTGTCACAACGACACGCTTCGTGAAATGGAGTTGCTTGAAGGTCGAGATTTTTCGCTAACATAATCTTAGATAGCAGCTGCTGCTTTCCTTTATCACTCCCAGAGATGTGCATGAGCAACATTTTAAGGAGTGATACGTTTCCCGATCCTCGACAGCACCAATGGAGGATGTTATTTCCGTACGAGTCTTTACACGTAAGAAAACTTGTTGTGCGCCCTTGATTGGATAAAATTATTGCAATGCATTCTTCGTATCCCAATTCTGTGGCCCTTAAAATGGCGTTCAAACTGTTTCGCATACCATCAGCGGAAGAGTTGTCTTGGCGGGAAAGCACCATCCTGAGTAACGCAGGACGTTTTTGCTCAACAGCCATTTTGATGATACGATCCATCTGGCGTGACTTATCATCTGAATGTTCATTCGATGTGGGTGCATTTTGCAGAGAATTCAACAGGTGTGAGAGGGTGCGTTCGTCGTTGTGCTTGAAAATATCTTCAATGCGGTCTTCGTTTAATTTAAAAGACAATTCTTGTTCTGTTGCGTCCGGGATCATCTCTTCCAAATCATCTTCTTCGGATCCTTCATAATCCAAAAACTCATCCGAGTCCCCTGAAAGTTCGATCGGGGTGAATTCCTCTGGCTCGATTGGTTCGATTCGATACTGCTCCAATGCCTTTGAAAGCTCTCTGCGAAATTCTTGTTGTCGTCGTTTTTCAGCAAGTGCCTCCCACCATCGATCTCGCAGCTTGTCCATGTTGATTTTGGGGCGGTGAAAAAACGATTGACCGTGCAAACAACCAGCCTGATCATTCTCTACATCTACGGGTCCAACGTCATGTTCAATTCTTTTTTCTGCGAGGTCATGCTCAGACTCTTTCTGTTGGTTGTCGCCATCATCCCAGTCGCCAAATTCGTTTCGTCTTGACCGTGTCGAGGAAGAAACAAAAATTCCGTTCTTACTTTTGGATACTGAATGAATCGATAGTGATTGCAGTCCATTCATCCAATTGTTTGCACTTTTCTGAGGATTGTTTTCATCCGCCGGGCAACTTGTGAGGGCTTCTAGCATTGAGTTTGAGGACGAGCCGGCATCGCTAGAAACGATTTTGGGAGCCGTATTCCATAGTGTTGCTGTTGAATACTCTACTTTGGTAGCTTGAAACAGCGCTGGAAAGTTCGATGGTGATAGCTCACCTTGAGGTTGGTGAGATAAAGTTTTGCTGCTATCTTGACAAGAGTTTCTCTCTAGGCGGTTTTTCCCACCATTCCTTGCGTTCCGGTTTCGGTTGCGATTGCGATATTTGGAATTCCCAGTCAATGACGCGGTCGAGGGAGATATACTCGAGGTTTCAAATCGAGGAAGGTTTCGATTTTGTCCTTTGTCTCTTTGTTGACGACTGCTTTGTTTCTCCACTTGACTGTGAAAAATCTTTCGTTGTTTTGTGTTCCTGTTCATCCGATTCTTTGTTTTCCTTTGATCAACCACACCCTGGAAAGACGATTTGGCATCAATACTATCATCCGTCACGGGCTCCCAAGAGGGCACAAAAACTGGGGCATCAGCACGTAATCCCACAGTTGAAACGACACCATCATCGTTCGGATTTGATGGTTGTCCTTCGACACCCGACATGGTCGATTCGGACACTTCGAGCTACGATTCAATCATTCAAGGTGTCGACTGGAATCAGTGGCAATGAGCAGCTGCCAGACCTAAATGGATTTATTCACTCTCTACCTGTTCATCTCTGGCAATAATAACGCTTGTTGTTTAATATTTTGATGATGTTTCCTTTGTCGTACTGTAGTATCTGGGGTAGTTGGCATTTGGCATTTCAAGAGTGTATGTATGATGTACTACGGTAGGAGTAATTCGAAGGTTCATACTGTAGAGTGTAATTGTTTTTGTTTTTGGATTGACAGGGTGACTCACAGTCAATTCGCGCGAAGTTGAAAGTTTACGACGGCGACGTATCAGGCCTTCATAGTGTCAGACAGCATTCCTCGAAAATTGTTGAAAATAGGATATGGAGGAAGTTCTTGCGCGCGCGCACCCAAATCAAGCCGCGATCGTAAGAGCGCAAGCCTTGCCAATAATGTTTTATCGTACGTCTGAACGTAGTACACGAATTGGGTTGCTTTCTCGAAGCACAAAGCGCACACGGCCTGACAATTTTTTCCTTCGCAATTTCATTACTAAAGTATCATTTTTGGACCGGCACGGCTCTATTCTTGCGATGAATGGCTTAGTTTCCTTGCAACGCTGCCAAAAGCAATAACTTACGACAGTCTTTGCTCTCCGCAACGAAAAATAAGATTGAGACAGAAGTAAGAGCGCTACACTAGTTCTTCAGCGTTGTCGGCAAAAGCTTCAGCTTCATGAATTGGTGTCACCTCGTCCCCCAAGAAATCCTCGTCCCCCCCGTCCAAAAGAGAAAAGGCTTGAATGTTGTCCTTCTTCCATGAAATGTTGGTGCTAGTAGTGCAACAAACGATTATGTCCCATACGTACGGTACAAAGAAAATCTCAGGGTCAGACTCCTCCTCATAAGTAAACGTGAAGTCATCCTCCCCAGCAGCTCTCCGACGCTTGCTAGGAAATTTTGCGTCGGCAGCGTTGGCTGCTGCCACCAGACTTTCAATTTGCATCTCCAGGACTTTGAGCGCTTTCGGGGCACTCCTGGCACCTTCATTTTGAATGAGTGATGACGCCTTGAGAGTAACAGCTTTAATGCGCTCAATCTCTCTTGGCGAATAAAGATTTTTGTTGTTACACAGCTTGATCAAATCTGTTTGATAATACACAAGAGCATATATCAAATGGAGGTTTTCTTCGATATTGTCTGGGGAAAGACTTTGTTTGATAACAGCCAATAGTGTATGGGCGACTTCGGCATGCATTTCAAGCGAACTCGAAAGATCTTCCTCCAATTCCAGAGATTGATTTTCTCTTCTACCTTTGTCCGATTCGGGCGTACTGTCGTCGAGCTTCACATGTTTCTTCATTATCGTTACTGCAACGGAGGCCAGTCTCATTGAAGCGTACTCATGCAAACCAACCACGGAAATTGAAATATTCATCAGCACAGCACAGCAGTTGCTCAACATAAAGACATCTTGCAAGCGGCTCAGATTAAAGACGAGGGATCGCAGCATCGTCAAGATTAGAACGGAGCCAAGGTTGATGTTTTTCAAGTGCCGTTCCTTATACCAAAGGACGTCTGAAACAATGACACGTTTAAACGCATCTCGCCCAAATGACGAATCTTGAGAAAATAGTAGCAACAAAATGATGTTGACATAGAGCTGCGAAAGGGATCGAAAAGGGCAACTTCGAATATCATATCGGGAGTTCAATACTTGTGAGTGGCTTGGCGAAGGACTTGTTGAAGCCCGTCTGGCCGCATAGTCTTTAGATATATACGTTTGACTTCTAGAAGCAAAGTAAAGAGTTCGGAGGAGAGGCATGACCAGCGTGTCGAGGTCTGAACGCGCTGCTAGAGATTCCGCAAAAGACGGCGAAGATTGCAAAAGGGTGTACAAGAGCAATGCTCCAACTTCAGTATGGAGTGTCCGACCAAAGGCAATGAACAAAGACTCAAAATTCAAAGTCAGTGGGTAATCACCATTGCAAACGGAGGTGACGGACGACTTTCTTCGGCCGTTTTCTTCAGTGTGAAAATCGTCGATCCGGAATGAATCTTCTTCTGTTGAGCGGAGACTTGGAAGGTCAGGAAGAGCCAAGCCTTCGTCATTGTCTTCCCAGCGATTGTCAGCCAAACGTTTCAGCTGAGACCGGAATGGATTATTGTGTTCAGCGTTGCGGTTGTTGTTAGCGAGAAGCAAGATAAGTGAAGAAGCCAAGTCGGCTATCTGTGAGTTCGATAGCCACAAGACGTCCCTTGTTCTACTGGTGCTTGTCGAGGCGATTTTTTTCATCATTTCACCTTGTCGAAGTTGATGGGAGCCTTTTTTATTAGCTGCAAAGACACCAACGACCAAGGTGACTAGTCGAAAAGGCAAAAGAATAATCTTCCCACCAAGTGTCAGCACTCCTTTGGTGGCGTCCAGAATAATGTTGTGGCTTTCACTCGAGCGTTTAGAAGCTACTTGCCCACCGTCTGATGAGACATCATTAGCAGTCGTAGAAAAATGAGATAAAGTGCCACCCAAATTGTCAATATCTTTTTTGCTCATCGGTGCTGTCGCTTGAACGATCATATATGACTCATATATGCCATCTTGTCCTGGTTTTTCTCCTCCTTTGGTGTTAACAGCTGCATTGGCAAGAATAAAGTAATAATGTGATAGGCTTCCTTCTGGAGCCCGTGGCCTATCTAGTTGCCATTGGAGACAAGTCTGCAAGATGGATCGAGGTGTCCATATCCTCCTCTTTCCGACACGCTTCCCACTTTTCTTACTGGAGGATCTGATGGAAAGGGAGCTTCTGGACGACATCCAAAGAGATTGCAGATTGGTGCTTTCTTCAATAGAGTCATCACTGTCGTCCTGTTGGAACATAGCTTCAAGAATTCCATGGATTGGGGTGTTGCGTTCAAATGAGGACTCGAAAGGCCGGTACAACTGAGTTCCACACAAGACGAACAATAAATGAAAGGCCAGAACCACCGTATCATATAGTTCAGGAGTGTTCAGAACACTGGGGTTGGTACCAACGGCTGTGATAAGATCCAAAATGGAGTGAACAAGGGGAATTCCAGCCGGTTGATCCAAAGGCAAGTCACCTCTTGTGCGGTACGTGAACACGTCATTCAGATTATCGACTGAAACATTGGCAGTTTTGCATATATGCACTATGACTGGGTGGGATAGTAACTGCAATAACTGGAGAGATCCTGCAGTAGCTCTAGCCTTGGCGACCCGGGATATTCGCTTGGAAAAATCATCAATGGCCGGCTGATCAATGAAACTCTCTCCATTGGTTTTCGAGGACATATCCTCCTCCCCTTCCTGTGATATCCTCATGTCTCGTACCAATTCTCTAAGCATCCGGGTCACATGAAGGCTCAACGCTGCCAGGTTACTAGACATTTCGGCGTGTTTGGCCATGCTTTGGGCGTATTGTTGCATCAGCGCATGTGAATCTTCCATGTGGACCCATACGTCATAACCATGCAGCAACTCTTGCCATCGCTCATCGCTCCATGGAATATGTGCAGGACTACAAACTTGATATAATAAAGAGGCAAGTGTGTCATTTCCAGTCAAAGACGCGGCCCTCTGTCGGCAGAAACCAGAGCAAAGGTTGGTCAGAACCAAAAGATGTGTACAATTTTTCACCCAACGTTCGACAATAAAGAGAAACGTACCTCTGGATTACCCCACATTTTTAACAGCGGGCTTTCTACTGATGTTGACTAGTAGAGACTGGTTTCGTGCAGTTAACAAGCTCTCAACTCGCCCCGTTCACATCATCTCTTTTGCATTTTGCATTCCTACAGTTATTATAATTGATGCACGACTACCGGTAGCTACTACGACGTAGGTAGTTCAAAGCAACGATCTGTCATCGGGCCGGTCGTGACGGTGGTGGGGAACCCCTGCATTTGAATTTGGGGTTCATTTTACTCCCCCCCCATTTGATTCCCGCTCGTGGAATCACGAACGCAAAGTGTCATCGGAGAACTCTATGATACGATATGGTACCGGTATCATACGATCGTAGTCGGTCTACCCGACGCTTTCCGACGCATCAGCATCGCCCAACTAAAAGATATTATCTTCAAAATTTTAGACGTACTTTACTCTAGCTACTAGTACCTAGCTAGCTAATAGTAGACTAACGACTACAGACAGTAGAGACGATTCATTCTCACTCACACACCCTAACTAAATCACGAGCTTAGTACAAAGAAATGTGATGCTGTGTTGAATTCACTATATCCTACTACTATTATTACTGGAGTACTACGGCTGTTAGTACCCTTTGGATCGGGATTCTTTGACGAGATCGTGCTGCCCACAGCATTCCTAAAAGGCTGTTCACTTGTACCACTCTTGAGTTTGACTGTGAGTAATAATTCAACCAAGCACGCATGAATTTGAATCACATTCCTGCGATTTCAGAGCCAAAGGCGTTGTTGAAATCGCCGACAAGAACAATTTTTCATATTAAGAATTTCATGTGCATTTTGCTTGAAGTTCTTTCATGAGGTCCGGTAAATTCCTTTCAAAACTGATCGTGGGGTGTCTGGTGCATGCTCGTGACTGCCACAATGTTTCTAACAATAAAATGATTACAACACGTATCCTTGCCTGCAGACTTGTCCTTTTTGGTCTGTGAGTTATTAATTACGGCGTCGTACAGCTTAATTATGGACGATTAGGTATTTCGTACTCCGTATTACGTAGTTAGACTTCTTACCAGTTCATCACCTGAAACCATGAAACAGAGTGATGTACAAACCCTGTTTCTATTTCATAAAATCTGCCTTTTTGTTGTCGACGGTGGGATGAATTACTTACGACTAGTACGTTGAACTTTCGAAAAGGGGCAATTGTCAAAAATGATATTTCTGCCCCAAGAAATCAAGAATTCACTGTCAATAAAATGTTGGTCTCAAGTCTCAAGATCTTCCGTCGTTTCGTTGGGAAGCATCAACTGGTTTACGTCGTAGTCCTTTTGCCATCTGATCCACCACGCAGTTTTGATTTACACTCTACGTTGTATCATAACATCGATGTTATCGTTGTTCTGCTTGAATTCGGAAGTGTCTTCGGAAATATCACAAACCCGATTCGGCCCCGTTCCAATAGAAACATTATCATCAACCGTACAAAAAGAATTGCGAGACAGCGAGTCCGCAGCAATGAGTGTTGATAGTCGTCTCAGTGACACGGTGAATAGCGAGGCGTCGGGTTGCAGTCGGAGGGTGAGTTTTTCGACAATCGAAATCCACGAACACCACATGATAATGGGGATCTCTCCCTCCACATCGGATGGGTGTCCCCTGGAAATCGATTGGGAAGTAGCTAATCGCATATCGTTGGATTTAGACCAATACGAAGAGTTACGACCACCGAGAAGAGTGAAGAATGAGTTGGCAATGCCAAGCTCTCTAAGAGAATTACTGTAAGTCCGAACTATCCCATGAAATGAGCAACGAAACGAATAAGTTTTGTCTTATTGCTGAAACTTCCCTCTGCTCGTTCAGTCTTTTGGAATCAGGCTATACTAAGCGTCAAATAAACGAGCAAGTCCGTCTCGTTCAGCTGGGTCGACGCCGATCGGCACTCGGGCAAGATATGATCTTAAACATGGTTGCGTTCCCCAGGAGGCTGATGAGAAAAAAGCAGTTACCAGGAAAGTCAATAGGAGGGAAGAACGTAGTTTGAACAATCGCATTTGCCTGTTATTGATGCGAGTGATAAAACGTTGCTGCTGTTATAATTTAACAACTTCGTTACTACTATAGTAGAAATCAGTTTTACTTGATCCAATTTTCTTTTCTGCCACGCTAGGTCAAAGCTTCGTTTCGGTCTGTTCAGCGGTTGTATGGTGGAGGAGGAGGTCGCTGGTACGAATACTGAGGCGGAGGGCCAGAGGGAGGAGGTGGCCTCGCTCCATATGAAGCGGGAGGGGGAGGGAGGACTGGAGGTGGAGGAGGTTGGCCGTACATTGGAGGTTGTCCGGGTGGAGGTTGATTCCATCCGGATGGAGCTACGGGTGGTGGAAGAGCCGGGGCTGGTGGTCGGGAGCCCCAACGTGACCCTTTCGCCGCAGAAACAGCCGATGGTCCTCCGGTTGCTGTTGTCCCTCGAGATTTGGCGACTGATGTTCCGCGAGGATTCTTCTTGAAGTCATTCAGGAGCAGATCCAAGGACTTGAAGGTCTTCGTCCCCCAAACAAAACCATTAGATGCGATACCGATTGGATGTTGACGTGGCGTAGAACTCAATACAAATCTTAGCGACGCGTATCCTGGGTGCATGTCCATCCAGCAAACGTTATATGGGATAGAGTTGGGGCTCGCCATTTTCTGTGCCTTCAGCCTCTCATCCAATTCGTCCTCAGGAAGGTCGACAAACTTTCTATGGTTGACGAGTTCCTCAACAAGATCATTCATAGGGGCGATGAATCGTCCAAGAAGTTCGTCGATACTACCGTATGTCTCGCCCTTCACCTTGAGGATGTTCCCGATACTGGTATCAGTGTCTTTGTCTTCCTCGGTGACTTCGACAATCTTAATGTGCCCATCCCTGTACATCCAATGAATTGCAAGAGAATCGGCTGATTTGCTGCTAGGCCGAACCAAGGCTTCTCCGACCATGACTGGCCCAGCTTCTTTCAATTCTTTGTCGACCTCGTCGCCGCGAGCGTTACGAAACGCGGGATGAGCACAAGCACGACGTGTGACGCGGCCCAAACGTTTGCTTTTCCCATCCTCTCCGATCTTTGTCGAGGATTTGAGGAGCAGAGCCTCCAGTCGTGCCTCCCTTTCCTTCGCCTTTCTGTTCTCGATCGCTTTATCAGCTGTAACATCAAAGTAAGGATCTATTGGGGGGAGACTGGCAGGACGATCCCAGGAACTTGGAGGTTTCCGGAAATCTTCTTCTTTCAGGCTAATGTCAACACTCATATGATCTTTCTTTACTTCGGTCACCAAGGCTGTAACAACCGTTCCAACCGCTACAATGTCCTCAGCTGATTCAACATGGTCATCGGAGAGGTTTCGAAGGGGAATAAAAGCAGGAAGATCTCCCTCTAGCTTCACACGCGATCCAAAGTCACCGTTACTTGTAACCTTGCCGGTGATTTCTTTTCCTGGTCGTAGCGACTGGTCAGATTCTCCCGTGATTAACTTGAAGAGTCGGTCCGTATCCAAAACAGGCATTGGATTTCGAGGGTCGACAAATGGGAGTCTGAATTCCCATTTGATCATCTCCAAGTGGGAATGCCACTTTCCGTTCCCGTTCTGTTCAATCATCTGGGCGAATGTATCCAGATCCAATTCCTCAACTTTGTCGTGCCAAAAATCGGCGGGGACTTCAGTGATGGGATTCCACTGGGCTGCGTTGAAACTATTTGGTCCATAATGCTCTTCCCATTCTCGCTTCACTTGGTCGAAGAGGCGTTGCACTTCTTGACTAGAATTGTCCATTACATCGCGAAGAGCTTTGATACCCGCTTGCTCTCTGTTGCGAACCCCTTCTTCGGCACGTTCAAGAGCATCTGTTGCAATTTTCGTCGCCCAATTATTCTTTTGGTAGACGTCGGGATGTAGTCTTGTGTTGTCGAGGGGATGCATCTGAACTTGATGCCGAGTGTTTTCGTTGAAATGGTAAATCCTTAAGAATGCAACGGCGTTGTTGTAAACGACAGGACCGACAAAGCGATTCTCTAGAAGCGATCGCCTCGTAGGAACAGGACTGCCTTGTTGAATGATTCGTTGCTTGAGATTGGCAGCTTTTCTTGGACCCAATCCCGGAATGAAGGTCAAAAGACCAGTCAAATGATCAAATTCGCTGCATTTGTTGATATCTGCTCCCACCTGAGCGACGACATCGCAAAGGACCCTTTCATACTGTCGAAGAAGAAGAGGCCCCTTGAAACGTTTCATTAACTGCTGCATCGGATGAATGTTCACGTACAGAAGTTCAGTTCCAAACAAGCCGGAATCACTTGCAACGTTCCAGGAATAAGTGATTTCTCCTAATGGATCCTGCGCATATCTAGCGATTGAGATGGCAACTCTTAAACTCGGATCGTGGTCAGGAAATTCCTTCTTGCCACGAGGACTGTGTCCAAACACCATGGAGAAAGAGTCATCAAGATAATCAACATTGCATTTCCATTCACTATCTTCGTCATCTTCATCATCGATGTACATTCGTTGTGGCAGAAATTTCTGGAACTCATTCTGGCGGGCAAGAAAATCCTCATCATCCTCGTCTTCTCCTTGGATGTCTTTGGCATTCCAACGACTCACTGCTTCTGATATCAAGTCACTCATTCTTCGGTGAATCATGCGACTTTGGAACCCTCCAGATGTACCAACCATCACGGCTGCAGGACGAGACATCAAAAGAAAATTAATGACCTTTTCTCGATTTTTCCCTTGCTCGATCCGAGTTCCTCCGGGAATTGCCAAGTGATCATTCAACTCCCCACATTCTGAGACGGAGACCAAATAAGTCGGCTCCTTTGGATCTTGTGGGCAGCAGATTCCTACAATTCGCAGTTCTTCGGTTGGATATATGAATCGACTCACTGCATGGCGCAGATGTTCAGGCCTGTAAGGACCTTCTATCGCAATTTTGTGCAGATTATCAGCAGCCTCGACGATTCCGATCTCAAAAGCTACCTCTTCCAGCTCTCTACGGGTTTCAGATTCAAACTGCGGAAGCAGAAAGGTGAGCAACGCATACATGAGCACTTTCTTTCGCTCCTCGTTCCATTCAGTAGAGTCTACTTCCAACGGCAGGTACTGTTTCTCTAACAAATTCAATAGAACCTGCAAGTCTTGCTTCTCTCTGTCTGAATAATTTTCATCAGCTTTGTACCACTCTTCCCCATATTCCTCAGAAAGGGGCAGGTGGATGGCGACCTTGATATGACCAGTACGTTCTGCCTTGAAAATGTTCATGTATTGGAGACAGCTGGTCTTTTGGAGTAATTTGAGTTCGTTGTCGATTTCGCGACATTCCTCGGGTCCACGGCCTGACTTTCGCTCCTGGATTTCAGCTTGATCCAACGGGAAATGATCTTTCACAGGCTTGTTATGGATCAGGTGAATCCCATAGTACTCGTGAA
Source organism: Nitzschia inconspicua (assembly GCA_019154785.2). NCBI lineage: Eukaryota > Bacillariophyta > Bacillariophyceae > Bacillariales > Bacillariaceae > Nitzschia > Nitzschia inconspicua. Next base: position 1,383,218 of record JAGRRH010000009.1, on the reverse strand, counting down.
AAGCGTCAATCTCTTCCATTCCTTTCTTGGTTGGACGGGTTGTCAATCTAGCGTGCTTACGGTAGACCGCCCGAAGATATCGTCGGACACGTGGTTCTTGCGACAATTCTAATGCAGCAACGTAGCGACAGCCACGAAGCGGATCTGAGCTAGATTCTGGTTGCGCATCATCCACACCGATGGAAGTTAAATCAACGAGTTCTCCGCTGGCAATCAAATCACTTGCAAACTCTGATGGACTCTTTTCAGTCACCACTGGGGCATCCCACTTCAGTGGACCCGCATCCTCTCTACTTTCTCCAGCCATCACTTTTGAGAAATCAAACTGATCTTGTTCCGACGTAACTTGGAGCTTGATTCCAACACGATTCGGAGCAAGCAAGTATCTGTAGGCAATATCACGATGACCTTCAGCGACGCAAGACCGGTAGTAGTCGCGGTCAAAACGACGAGTTCTTTTCTTATCATCCTCTCCTGCACCAAGAGAAGGCATTTCCTTCCGGCGAATGGCATCATTGCCTTCTTGGATAAGCTTGAGGTAGGTGTTCACATCACGGATGTGGTGTTCGTCGGAAAGTCCTGTCAGGTACTCCATGATGTCCTGGGCATTCCAAAGTCTTTCTCTGCAAGTCTTCTTTTTTATTCTTTGAGCTACTTCGACATCTTGCTCTATATTTTCGTCCGTGCCAGCATCAACTGCAGCCTGAGCAGTTATCATGCGGCTTTGGTAGTCGGCCACCTTTTCCGACAGACTCTCCATCAGAGTCTGGATAGTTGCCAGATGCTTTTGAAGAGCTTCCTTTTTCTCTTTTTTTGCCTTATTTTCCTAAAAAAACAGCAATTGTTTGAACAGGTGCAGTGAGAGTCACGTGGGACGATAAAAAATCAACTATCCGGCAACAAAGAATACTAACATCGTTGGCACCTCCATTATCGTCATCATCTCCAAACAGCTCGTCATCGTCGTCGTCCCCATCTTTCTCTCCCATCGACTCGTCAATGGGACCAATTTGATCGATTTCTTCCTTGATCCTAATCTCATCTTTCGCAGCTTGCTCAAGTTTTTCTTGTGCTTTCGCTTGGTCTTCCTCTAGCTGTTCGAGTTGCGAGGCCTTGGCACCAGCGGATTCCACTTTTTCTGCTTTTGCAGTCACAGATCGCAACAATTCTCCGACTTTCACACGGGCTTCTAGCAAGTTGTCCCATTTGGCGTCCTCGTCCAGGATAGCGTAGAGGTTTTCGCGAACTGCCGGAGAAGTGATAACATCTTGTCGGTACTGCTTGATGAAAGCAGGCTCCATCTTGTCAACATGCATGTATCTCAGAGCAGAGGTGATCGACTCAAGAATAGACTTTTCGCGCTGCTCAAGCTCTTCCATAGTATCATACGGCGCTTGGTACTCCGATAGGATGGCTGGAATCTTCGACATGATCCAGATTGCCTCCTCCTCCTCTTCCGGTGTGAGATCGCCACCATCTTCACTCCCATGAAATGGTACATTCCAGTCGAAGAAACGCTCGGGGACGTCTTTTTGCCTGATTTCATCATCTCTGTCGGTGCAAAAGTTTTCAACAAGCTGTACCGGTTCGAACTGCTTTCTCAAGTCGGCCTTTTGTTTCGCTAGCTTCTTGGCCTGAGCCTTTTTGCGACGTTCCTTGCGAGCCAGCTCTCGTTTTTCTCGCTTCAGCTTCAATGCCTCTCTCTTTTGCTGTGACTGTAAGTCGTCTCCGTCATCATCACCGAAAAGATCGTCGTCATCGTCGTCAGAAAAATCGTCTTCTGAGTCTACTCCTAGATCAACGCCGACACCTGGCTCCCTGTAGCGACTCTTTCCAAACAGATCGTCGTCGTCGTCGTCATCTTCACCTCTCCCATCCTCCTGAGCAATGAAGTCGAGATAATCCGTCCCGAAAATTTCGGACGCCTCGTTCATTTGAGCTTGGCTGACGCCACCATCGCCTTCTTCGTCCCCATAGGCATACTTGGATCGTTCGCTTGCGAGGATATCTCGCTGATCACCAATGTCATCATCAATAAAATCATCCATACCATCCTCGTCGTATTGTTCGACCCTTCGCCTGGCTTGATCATTCGCAGCTGCCAAGCCTATTTCATCTTCCCCATCAGAATCATGAAACAAGCCCTTTCTTAAATCTTCTTCAGTTCTGGCTACAATCTTTTTACGTCTGCGTTCCTCTTCTTCTTTTTGTCTTCGTTCTGCCTCTACGTCAACACCCTGGGCCTCACGAATAAGATCAAGATCTTCGTCCGCTAGAACTTCATGTTGACGAAACTTCCTGAACTTCCTTGCCTTTTTCTTCTTGCCATCTTCATCATCTCCATCGTCGTCGTCGTCATCGTCGTCATCATCATCATCGTCGTCGTCGTCATCAGAGTCCTCGAGCTCTCCTGTTCTTTCTTTCTTCTCTTTCTTTTCCACTACAGTGTCATCAACGACAAAGCCGTCCTTAATATAGTCATTCTCTCCATCATCGTCGTCTTCATCGTCATCGTCATCATCTCCTCCTTCCTCTCCAGACTCTTCTGCGGCATCATCTATGAGAGAATTCTTCACTGTCTTGGTCTTCTTGGCAGGTTTCCCTGAATCAGAGGCCTTGCGCTTTTTCCCAGTCGACTGGCTTGACTTTTTGGAAGGTCTTACATTGTCTTCGTCATCGTCGTCGCTACTGTCCTCTAACTTGTCGTCGTCGTCGTCATCATCATCATCGTCGTCGTCTGCCTCTTGGTCAAAGACTCCATCATCGTCGTCGTCATCATCAATCTGTCGCTTACTCATTGTGGCGGGGAAACGATGATTAATACAACTGAAAACTCTCTATTGAGGAACCCACCGATATTCGGCTTTGAAGACACTCTAAGCACTAATGACCGCGATGATTCGGTTATGTATCCTCGTATAGCTGTACCAAAATAACGATGACTAGTCGAGGCGTCTAGTTTTCTCTTGGATGGCTGTGATGATCCTTTCCAAGGTCTGTCTGGATTGTTTTTCTATATGCAAGTCCACACACCCTTGCAGGAGCTTCGTTCCGCAGACTGTATTTTTACGTGTATATTTAATATTAACGGCGACGATGATGGCTCTTTTCACGTGTGAAGTACCTCACACTACTATCGTAGCTGTGTGATACTACCGTACTTGTGAAGTAGCAGCTCAAAGTGTGCTGCGTTAAAATTTTGGATAATAGACTACTCTTGACTCTTGATCATCTCTCGTAGGGCAACAGTACGGTAGTACCTCGGAGGGTACGATAGTAGTGGAGTGTGTGGCTCGTATGTTTCGGGTGAGATATTCTTGAAAAAAAGCGTTAAGTACGCGAATCTCCCCTTCTCCCCCGCATCTTTGGATATGACACAGTACATACCGTACCGCTATTGCTATTCATATTCCTATGATACAAATAAAATGCTGGAAAGGATTATTATTTGGTGTGCACTGCACACTGAAATGCAGCAAAAGGTAATCAAAGACACTTTGAACAACGCTAAAAACAAAAGTAGAAGAAATAATAATTTGAGTACTACTGCTACGAATCCTCCAAACCAGTTTCAATCCTACAAAAAGTAGTCAGGCGGAGGATTCTTGATCGGAACACCTCGAGCTTCCTGTGGAGCCGCATCAAAAATCTTGAAGGAACGCTCCAAATTCTCATCTAGCTCCAAAATGGCAGCAACGTTTCCACATCGGTAGCAATAGTTGGGGGCACTCCAAACCGTCACCAGTGCATCATTGAACATGCTTCGATGTCCTTCCATGACGAGTTGATGGGCACGAGCGATCAGATCCAGATCATTACGTTCATTGAACATGCTTACAATGTCACCACCAAAGAGATATCCAGCTCCTCTTGGTGACAAACCCCAGCCATCAATTTCCTCCGGATCACTCCACATTAAATCGCACATGGCGCCATCATGCGGCACTTCTTGCTTTCTATCAATCACGCGAATTTGATCCAACGTATTGATGCTTGGACTTAGCCCGCCATGAACCGTAAAGATTTTATCTTCGATAATGGCCGACAAACTCAGATAGTCAAAAATCTCTGTACAGTATCTCCATACATTGACCGACCCATATTTTCGTAGACATTCGTCGTAGAAACCGTACACTTGCGTAATTTGTCGGCTTTCGTGGTTTCCTCGAATCAAGGTGATCCTATCAGGATACCGAACCTTGAGAGCAAGCAGTAGCAAAAAAGTTTCGACGCTGTAATATCCTCTGTCCACGAAATCTCCCAAGAAGAGGTAGTTCTTGTCGGGGCATTCACCGCCCACTTTGAACAATTCTACCAGATCGTAAAACTGTCCGTGAATGTCACCACATATCTGTAAAATTACATTAATTGGAGAGGAATGAAGGAATGGACGAGTCAGATTTAGATTGTGGCAGATGGATGTTTGTCTGGATTTTCTTGACACTCCGGATGAAACAGTGATTTTCCATTCCAAATTTGCATCGCTTACCGTCACTGGAGCATCCACTCGTTGAACATTCGACTCATCCACCAAAATCTCTCTGGCACGCAAACATAATGCCTTCACTTCTCCCTCCCGTAAGTATTCGCATCGTTTGAGGCGTTCAATTTGTTCGTCCAAACAAGAGTTTCCGCCACTGGTCAACGATGATGCCGTCATATTGGTAGTCAGCGGCAAGGCCGTGGTGGGGCCTGACTCTCCTGGCAGATGATGACTAGCTGGCATTACAGTAGCCGCTTCCGCAGGATTTTTCACCATTGCCGCGCTCATGGTGTTTTCAATGTAACAGATTTTTGTAAAAATGCAAGCTGAAGCTCTAGTAGCTAAACAAAGGTCGGTTCTGTGTCAGTGTCCTTTCCGAAAAGGGGGTCTTAAAAGAGGCGGTGCAAGACAAAAAATGCAAACGGCGAAATAAAAGTATGATACAACTCTCCCAGAATAACACGACGAACTATCATACCGTAGGGAACCAAATGATTCCACAAGTAACCCGGGGTATTACCGGTACGGAACTTGTACGACTGGCCCAAGTACTACCGTAGTACTACCGGTACCTTCCGCTACGGTACGTACGGTAAGGTTGGGTACGTACAAATGCATTTCCCGCGTTCTGCTCCCACGGACGGAGGAGAGTTCGACTCGACTCGCTGGTGAGATAACGAAGGACAGACGAGCATCGGATCTACCTTGCTCAACTACGGTACGGTACGTAGTACAAATACGTAGTATCGAAAGATCTGACACCGCAGAAAACGTGCAAACATCAAACATGCATCAAGTCAAAACGCTCTTTCACTTCGACCTATGATACGACGTCGTGCTGTGATGAGAGTAGGATTCTCTTCCTCTCTTGGACGAATGAAGGAATGATTAGAAGGAACCCGATTGTTAGTCCTATTGATCATCCTTGCATGACAACAAAACGATATCTAGACAGAGCAGTTAGAGACTACAAAGGAAGATTATGAGATTCTCAGAGATCTTGCGAACGAACCAAAATGAAAGAATTTCCGAACGGGTTTGAATCGTTCTCGGATGATCTGTCACAACTGCCAGAACCTCTTCCATGGCCGGACCAAGGGTGCGATCACGATCTTTGCGGTTCAGAACATGACTATTACAAAGAGCGGGCTAAGCAATCTTTGATGCATCGATTTCAAAAGAGCCGCAACCGGCCTGATGGAGATGATACTCCTTCTTTTACTACCCTAGAATCTCTCGGCCCTGACGAATCGGCGGCTATTTTGGTGTTTTTATCCGTCCAAGAAATTGCAAAATGTTCGACCTTGTCCAAATCGATGTATGTCGCGACACGTAATCCCGATCTATGGAGGCTGCAGTTTTCCTTGCGATGGAATTACGACAATGTTTTGATCACTGACTGGTTCGAGGCGTATCAACAAGCGTACGAAAATTTACATGACCTATGGGTGATCCACGAAAATTGTGTGCGGCCCTGTGATGGATTATTGCCTGGGAAAAGTTGCATACAGTCGCGACGAAACTTGGAATGTAAACCAAATGTGGATTCGTCCAAACAGTGTCCAAGCTGCCGGTACCATCCTCGAATTCGACACTCTAGCGCCTTGTCACGGAAGAAACAAAGGATCAACACCCTCGCTCAAGCCATTCGAACTGCCACAGAGCTGAGAATACATGACTGCACTAAGCTGTTGCAGTCCACAACATATCATTCAACAAAGGCAGAAAAAGCATTTTCAAATGCATCCACATATCATCGCAGACTGGATACCCGGCAATACTACAGCGAATCGCTGAGTTTCGTCACTGATTTACTCTTCTTCCAAGTCAATGACACAATTGATGTCAATCACAGTGACGAATCAATAGAAATATATGAATGGAAAGAATTCGTGAAGAGGAGGAAATGTCGCGATGACCCACTTGGATGTTGCGACAGCTTTGAACCTGCCACTCACAGCTGGCATATTGTTCGATTGGTCAATCCTGATTACGTTAGACCTATTGTATGGATGGTTTCGATCCAGCGCGCTGATTGCTTTACGGTCTTTCCTTCAGAGGGTCATCTGCTACCTGGCGAGTCCAAGGTGGTCGTTTTCGGTGTAAAAACCTTTGGTAGCTTCTTGGCAAACGCTTTCCGGGAGGTTAACGTCCGTCGGGATGATGACGGGTTTTGGGGTGATCTGTACGCGCAGGAAGGACATCTTCCACCTGATCCTTTCTTGATTCATTACCACTACACATCGGTTGTGCCGTGTCGGCGAGCCGAAGATAGCCACAGCCATCCTCATCCTGCAGATATAACTCAACGCCATCCCAGCATTTCTAACCTGCAACACATTTCTCCATGGCAACAATCCTCCCAATGTCAACAACCCACCCAGACCTTTTCATTGTCGGCGCACGTCCATGTTGACTATCCGTTTTCAGAATTTCAACGAAATACTTTGGTTCCATTCGTGCTTTTGGAGAATGAAAAGAACGCACCCATTGTGTTTTGTGCTCCTCAGTTGATGGAATTCTATCCTTCGGAGTGGAAAAAAGTTCAAAATCTTCGCCTCGAACACCCAAGCAATCACTCATCTGCAGCCCACGAGTATCGAACCGAAGGACCTTGCCAAGCTTGTGGAATGGTCTGGGGAGCACGCGGAGAAGAGATGGGACAAGCTTTTGTTGTCGCCAAATTAGAATCTGAAAGAGAACATCATCGTCAATCGGCTCGGATGAAGGGAACCCATCGCCTTCTTGTTTGCCTTATCAAATCAATACAATCACAAGAAATGACATTTGGGTCGCGTTTGCACTGCACCCCTCGACACCAACAGCTCATCTACAGTCTCCGGAGGAAAATCAAAAATGATCGAGTGGCGGCGTGGCTAAGCTTGCATCAGCGCAAGGTGCTGATGCAGTGGGAAGCCCTGGTAGAATCACTCTCGAGAACGTTTCTGGTGATTAATTCTGACAAGAAAATGAATGAAACTCTACATGGGGGGCTGGCATGGGTTTGTCGACCCGGACGCCCAACACAAGTGATAAGCGACGAGACTCTAATAGAGAGTCTGCGACAACAACAAGAGGGACCAAAATTTATCGAAAGGATTGAGGATACAGTGAGCGCAACATATCACCCGAGAGAGAACAGTGACGTAACAGGCTCGTTTATGGATAATGATGATTCTGGCATACAAGCTGGAGTATATTTTTTATTTGACCCACGGTCGCTGCTTGTTCAAGGGGTGTTCCACAAAATTCCGTTTCCCGGAACTCTTGTACGCCGGTGCAGAATTCCTTCCCTGCCACCTATCGAAAAGCGAACAATGGAGTTTCTCCGACATCAGTGCCTCCCAATCTCTCCGGGCTTGATTGCTTCAATACAGCAGAACCAAGCTTACTACGATTTGCAAGATTCGGTTGATATGGAATGTATTTTGATGGTTCATTCTTATCGAGAAGGCGGAGGCCCAGATAAAGTTGTATCGAATCCTCTTTCTGCTGTTCATTTTTTCCAAAATTTGCCTCCTCCTGGCAGCGGTAGATTCGCATTTTGCGATACGGCGATACAGACGGGTAAGGTGTTTTCTTCATGTGAAAAAGGCCCGCTTTGGTTTCTGAACAAAGCTCATTCGGAGGTGTTAGAATGGACATTTGATGAAAAAGGTGTGGCGGAGAACAATAGTGTCGACGCTAGCGAACTACCGTCATCCGAACCGATTCCCGTCGGTCAAACTTTTGGTCCCAATATCCATAATGCGCCCTTACCAAGAGTTTTCAACCTGCTTTGGATATTTTTAGCGCAGCTCGGCTGGAACGTCGAAGACAACCACGGACTTTCATCCATTTTCGCAGATCGCCGGATTTTGATTGCTGGGCATTGGGTATCGATTTCTGTAATGATCTTGCCACTCTTGTCTACTCTTCTTGCTCGATTCTTTGAATGGATCCCAGCCAAGCCCGTGAACTACGCATTAGAAGCACTCCCATTCGAGGTCGAGAACAAAATAAATTTCCTCACAGGGTTTGACTGCTTAACGGCTTCAACCTTTGTGGTCATGCTGTGGATGGCACTGGGGAGACACGCTGAGAGACACACAAGCCGAACATTCATCCGAGCAGTTATGGAAATCTCTCCCATCCAGAAGGATTACTCGATTGACGTTCGACAGCAAATCATCTCCTGCTGCCTGAGAATGTGGGATGCAGCTTGCCCTTTAGTTTTTCAAAGGATGGTTTACCCAGCACCATGGAACCGGGTTGAACAACCGCTCTTATTGAAGAAAGTTGCATATTGGAGAAGCATTAATTGCAGAGATCATCGGAACATATTCAAAGCGATGGCTGGGGTTGGTCTCGTCGATGAATGGAATCAAGAGCTGAGTCTCGTTGGCGCTGGCTCGTTCCAAAAATTTCTGGCCGGTTTTGCTGCTGCCACCGTCTCCTTTTACGCTGCTTCTCCATATTTTTTCTTGAATTTGATTTGTGTCTGCTCGAGCAGTATCAGTCTTGGTATGACCATGTCCTTGAAATCCATGGAAACCACCCAAATTGGAATTTCAACCAAATCAATCCCTTCCTTGTTCAGGGCTCAGGGACTACTCGTCATTACGATGACGGGATTTCATGTTGGTCTATTGGTGGGTAGTTCCGGCGGTGTTTTGTTTGTGGCTGAATTCATCGTAACTTCTATCAGTCTATTGGTAGGCGGCACTGGGACCATATCAGCGGCAGCCATTGACTCGTGGATTACATTTTTCTGCCTCTCTGTGGCATCATTTCCTGCGTATGTTTTTGCGCGTGTCGCGGTGATCGAGTCATTTCGACTGAAGAAGTGCGGTTACTCTTTGACCGTTCTTCAACTGGCTCTCTTCTATTTCTTTTTGGCTCTGGTGCTTTGCCTCGGCATACGTCGATGGGACACCGTCTTCGATCTGATGATTGAGAGACCTGTATGATGAAGCGAGGATAGTAGCCAACGCTCGGGTTGTAGTTTCGATGTTGCTAGCGTAAGAAGTGATTCATCTTCGTTAGAACAACGATCCGTATGCTAAATGAGAATATTATTTACAGTTAGTTATGTTTCTCCCTTGAAAGGATTATTCTTCCAATGAGATCCATTTCCAACCTCATGCGTATACTTGAACGTAGAGTACATATTCTGCCACAGGTACGGGAAATACGTATATTTTACACCATGCTTTTCACAAACCCGTCGCACTGTGGGAGCGATGTATGGATACCAGGCGCTGGACATTCTTGGAAACAGGTGATGCTCGATCTGAAAATTCAGGCCACCGGTCAAACAGCCTGCAACAAATCCTCCATAAGTCGAAGAGGTTTCTACCTGGGACTTGAACCAGCACACTGGTTCACCCGTTTCTCGGACTGGCTTTGTGGGATCCCTGTTAGCGCCGTCAAAGTTGTGAGAAAGCGTGAAGAGCAGACCTAGCGTCAGACTGCCTGCAATACCCATAACATTGATCTGAGCCAATGTTACCAAGGAGAAATCATTGTACAGAGGAACCGCAACGTTGCAAAACAAGTAAAGGAGTCTCAGTCCGAATCCATACTTTCTCTTGCTTTGGATCCAGTCGTTGTCCAAACGAATTCCAACCTCCAATGTCCCTCGATCTTGTAGATTGTAAATCATGGGGAAATCGACAACCGAGGAAATCCAGTATCCTGCTAGGACCAGAACAAAGTAGAAAGCTTGAAAAGCATGGTACGGTGCTCGTTTGGGGGAGAGCAAATCATAGTCGTTGAATAGGAGGAATGGTTCCGCTGCAAGGCCATCTGGGTCTAAATCTCGATGATTCGTGTATGTGTGGTGGGTCCAGTGTTTTTCCATCCAAAGGTACTTGGAACCACCGATCCAGTCGGCACCAAGTCCAAGTAGATCATTGACCCAAACTCTTTTGGAGGCTGCACCATGATTCGCATCGTGTTGTACGTTGAGCCCTATGAACGCCATGCTGATACCGTAAACAATGGCCAATGGAAAGGAGGTTTGTTGCATCCACTGGAATTGCAAAACGAGGAAAACGAAAATGTACGCCGTGGCTCGAACGAAGTAGCCAGTTGTACCAAACTCCTTGCCTCTATGTACAATCTTGAAGACTTCCTTCTTCATTTCACGCTCAAAGTCGGTATCCCACTTATACTCAGATACATAATCGGGGACACGTCCGACGACCTTCATCTTTTCAAGATGCTTCGCCGTGTGATAAGGGTGGATCATCTTGTATTGTATTGTGGCATCGTTGCCTCCAAAGACCCGAATCGTCTCCCCTCCTGGATGATCAAACGATGTGATGTCATAAATCACACCGTCGATGCACACCTCATTCCCACTCAGACTTTTCAATGTTACAAGCCGATCGATCGTTTCTTCTCGGCCGTGGTCGTCAATGCCTGGTTGGCCGCTCGATAGTACTGACTTGCGCAGTCTTAGCTTGTCAGCGTCGGGAGCCATCGTGACAAACTTTGACCTGCGAATGATTTGTCGTGACAAAGCTAAAGGTGCGAACAACTGAGTTGCACTGGCAGCATCTGTTTCTCGAGTGAGCGAAACAGGATATACGGTACTCTTTTTGCGACCGGTAGTACGGTAGTAGAATATTACTACCGTACGTCCTACCGGTACTCGGAGTACGTAGAACCTTCCCACCACCACACTGCCGTATCAAGCAAGCATCTCCCGATACGGAAGTGCCGAGTGCCGATGTGCCGATGATGAGCTGGTGGAGGAAAAATTATTTTGTGTTGGACGTCCTACGCGGAAGAATTTTTGTCTGCTGAGCGCGCGCAAGCCAATTTTAAAATATTTTCTTACTTGTATGATACTTCGGACTTCGGAGCTTCGGAGTAGCACTCGATCTTATTATCCACCATCACTTCTTCGTTATTTTTTACCGTACAACATACGGGACTATTTTCTGAAAACAAGCGGCTACCAATCTGAAATCACAGTCAATCCTTTACATGATACGACTTGTTGGGGAATCTTTGTACAAAACCTTCCGTCCAGTTGATCCATCTTGCCTTGATCTCACGGGCCAGGGAAATATCGCATGGCTGATGATGTTTCAAGAAAGCAACCTGCGAGGAGAACAGTTGCGACCGACTAGTAGAGTAGACACGCCGCTACTATGTTGCTAAAAGTGTTGCACATGAGAGTCTTTCTTAGGAGGAGCGGTGTATATACGACTTGCTGTGATACTTGAAATTTTCGATAAAAGTGAGCGATTCATCAGATAAAAGCTCCAGTACTCTAATCAAATCCCATCAACTCTAAGTATCGCTGAAAAACTCGTGTTCGGGGTTCCTTCTTCTGGCCACGGCGTCGATGACGACAAGGAGTTTTGTTTGGCTGGATTGTAAGGCTAGCTACAGCGCTCTGTCACCGAAAGCAGTTCCATTTAAATTATCTTTTATCTCGTCAAAGATCCAGTAGCCTGAAAAAATAATAAGGAATGGTGCGAAATACGTAGTAGGAAGTAGGAAGCTTGACCTACCGTTTCATTTACTGATGTATTCATTTCAAAAATTCCGACAAGATTCACAAGTCAGTCGCAATGAAAATACCACACTCGTAATAATAGAGTGGCGTGTCCAAAAGATAGTTGTTGGCGGTTGTTTCTCGGAGTACTACGAGGAACGTTGCTCTACTACCGGTAGAGACAACGAGGTACAAGAAGTCATTGTTTCATATTATTTTTTTCTGTTTTCTGTTTTTACGAAGCCACTTCACACTTCACATATTATTACTGGAGTGCGTATCATAAACCAACATCAGTTCTTCGCATCTCATCTCCAAGCTTTATTAGAGTGTATTGGGCAGCTACAGTAGCTACTCCGTACGACTTTACAGTTAGAACGAAGTACTGACAGTGAGGTACATTCGGTGTATTGTTATTTTGGGTACCGGTATGTAAATAATCGATGGTCATGTCACTTCTTAGAACTTCCACAAGAAAGGTTTCCACCAGGTATGGAGTCACTTCGTCTCTTAACAAGGACCTTTCTCAAGATGAATCGGAAATAACGAAGTCAGGTGGAGGCATATATGTTAAATATCTAAGTAGATGCATCCGAATGACTTGGTCGGTCATTACAATGGTCATAAGTGGCCGAGATACATACCAGTCGTATGTTTTGTGAGAACAGTATTTTACTCGTAGAGACGTATTTTGTGTTATTTTACTATGAAATTATTTTTCTCTCTCCTCTTTTAACTGTTATTTCCCTAAATGTAGTGCAAGAAGGGGGTTATCCCTCTGACACACCCATTGGTGCGCCGAGAACATTTCACGGCGTTGTTGGAAAGAAAGCAGTCTTTTGCAATTTTGAATAACATAGCGTCGCTGAATTCTATTCATACATTCTTTTTTCCACTTCGTCTCGCTGGTGTTTGCTTGAAGGTTGAAGGACTCTAGGTATGGCACCTGCATCGCCATTCCAACCAAAAGAAGGGGAGAGGATGGATATGTTGGGTGGGAGTAGTAGTCACAGCATCACCAGTGCATTTGGAACTCGCACGAGCAACAGTAATCGCTTGCCATCAGGGTCGCAACACAGCATCGCATCGACTCCCTCCGCGACACCGGTAAAATCTATGTCCAAACGAAGTATGAGCAAGAACATGTCCTTCCGAATAGCGAAATATGAAAAGAACCACGATTCTTGGAACTTGTCTGTCAATTTAGATTCCAGGTGCAGCAACCACTTAAGCTCGAGCATGCACAGTACTAGTTCGAATGCAGATCGAAACCCAACATCCGCAAAAGAGCTGGTTATCCCCTCTTCCTTCGTACCGATGACACCCATTGCTAAGGTCAAACAGCAGCCGTGGCGAAAAAATGAGAGTCATGTTGACGATCGGTCCATCAAGCCCTTCGATGATGACTTGAGTCACACTCCCAATTCCCTAGGGATGTCTCACGCAACTCCCGAAACAACAAGAAGGGGTTCTGTTGGTGCAAAAATCTCAGATCGTGTGTCCAAATTTGACGCCAATCCAATGGATGGTGCCCTTTTAAGACCTATGCAAATGCATGCCTCGGCTCCATCGTTTTCGATCGCTGGTCCACCACTGTCTGTGGTAGGTGCGGACGAAGAACATCTGACCATGTCTCCCATGCACATCCCAAATTCCGCCCCAAGTAAAAGAAGAAGCGTACGACACAAGAAGATCGAAATGAAGGCTCAAGTCTTTGACTCGCCTCAGCCTCAAGACAATCCTGCAACCAGAGTTCTTCTTAGTCCACAAGAAGTCCGAGAACTTGTCAAGTCTTCAAATAAAAATCATCGACTTGATCAAATTCTATATCGATACGAGCATTTATCAGAGGAAGAGTCCAAGGAGAGACACCGTATTTCAGCAAAGATCGCGGCAAAAGAACGACGGAGACGTCTCGGAGCCACTACAGCGGCCAGTACTGAAATTCGAAGGTTGGCATGGGAGCGGTCTCGTGGGAAGTTTCGAAATTCATCTTCTTCCGGACCTATGACTTTGAGTGTGGACAAAAACATTGACATGGGCGATGAAGTCTTCGACGAAGTACGTGCCATCAGTTACGATTTCTCCAACTTCGTTGCGCCGTCTTTCTCCAAAACGGAAGCGCAACGACAGCGTATTCTTGAGGCTATAGATAGGGATTTCCCGTTTGCTGAATTTCGAGAAAATGGTAAAGCAAGAACGGATGGGGCCATCGACGCTCTTGTTGACGCATTCGAACCAATCAGTCTAAAAACGTCCGAGGTTTTGCTTCATCAAGGGGTCAAAGAAGGCAACGACAAATTCTACATCTTGGAGTCTGGTGCAATGGACGTTCAACAAGAAGGGGTCTCGATTAATCAACTGAACAACCCGGGGGAGTCGTTTGGCCAGATCGCATTAATGTATCACGCACCCAGTAATGTCACGATTTCTGTTGCTCTATCATCTAACGTACAGGGTTCTGAATCAGGGGCTCAACTGCTTAGGATTGATCAGAAAACGTATCGAGGCCTTCTCCTTGACTTTTCTCAGAGGGCACGAAATGAGAGGATACTCGCGTTGTCAAAGATCACCTTTCTGAATGATCTTTTGGAAGGAGACGACAAGCTCAGCATCGATCTTGCTTCTTTGATGGTTAGAAATGAATTCAAAGCGGAAGATGACTTTGATTTCAACGAAGAATCCACCCTTTTCATCATTCTTTCTGGTTCTCTAAGAGTCAGTTCGAAGGATGGTTCCTGTGATAAACTGTTATCAGCTGGCAATTTCTTCGGAGGGAGGTCTCTAATCGAGTCGATTGCCACATTCTCCACTTCTTCGGCGGATAAGAAGATTGTCGCCCTATCCGATGGTGTATTCTTCAGCATCGACAAAAATACAATTGAGCGAATCTTTGGTAAAGGGCGTTTGCAAAACTTGAAAGATATGCGCACGCTTGCAAGTACTGCCTTGGTCAAGAAAGCCAAGTTGACTCGAATTATTCGTGAAAATGTGACGTCCGCCATTACGGAACAGAAGTTGGACGAGGAAGAAAAGAAAGAGTGGAAGGTTGAAATATACGAGGAACCGGCTTTATATGTTGTCCGTGAGGGGTCCGTCCTTGTATCCTTTAAAGACGAAGACAGCGGTGAGCTATGTAAGACTGAGGTGAAGGCCGGTGAGACCTTTGGACACAAGCAAGTGAAGGAAGAGTCGGGCAACAATGGCACAAAATTTAGACGGATTGGTGGCCTTACCGCGTCTATTCTCTCGGGGAAGACTGCCTCAATTGGTGTCATTCCTTTAAAAGAAGTTGGATCGGAAGGAGTTGCTCGTACCAAGGGCTCTCGTCTTGAATTACCGCTGACTGCAAAGAAGCCGACGAATGCTGTCACTGGCAAAGCTAGTGCTCCGACAGCTAAGCGAATTTCACATGAAACATCTGCTATTCAGCTTCGAAAAAAATTGCACGACGCTGTCCAAAATAATCTTACACTTGAGCAACTTGAAAAGATTCGACTCTTGGGCGAAGGAGAGTTCGGCGAAGTGTGGATGGTGTCAGCAGATGTGTTTCAAACAGGAGTGCCAGAGCTGTGCCAAAAGTTTGCGTTGAAAACTCAGCTCAAAAGAGATAATTCAAGGGGCAAAGATGCGACTGCCGATATCCTGCGAGAGATTAAATTATTGAAAGCCGTAGACCATCCACAGGTTGTAGATCTTGTGACAACTTTTGAAGATGAGGATGCGATTTACATTTTGATGGGGCTAATTCCTGGTGGAGAACTATGGGATGTGATTCATACTGAAGATGAAGAAGGGGTTTGGAGGTCAGGCATGCCGGAGGATCATACGAAATTCGCGACCATGGTATTGGCTGATATTCTGGATTTTATACATAGCAGAGATATTGTGTATCGTGACCTCAAGCCAGGTAAGTGAGAATATTTTCTGCCAGTCTCTTGATCAACCCTCGATCTCACTTGTCGTTGATACCTACATCCAACGACCGCAGAAAATGTTATGATCGACGCTGATGGATATCCAGTCCTTGTGGACTTTGGCTGCAGTAAATTCTGCTCCGACAAGACCTACACTTTTGTTGGTACTCCAAACTATGTCGCCCCTGAGATCATTACCAATGCTGGATACAATCGTTGTGTGGACTATTGGGCCCTGGGGGTGACTGTGTACGAGATGTTCACTGGGGAGAATCCTTTCTTCTTTGATGGCATGGATCCAGTTACTTTGTACCATGCTATTTGTAATGAAAAGCATTATCCCCTGTCGGAAGGAACTTGTCCCGAGCTTGTAGATTTCATTGATCGCTTGCTTCAGAAGAATCCATCCCAACGACTTGGTATGCTGACGAAGGGGGTGGATGATGTCTTTGAACATCCTTGGCTACAGGGAATGGATCTAACCCGTGTTCGATCAAAGGAATGGATTGCCCCATGGAGGGCCCCACAAGGCGAGGATAAGGACTCAGAAGAAGCGGTTCTGCAGAAAATGGGGATGTGCATGGCTACGCCATCATTAGAAGATTCTGTAACTTCTCGCGACGTCAGCTACGCGGAAGATTCTACCGCCTCTCTCGCAGATCCAAGTGACCGTGATCATTCTATGGGGTCCATTATAGAGGAAGATGATGCCATTATGGAATCTTTGTTGAAAGAACTATCAAAAACAAAAAAGAGCGATAAGAAGAAAAAAGACAAAAAAAAGAAGGGCACTGATGGCACCAAAAGAAAAAGAAGATAACAGATATCGCATCCGAGTACCAGTTTGTAACTCCTACCAAAGTTACATATTATGACATTAAGAAGCCATTACGGAATGCACGGGAAAAAGCGGAATCGAGCAACCGCCGATCAGCGTTGAAGGGAGCACTCCGAAACTTTGGAGTGGACAGTGACGAGGACGATGACTTTCTCAAGTTTCTAGCAGAGAAGTAGTAGAGGGATCGGAGTATATATTTTTGTGAACAAAGTAACAATTGTGAAAAGGGTTATCGGAATGTTTTCCCTTGTGTAGCCACCGCGTCAAGAGTGGGAGCAACTGGTGTACCATCAAAGCCAGGGGCAAAAGATGAAAATGACGTGTTCTCGCATGTTCGACTGTACGACTTATTCGAAGAGTTGAATACGACGTATCAAAGTTTTGTTATCAAAATACGACGTAATCACTACCTGCCACGACGCCACGACCAGCTCTCTGAAAAGTATGATTGCGGTACTACGGTATTGCGACTTCGTGGTTTGAACGTTCATCTTCTGTATTGCATTTGGGACACGTCTTCTTCTTTAGTACAACATATCGATATCATTCCAAAAGTGGGTTGCTGTGGAATGACATGCCCCAGAACGCTCTTCTAAGTTGACGAACAACGCCGTAGGTCTATGTTAGAGAAAATGATATTGTGTCTTCGAGGCTATCTCAACGTGACTGGATGCGATGGTCGTGACGAAGGAGAGTATGAGTGATTCATTTCGCATGGTATCGCTCTTATAGGGCACGACTCCAACAGTTCTTCAGCAGCGAGGAGTTGGAAAAGCAGCACACGAAAGCTGGACCAAAATGCTGGAAACCTCAACCACACCAAGAGAATACGAATGCTCATAAAAACTGTAAAAATAAGGCTCACGTGTTGAATGTCTACAGAGAAGACAAAGGTGGGCTCGATGGCATGTATTTTCTATGTTCACTGTTGTTTCGTTTCAAGTGGTCCAACCGGCTGTGAAGGTGATTCGAACTGAAGCAACTCCTCCATCAACAGTGATGCATACGAATGTACTGACTGTGAAGCTGAAACTCCTTTCTCACGTAACGCATACTGTCGTACGACCTATGTTGAGGAAGAAAATCCAAGACTTCTATGGTACGAGGTTAAATACATCATTCCTATATTGGATACGAAGCTGACGTTACACAAACTAGCTAGTCTACCTAAATTCTAAATAATCTACAATGTTAACTCTAGCTACGAGTATTATCCGACAGTAGAGGTACCTACCGTAGATTATTACAGTTAACTCCGTACTCCGGAGTCCGGAGCCCCGGAGTTGTACGATACGTACTTCGCATGATCCGTCGTGCGACGTATCATAGAGTACCGGTAGATACATACGTCGTACACACAATGTGAAATACTACTACCCCTTAGCTAGGTAGCTAGGAAGTACGTTCGTCGTGCGAGAAGAAGTTGACGTCATATCAAGAACCTGAACTAATAAACAGATTAAAATTTCCCTGTTCTCAACGGATTGACTGTGATAGTGAATTGACTGTGACTGTGAGGATTCGGTCATCGTAGCGATTTATACGTCGTAGTACGAAAGATAATTTTTATTTGATTGATCTCCGCTGAAGTGGAAAGAGGGTGTGTGAGCAGAGAAAAAAAAAACATGAAACGAAATGCATGCAGTTGAGCAGCCTACCCAACCGTAGTTGCACTGGAAGTCTGACGTGCATCGACTGCAACAACCCCTCTACGATTATCCTTTTCAACAAAAGCAAAAACTGATATTATCGTCCTTGTTGGGATCAGCACTCTTTCCTTTCTACAACAGCAGCAAGACTAACTGACGGTCATCGAGAGGCTCTGAGGAATCTGTCGTGTTTCAGTGGATCTCAACATCCCAACGATCAGCTTGGTATTTTCAGGCTTGTTCTCCTTGATTTCCACCTATTCTATGTACTGACACCATCATGAGTCTAAAGTCCCAGCTCTCTCACTTGATGTCAGTGGCCGATGCCTGTGGCATTCTCGGTGAAGATCGTGTTTCGAGGATCGTTTCGAGTGTTTTAAGATTACAACACCGCAACCAACTGAATGCAAACAAATCCATGTTTACAAAGCAACAAGAAGAAGTCTTGGAAGAAGTCCTTGCGGACGAAACATCAGCACTGGTACATTCCATGTTATATACTACGAATGCGGTCAAACCAAACAATAAAAATGATGCTGATTCTCAAGCCGCTCTTCTACAACAAGCAATGCAAATCAAACCAACGACCAATTCAACGGACTCTTCTTTGATGGCATCGCCATCTCATGAAGAGCATATTCCACCTCCTATCAAAGCTTGCTGGAGAAAATTTAACAGTCGGTCGCTTTTGCTGGACAAGGTGACCCTGATCAAGTTTCTTGTTCCTTCCAGCGCGCAACCTCACTCAGGACCGGGAGGCCACATGGGCCTGTTTGACTGCTTGACATATGCTTTGCAATCCAAGCCATCCTCGGCATCCCCCTCTTCCGCAACAAGTGGTGGACTGACTCCACCGCCGTTAGTAAGCATCCCTGATATATGCATTTTCCTGGCCATTTGCCATCAATATTGGTGGTTGCACACTCAAGACGATCCAGAAATGATTGTGAGCTTTGACAAGGACAACCCCATCATCACGACTATGGCCCAGTGGATGTTCCTGGTGTATGACTCTTACCAGAAAAGGGGTATGATTACCCGTGACACCATTCATCGATTCATGGCAGATGTTTATGGCGAAGACACCTACCGACAGTCACCCATGGTCGATGTTCTGAACAGAATCTTTCGTAACCCGAACGTCCCACTCACATCCCGAGAATTTGTTCGAGCTATTGTTGAAACCATGAGCTACGAGCCTTTGCCGTCACATTTTCTGCTGGATTGGATGGCTGCATTCTCAAAAGCCATGATGCCTCCTGACAATACGTCGACAAGTGTGTCGCTTCCTGAGTCGGCGTCTGTCTTTTTGCAAACCATGGATCGACAACGTCGTTGGTTGCCTTCGATTTGTGACCAGTATCACTTGGCAGAAAACCGATTGTACGAAATTAAGCGTCGCTTTCATTCTCTCGTCGAATCGTCAACAACTGTCATTCAAGGCGACCCTATGGGGGACACCGCAGAAGCATCCGGAAACGCAAGCGGAACCTCTGGGAACGGTAGCGGTTCGAGTACCTCGAGTTTGGGTCTTGGAAGCAGCAATGGAATCAACCCCCATTTTCCAAAGCATGTCATCCCGGCAGCTGTGTTCTATCAAAAGGTTTGCTACCCGAGCGACGAACTTGGGCACGGTGGTTACCTAACCCATCCCATTGCTCAAAGAGTCTTCCAGTCCATAGCTAAACTGGCGTCTGCAACCTCAGTGGATGATGTTGAACCAGAGGAGGAAGAAGATGATTTTGAAAATGCACGAAGTTACTGGGACTTGGCCCATGTGTTGCAGTATGGAGGCATGTGTGTACGCTCGGACGACGATGACGAAGCACTGGTCAAATGGATCCTACAGCTTTTTTGCAAGCGAGGAGAGACTTCTCTCAATCGTAAACAAGTAGAAGATTTGCTCATGTGCCTATGCGAGCACAAAGATTTTCGAAATTCATCTGACCGTCCGAGGTGGGAGATCAATCAAGATGACACCGAAGCGGTTGAAGATGGTGAAGAAGACATGGATGACAACCGTGGCTCCAGGTCTGTGAATTTGCGGACTGCATTGGAATTGAGGCTTTTGCCTGAATTCTATGGTCAAACAGAGGCTCAAACGCCCAAAGTTCCCATTAAGAGTTTGGTTGATCACATGTTCAAAACTGTGAAGTCGACTGATGATACTTTAACCAAAGACCAGCTTCTCTTGTGGCACAGGAACACGAAACAGTACGATCAACATAGGCTAGGACCACTGATCATGGAACTTCGTTTGATCGCAGGCGTCTTATTTGGTGTCCCTCCAAAGCATGCAAGTATGGAAAAGAGATTGATCATCGAAATTCAAGAACGGCACCTAAGGCGTTACCCCCAGACAGATGTCAGCAGGCGAGGGCCAAGAGGAACTGTTTGGTACATAATCGATGACAAATGGTTTAGAACTTGGTCAGAAGTGATCCAAAAACTCAGTCGTACGTCAGAAGACGGAGATGATCTCCGCGATAAGGCAAATGACAACGCCTGCCCTCGTCGAGTCACCCAAATTTCAAACAGAAGCCTACTTAGGGACAACGGCAGCTTGGCTTTGCGTGCTGATATAAAGTGGCGTCAAGACTACGAAATTTTGCCGCCATTGGCCTGGTCTGCCCTGCAAGCTTGGTATGACGGCGGCCCCCCCATCCAGAGAGTCGTTGTGCCGAATATGTCTAATACATTAGGTCGTCGAGGAGCAACGACCCTTCGTACCGAAAACGAAATTGAATTATATCCATTTTTCGTTACAATGTTTTTGTGCGATTCGGCCTCCCGCGGAGAAGCTCGCCCCTTCCAACAGCAAGTCCCTGTCAGTCGGTACAGTCCTGTTCGTGTTCTTCTGGTTCAACTTTGCAAAGGGTTGGACATCGATCCCGACAAGGGTCGTCTATGGTTGATCGATGTAGCAGACTCCGAACACAGCGGGAATAATCACTGGCTGCTTAACTTGGATTCGAATATCCTCGAGCAAAAAAAGAGCCGAAATGTTGTCGATGGAACGGGGACTGACAATATGCATCTTCTCCTTGAGTTGAAAGATGAGGAGACAGGTCTTTGGCCACGAGGTGTGGACGGCCACGATTGGACGTTCAAGAAGGATGATTTCAACGGAATCGACGTAGGTGACGGGGTTGTTGGTTTGTACAATATGGGAAATACCTGCTATCTGAATTCTTCCATTCAGTGCCTAAGTCATACTCCCATTTTCAAGGATTATTTCACATCCAAATGCTATCTCAACGATATCAACACTACCAATCCTATGGGACACGGCGGCCATTTAGCCCAAGTGACTGCCGTATTGATCAACAATATATGGAAGAGGTTCAATCAACAAGCTTTACACCAGCCTAAACGGGTCATTGCTCCTCAGTCTTACGCACCAGTTAATGCACCGGCCTTGACCCCCAAAACATTCAAAGAGTCCATAGGAAAGTTTGACGAACGGTTTGCGGGAAACGAGCAGCATGACGCTCAAGAGTTGCTTACTTTTTTACTCGATGGATTGGGAGAGGAATTCAACAGAATTCAAGAAAAGCCGTACATCGAACATCCTGATTCTGACGGACGCCCAGACAGCGAATTGGCAGATATCTGGTGGTCCAACCTTTTGAAGCGGGAGATGTCCATCATCATTGCCATGTTTCACGGGCAATACAAAAGTCTTTTGCGGTGTAAAGCTTGCAAATATGAGAGTGCAAGGTTTGAGAACTTCTCCTGCCTTACACTCCCACTTCCTGAGGATGACAACATTCCTGTCACATTGATTTATTATCCTTGTCGCCCTGATTCTGAAATTATGCGATATTCCGTTAAAGTTCACAACAATGGCACACTATACGACGTACTAATAAGTTTAGCGAAGGTCCTGTACGCTGACGAGCAGGCAGAGAAAGTCGGAAGTGCCAGCTCACCTTCCAACGGTAATCTTCAAGAACCAGAGTCTGACCAAGAAAAGGCTAGACTCCAAGAAGTTTACAAGAAGATGTCAAAGGACATGGCTGTTGTTGACATGAGAGACAATTACATCTTTAAGATCGCGCCGAATGCTTGGCGCCTACCAGACTTGCAGAACAAGGACACTGGCGAGCTGCCAGCGATTCATGTGGTTGGTTTGGATCCAATTCCCGATGAATTGGGTACTATGAACGAGGACGAGGATGCCCTTGACGAGCATCAAGCAGTACAGATTGATTTTCTTGCTTTGGCACAAAGGCGGTCGGAGCTGGTATCGAAAGATCTACTGCATCCTCTGACGCATCGTGTATTTGGAACGCCTTTGTTGCTTCGAATCGCAAACTTAGATGGCAAGTCCAACAAGGAAGTTTACGATTTTGTCGCGAAGCACTTACCACCGTATGTTCCGCAAGGAGCTCACAAGTTCTTGGAGTCTACTGAAAGTGTCCATGAGGATAACAGTGAAAAGGAGACAGTTCTGGTCAAATTGGAAGAAGGCGAGGGCGAGGAATCAAAAGCCGAAAGAAGGCTGAATCTCCCAAAGACGTTGTCAGATGCTGAGGATGTGTCAGCTGGACCGGTTCCTCGTTATGGCTTTCGCCTACGCATCACTTCAAGAGACGGCCGACGGTGTGGACAATGTGCTTGGTACGATTGTTGCATTGGCTGTGAAGTACCCGATGACAATAATCCAACGGTTCTCTCCAACGGTGACAGCCTGGCTATTGACTGGCACTTCGCTGTTGATGTTGCTACATCAGGATTCGGAACCCGGACTACTCAAGATCCGTTATCAATCGGAGGAGTCTCCCGTGGCAGGATTGCTGGAGTTCCCATCAAGAATCATGCCTCATGTGCGAATGACCCAAAGAAAAAGGGGCATGCTGCTGCTATAACATTGGAGGACTGTCTGGACGAGTTTGCGAAGGAGGAAAAGATGCCTGAGGTGTACTGTTCTAAATGCAAGGACTACAAGATGCAAACGAAGAGGATGAGTCTTTGGAGACTCCCACCTGTCGTAATTATTCACCTGAAACGTTTCCAGTTCACTCAACACATGAGACGAAAGCTTCGGGATTTTGTCGACTTCCCCCTAGAAGGCCTAGATTTGTCACGTATCATGGCGAGGGATGTGGGTGCGGCCTCCCCCAAGATGGTGGAGCTTTCGTCGAAGAAAACCGAAAATGGAAAATCTCCATCAACAGACGAGAACAATCGCAATGAATCTCCTCCAAACGCAGTAATGAATGGCGACGGCGAAGAAATGGGCGGAACCGAAGAGTCATGTCCCCAGATGAACGACGATGATGGAAGGAGTGAGATGCTTTATGATTTATACGGTGTGGTCCATCACCAAGGTGCTTTATCTACCGGCCATTACGTTGCCTCTCTAAAATCCGAAGTCGATGGACAGTGGCGTCTTTTCAACGATGCGCAAATCTACGAGATTCATCCCAGGGATGTGGTAGATAGTTCTGCATACTTGCTGTTCTATATCCGAAGAGACGTCGCAGGTCAGAAGCTTTCCGACTTTTGGGACGTATCAAAACGCGACGGTGTCGGAATGACTGAAGAAGAAATGGACAGCCTCATCAAAGGTCGATCAGAAAGGTGTGTAATCAGTTAGTTTACCGGTTAATAAGCAGACCTGCTAGTCTCAGGTTAAGTAGTATGCCTTTTGTTCTGGCAGAAGTAGTTTTGCGAGTACCGTAATCCATCAACTCGGAAATTAAACCGGAGTATGACGTTGGCAACTGGCAGAGTGCGCTTTTTGGGTCCTTGTCCAAGACATTTCGCTATGCACGTTTTATTTCTTTTCCTACTGTCGTTGTCTCTATTATACGTAGGAACAGCTTCTCTCTCTCTATGATACTAGTACAGACATGCTCAAAAATATATTTAATTTAAATATATTTAAATATTGCAATAAAATAATTTAATTTCTGACCCATCCCCCTCGAATAATTTATTCTTCGCTGGCCCATTTAATGCATAATTCATTTTTCGCTTCGCCGTCATTGCATAATCTATTCTCATTTTTCCGGGTTATTTTTTCAATAAAATAAAAATGATTTCCGTTACACCCGAATCTGAACCGTCTGAACCTCCTCACAGAGTCTGCTCTTCTTGTCATTTTTATCAACCTTGGCAACTTGGAACCTTGGCACTTGACAATCTCGCACCATTTCATCATTTTTGTACCATGTCGTCAAACAAAATCAGTGGAAAGGAACTAGTTGCTGCCTTCTTCCATCAGATGGGAGTGTTTGGTTGTGCCGCTGTGGCAAAAAATGCCAACAAAAAGGCAGTGGTTCCTGATGAATCTGTGAAGGCGACCGGGCTTAGACATGGATCGTCAACAATGGAGGAAGAAACGAGGACAGGAGAAGAAAGGGACGCGGATGCTGGACTCTCGCTAGCAGAAAAAGCTCTAAAGCGACGACGTCATGTGTCCACAGCGACTTCAAAATCTACATTCATGGATTTACATTGCATTGTGCCCACATCAAACATGTGTGAGCGCAAACAAAACTTTCTGGGGTATGGCAGATATAAACCGTATCGTGACAAGTGAAGAAGACAAAGAGCAAAACGATACCTATATCTAGCTAGTAGAGTAAGAAATAATTTGTGGAGGTAAGGAATAATTTGTTTGTAGAGAATTATTTAATATTTTGAAGTTTAAGAATAATTCATTTTTAAAATGAACATCATGCATAATTTTATTCCAGGGACCTTACTTTATGGCTTATTTATTCAAGCGGCTACGAGTAGTGGAATACTTTATTCCAAGGGCCAAGATGAGTGAATAAATATTAAATATTATTTTGAGCATGTCTGATACTAGTATGCATAGCTACCGAACTACCGTACCCACTAAAGTACGGTAGCTACCGGTAGCTAGAGTAGTAGAGTGGAGAAAAGAAGATAAAAATATTATTAATATATATTTATTATTTTAACACTACTTTTTAGTATAATATTATTATCAAATTATTTTCTTACGTTATCATCTCATCTTTTGAACCATGTCTGCCGCTATGATAGCTGCCTCTACTACCGGTAGTACGAGTCAAGGGCTCGTTTTGGTTGGATGATGATTGACAGTGAGCTCATTTTGATGGTCGCACTGTTAGACAACAAGACCCACGCAAAACGCGGGCATCTCATTTGGGCTTGGGTGTAAACGTTGGTACCGAGTCATTGCACGATTGTTTCGGTCTTGGGTTCAAGATCTGACAGTGAGAAAATCCTCTACCGCTAGTCGTTCCACAAAAAACCTAGCTTTGCTGCAGTAATTACTCGCGGCAGCAGGGAAGAACATGAACATGATGAGCAGGCCCAAATCTCTCGATCATCAATTGAGAACATAAAATATTGGTTCTATCATGGCTATCAACAAAAACGATTGGAGAACGCCTGCTCCCTATGGAGGAACGGGTTGGACGTATCTTTTCATCCAATTTCTCGCATTTCTTTTCTTCTTCTTTGCCTCCTTCACATGCTGGTTAACTGTTTCTCAGACTACAGAGCTAAAGGTCCTCATCGGATACTGGAGTCGAGAATTGCCCGAATATGCCGAAGCAGCAGCCCTTGCAGGAACGAATCGCAACTATTGCGTATCCTGGGATTCCGCTACCAAAGAGCAGTTGTTCGACGGTCCGTGGCGCTTTGGACGAGCTGTTGGAGTAATCGGAGCAATCCTAGCGATCCCTGTCTTTCTCATTAGTTTGTGCATAACCTTAGTCAGTCTGAACATGATATACTTCAAAGCTTTATGCTGCACTCACATCTTAATGGGATTGCTCAGCACGTCGCTTCTTGCGGGCCTGGGATCGGATGTGTGTGAAGTTGAAAGCTGCAGACTTGGACCAGGAGGTTACCTAGCTATTGTTGATACGTTTCTGTGGATGGCAGCTGCAATCGGAGCCTACATCTTGTCTTTGTGGCGTCAAGAGTCTGAGCCTCCCAAGACAGATGCCAAACCGAAAGTAGTACCAGCGAAACTACGACAAACAGTTGTCTCCACAGGAAACAACCCTTCCATTTCAGAGAAAGAAAACGAGGAAATGCCAGTTTCCCAATCAAGGAAGAAGAAGGTGCAATCTACTGCAAAATCTAAAAAGAAGAAGAAGATCACTGGCAAGAAAAGTTTTCAGGAGCCATGATGTGCACTACTGTAAGTATATTTGAAGCTTAAAGAACAATAACAAATGCACTGAAGAACAAAATCGCTTCGAGATAATTTGGCCAACGTGAGTTATTACTGCAGTTGATGTTACCGCACGCACTAGCACAACAGTGCTAGTGTTTACTAGTAGTTACGAAAGCTAGTAACCCCTTAGTATTGCATGACGAAAAATTTACAGTTAGAGCAAGACAAGTTAATCGTCCTGCCGATGTATGTACGACGCAATTTTCACAGCTTGTAAGTTAGCAAAGCGTTTCTACCTAATGACATACGTTAATTTACAATCCGTTACCAAAATTATTCATATTCATACCTCCGGGGGTACCAGGACCGCCGCGCATATTCATATTATTGTTCATACCAGGCATAACGCCATTTCCACCCATGTTCAAGGCATTATTCGTATTGAAGGGATTCATCCCGCTGGAGCTCATGCTGATGTTCATGCTGTTCAAACTGCTCATGGGCATTCCATTCATCCCGTACCCCCCAGCCATGAAGCGTTGTTGCATTCGACGCATCGCAGCAAATTCTTGAAAGAGTTTCTGGTCCATCAAGTTTTGTTGCTGAGATTGCTGTTGAAACGGATTCTGGGTGGATGCTCCTGGAAATCCTTTTTGAAAGTGATTGAGCAAAGTATTAGCAGAGGCTTCGGCTGCACTAGGATATTGTTGATCTTGCTGTAGTCCTTGGTGCTGCTGCTGTCGCAACCCTTGGCCTTGAGATGATACATCCAGCATCATCTGACGTTGGGACATGCCCATCAGAGCTTGGTCGATGGGGAGTTCTTGTATGTTCCGGATGTATTCTGATTGCGGTGGAGCTTGAAACTGGGAGAGATTTCGACGATTCATTCCACTTTCGAGCAAGAAACGCATGGAATCTGACTGTTGCTTGTTGACATTTTGCATGACCTGCAACTGTTGCATCGGATGGCCTGAGGCCATTCTTCCAGCGAACATGGCGGCGTGTGCGCTCATGGGGATGGAGACTGTGTTGGATCCAGTAGCCGAACTCATATCCTTTTCGTTAAAAGCTATATTGCGTTGTGCTTCTTTCCATGCCCCCAATTCAATCTGATAGCGATCCTTTTCTTTTTTTGCCATATCTTCGAAAACTTTTTTCTGCTCAGGTTCGAGAGATTTCCATTTAGCACCAATAGTCCTTGCCATGACTGCAAAGCCAATCTTACCGTGCGTCTTGCAATGAACTCTCTTCTTCAGGGCCTCTTGCTCCGGTGTTGGAGCATCATCGCCCAACATCAGAGCTCTTTCGCGAGCGAAGAATAGATTGTAAGCAGATAAGGGACGATTGGGCTTATCGCGCGGTTTGCGCCATTTCTTCTTTCGCCTAGTCTTTTTCTCTGCCTTTACCGTAATCCCCTTTGCTCTTTTGACGGAGGATTTATCAGTAGCCATTGCATCGCCTAAGGACTTTTTCGAAGTCCCTGCCTTCGACAATTGGCCCATCTTGAGAGGATTCGAAGATCCGCTCACTGTTACGTCTCCGACATCATTTTGCTTTTCCCTTTCCCACCCCTGGGATCGGTCAACAAATAGTTCTCCGTCCGCGTGTGGGGCGAACGGTGCTGATCCACCATGTTGTTCAACTGACCCAATATTCATGTTGCGTTTGTTTTTTCTGACTACAAGTATGTTACTCGTATCTGAACTAACAGTAAATGTGTGTGATCGATTAAACAGTGCTCTCAAATACGACTACTACTTGCTAGCTAGTAGAGTGAAAATGTATTATTGCTTTCCTGCTGCCTCTCATTGAATTCCCATACTGCGTACAAAATTTCTTTCGACCAAATCAGAACCGGAGTCCAGGCTTGTTACTCCGGTATGATTGACCAGCTTATGATGCCTCGCCGTTTACATTGAGGTTTCATTGAGATTTATTCTTGCTGGGAATCGTGAATGGTTATTTGTCATCAGACTTATCAGTTCGACTAAATAAGCCTCTTTCTAAAGAGGCATATTTGATTGAGATGCTCAAGTACCCTCCAAGATATTTCATTCCCAAAGCCCCTTGCAATTATAGTACTATTAGTTCTGAGGCGCACTTCTTCGGAAACGAAAACAGGTGGTGTCTCATATTCCAGGCACATGTCTCGTTACAGTCTTTTCAATCTCGCTCTTCCTTTGCACAAGAAAGCTGATGATACGCGTCCAATGCAGCACTCCGTTGACTCGGTAGGTCTACCGGTCATACCAAATCCTTTATCTATCATCTTGATGTTGTGTTTGCGCTGTCTCTCTGGTAGAGAGCTACCTAACAGCAAGCTACTACCAGCACTTCACAGTCAATAGATTTGCTCTGCTCTGAAGGATGCTGCTTCTAACAGTAAAATAAAATAGTACTTCGAAATATTTTAACATCACAATAGTCGTTGTAATAATAGTAGTTCTATGTTAATCTTGAGAATCGAACATCATCTTCACAACCGAGTTGTCCTCAAAATTTATTGCACTCAAAATAATTAAAATAAATCTACTCCGAGTACGTCGTATCTACTAGAGCTCTCATTTCCGAAGAAGCCGTAATAATAACAGCTTCTTCACCGACGTGGACTGGTAACGCATTTTCTGCTCCTTCCATACTTTTCGCAACAGTCACCGGAGTACATTGGCGAGTACATACAAGGTAGTATGATACATGCTCAGCCCCTTCGCTGCAATCGATTTTCTTCGCAGACATCGGAGTTCAAATAAAATAATAATACTCCGTTCGACGCAATAAATTTCATGTTTATGTATTCCGGAAAGATAATCAAAAGAGAGGATGCACATCAATTAACCTGCAATGAACATGAAAATAATTATACGAAAAGAGAGAGGAAACATGGATGAGCCAAAACCTTCTCCAGCAGACGATTTTTTTAATTCTCTCTCTCTGTAGTGAAATCACAGGTCACAGGGTTTGCGAGTAGCGGATTGAAGTGTGGGTGCCTCTTTACGATGGCAATATTTCGACCGTTGGGGTAATGGATTGGGGCTCAGCGTATATTAAAGTTGTGTTTTGATTGGATCGTCAGCCTTTTTTCAAAAAAGTCCGATGCCAGTAGTCAATGGTCACAGGATTTTCTTCAACGCCCTTTTTCCTTGCGGTCCTGTCAGATGTGTGCGCAACTCCAGCGACTCGGCACTTCCATAGCCCATCAGACAGTACGAATAACAAATTAGAATCTTCTCACTGACCAAAGAAGGTCTCTGAAGGTGTCCTAAGTTGGAGTCATCCTCTGGGATTGAAGTTCCGGGGTTTTGGACGAGCGTCGTTCCTTTTTCCGAGCCATTCTTTTCCTTCACAATTTCAAGACGTGTTGTACGACACAGATGATTCCGTCTCATTATATCAGTTTCATCGTTTTATGATCATAAGGAAAAGTCAGACCTCTCCTCAAGTTCTCAACGCACCCATTGCCATGATCTCGCTTGGCACGTGCACCTTTACATGAATTCGACACACTAAAACGAGAGAAATCACCAAACTTACTCAATTTTGACGCAGAGATCACTTGCTGCGACGCCCCGCCGCCATCGCGGTAGCGTTGGACCAGCCGTCATCAGACGGTTTTGGATCTTTCACCGCCTTTTGGATCGAAGGTCGCTTCGAGGTAGCAGTTTTTTGAGCCGATGATCTTCTGACTGGGGCGCTTTCAGTTGGCTCCTTCTGAAAGGATCTCCTCTTGGGAGGTTCGGAAGCCGTTGGAGACTTTTTCCCGGACGAAGTTCGACTTACCCGACCAGCCTTGTCAGGAGGTGTGGGAGGATCGCCGTTTTCCTTGTCGAGAGAGGGAGCTTGGATCTTTTTCAAGGTGTTCTCGTTGCTCTTAGTCCGGCCAATGGTCCTTCCGGTGGCGTCCTTTCGGGGAGTGATAACGTACTTCTTCCGATTGGGTCCTGGCGACTTGGCTGACTCGCCTCCTTTCTTATTTTTCATGGCTTTCTTCATGTCCCAAATAAGCTTCTCTCGTTCATCATCGTCTTCAATTTCACCTTGCAACTCTTCTGCTCCGTCGTCGCTTTGTGAAACAATGAGTGACTTGGAGGCACACTCGCTCCTTGGGATTTTACCAATGGTACCAGTCTTCATATCAAAATAGATGATGAAATCATCTTCCCCTCCACTCCCTTTTTGCTCTTCATTCGTGTCTTTGTTTTCCTCAGGACCAGGAGCAGTGCCGGAGAAAGGGTCGATATATCCATTGGCAAATTCCGCGCGGAAATTATATTTCTTGTCAGGATCTAGCTCCACAATTTCGGGCCCTTCGTCGACAACTGGTTCGACCTCCTTGGGTGGAGCACGTGGTTTTGGCGGATCCTTGGGAAGTGGTCCCTTCTTGTTGCGTGGGATGGCTTTGTACATTTCCAAAATGTCTTCCATGAGACCAAACAGTCCAAGATCTGCCATGACATCGTTGAACGACAACACTTGGCGGAGGTAGAACTGGATGATGGATTTTTGATGAGGAGGAAGGATATCATTGAGCACCTTATCTTGGAGATCTGTAATGATGTCTTTCGCAGACTTCAATAGTTCATAGACATGAAATCCATCTGACGTTTGTTTGGGAATGATGATTGAAAGAAAGAAAAGCATTAGTAACGTTGATGCGAAAAAAAGGTTTGGAATTGACGAGGAAACACTGACCTTCAATCATGACGGCACCCAACTCGAACTTGTTGTACCCCAATTCTTCCTCGTCGGCTCCCGTAGCCGGCATAAAACGTGAGATTTCTAGTTCCGACTTGGCCAGTTGGTCGGTCATATTCGTCATTGCCCGTTTTCCCATGACAGTTTGCGATTCAGCCGTAATCTTGCCATCGTTGACGAGATCCTTCACGGCGACTACAGTCCCAGCCAACTTTTCCATGCTCCAAACCAAGCGAGCGTAGGACATTTTAGCATTTTGCTCCCCAGCTGGATCGAGGTAAGAGCGATACGTGTCGAGAAACGACGTCTTCCATCCCTTAAACTCTTCTTCGGTCTTGAGAGCCTTGGCATCAGCCAAGAGTCTCGTAAGAGCCGGATCAGTAGTGATCGGGTTATTGGTCATGGAACGCCTCGGCGCGTTCTTGGGAATGTCAGCCATATTGGTGGTACAACTTTGTCAACCCCGATGAAGCAAATATTTTACGTTGTGAACGTTCCAACATGATTGTTCAAGGAGAAGGACAAGAGAAAGCAGGATGTAGTACCTCGTAGAAGGTAGAAGTGACTTCCTCTACCTCGCATTTACTAGCTAGTCGTAGTCGTAGACTGGTGACAGATCGCTGACCGGGACCTTAATAGTGATGCCGTTGCGTGTCGATGAGATTCTATGAGATATGGTACCGGTACTCGTCTACGGTACTCCATACTCGTAGTATCCGGTAGCCGGTAGAGTAGCGACGTGACGACAGGGAGGGGTTGATGATGAGAGGATGACCCTTCGTTTTGGATGTCTCTGCGAAACATTTTGAATGTCTCTGTAAAATTTCTGATCTTTTCCTCGGGTGCGCGCATGCCAAACCAAAAATGAAAAGAACGCTGTTGAAGAATCTGTCACCTCCATCATCATGCATCCTGCTTGCATGCGATCGAGAAGTTCGGGTCCGAGCAAGAGGAGACGGAACCTTCCAAAAACAACCAGAAGTTGGAATGGCAGTCATGTCACGTTGTTTCAACGGTATTACATTCGTAACATTGAATCGCTTTGTAACCATGAGATATTCCACTTCCTCCGTTCTCCTAACGGTGTTGGTGCTTCAAATTTCGGCGTCTCCTCGAATGATTACCGCCTTTGTACCTCCAACGCGGGGATGCCCACCACATCGAATGATTTCCTTAAAGATTGCCACACAATCCTCATCACAAAACAGGTTTGAAGATATACTAGAAGATCACGACGGACGAATCAATCCAGAACTAGCCCAGCGTATCTGGAAATGGGAGCGACAACAACGACTAAATTTGAATCTTCCAGATTTTCAAAGCTATTCCACCCGTGACGGCCTACGATGGGTCAAAGAAATGGTCGACGCAACTTTGGGGAAAGCCACCGCCACATCCAGAGGCGTGAGGAAAAGATCACCTCCCAATCACGACGACTTGATCCAAGAGGGCGTGATTGGCCTAATGCAAGCTTTCAAGACCTTCGAACATCAATCGCAACCAAACGAATCTTTTGAAGATTTCGCCAAAGCCACGATTCGTCAGGCCTTACAATCATATACATTGGAGCGTGCCAAGGGGACAGGGACTGGACCGTCCTATGTGGACGGATCCAACACAAAACATCGCAGACCCCCACCACTCAGCATGGAAAGTACGGTAGAAATCGCCGACCCTCTCGAAACGGAACGCTATTATTTCAATCAAGATGAATGGGATGTACGAGAAGGACTGGTATTGGACGATGGAAAATCGTTAAAACGAGAAGAGCTCGTAGAAGACTACTTAGATGAATCCCTGCAATATGAGGGGGAAGATCAAATGTGGATTCACGAGCAATCGGTGGCGGCTCCTCTCCGAGATTCCATCCCTGAATCCAGAGACGATGAGGCCAACAGAAGACTAGAGGATTTGCTCTCGAATCCGACGTCTCCAGATGATCTGGCATTGACGGATATGATCCTCTATAATGTTGACGATTTCCTCGGAAAGACGTTGGAAGAAGTGGAGGTCCAAGTCATTCAAATGAGGTTCGGCTTGGACGACGGTGTCCCCAAGACACAAAAGGAAATTTCGTTCGAACTCGGCTTGACTGTCAGTCAGGTACGAAAGCATCAGAAAAAAGCTCTAGAAAAGCTACGAGCAACTTTTACGGATCAATACGCCAGTGACCAAAGTAGTCGCGAGGACTTTTGGGAGGATACTGTATAAAGAATGTCATATTTCAGTGGCTGCAACCTGGCAAATTCTCCAAAAAAGGAGATTAGATTATGGTGTGCCTAAAATGGAGATGGCGTTTTGACTCAATTTGCTGCACCAAATCAGTGCAGAGTAGAAAAACCTGCTACGCCTTGGGTTTGAAGTAACAAAAACGCAAATCATGAATAGTACTGTAGTAGTAGTATTAGTAGTTTGCATTGTTTCAATCAGAAGTACGTTCCCAAGATATTAGACTGAGGAGTAAGCATCGGAATTATTGTTGAGCATGGGCATTTCAAAAGGATCTGTTGATGTCAACTTCGCAGATAGGAGACTAGGTGGTACTAGTAGCTTACTTAGGTAGTCGTAGTGGTTGGCATAGCCACATAATAACCCAATACTACTACCGTAGTACATTGAAAGAATTTCTTTACTTTCCTCGTTAGTGGTAACTCCCCCCCCCTGAATTGGATCACCTCGCTGTGATAGGGGAGCTTCACACTGGTTTGTCAGAGAATGGAAACTGCTACACAGTAAGAATCCATAGATTATCTACCGGTGGAAATGTTTCTTTTAAAAGTACAATCTGTCTTTTTGGGTTGCAACAGGTAGAAGATATCAACAAACCCAACACATTATTGATGTATTTTCCTGCATTGCCACTACGACATATTGTTTTTGGAAGAACACACCATATGCGACTGTTCAATGATTCCAACTTTTCCTCTTTCGTGAGGCTTTTGCCTTTCCAGTCCTTAATTGTCTGCAACATAGTACTGAGTGGATGGAAAGCTGTTGCATGGTTAGCTTCACCCCCTTGGAGCCAGATTGAAGATGGGCTAGCCAACTTCTCACATCGGGAATCGGTGGCAGCTGGTACTTGCCTTTAAAATGAACTCCATTATCTTTACTCTAGTAGCTAATCAGAGGAGCTAGCTAGTGTGCCCTATTTTTCTCTATTACTCCGTACTAACTGTAAATGAACGTCACACTGATTGCCAAGTACTACGTAGTCAACGCGGTGCAAAAAGTAAGGTCGTGCAAAAAGTGAGGTCACTGTGTGCGGAGCGCATAAATATTCCCACTTGTGGCCTGAATGCAAACTAAAAATGTCTCCGATTGCTCACAAACCATACAACTGAAGGGTTCTTTTAGCTTTTGAGCTAAACTTACACCGTAGACTACCAGAATCTTGTCCCTCAGAACTTAGTTGAAAAGAGACATTGTTTCCAAGCATAACCAAAAAGGTAATCCACATAAATAATTACTAACCAAGAAATGGGATCAATTCTCATTGCTCCTTTACCCTGATCTCCAAAGAGAATATCCCACTGTTACATAGTTTATTCTTGCTAGTATAGGAATTTCAGAGGGCTGCTATGAACTTGAGAGTTGCCGTACCAAATTCATTGCGCAGGATAGGGAACAATGGTGCCGCCTCCTTCACTTTGGAGTAGTATCAGAAATCACCACTTGTCAAAGTACAAAAGAGCCAAATATGATGCACTCACTTCCTCCCAACATGAGGTCTCCAGGACCAGGACTGCAACAGCGAAAAACCAAGTTTTTAGATGGTAAATGGCTTGAGGATCAGAGAGGGACATCCCTTGGAGGTGGGAGAAGAAACAAGACAATTTTATTGAGGGTTTAGAGGGTTAGGGTTAAAAAAAAGTATGTAGCTCGCCCCCTCTTCAACCTTCAAACTGACTGGGATGAGAGGCCTGTGATGAATTTATTGATGATGAATTCCCGAAGTCATTTTGATTTCGCGGTCACTTCCAAGAACTACGTACGATCAATACCGGAGATTGACTGTGAAAATGAACTCCGAGACATACATAATATTTCACGAGTTCTCGGTCTCACATTTTGAGACGTAGTACTTCGTACCGTTTTCTATATCATGGGGTAAGTTCGGCTCTGGTGGTTGTCTTCTCCGGTCAAAAGACGGTTGCTGATTGTTCAACTCTAACTTCTTTGCTTTGCAGTTGTTGTGCCAGCCAACCAACGGCCGAAGCAACTGCAAAGGATCCAACAACAAACGCAGAGAAAGCCAAAGAAACGGGTTCGGAATTGGCATTGCAATCCGGCGAAGCAAATGGTGGAACGATGACATCTATTCCACCAGAAGCTCCAATATCAGATCCTACGGCTCCACCGACCACAGTTCCAGAACAAGCTTCGGGCGTGGCACAATCTCCCACCCCGAAATCGTATGTTGCACCTGCCCCTGGTGTAAAACACGTCCGTGAAGCCTATCAAGGAAAAGGATGGGCGCCACCTCAAAAAGAATGGGAGGCAACAGAAAAAAGAAAGGGCGACAAGACCAGAATCGAAGTTGAAGATGAATGGGATGAAGACGGAAATCTTCGTAGAACGACCATAAAGCACATCACGACACCAGATTGGAAGGTCAAGAAAGAAAAGACTATTGAAATTATACCTGCCGAAGAAGCCGAGAAAATGGGCTTGGGTCGAAAGCCATAGAAATGCCAATAGTTGTTTATTAGCAGTGACAGTCAAATCGATAATGGAATGGAAGAGTGAAGACGTCGAACTAATCGGAATTTCCTGTTATTAATCTTTACATTTATTTCTCTTTTATTCATGGTATGAATGGCAGTCACAGGTCATCACATCGCACGACACGGACATTCGCAGGTACAGAAATTCCTACAGCTTTTCGATCACTGCCAATAGCATTTCGTCGTATCCCCGAAGATGCTCTTACCGTCTTGTACTCAATCATCGATGATGAGAGAGAGCATCTCTACATCCCGCCGCCGAACCGATTCTGGAATCGTCTCATCATGGCAGCGTCGATGCTATTTGGACCACCTTGGTGAGACTCGTTACTGCCAGACATACCACTGTTGGAAGCATCCATTTGGTTCATTCCTTGCATCATTCTCATCTGTTGCAAGCGTTGAAATTCCAGGTCGTTCATCGGCGGAAAGCCGCCACCCATTCCCATCGTACTACCCATCATTCCGACGCCCATTGGGCCTCCCATCATGGACGAGTTTATCATTTGCATACGGGCCATCTGCAACTGCTGATAATCAGAAATCCCACCTCCTGATCCATCCATTCCTAAAGATCCTTGTGGTGGTCCTTGGAACTGGTTCAGAAGCGCATTGGCAGAGGCCTCGGAAGCGTTGGGAAACTGCTGTTGAACTGAATCTCCCATGAAAGGTCCCCCCCCAAACATGGAGGTGGCGCGCTCCTCCTGCATTGAACGTAGATAATCAATGGTGGGCATCTGCTGGCGTTGGTGTGCGTCTGTGCCAAAGAAAGGGAACCCGCCACGATTGGCCATCATTTGCATCCGAAATCCCATTTCTTGTTCGGGCGTGAAGGGTACTCTTTCAACTTTGACATCTTCCTTTTTGGATGACCCCCTCTCTCCTTTGGACGCCTTTCGCGCTTCTTCTTCCTTTCTCTTCTGCTCCTCTTTCCACACTGCAAGCTCTTTGGCATATCGTGCCTTCTCCTTTGCAGCAACTCCTTCGAACTCCTGCTTTTCCTCATCATCCAAAGTCTTCCATTTGGCTCCAATTACACGTGCCATCTCTGCAAACCCGATTTTCCCGTGAGTCTTGCGATGGACACGTTTCTTGCCCTTGTCATTGTCGTGCTTTTCGGCTTCATCGCCAAGCATCCGTGCTCGTTCCTTCTGGAAGAATAAGTTGTAGGCTGAGAGCGGACGATTTGGCTTATCACGCGGTTTCTTCCACTTTTTCCTAGCTCGACGTTTCTTCACTGTTAATTTGTCAATCTCAGCAGCGTCAGTCCCTGTTTTGAAATCAGAGGCGACATCATCGTTGTCCTCGTCTTCTACCATGGTGCCCTTCTCCCTGTGGTCCATGGCTTTCTTTTTCAAATCACTGCCACGTGAAGATTCTGGGGATCCACCGCTGGAAGACTTTTTGAGATCTTCTAAGCGACCTTCTCCTCCTGCCGCTGCACCCGGTAGAATCCCTTGCGTGCGATCTACAATTTCTCCAGACGCTGCGTAGGGAGCTTTGGAGGCATCCGTAGGAGCGATGTTCATCTCCTTGTTATCGGTGCGCTCTGAGACGTTTATTGTGACCAGACGTTCTTGCAACAGCCAAAATTGGTGTGTCGCAACACAAGGAGATTATAACAATATGGTTATTCCGTTCACCCGCGTGTGTGTAAATGTATATTGCTTAACACTGGAATAACCTACTCCCGAACAAGACACTGTATTTGTTTGATACTGTACTCGTTTCGAAAAAAAGGCAACAGCAGCCAACGGTATAATTGTTGTTTTTTTTCTTCTCTTTCCCCTCCAACTAGCTGGTGTGGAATCGTAAAGAGATTTATAATATGAATTATAAATTACTGTAGAGCTGTTGACGATGATGCTATAACAGAGAAGACGGCTTTGGGTGAGAACTTGAAGCACCAGAAGTCGTCTGGAGCAGAGGCACCTTGGTAGCTAGGAAGTTCACATAGACAACAAGAACACACCAGGACGGTGAGAGTGATGAGAATGCCACTCTCTGTCACACCAAACATCATACTACGAGAACGGTACTCCGGATGGTACGTAGAAACAACTCAATCTACCACTTGCTACTACAGTAGCACCGAATGCGAAACGGCCGTAGCGACGATTTTTTAAAAGTTTTGGCCTTGGAACGCGAGCACACAGCTACTTACAGCCGCGGCCTTTTGTTAAAGAGCGCCAACAATGAGCATTCCTTGTTTTCCGTTGGAATTCCGTCAAGGTAAGCGACTACGTTACTTCAGTCAGACACCGGTTGCATCTGCGCCTTCGTCCCGATAGTATATATTTTGTGGTCCATCTCATTTATGAACATTTAACACTAAAGTTTCAATTAAATTTCTCCCCGGTGTCTGTCGCAACAGTCGAACATCTATGTATGATACGGGATACGAATTATTCCTACTACTGTACGACGTACTCCGCACCATTAGGCCTTCTTTATATTAGATACGGAGTTGTGTCCATCGAGAGCAAAATGAAACCGATACTTTATTACAGAACAGTGAATAGCTGTAACCATCCATCAAACAAATTACGACGTACGGGCCAGTTAAAAAAATATTACTGCTACTGCTGCTGCTACTATGAAGTTTCTTGACTGTGAATTGCTTTCCTGTTAGGGCAGTTGATCGCCACAAGTCTCGCTGTTTCTCCATGATTTTCCTTATTGAATTGCGGCGTAGATCAAAGGTGTATCTGCATCATTTCTGATTGGTTTGTGGTGTCCACTGACATTTCTGCAGTGGACATGACATCATAAGTCAAAAAAGCATCGAGTGCAGCGTCGTAGCACTGCATCAGAGATGCTAGTAACGACAAATTTTTTACACGTACAATCAACAAACTTTGGTTGGATCAGGTAAAAAGACACATCAACAGACCAAAGCTATCAAAATACGGTCACGGTCTTAGCTATCATCCAAACAACTTTTGGAAGAATGCTACATGTCTAACGTTTCACCTCTCAGAAATTGTAACGTGTTTTTTTTTGATTTCCAGTTGTCCATGGTGGGTAGCAAAGTACTGAGGGAATAAATTGGAAAGTTGGTGCATGATCTGCCCTGCCCCTTTGGAGGCCAGGCAAGGAAGCCAACTTCCTGGATGCAGAATTGTTTCCAGCAGGTAGTTGGTTTAACCTTAAAAATAGACAACTGTTCTTCCTTGTATTCCCCATGCATAAGATATCCTTGCAGAAAACAATTGAAAGAATTACCCCGCCGAATGTGGTAGCTAATTATTTCGAGTTTCATTAGCGTGCGTCTGCTGCACTTTGGATTTGCTCGGATATTTCACTTTTGGTTTGGGACGATACCGAGGGCTGGTGGGATTCAGGCATTCCTTGTGTCTTACAGTACTGGATGAGCCGTCCGAGTTTTGCGTCTGTATGAGTGTAGTTCTGTGAAGGGTGCCGTTGCTGTCATATTTTTCATCCACTTCTTCCCGGATGATCTGGGATTTTGTCTTACTAGGAGGCTTGGAGGCCTTTCGGCGAAGGGTGATTCGAAAAGGAGGCGACACAGGTGGCGGCAAGTGCTGCTCCGTGATTTTCCTTGACGCCTTTGCTCCAGGAGAATGGTGGGGAGACGAAGTAGGAGTAACCATAATGTGTCTATCTTTGTCTGTGGTTTGTACATTTGGTATTGATAACCCCACCGCAGCAATGCGATTCTCCGATTTCTTGCTCTGATGGGACTTTGTAGGAAATTTGCGAGTAGGTGTTGTTCTCGCACCTGAACAATTTGGGACGCCTTCAATATGAGTATGTCTCGGTCCGCTTTCTCGGGATCGTATCATCTTCTTATCTTGCTTGGGGATGGCGGCGAGTGTTTGATGAAGGACATCATCATAAATAGGATGAAACATATTGGGCCGTATGAATCTTTGCAACTACCTGTACGTACATAGTCTACTGAAGTGTTTGTTATTTTGCTCTATGATATTTTCATAACATAGAGTACGGAGGACTCTTTTGTCATGAAATTAAGGAAATGTCCCTTTTTGAAAGCGTCGTTCGCAAGGATGACGGCAGAATAGTATTATTACAGCAAATAGCTTCGACCATGCCGCATTGCTCACTGACTGTGAATTCGTTCTATTCCTCTGTATATCGACTGCAATAATTGAAAATGTAGGAACAACATTGCCTCGATTTCCCCAACAATAAGATGATTTAGAAAACAAGAAAGGACTTGATACTTTCTTCATTCCGTTACCTTCTTAATGTTTGGGAGATGGTGAAATTGTCTCTCTTCTACACATCCTCTTGCTATTAAGAAATCTCTTAACAAACACAATGGTTTAAGCTGTGAAGCATTGAAGCAATATTATTCAGAAACAAGTACGACAGACGGTAGTTAAGTGCTGCAACGTCACCGTGTCGAAGTACGTATGATAACTCTCCGTCGTCTTATGATAGCGAGATTTCTTGTTCAACCTGGTCATGAACGGAATTGGTCTTCTTGCCTCCAAACTAACGGCGCGTACGTCGTACTTTGTTTCAAGAACTGGAGGAACAAACACGACCAGTGATCCCACCGTAAATGACTCCCATAAATACTCCATTGACGAGTGGCCCAACAACATTTCTTCGATGACTGGGAAGAGAAAGACTGCGCGTTGGGAAGCGCGTACACACAACTTCTTACCGTAGTTCCTCTCCGTGGTGGGGTTGCCTCTTTTTGTTTCAGCGAAAAGAGAACCTTGCGCTGTTTCTACTTCACTTTCTCCCTCAACTTTGTGGCATCAATCCGTTTCTGTTGGTGATCATCATTGCTGCCTCAATAATCTGCTGCTGCTACCTGTCGAATCAAAAGTAAATACTGCCGTTGCGATTGCTACTATTCAATACCAATCTGTCCTGTTTTCTATCTTGCTAGCTACTAATAGAATTGAAGACAGCTAAAAGCGTCGATCGTTAAGACTCCGTCCTCCAGCTCGGCTTTGTGCTCGCATTCGTGCTACATCCTCTAGGTTTTCTCCCTTCAGATCAAGCTGTATTATTTCGGCTTGTTATCCATCTCTTTTTTCTTATACAGCAACTCATGCATCCTATGCGCATTTCGGATAATTTGTCTGCTGCCACGACGACAAACGGTTGTGCTGCTGGTCTTCCGGGGGAAGTTCCAAGAGATTTATTCATTTGTAGAGATTCAGAAGTGGAACCTCAGGAGGCAGAGGACTGTGATTCCTGCGCAAGTTCTGGGAATCCACTCGCCCACGGGGAAGGGACGCAACGAAGTGTCGCGCGTGACCGCAACACAAATAGACAGTCATCGGAGTACGGGAACGGCAAAGGGCAATTCCTTCATCATCTTCACCCTCACAGCATTCCGGGGACCAGCAAAGAAGTCATGAAAGCCATCAACGATGGAGCTGCCTCCTATATATCACACAAACAAACACCGGGGTCTTCCACATCCAAGATTGTCGATCAAGCTCTTCATGTAGTGAAATCTAAAGGCACTTCAGGCCGGTATTGCGAGCACACTCCAAGACGAAACGAGGGGGACGCATCGCAATCGTCTCATGCATCATGCAATACTACCAACCACAGCGTTTCCACAAACGCAACTGCGGCCAGCTCCACTACTGCTTCTTCGAACAACAATACTGTCTCTCCAGATATCGCTCCACAACCTGGACCCAACTTTATTGCTCCCTCTTTACGCAAAATCGCCAAGAAGCGAAGAAAGGAACCAGATAGGGACGGAATGGAACGAAGCAGCTTCCATCACACCAAGTCTAGTAAGGAGTACCTTCGCAAGGCCCAGGAAGCTTTGAAGCAACAGAAAGAACTGCATGATTCGTCGGTGCAATCGTCGAGTGATCCAGTCTCCGAGCCTATGCATAGTCCTCGCTCCAACTTTCGGATGCTAAACCAAATCGATGCTGCTATTGCTCAAACAAAAATTGCATCTGCTCCCTTCTCCCCAAGCCAATCTTGCAACAATGTTGTGCTTACAAGCAAGACCGAAGATAATAGTGTCTCGACCAATCCATATGGTTACGAAGATCCGGATACTGCTTCTACTCCCACAAACACCAATCCTTACGGCTACGAGGATCCCGACGAAACCGCAGCCAAGATACTCCCTGCTGCTCGAAGGGTAGGACCTGCCCGCCGGCGTGGAAGCGTTACAAAGTATTCGCTGCAGGCTGTGCAAGCCGCACAAAAGGCAACAGAACGTATCATGAGACTTCAAGGACTGAACTGGAAAGCTGTGACAGAGAACTCTACGAATAACTACGACACTCCAGATCGATCTACAACCCCACCCAGGAGACTGTCGCATCTTCGTCACGCTATGGAAAGCACATTACCACCCGTCTCTTCTAGTCATCAGACTCAAATCGAGCAGTCCATTCTGTCGGTGCCGATCCGAAGGCGAAGCATCCCACTTGATAGTTCGGACGATGAGCCTTATCCCGACAAGTCCAAGAATCATGTTGCTGATAACTCTC
Source organism: Nitzschia inconspicua (assembly GCA_019154785.2). Lineage (NCBI taxonomy): Eukaryota > Bacillariophyta > Bacillariophyceae > Bacillariales > Bacillariaceae > Nitzschia > Nitzschia inconspicua. The sequence goes on along the minus strand of JAGRRH010000009.1, from coordinate 1,340,816 downwards.
ATATCCCAGAAGCTCGTATGGAAATATCCGACCCTTATGGATACGAAAGTACTGCAATCGAAAGAGAGGATGCTTCCTCAGGCAACCAACTTGGATACGATGACCCCGATGCTGTTCTAGCCACGTCCGCCCAAGAAGCTTCCTCTTCTAATCCTTACGGGTACGATGACAAAGACACCGTTCCACGTCAACCTATTCGTCGCCATCCCAGAGCCAGACGCCGTGGCTCTATAACGAAGTTCTCGCTTGACGCAGCCCAAACTGTGAAAACGTTGGAGTCTGAATTATCAGGACCGTCAGATGATGCCAAGTCAGCGCATCCTTCGAAGGGCTCTGGCGACTTTATCGTGGCACTCAAGCCTCCGGCTGTCGGTCGCCCTGCAGGATTCGGTCCGAAAAACCGTCGAAGAATAGGCGTTCTGCCAACGGGAGCTGAGTTGGACCAGGACAGCACCGGTGGTGTTTTCCAGCTCCGACAAAATCATTCATCTAGCAGCGATCATGCATCGCCGCTTCGCAGTGCGCCAAGGAGAACGGGATCTGCACGATCTGCCAGCTCCCGCCATCTTGCTCGTTTCAGTGCTCCCGGCCGTTCCGATTCCTACTTATCGCATGGATCCGTTGCTTCCTGGGAAGACGACGCTGATTCTCTTGCTCCTGATATGGAATCGCTCTGTAGCATTCATGATCGAGGCGATCTTGGAATGGACTTTGCTCCCGTTCCCCCAGTTTCGGGCCTCAGTCCAATCACACCAGGTTTCACTCCCAGCAACAGGCAACAGTCATTATCTCGCACATGCAGTGGAAAGAGCGACAGTGATCCAAGCAGGAAGCTTCAAGAACTTCAACGATCTTTCTCGGATCGTAACAACGCTGCCATCATAACATTTCCCACCGATGGCGACTTCCCCATTCTTCCGTTCGCGCCCACCGGTGGTGACTCTAGAAGCAGTGCAAGGATGCCAGCACCGCCTGTCAGGAGAGCCCCCTCGCACTCTGCCTCTGGCAATTCTGCAACGTTTCTGTCAGACCAATCGCCGACTTCCGTTTCGACTTGAGCTGATGCAGCCAACGACGTACAAATAATATTAACAGTAAGTATGCGTCATTAGAACAATTTTACTATTACTTTTCTCTGCAAACTGATTTGGTACGCGTGGGTAGCGCGATGCAAATGTTACATGTCATGGAGCAAATGGATGGTGAATCTAGACGCGTGTGGAATCTGTGCACGGTGAAACGATCTTGGGGAATCTGGTTGTGATCGATAGGAACCTTTCACCTTCCTAATTTCCTGGAACAAATTGCAGGACTCTGTCCTTTTTACCGATGGAACTGGACTTTTGACGGGTAATTGCAGCTTGGGCCTTTGCCAACCTTGCAACAGGAACTCTGAAGGGAGAGCAGCTTACGTAGTCCAGTCCAATGTAGTCAAAAAACTTGATACTGTCTGGGTCGCCCCCATGTTCACCACAGACGCTGAGTGATAAATTCGGGTTGGCCTTTCGACCATTAAGAGCCGAAAACTTCACCAGCCAGCCAACACCATCTTCGTCAATTGTTTTGAAGGGATCGTCGGGGAGGATGTCTTTTTCGGTGTACTTTGGGATGAAAGCTCCTGCGTCGTCACGCGAAATTCCCATTGTCATTTGAGTCAAGTCGTTTGTCCCAAAGGAAAAGAAGTTGCAGAGATTTGTTCCATCTTCGTCGAGAAGGCCAGCGAGCTGATCCGAAACTAATGCTGCGCGAGGCACTTCAATCATAGTGCCAACTTCGAATGGAATGTCAGTAGAATTCAAGTTTCGGATCTCCAAAACTTGTTTCGCAGCAGCTTTGACTTCGAGAGCTTGATGCTTGAATTCCGCTACGTTTCCAACCAACGGAATCATAATTCTAGGACGAGGATCAGCAGTCGGATCTTTCTCTTTCAGATCAGCAGCTGCGTGCATGATCGCTTCGACTTGCATTGTTGTCAGTCCTTCTCGTACGATCGCCAGGCGGCAACCTCGTAGTCCAAGCATGGGGTTTTCTTCGTGCATGGATTGAATTGCGTCGATCAAGTCATCTGGATCTTCATACCCGAGAGTCTTGGCCATATCATCGTCAACCTGACTTGGACGGGGAAGGAACTCATGGAGAGGTGGATCAAGCATTCGGACTGTCACTGGTAGCCCATTCATAGCCATAAAGATGTCACGAAAGTCGCTTCGTTGGAACTCTCTCACCTTGTCCAAACCTTCACCACGAAGGATCCATCTTCTGACAACTGGAAGGCGGTCTGGCGAGAAGAATTGGTGCTCTGTACGTGTGAGACCGATTCCTTGAGCGCCAAGCTCCCTAGCCTTTGCCGCATCGGGTCCGGAGTCGGCATTGGCCAAGACTTTCAGCGAATCAGCAATCTTGTCCGCCCAATCTAAGACAACTCCAAACGGACCCTCCACCGAGACACTGCTAGTTTCAATCTCGACGCCCACAACTTCTCCGGTGCTTCCATTGATTGAAATGACATCACCCTCCTTGAAGACCTTTCCAGTGCTCTTAATGGTCATTTTACCAGCTTGTTCGTCGACCAATAGGTCCTCGCAGCCGCAAACGCATGGCTTACCCCATCCTCGAGCAACGACCGCTGCATGGCTAGTAATACCTCCACGCGCTGTCAAAATACCTTGCGACGCCCACATTCCTCCAACATCTTCGGGAGAAGTGACTTCGCGGACCAAAATGACCTTTTCATGAGCAAGCTTCTCAGCTTCCGATGTATCAAACACAATCTTACCTATTTGAAGAAAAGACGAAAGAGATAAAACATGAGAAAGATACATTCGTTTAGGAGAATCTGTTATGATATACGTCGTGCAATACAACTTACCAACAGCTGCCCCTGGGCCACCTGCTAGGCCAACGGCGACGACATTTTCTGTGTATCGACTGCTACTCAATGCCTCCTTGGAAAAGGTTGGATGCAAAATTTGTCGGACATGATCTGAATCAATCCTCATCAACGCATCCTCCTTTGTTGTCAACCCCTCGTTGACCATATCGACTGCTATCTTAAATGCAGCGTGGCCGGTTCGCTTTCCAGATCGACATTGAAGCATCCACAGTTTTCCGTTTTCGACGGTAAATTCTACATCTTGCATGTCACCGAAATGCCGCTCCAAAAGCTTGACATTCTTGACGAATTGGTCGTAGGCTTCGGGGAGGACCTCTTTCATCTTGGAGATGGGCTCTGGGGTACGAATTCCTGCAACGACGTCTTCTCCTTGAGCATTGATGAGATACTCCCCCATCATTTTAGCTTCTCCGCTGGATGGATTTCTACTGAATGCCACTCCAGTACCGCTTGTTTGACCGAGATTGCCAAATACCATGGTTTGGATGTTGCATGCCGTACCGATAAGACCGGTGATAGATTTGATTTCCCGGTATTTTCTTGCTCGTTCAGAGTTCCAGCTTCCAAACACTGCCTTGATACAAGCACGAAGCTGTTCAAGAGGCACGTCAGGGAAGACTTGATTTCTTTCCTTGTACACGTTCTTGTAGAGCACAACCAACTCCTTGAGGTGATCGGCAGTGAATTCTACGTCATTTTTAACACCGTACTTCATCTTGAGAGAATTCATCTTTTCCTCGAAGGCTTCGTGCGGCATCCCAAGAGTCACGTCACCAAACATGTCGAGCAAGCGACGATACGAGTCATAGGCAAACCGTGCATCAGTCTCTTTCGCCAAAGCTTCGACAGTCGTGTCATTCAGTCCCTGTAACAAAAGAAAACAAAATTCGTAAGTCATCGATCAATAGTCTCTGTGATGAACTTCAATCTCCCCATTAGGTTCTACTCACAATGTTTAAGACTGTATCCATCTGAACAAAATGACAGCAGCAAGCATGTACGAAAAGGAGGCTGGTCAGGATTCATGTTGATTCCGATTTTATGCAGCGAAATCTCGACTGGGTCGTACCATTCCTGGCATCGAGATGGCAGCTCCACTTCGACAAGAAAACAAAAGAGGATTCTTTTCTGCTCCAAATTTTTTGCTGGTATCTTTTTCGACTTGCTTGATCGCCTCCATGACCAAGTCCCAAACTTCGTTTGGTAGATCATCGCCCTTTTCGTAGACTTGACAAAGGGGGGTAATGAGTGTGACTTAAAACATGGAGTTCAAAGAAGTGACGTTAGGCCGAGAGTCCTGAAATTGACTTTACCCACATGCAGGCCTTCTAAATCTTGTCACTTACAGCCAGGAGGGACGTCGACTCCGATCCTTCCCATTTCCTGTAATCCAAGGCCTTTGCCTCCCAAAATATCACGGTTGGGGTTGGGCACTGGTGGTGCACTCCCTCCAAAGAGGACAACCGATTCGGCCAAGTTGATGTCAACGAGTTTCATTTTTTTGTTTTTGTTTTGTTCCGTCGAAATTGTATTTTATGTCGTCACATCGGAATATGGCGAGAGATGGGAGAGAACTGGAATTAGTACTTTGAACTTTAGCAGTAGAGTAGTTGATACTACGTATAACCATGAAAACAAGAACTTGTTCCTGCAGTAAGATTGAAAAGATTGGATTTTCACTCTAGAGGGGAAAAAAACACGAACTCGAAAAGGATCGAGGTGACAGATGCCTCTCATTTCTCCTGTTCTTTTTGCTCGCACCTTTCCTGCGATTACGACGTAAGGCACGTTCTTCACACTGTCGGGCTGTATACTGACTGTGAGGGTACGACTTTACTGTTAGCTCTCATCTAATTAGAGAGTATTTGTGTAGTGTCAACCAATTTCATTCTTCACAACAATGGCACGAAATTTCTTACAGTTGTTACAGTTAGTTACTGTTAATTGATTGTATGATAGTCAGTTCTCATTTCTCAAGCCACTCGAAAAACGGATTGTCGTGTCATCTTCAAACTTCGCATTAACTCTCTAGCTACTAGAGAGGTAGTACTAGTCGTAGAGAGGCAAATACAGAAAACTATTATTTTATTTTATGGCTCTAGAGATGACTCTACTAATTACTGTCGTAGTGTGCATCTTCGTCGTATCTCTAGTAGCTAGTAGCTACAAATAGAAGACAGCTAGCGAAGGAGCGAGATGAAAAAATGGTTTAACTTTTCCCTAGCTAGCTATGAACCAAGTAATCAATGGGATTGGTGTTGTCGTTTTCATCTGCAATCTGAAACAAGTACATTAAGAAGTCAATTGATCGCTTGGTTGCTCCTTCCCGTTCTAGTCGTGAAGCTTGCACTCGTGCAATGGACTTGTAATCAACGGTTAGAGATTCTGGCTCATCTTCGGCAGTTGGGCCGCTTTCCCCGTCCCTCTCCTGGTTGTTTGAATCGCCGCTATTGACATCGAACGAAGGGCTTCGATATCGTTCCAACGCAGCTGCATTAACATAGACTTGATCATGACCATAACCAGACATAATCCATTCCTCGTTTCGGTTGGGCTCCACAACCGGACGCTCTTCCTGTTCTTCTGGAGTAGGCGGCACGTACACTGGGACCGGTGGAGGTCGATGTCGCGGTGGAGGTCGGGGAGGGCGGGGTCGAGCGCGGCGCTCCTGGCACCATTCGCACTGGATCCCACCCTTTAGAATAACCATGTATTCCGAATCAAAGTACATATCAAGCTTCCATCTTACGTTGTCATTCCAGGAAGTTCCAAAATCCTCTTCCCATTCAATCGTCGCAGTCAATCGCCGCTGCTCGTCGTGAAACTCCACATTGTGAAAGTCGACCCGAGTTGGCAGCGGCGAGCCATCATCCAACGGGGGCAAATCGCGACAGGCTGGATGTCGGTACGAGATAAAGCAGTTTGTCGGTGATAGGAAGTGGTATGAAGAACTTCCAATATACAACCGTTTGGTGAAGACGTTTCCAAAAACCGACTTGCCGTTGTATTTGGGGATGGATCCGTCCGTCTTCGCGTGAAGACGTTGATAGAAATGTTTGTCTTGTCCCATACCAAACAAGGTGACTTTAGGCGTTGGGACGGGCCCCACGGTTTGTCGCGTCCAAACGAGCTCTGGAAATCGAGGATCCGAAGTCTTCCAACGAATCTTCTCCCCGGGTTTAGGACCCATTGGCTCTTTGGACAGGTCAACGCCTTCTTCCACCCATTGTCGGTGTTTCGATCGTGGCCACAAAGCAAACGGGTGTCGTGGATCATCGAAATTGAGAAAGAAGGACCAACCCGATTGTCGAAATTCGCTATTGATCACTCGAATCTCGGACCGCTTTTCGACTCCCTGACTGTTCGCCCAGGAAACAGTCCAGTGTCCATCTAGAGGAAACTGACATAGCGTCCGTTTTTCACTGCTGTACGTTGCGGGAATATCCTTTTCTAGTACCGTTCGCTCTCGTTTCATGTGAATTCGTCCCGAGGACAGAAACCGGTAGTCTTTGCTGAATCCAAGTATGATATCCCATTCGTAGCTCCCGTTGAGTCGTTTCGGCCACAGGACCGTCCCATGAAAGGTTCGCGACGCCTCATGAAAGTGACAATCAGGCTCCATGAATTTGATCTTGGGTGCAATAGAGCCGTCCTCCAAGCGCCATTTGTCGGGATTTTTCTTGATGGCTTCAGTTATATTGATAAATGGTCGCTTGATTTTCCCATGCTGTAGTTGATCGTCTTTTGCATTCCGTTGGAGATTTTCCCAGTCCCAATGGAAACTGAACTGTCCAGCACGGCCTCGGTAGGGAATGTATACGGAATTCTTGAGTGGGTTGGATCGTTTCGATTTTTCACTGCTGTTGTTGGTTGTTATGGAAGTCAGCGCCGATGTGATGGACGCCTTAAGGGTACTCAATGGCCCACTACCGGCGAAGATGTCGCTGGAATCTCCGCCGGAGGCGGAATCTTCTCCATTTGTGGTAGGCTCTTCCTTGCCATCCTGCTGCGACCCATCAGCTTTTGTATCATTATCGTCGTCGTCATCCTTTTTCCAGTAGTCAAAGTCCGGTGGATATTGAGGCAAAGATGTGATGCTGTGTCTTACTTGAAACAGTGATATTTGCGTTCGGCAAATGGGACATCGACCCAAGGTGGGTGCTGACAGATGAATATCTGCCGCTGACTGTGGTGGCCACCGCTGTTCGGATGCTTCCGCATTCAAGACCTTTTCCATGCAAGGAACGCACAAGGAGTGAGAACAGGGGCCACTCACCAGGTCATTGCTCGGATTGAGACATATGGGGCATGTATTTTCGTCCGTAGCAAACATAGAAGCTGTCGGTGTCGCAGCATCTGTATTGTAGGTATCGGTTGGAGGATTTCCCACCGTAAAAGGTGATAGCAGTTCGTCTTCTCCGGTGGATTCCAATACAGAGGGCTGTAGGATTGTACTATCGCTCGATTCTACTTCCTCCAGCGCTCCTGACTTGATATCCCCTTCTCTATTTGTATTATCAATGGCAGCAGTAGTGTCGTCCATGGAGTGGAGTTAGGTACTTTCAATCAATCAAGACTTCGATCGGGATTAGGATTTTAGATACGAATTGGCAATGGTATGCTTCAATTCAAGAGACAGGGGAGTTCGTGTGCCTGTATACGTTTTTGTATGTGTGATTGGTGTATTATAGCATCGACCGAGTTCTTTACACTGGATCGTCTTTCAACGTAACATCATCATCTCAGGTAGAACAACTTTTTGTGTTGTTGCTTGAGATTCGTTCTGGTGTGATGTGATAGAGGTAGATTACTTCGTTCGGTATTGATGATGACTTTTGACATAGGTACTTCAAGGATTTGCAATGAGTCTTTACAGTTAACCCCGATTGGAATTGACGACTCACTCGACCGATCAAAGGTTTTTGGGCAAGTGATGTAACGGAAAAAGAACGTCTGATCGCGACAGTGGAACAGCGGTGTCAACTACTGTAGCTACGGTACGTAACTACCGGTACCATACTATCGGTACTCTTAGGTAGTCTACCGAGAGTCATCTGAACGACAGCTGCGCATCATGAAACCCCAAAATGAAGGTATCTTTTTCGTGTAATCCATCTTCGACTTCCTCTCCTCCGCCACATGTCTCCATTATTCTCATTTTGTCGTCGTCGTCGTTGCATTCGTTGATATACTACTACACTTATCAACACTACTTCCCAATAGCAAGAACAGGGACAATGAGAAAACCTACACCATCATTGTTGTCATTGTTTCTGGTTGTGTTGAACCAACAATCCATATTGATCAAGTCATTTTCATCCCCGAGACGGGAAAACAATGAGATCCACTATGCTCGACGGGGCTCTTCCTCGTCCTCGTCGTTGTTGTCCATCACTCGTGACGATCCGTTTGCGATACCTGAATCACGATGGGAATGCCCCATACACGAAGATGTTTGTTCGCAAACTGGCGTGACTCTCAGCCGATACATGATGGAGATGGTACGGGTCAACCCCGAGCTCGAAGAAATCGAAAGCAGTAAGTTCCAGAAAGAATATATAATATATTGGAACAACATATATTGCACTCGAAAAGGATTTTGGAAAAATTCTCATCAAACTTTATTCTGTCCAGTTTTTACTTCCCTCCAAGTTGCATGCAAGGCACTCAGCAATCTCGTCCGGACGTCGTCATTGTCGGGTCTAACGGGGTTGGAAGGGGACGGAGGGTCCATCAATATACAGGGAGAGGAACAAAAAAAGTTGGATGTCATCGCCAATGATGTTCTCAAAAAGGCTCTCAGATGGAACGGAAAGCTGGCGACGATCGCCAGTGAAGAGGAAGATGAACCTGTGGACATTTTGAAAGATAACATGGGCAATCCTGTTTTTTCCAACGACATCTTGGTTGAGGCGAATGGGCACTATGTGGCCGTTTTTGACCCACTGGATGGATCGTCCAACATCGACGCAGGCATTCCCGTCGGTACCATCTTTGGTATCTTTGATCAACCTGAATGTCCCATTGAGTTTGACAACATGAAACGTTCCGAAGATCGTTGTCTTCAAGATGCCTTGCAGCCAGGCACCAATCTTGTGGCGGCAGGCTACTGTCTCTATTCTTCGGCAACTACTTTTGTCTTTACTTTGGGTGGGGGGGTGCACGGGTTCACGTTGGATGAGAGGATTGGTGAATTCGTACTGACGCATCCGAACATAAAGATGCCACCCAGAGGGAAAATCTATTCACTAAACGAAGCGAATCGATGGGATTGGGACAGTCCTCTCCAGAAGGTGCGTGAAATCGAAACCCTGTGAAGCCTCTGATGTGCGCGTCTAGAATTGACTCACAATCAATCTGCTCTCTCTCTTGTGTATAGTATGTGACGGATATTCAACAAGGATTGGTAGGATTATTGACACACTGTTCGCATGATCTTCGCATAATTTGGATTTGCAATCTCAATATTTTTTGTCGCCTTCTCTTCCAAACACAGGGAGATACAAAGACGCGGTACTCCAGCCGCTACATTGGCTCGATGGTCGCTGATGTTCACAGAACTCTACAGTATGGTGGTATCTTTGGGTATCCCGCCGACAAGAAGAATCCCGACGGCAAGCTGCGACTTCTATACGAAGCGGCTCCGATGGCGTTCTTGGTGGAGCAAGCTGGTGGATTGGCATTGACGGGCAAACATCGAATAGCAGAGATACCACCAGTTAGGGTGCACCAGCGAGTGCCTTGTATTTTGGGAAGTCGTGACGACGTACTGGAAATGAGACGGTACTACGTGGAAAGCCAAGATCCGGAATTGATTCTTCGGTGCGAAGCGCGTTTGAAGGGCACTCGTGCCTTGGAAGATGCAAGCAATGAATACACTTTAGAAATTGATGCTGTCTTCCATGGAGAATTCAACGGCGATTCCTTACCAAATACCAATGCAACAAGTCCTGTCGGTGAATTTGGAGCAGCAAAGCCGTAGCACTGCGACGGCCCGTAACAAATTGCTCGATTGCCCACGATAATATTGTGGAAGTAGGTTTCAAGCAATCGACTTTGGCTTGAAAGGATGATAATAGTACTATTTGAACATTAAAAGGTACTGACAGCGTTTCCCAACACACAACATAGTTTGACTTGATCTTCCGCTGGTTTCCTACTGTGTGACTACTACTGTACATCTGATCGCTCCGACGTACCTCTATTTTCTCACTACAGAATAACCGTGTTGTCAATACGAGTTCCATTCTACTACAGGTAGCTGTAAGTAGGTAGGACGAAGTATCATCATTCACTCTTCAACGGAGTAGACTACCGGTAGTCTAACATTGTATGATACGACTGCCGGTACTCTAAAAGGTAGCTACGGTAGTAGTGAAGGGTATCACCATGGATACCAATACCAACAGTGGGTGATAGTGAAAAATGATATGCCACTATTTATTTTTTTCCAGGCAATACCGGTAGTTGGTGATACCAATGACCATCAGCAATGACCCTTAGCTTAATGACCATTATCAATGACCACCTGCTTAACTGCGGCAGTTTTAATTGTGTCAGTGTGTCAGATTGCCACCCAGGGAACAAATCGTGTGTTGTCACTTAGTTTTGCCACAAGCAGTGCTCTCCCCTCTCTAGGAACCATGTCACAACCAGGTCACCCATCTGAGATCAATCCCATAGTCTTCGATGGGGCAGCCAACACGATCAATATTACCTGCTGGTTGCGCCCAAATGCTGATGCAGCAGCGCTCTTTAAGCTTGCAAAGCCGCAACACAAGTGCAAGAGCCCTGTCTGGAACTTTTTTCACCGTGTGGAAGGAGCCAAAACTGGTGTCCCGGACAAAAATCTCCCTCTCAAGTGGTTGGAAAATTGCAACGACAGATCCTTCATGTGTTGCAATGGCTGTGGTGACCGTGTGGAACTGGGAAAAAGAGGATGACTTCTTTGCTGACCTCGAAGTTGATCAAGCACGTTCTCGGCAGCAACAGAAGCTCATGTGGGTGTTGGAGGCAACACTGTTGAGTCAATTGTTCAGGATGAGCTGAAACGGTATAAGTCTTTTCCGCCTTTACAGTTCAGGAAAGTGCTCCCTGGTGGAACCCTGACTTTCAATGATCCACTGAAGTGGTGGGAAGAAAAGGCTCCCTACTTTCATGTCCAGCTTGGCCAAAGCTTACCTTAGCATTCAAGCCACCTCTGCTCCATCTGAAAGAGTTTTCAGTGCAGCTTCGATGCTGATTGAGAAGAGAAGAAACCGTCTGGATCCTGAGTTGGCTGGGAAGATGCTGTTTGTTGCTCAGAACTGGGACTTGCATGAAAAGCATTTACAGGACATGTTGTTGGCAGCTGCTGAGCAGCAGGAGGGGGAAGAGGTACAAGGCAGTTAACCTCCTGCTGCAAAGTAGACAGCTACCAAAGTAGACAACTATATTTAAAAGTAACAGGCACACATTGTACTTTAGCTACTATGCTGCAACCAGGTAATGATTGGAATATGAGTGGGCTGTGTGAAGTGATACCATTTATGGTATCAAAAACCAAGATATCACCATGCTATCCACTTGCTATTTTTTCGGGGCATCAAAAACTGATATGTACTATAATTCTGCGAAAAATGGTACTGATACCCTTCACTATACGGTAGAGATGACTGTGAGGCAAAAAATTGAGTTTAGAATCGAATGAATCGAAAATATCGAATGCTTTTGTACATACGGTACAATGCTACCGGTAGTACGGTAGTACCTCGTAGTACTACGTATGATTTAAGGGTGGTGGCGGAGCGAATCCTTCATCAATCCTGCAATTCGCGATTCGCGATTCGCGATTGATGTGTTCTTCAGTATCCTTCTTCCCGATGAAAATAGAGAGCGATGGATGGTCGACAGGTTTTGTTGATGCTCGAAACACCATCACATCAACAATACTACCATCCTTTCTCATCTCATATATACTACTGGTACGAGTATATCTCTTTGTGACAGGGAGAACACCAGCATCGAATAATATGATGAGGAAGACTTCCCTTTCGGTCGCCGCTGCTCCTTTAGGCCTTTCCATCCTGTGGGCGTTGTCGACATGTCATCTGTCGGCCGACGCTTTTGCTCTAAAATCGAGATGGTCGACGTTCGCACCGACAACACTTTTCTCGCAGATTGGACTGCAGCAGCAGCAATCCACAACAGCAGCAACGGTGGCTAAGAATGACAGTTGGATGACGCAACCCCTCTTGAACCCATTGTCACAGTTTGTCAAGGGGCCCAAAGAATGCTTGGTCTTCGACACGACCTTACGGGACGGCACACAAGGCGAATCGGTGTCGGCCTCGTGCGATGACAAGTTAAAAATTGCTACTCGCCTGTCATCGTTTGATGTGGATTACATAGAAGCAGGATGGCCAGGATCCAATCCCAAAGATGCCGAATTCTTTCAAAGAGCACAAACAGAACTGCCGGCCGAGGCCAGATCCAAATTGGTGGCCTTTGGATCGTCACGACGAAAAAATGTGGCGGTAGAAGACGATCCGCAGATTCAAGCTCTGGTGGATTCCAACGTCCCGACCATTTGTATGGTCGTTAAGGCGCATCCTTGGCAAGTCACCGAAATATTGAGAGCCACACGGGAAGAAAACTTGCAAATGATTCACAGCTCGGTCGAATATCTCGTCAAACTTGGCAAGACGGTCCTAGTCGACTTGGAACACTTCTTCGATGGATACAAGGTCGATCCAGAATATGCACTGGCCTGTTGCGAGGCAGCGGTCGACGCCGGCGCCAGCTGTTTGGTGATGTGTGATACCAACGGAGGAACTATGCCATGGGAAGTCGACCAGACAACACGAAAGATGTTGCAACATTTTGAACCATTTTGTACGATTGGCGTCCATTGTCACAATGATTGCGGTATGGCAGTTGCCAACAGCATCACAGCCTGTCATGCTGGAGTGGGACTCATTCAAGGTACCATTAATGGCATTGGAGAACGGACTGGAAACGCCGACCTTTGCTCGATCGTGCCAAGTTTGGCTCTACATGTCAACACGACAATGGCCTGCAACGACCAACTGTCCGAGTTAACCCAAGTTTCGCGATATGTCGATGAGATCTTAAATCGCAGTCCCAACAATGCAGCTCCCTTTGTCGGTCAGTCTGCTTTTGCCCACAAGGGAGGTCTACATGTGGCTGCCATGGAACGCAACCCCCTTTCCTACCAGCATGTGGAGCCAGAACTAGTGGGAAATGAAATGAGAGTTTTGATTTCCGAGTTGAGTGGACGCCAGAATATCATGGGCAAACTGCAAGAAATCTTTGGAAATTCCATGGACGATGGTCAGAAATCAGCTCGCTCGTTGGCCATTTTGAATCGAGTCAAGGAACTGGAGAATATGGGCTATCAGTTTGAGGGTGCCGACGCTTCCGTCCATCTCATGATGCTTCATACGACTCGGGGATACTGTCCGCCGTTCCAGGTTTTGGATTACTCGGCACAAGTGTACGATGCCAACATGGACAGTGCCAGCAGAGTCGTTTCGAACTTGCACGGTGGCTTGAAATCTGCTTCGACGGCCCGAGCCACCATCAAAGTGCGTACTGTTGTGGACGATCCAGAAACGTCGCAGCTGTCCTTTGTCGAGAATTTGCAAGTCAGCGATGGCAACGGTCCAGTGGATGCACTAGCAAAAGCCTTGCTCAAAGCTCTTCTGCCCGCCCACCCGTTCCTTGACTCTGTGGAATTAATTGATTACAAGGTCCGCATTTTAGATCCAAATTCAGCGACAGAAGCCGTGACTCGAGTCATGATTGAATTCAGGGATTCCGAGACTGACAAACAGTGGACCACGGTCAGTGTGGATTCTAACGTCGTCTCGGCCTCTCTAAATGCGTTGATTGACGGCTTTGAATATGCGCTCATTGAACAAGCTCAATTGTGTATGCTGTGCGATGATGCATTTGAGGATGAGCAAAGGCAATAATAAATCTGATAGCTATTTCAAAATGTTTCTCTGTTATGATTATTTCTAGTCATGCTGTAGTCGGAGAATGTTTGCGACTACGTCTTTGATGTGGCACCCTATAACTTGCTGTGGTCGAAGCTGCTATGTTTTCGAAAGAAATTGCTCAAAAGCGATTTCTTCTTGCCGGTTGGCAACTTGCCTCTGCTGTTCGGAGATTTTCCTCTTATTCCCGAAGAGCTCCGCTTCAGCATCTTGCCGAGGGAAGACCCGTTTTCAGCTCGACGAGTAATTCCACCAGCGAGAAGTTGAGCTTCGGACGCCTCTTGTAATCTTGCGTCTTTGTCTTCGTTGCTTTCAGCACTCCCTACCGGGTGACCGTACGGTTCTTCTAGCCATTCGAGTTCGTCTTGTGGTAGTGTTTCTTGCAAGTCTTGAAGGCACTCGACAATGTCGGAAAAACTTGAGCGCGTATCAGGATTGTCATCCCAATTTTGTTGGATCAAATCTGCCAATGGGCGAGGAATTCCTTGGGGCATTGACATTCGCTTCTTTTCCACTGCGACTAGCTTTGCCGCTTCCACAGAGCTGACATTCACAAATGGTTCCTCATGCGTGACGAATTGCCACAACATCACTGCGAAAGAGTATACGTCAGCTTTGGTGGAGTAGTACTCATGACGGATCACCTCCGGACTCATCCATCGATACGTCCCTGTCTCACCAGTGAGCTTCCTTCCTTTCTCTCCCTCAGCATTATCACCACACTGTGTAATCCTTGAAACATCTGTAGCAATGCCAAAATCGGTGATCTTAACAACAAAGTTCCCATTTGAAATGCTGCCATCACAGAGGATGTTGGAAGGCTTGAGATCTCTATGTATGATACCACGTTGGTGTAAGTATGACATCGCGTTGGCTATAGAAGATGATACGTGAAAAAAGAAATTTCTCGGAGTGGGGTATCGGAGAGCAGAGGCGAGATCTCCCGCATTGCAATACTCCAGCACCAAACAGTGTGTTTGTGGATTCTCGTTGTAAATGCTTCCCATCAGACGAATGATGTTAGGATGATGCAACCGCTGAAGCGCATTGACTTCGGTTCGCCAGCCTTCCAAACCAAATTCGGTGATGGAAGCCACCTTTACCGCGACATTTTGTCCCGTCCACTTTCCTAGGTATGTTGTGGCTGACGCTCCTTGTCCCAGACGTTTGGTAAATTTGATTTCGTAGATAGATATATCCCATTCCTTCGAGGGCGCTCGCTCAAGTGGTTTGTGCAAGGCGTTATTCATGTCTTGTTTCAAAATCTCGGCGGCAGCGGATTCGGCATATCCCGAGATAGAGACGGACCGAGAGGCATTTCTGCCACTAATTACAGAAGGATCATTGTCCTGTGGAAATGAACCACAGAGCAAGCCCAAAACTTTGCGTTTGAGTTCATCGGGGTCCATACGTTTGATGTCGGCCAGCAGCTCGTGGCTAACGATACCCGATCCAATGCCGGAGATTTGTTCCAAAGCACGATCGACGGCATTTTCAGAGAGGGGTGGTAGTCGCTCCTTCATTTGGCGGGCTTGAGAGGATCCGGACGCGCGGTACCCTTTTGAGACGCTATTTATATCGGCACGAGCAAGATCCAGATCTTCGATGATCAATAGCTCTACGGAATGAAGCTTGTCAATGTACATGGTGATCATGTCCCAAATATTTTCAGAGTCGAATTCCGCGCCTCGAAGTGAATCAAAGTCTGTCAAGATGATTTGCTGCAAGTCTTTTAATCGAGGGGAGAGTTCAGCCAGTTCCAGCACTAACGAATGATGTGGTCCCGACGGCAGTTTTTCCAGCTTGGAATACAAGGCCCGTTGATTTTCCACTTCAAGAATCAAATCATTGGTCAGCATTCGAAAGGAAGGAAGCGACTTGTGTCCGTGACCTTCTTCTTCGTCACTGTCATCGGGTAGTGAGCAGTTTCGAAATGCCAAAAGACTGCTAAGAATGGCTCGTTCAACTCCTGCAGACTCTTTTAGTTGGACAAAGAGTTTGAGTAAATCCAACAGTTGTCGCACCTCTTGATATCCTGGGGAGGTATCCCTCAACTCAGCTACTGGCGAAACATTACCAGTGGTATGGTCAGGAATCGGCGCATCTTGGTTGCCATCCGAGTCCTGTGCCCCACATTCATCACTGAAGACAGAAGTCTCTGGAAGATTGCCTTGCTGTTCCGATAATTCCGTGGTGACAAGGGGATTGGAGACCAAGTGATCCTTGATATCGGCATTCAGATCCATCGAGCGATTATTTGGTTCCGAGGACTTGTTTGTTGGGGGGTAATTGTCGTTGTTTTGGACATTTTTCATTTCATTGATAGCATTCATGTCGCTCCTACTCGTGTTGGTGTGGTCTCCATCCCACTGTTCCCCGGACAGATCTTTCAACACACACTCATGGACAACGGAGGATATCAAGGTATTGAAACTAACAAAAATCCGATGAAAGATCAAATCATTGGAGGAATACTGCGGATTTTTGTGATTTTCAATCAACGACCGAATTTTGCCCAAAGATGAAACAACTGGCAAATCGGTGTAGGCTTTCATGAATTTAGCGCTGATATCACTAGCAACACGGGCTTGCAGCATGGCCGATTCAAAGAGAGAGTTGTTGGCATAATAGGCACAAGAGGACCCTCGTTCCTTTTGTATGCAGTGTACAAGTCGCAAAGCATGTCGAAGTTTTTCAGTGTCGGGTGTATGGGGAAGAAATGATACGGAAGCAGCGACAACCGCGGAAAAAGGTGATTGCATTTTCAGAGGCATTGGCTCATCGGAAGCGACAGATGATGTTTCATGCTCCAGAGCAGATGGTGGGAGCGGTTCCTGTTCCGATGACATCCTGGATGAAATCGAAATAGCAGTCAAAGGATGGTGACCAGTGCGTGGAAAACCGTCGCTAGGAGACGACAAGATGCTAGACACAGAACCTTCGAGGACAGCTCGACCAATGAGACGTTCTTTCGTTGAAGGAAAGACACGATTATAGGATTGCGGTGATATACAATAATAGGAAGTGGAGGAGCCACTGCTCATTGTGCAGGTGTTTGGAGCCATTGAGTACAGTCAAACAGAAATTTCACGTAGTTTGATTATTACGAGTATTCTGCTACAGAGAGTAGTGCGAGTACATACCGTACCGGTAGGTCAATAGAGTGGAGTTGCCCCGAAAGGCTTTGACGAACAATGAGAAGCAAAAAAGTATTCATGTAATAATTATTTGCTTTAACAGTGAAAATGATTCGAAGTTCAAAGCTTTCGTTCTTCACTCTATTATTACACAGGGTGAGATTCCGCTCTATGTGTTCTTCATTCCAAATCCATAAAAATGATTCGCTGAAGCCTTTTTTGACATGTCGGGTGAAAGTGGCATATCAAAATTGGAGGAACACCCTACTTCCCGAACTTTACTTAACGACATGTCAAGAGACACAGCACGTGAGGCGCCTTGGAAAGGGTTCTTGGTGGTATCGACAGCGCACTCTGAACTTTCATGTTTTTTACAATCGTAGTGTTTCACGACAGTAACTGTATCATAGTACTTTAACTTTGAACGTGTCTCGAGTTGAAACCTGAAGCCTTATAGTCTTGGTGTGAACCTTAACAGTTGCGACCTCCGATGTCGGAAGAGCTTCCTCATTCTGCTGCGTTGTGAAGGTTCGATTGTGGAAATTGATGATAGTAACTCAGAATTACAATTTACGATATCATTATCATCATAAAAATTCAGAATAATGGTAACCGAGACAAGTCGTGTGGAGAAATGCTGTAGGCGCACTTTTCGATCTTCGCTGGGATGCCATTCCCAATCAAAGGGAAAATATGCTTCGTTCGGTCGTTGATGGTGGCTGCTCCCGGCAACAAATCCTCCTGATCTTCGTCCCGGACCAAGGCCTTGAAAAGCTGTCCACGTTCCGATGGAGTGTGTAAATGCGGGCAGAGATTGGCAAATAGCTTGACGGTATTTGAATAGGTCAACGGACCCAAAAAGTAGGGATGTTCAACTTGACCTCCAATCGAAGCCTGTCCAAGTGCGGCGCGAGCCGTGACAATGACTTTGACTTGCTTAGTTTCGTAGAGAATGGTACTCAAAATCATGGGTAACTCTTGCGACTCGTCAGACTTTTCAAGGAGCTCGGTACGGTCAAAGACTATCAAGCACTTGTCCTGTTTCAGACTCCTGCAAATAATGTTTAGCATTGCTTCCGTATCAGCGTCCTCGTCGGCAGGACGACACTTTCCGTTGTCTTCCAACTTGTCCAGCAGCTGTCGGAGAATGGACCGGCAAGAAACATTTTGCCCTCCATGTTTGGGCTTGATGAAATAAATATGCTGAATATCGGGGATGGTGCTGGCACGCTCATTGATGTAGTGGCAAACGGAACATGCAAGCGAAGATCGACCAATCCCAGTTTCACCGTAAATCGTTACAAGCCGTTTCCGAAGCTTAAGCAATGCCGAGATCACGTAATACATGTCCACTTCTCGCCCCAAGAAAAATTGAGGTGCCGTGGGGGATGGGTCTTCCTGCATCATGTTGCGAACGCTCAATTCAGAACTCTTTGCTCCTAAAGTAAGGGTGCTCTTAATTCGAGTCAACAAGCTGCCACGACTTCCTCTTCGACGAGAGAACTTTTGGGAGACTGATCTTTGATGTCGTGGCTGTTTTGGCCATTCCCGAATGGCTTTGGCCTGGAATACTGGGACGTTGTGGTTTCCGTTTTTCGGTAGAAGAATGAACTTCTCCATTTCCTTGTCCGGATCCTTCAAGTTTGGGGTTGCGCGAACAGCCTTACAACCTTGTTCAAACGATTCCTTAACAGTGTGACCAACTAGTAGCGCCAAATAGAACGATCTTGTAAACGCAAGGGCTGCCGTATCCTTAAGCTCCGATTCCTGCTTGCAGCAAACCACATGAGGTACACCTGCCGACGCAAACGTTTCTCCAGCGAGACCTGAGTGGCAAGCCGAAACAAACACAAACTTGAAGGGAACCACCCCATCTTGTAAGATCAATTCCTTGATGTCCTGGACATCTAACCAATTCGGACCCCCCATTCCGTCTTCGAAGGGTAAGAATGCCGGGTGCCCATGTCCTGAGTAATGCAAAACACTGCAACGCCGTGTCAACGTTGCCAACAGCCGTGAATGGTGTGCATTGTCAAATGACATTTCAATATCTCGAGATGCTTCTTTCATGCACTGCCACAACAACTCTCGTTCCATTTCAAAATCCAATTTGGCGAATGGGTGGAGTTCATTTTTTCCGCTAGAAAAAACGAGGGGAGCTGAAAACAATACTGTAATCTTGTTTTGCTCGGACTCGGTATCTTCTCCCGGGACAACATGGGAGAATTGTTCTGGTTGACCAGCACTGATCGACGTTCGAGCGAGAATCTTCCTTGTATCTTCGTCGATAAGGTCTAAATCACCACCGTGTCTATGGAAAGATCCATCCATGTCAGTGGCATCGGTTTCACTCTCTTTAATGTAACGTTCGATAGCATTTTTCCGGGACCTCCGTAAAAACGTGGCCAATTTTTTTCGATGGCTTTCGTTCAGCGACGGTGTGTTGTTTTCGAGCAGAAAAAGCGATAATCCACTTTCGGCATCATCTGCATTCAAATGCTCTAGAACAAGATCGACGAGGGCAGGGCTGAATTTGTTCCCAGAGAGATTCAAATGGCATAAAGCGGTGTTTTTTAGAAGGGAAGAAGCAAGCAACTGGTAAGAGTCGCCCTCGAGACTATTATTCGACAGATCCAAACATCTCAAACAGAGGGCATTGTGCTTGAGTAATGCAAGGATTTCGAGGCCCGCTTGACCGAGGAAAAGATCATTTTCGGCAAGAATCAGTGTGTGCAGCGAGGATTTCCATCCTTTTCGCATGATCTTACACCCCACCGTTTGGTTGTACCGGTAATACTCCGTGTATGCGCAGAGAACGCGTACAACGTTGGTGCCTCTCCCAATTCGATTCCCCGAAAGATCCAACTGCTCAAGATTGCATCCAGAGTCCTTGTCATGAACGAGCTCCAGGACAAGAGCTGCGGCTTCGTCACCTATTTTGTTTCCAGACAGGTCCAAAATCTTCAGGCTGGACAGGGGAGACGATAACGGTTGCCGTTTCGAGGGACTCAGTTTCCCAAGCGTTTGGAAAAAGCCCATCCACACATCCCTGTTAATTTGTGGCGAATTTCGAATGCTCAGTCCGGAAAATTTCCCTTGTGATTGTCTCGCAGTCGGCCAAAAATCGTTGTTGTCTTCCTGACCAGCACTCAGCCTTCCTATCGTGTCAATAATCGCCACAAGGGCCCGAAGGTCACGGTCGCATAGCATGTTATCAAAAGTCAAAAATGAGACCCAAGGAGGCAGAGATCCAGTCAGATTCGCCAGTAACCCCCCACCATCATCTGCATCGGCCTGAATGTCACTGCCGCTTTTGCTTGTCCATTCTATAGTACGAACAAAAGATAAACCTCGGATCATGGGACAAAGGTATAAAGTCTGAACAAGTGACTCGATGAATTCGCCAGCGAAGGTGCTGTTGCTAAATCCTAACGTCCAATGAACGTCGTCAGAATCGATATCTTTGGCCTGCTTGTCACACAGTCGCGCCACAAGTTGACCCTCACGGCGGAAGGAGAAAAATCTCCTTTTCGGCATCATCAAAGCTCTGAAGTTGAAGCTAGATTCTGGACGCAAATCATTGACAGGAATGATATGGTTCCGCATAATCCGTGACGGAAAGCATGTTTCTAGAAGTTTTTCGACCCTCATAGGCATAGTTCCCGACACATCGAATTTCTGTGGACCGAAGTCCATTGATAGTGACTTTCGATGGTCCAGAATCCAATCCCTTTCTTCGTTGATATCGTTCAGTGGATATACATGTAAAGATGTGAGATCGTCTTCATTAGGATCAACTCGCCCGTCGACATCTACAGGCCTCACAATTTTTCGGATTGAGGAATCTTGCTCATAGACATCAAAGTACTGCTGTCTCATCGCCCCTGTCAGGTCCTGAGAATCATAGTCGTTCGTGAAATTTGCAAACAAATCCTTCATGACGGGATCATCTTCGGGGTCGCAACTACTCGACATGGATGTCTCCGTGTGTTGCGACAGTTGACGGATGAGATTCATTTCTTCCAGTTTCTCGGTGTTTCCGTCACTAAGCGGGAGCTGCCAAAGACCCCGCAACTTCGTCCGGATTTCAGCTCTCGCCATTGCTTGTAGAAGAAGGGAACGCTGAAGACAGAACCAATCAACCAACAGCTGAGGGTTGTTTCCCGCGATCTGTACTGTGATTTCGTCCTCAGTAAATCCCAATGAGAGCAACACCTGATTAATCGAAGTCGAAAGGTCGCTTTGGTCTCCGTTTGTGCTCCTGAGAAACAGAAGCCTTGGGAGAGTCCGATTAACAATGTGGATTTTAAGTGGCTCATAAATGGCCAGCGCCATTATGCCCTTCGTTGCATCGACATATAGTTCGAGAGCTTCGTCGGATAGAGCTCCTTCAGTACTTCGATTTAGTCTCTTGAGTATGCCATCTAAAGCATCCAGTACATCTATAGCCCATCGCGTTACTCCACCGGACGACGCGACATCCGATAGAAGCAAGGGCGACAAGTTTGCAAGAAGGCGGCAAGCTTCTTCAAGCAAATCGGTTCTCTCAAGCGATAGCATCTCGTTCTTTGGTATGGATGAACGTTTGATTGGCATAGACGAAACCCTCAAGATTCCACTCAGTCCCCCGCTTTTAGCTACGTCGACGCATCCCTTGACTAAGAGCTCTTTTGGATTCATCTCTAAACGGGAGAAACTTCGCTCGATGTCCGCCATCTTCGAATCGTGGGATTTTGGTGGTTCCAAGATGTTTGCCAAAGCACGAAGAGCTTCATAAGTATCCTTTATTGCTGGTAGAACGACTTCCTCTCCGATGTGAGCGATGATATCGTTGTGTTCATCGAATTCAAGTGCCTTGATGGCTAACTCGTTGCTTTTTATCGTGGCACCTAAAGCCTCCGCTGCTCCGGCTCCACAAAGATGAAGCCTTGTTTTTCTCGAGGGGCTCGTGTCTTCGCTTAGCACTCTCAGAGCTTCCACGGACACTGAACGGAGCTTCCCGGTGTGTTTCAAAGCAATGTGAACAAATGACCCGTGGGCCCACCCCTCGACAATCTCGCTGAAAAAACAAAAAAGTGAGTTTGACAAACTTTCAAATTATTCCGTATTGCTCGCAGCAAAACAAATCTATACCTACTTCACGACATCACGAGTTTGGGAAGTGCTATCAGGATCACCAGGGAGTAAAAAATTGGAAGCTCCATGGCTTCGCGTCATAGAGCAAGCAGCCAGTTGCAACAGAGCATTCCCAGCACAGTATACCATTTCTTCCGAGTCCGGAGAGGTGTGTTCATAAAGCAGAGCGATGAGATAGCTCACGCAATTCGCTTCAATAACCGCTGCCCTTGTGTGTGGAGCAATACATAGGGCAGACAGCATCTGCGAAACCGCAACTCTGACATCGTGACCAACAGACTGATTGAGAAGCTTGACTATTTCCCTTATCGCACCTTCATTAACAACCTGGGAATGGATCCATCCAGCCATGTAACTATCATTGGTTGATATCAAATACCGTAGAGCAGAAGCGGCCGGCCTAATTTTGTTGATGTCGCCAGATCGAATCCATTCAACAAATACGGCAAGCAGTCCCTCTCGAACGGCTATTGGCCGTGCTTGGTCAACCTCGCAAATCTGCTCCACTATACCATACTCCAAATCTATTCTTAGTTGGTTTGCATTTGTGAGCTTTACCAAATAAGCAATCAATATCACAGCTGATTCAGTCAATTCTTGAATCTCCATCGATTCCAGCCCTTGATCAAAGACACCTCCTCCTGAACGCGATTCAGGGCGTCCTGGCCTCATGGATCTGTTAGAATTTAGCGTCAGCTCTACGTTTTGAGAATCCCTTTTCACTTTTTCCATCGTCAACAACGGTTGAATAGCGTTTATCCAGAGGACATTGACACCTACGGACGCCGCACGGCACATTTCTTCTTTCGAAATGTGCGTGCCGTTGGGTGAAACAGAATTTGCTGTCACCAAAAATCGAAGACATTCCATGATCTTCAGTCCAACTGATGGTGATGTCTGTGACGACGAGACGAAGGATGGCAAAGTATGGACCACAGCCATACTCGTAACGACCTGAAGCTCTCGCGTCACTCCTTTGGTTCTGAACAAGGTGAGAAAAGAGTGCATGCCTCCAGAAGAACGGATTTCATTTCTTAGTAACGGATCATTCTTTGCAAAATTCATTAGAGCCAAAGCAGCCCGTAAACGCTGTTCACCAGTGGCTCGCAATGTGCAAATGAGACTAAAAATATCTTGATTTTCTACCAAGACATCGACAGTGGGCCCGTCGAAAAATTTCTTTTTCTTTCCCCTGTCCCGCTTCAAAACACTTTTACCAGCCTCTATCGCCGAACATATTGTATCATTCACGGCAAAAAGCTCTTCTAAATTGTCAACTGTAACCGATTCCTCCAGAGCAGTATTCAGCTTCATCTGCAACTGCTGTTGGTCCTTGTTGCATTGATCTAGAAGCCTTCTGATTTCGGAGAAATCAGCATCCTCTTTCTTGGATACTGCCAGGAGCGAGTTGGAATTGTCCTTTGCATTTTTTAGCAGTTCTCTACCCGCAACATGCGTCACAGCACTCTCTATAATATGCTCGTTGAATCTCTCATTCATTGATATAGGGTCGGATGGAGATTGATGCTGACAAGACGTTTTTGCCTGCGATGAAGTGATTGTGTTCCCAGGTGCACCTTCGGAACCTTTTCTTCCATTTGCAGCGATCGATGATGCACTGCTGCTCTCTCGACGTGGTTGGCCCCCTTCCTCCCGCTTCCTCCTTGACGAATCCAGTCTCCGAAAAGATGAGGGACTCCCTTGATTAGGAGAAACCAATTCATTTCCGACCATTCCATTACCAGTGGTCATCCAGTCAAGAGTTGACGATGAACTGTTCCCTCCTACAACATTGAAATGTTCTGATATTGCAACGGCTGTAGGATCATCACCTTCCAAATTTATTGTCGAATTCTGTGTTCCGTATATTGCAGATATGTCATCCATGGCATATTGAGTTCCTGGAATGATATTTGTTGGGATGGTCACATGGGTTGTATTTGGGGTTGGAATTGATGAAGCGGTGGAAAAAGCGGCATTTCGTGTTGTTACTGAGACTTCTATGTCTCTTGCGTTGTAGAGATTGCCAGGTCTTGTCAGCAAATTCCCTAAATCGTTCGTCGTTGAATCTACCTGGACATCTGGAAAACCAATGCCATTAAAACAAGAGGGTGATCTTGGATTTTCCTTTCGTGATCGTGGTACTGCTGGAAGCCCCCCCCGGATGAACGTTCACCACTACTAGTTGAATCACGTCCACCATGCTGATTGGAAGTAGATGCCATCCATTCATTTCCAAGCCATCGAAAAGGAAAGGTAGAATCGAGGCCAAAGTTGGACTTTAACACCCCCTGTTCGGCAGCATGCTGAAAAGCAATGACAGGGTAGCAGTTCAAAGGGCTCCCACCACAACGACTCTCGTCTATAAAGGCAGTACTTGTATGAGGTGGAACGACAAGTGTGCCGTTTCGCGTAAAGAAGGCACGCTGCGTTCTACCCATTTCTATACCGCATCCAATAATATCGCCATTGAAAAATTGATGATTGTCACTTAAAGAAAGTCTCTGTCCATTCACATACAGACCATTTGAGCCCCATCCGATAGAGCCAGGGATTTCTCCAGGCAAGATACCTTCTATGTGAGATTCCCCTTGAACGAACCCAATCATTACGTCAACGATGGCAGGTGATCCTTCGCCTGGATATAAGCGTCGTCTTGAGGGTGTTACAGTTATTGTTACCTCATAGTAGTAGATTTTTGTTGAATTGGTATCAAGTGGACAGCTTTGGTGCGCCGGTTGAACCAAGGTGGGATAAAAGTCGGAACCGTTGTTCCCATTAGAAATTTCTCCATTTCCCCTTCGCACATCCCGAACGTTCCTTCCACTTGAAGTTCTTCCGATAGTTCGCCTTGACATTTCAGACTGCAAAAAGTTCAAAGGAGACGGTAGAGGAACATCCGCATAAATGGTGGTTTTCAGGCTTGGGCTGCGTGAAAAGATGCGAATTGAAGATGGGTCTGAACATCGGAGCTCTTCGTGTGGAATTGTCCAAGCCGAGGGAAGCTGAAGGGCATTTTCGGACATTGGATTCTCTGTTCTTTCACCCAAGGAATGCGATCGACCAATCCGATGAACAAATCCAAGTGTAGAAAATGTTGTATCACTGGCATCAGCGTCGAAACTGCTGCTTTGTTGTTCACTGGAAGCTGAGACGCCGGAGCGAAGAATTCTCTTCATTGCTTATATTTTTTTGCGAATGCAGTCCAATTAAAAGTGATCAGAGAAAATGGGAAAAATCAGGCAAATCCGAAGACTATGCGTTCCTGTGACACGACCCAAAGAATGTCGCGATTTTGTTGGGATTAGAAATACTAGAATTCTATGCACCGCACCAGCCTTTCAGCTACAGAAAAAGAATCCTTTTGAAAAACTCGCGTAATATGGCTTTTTGAGAGAGGTCTGATAGTCAAAGATCGAAGATCTTTTGGATGACAGGTGTACAAAACGTAATGAAAGATCACGAAAGCAGTGCTTGGTTTGTTCCCACAATGAACAGAACAGGCTCGACAATTTTTTGTCTGTGACTGTGTTCTATTCTTTGCTGTGTGTGTATGAAAAACCTGATTTGGTCAAATGGGTCGACAAATCGCATTACTACCGATAAGTCGTATGAATCTTACGTTGCCAAAATACAAAATACTCCTACTCCGAGTACTACAAAGTACTACCGTACTTAGTATCATACAGGGGTACCGGTAGCTGCCTACCCGTAGACTTCCGTATTCTATGATACCGTGTATCATAGATAGTGTATCAGTGTATCATAGCTACGGTAGTAGATACCGTAGTCGTATTTTACTACACGACTCCGGTAGGTGCGCCAAAATTCAAGAAATCCCACGACCCAAATTTGATCCCAAAAACCTTCTCTGACCTGTTCTCGCCTGTGATAGAGAGAGAAAATAGCATTGGAATCGCATCATTTGAGTCTGGTATGAGTCGAAAATGGCACCATATGATACGAGAGATCTGAATAGCTTTACAATGGATGGAAAAGACGGAACAAACGGGGAGGAACAGTCACATGACCCGGTCGGTCTGTTCGCTACCGACCAGTCATTGACCGAAGATCCAAGCGACTCTAATGGAATTCGTTTCAAGGCGGAACAGTCGAGTGGAACCGTTGGATCGTCTAACGAAAATCAAGAGGATGTCGCTACGAGACTTGGCTACCAGAACGTCGACTCTGGTGAAGTTTCGCTGCCAAATGAAGTGACAGCGCAAACTTATTCTTTGAGAGACTCTGACGATCCTCCTACCAAAGGATTAATCCGAAGATTCGACAACCTTCGAAAAAGAATCAGTAAACAAGGATCAGATGGTACGAGCTCTGCTACTCTTGCATCCGAGGCTGCTGCCACAAAGGCTGCCAAGGAGGAGCAAACGAAGAAACCGTCTGCCGTCGAAATGGAAATGGGAAAACTACATGAAACTGATTTGGAATCCATGAGACCTTCGCAGATAAGCGTGACTGTTATCAAACATCCAACTGAATCATATGGCTTAGTCTTGGCTCAAATTCCAGAAGACGAGAAAGAGTCTGTGAAGATTGATCAACTGATAGAAGAAGGTTTAATGCATAAAACGCCGCTCAAAGTTGGTGACACCCTCAAGACTATCAACAGCAAGAAAGTGACAGCATGTGACAAGGTGATGGAAGATTTGGTAGCTATGGACGGACCCATCACTTTGGTAGCGGAAACGCCAAAAGGAAACCCTTGCGTCGTACAGGCATTTTGCCGAAAACCGTCGAAAGAGTCATTGGTTGGAATTGGGTTTCATCTCTTGGAGCATGGTGTCCACAAACTGCTGCATATCAGTTATCTCAGCCCCGATGGACTGTTGGCTCATTCTTCCCTGTCTAAAGGTGATATTGTGCTGGCTATAAATGATATCCCTTGTGCAGAGAAAAGTCCGCTGGAAGCTGCGGCATTGATTCTCGAATCAGCTTCGGCGGTCAGCATTCTCGCTTTAAATCCAAAACATGCGGATCGTCAACATAGCGGACTGGAAAGTCGGGCTCAAAAATGGCTAAGAGGGGCAAAACGAGTAGGAATCGCCATTGGCGGAGGTACGTTGCTGGTGTGCAAATGTGACTTTGTTTAATCATGCGGTTCGTATTTCACCAATGTTTATCTTGCCGTTTAGGGACAATGGTCGGCGTCGGGCTCATTTTCATTCCTACCTTGCCTCCTCCATTCGGAGAAGTGCTTATTGTTGGAGGAGTAAGTGTGCTTGGAACGGAGTTTGAGGCTCCGAAACGATTGGTCAGAAGCACACGTGATTCCTTGGAGCGAGCGGTTGGACGAACTGATGCTGCAATGAATCAAAATTCAGAAGAAAGCGTGTCGTCACAGGCTACTTCCACCGACGTGGCATCACCAAACCTTCCACCTAGCGAAAGGACAAGCGAGCGCGACATGGAGGTACAACCCGTGACAAGTTTTGACATTGACAATGCCACACTGGAAGCTGCGGTTGCCTCGACTCTGGATTCCAGGAATATTTCAAGAGCCAACGATCAACCGAAACGAACGATGCAAGACCGAATGAAATCATTTGGGAGAAACTATGTCCTTCCATTCTTGGATCAAGTAGTTGGTGATCGGCCACATCAAGAATGCGAGGTTGGGGTTGGAACCGATGCCGAAAGTCCTGTCGTGACCAATGATGATGCCGACTCACAAATGGGCGATGCTACGCAAATAGAGACAACTGAGAATGACAGTTCAAACACGGACGTCGAATCACCTGGAGATGTCGAGGGTCAAGAAACTATTTCCGACCCAGATACTGATGATGATCAACGGCGATAACCCAAAGGATTGATTCCACGTTTGCACTTCCCCGATATCGACACCCGGCATCGACAGACTCGAAGATGATAAATAATAAACAAAAACTAAATTCCTCAGGTCAACGGAGCATTAGATCATGGTGTAAAAGAAAGACGTCGTCACTCGCCACGGGGTACTCCAGAAAATACGCCAACAAGTATTGCTTCTGCGACGGCTTCAGCTGATCCCCTCCCCCTCAATTCCCTTAAGAGGTCACTGCGTTCATACTGCGGAAACATATCCACCAGCTGGGCCAGAGCCCTGGCCTCTTCTTCTGGAGACATCGGAACGGCTCCTGCAAGTAACAAAAGCCGTCGGAGGAAAGTGGTTTCTGTCGCGTCCTGTTGCTGCTGCTGAGGATTACCTGTTGCGTTCGCTGCTGGGGTCGTGGCATTTGCGACATCCATGTTCTCGGCAGGTTGAGATTCTTCGGCGGCAAGTTGGACGGCATCGGCCTGGCGAGTAATTGGCGCAGGTGGCGGTACTTGAACTCCACTTGGAGGCCGACGTACCACTTCAAAAGAAAATGCAGGGACTGGTAACCACGCTGGTAAAAGAGTCTCTGTGGAGAAGCGGAAAAGAGCTCTTTCGTCGCCGGCTTGACCCCGTTGCATCTGCATGTCCACGTTGTTTGTAGGAGTTGGATTCGGCTGGACTTGTTGTGGAGGAGTTCCAGCGCCAAGAGGGTCTCTCTGGCCTAAACCGTTGTTTTCTTGATACGTGGCACTTCCTCCATCCATCAATGATGCGCGACATAAAGGGCATTTTGCTGCGTGGAGAGACTGGGCTCGCTCCACTATTTCTCTCAAACAATGAGTGTGGTAAAGATGGCCACACTTCACCTTCTTCACATGACCTCCACTAGTCATCGTGCCAAGACAGATGCAGCAGACATCGCCGGCTGTCGATGCCTTCTTAAGTTCTTCGTCTGTAGCGTTGGGGAAATACCCCTGCAAATGTCTGGCGATGCTGTGCACATTTCGCCTCTGGGCAATCTTCTTGCATGCCGTGGAAACTGCCGAATGCAAATGTAGAGCTAAAACCCCATCAATCAGGGTAAACTGCACCCCGTGGAGACTCCAAATGTGACAAAAGTGAGCGATTGTCAACAGATGACAGATCAAATCAAGTGAGAAAACTACCGAATCTAAAATAGCAAGTCTCTTTGAGTGAGCAAGCTCCAAAGCCTCCATCCGACGATCCAGTCGCCTTGACTCCTGTTGAACCTCAACGTTCGTCATGGAGGATGGTCTTCTTTGATAAATTCCCTCGCCATTATTCGTAGCCTCTGGAGAAAGGTCGATATCCGCGGACGATTCTGCATCATGAAGCTGCTGCACGTTTTCTTCACCGTTGCTTCGAAGTGCAGTATGAAGTTCCAGTTGTCTTGCTTCCATACCGCGAATAGAGGAAACGTGTAAGTCGTCCAATACACACTGCAAAAATTTCAGGATATGGCTTAATACGTCTGCAGCTAACAAAGCGCAATCACACGTTAGCAACAAGACCATGTCCAAACCAGCGGCATGAAAAAGCGCCACACAGGAGGCAGCTGCCACAATATCGCATCCGAGCACTAGGAAGAGAAGCTGCACTGCTCCATTCCGTGGCGAATGTCCCAACGCTACCAAGTGTGTCGTTGTGGTATGGGCCAAGTGATCCAGTGACCGCAGGCAACTCAGCCAGGTATACCATGTCAATAGGATGAGCAAATCGAGTGTATCAGGTGCCACCACAGCTGAAATTAAAAGTAATTTGAAGACGAGGAAGCCACCCATGCGTTCTCTGGCCCCAGTCGATGAAGGAGACCAATCTACGACCATTCCTGGAGGTAAATTTTGTTGTTGATTGGGAACGACATTATTTCGGGTATTCGATGTGTATCCTTGTTGTGGATGCTGTGGTCCCAAGAAGAAGACTGCCACAGCTGAATGGAGTAGATAGGTCATCGACAACATGAAATTGGCAATGGTAAGTAACCTGAGTGTTGATTTCAAGACTTTGTCGATAATGTCTGTGGTTGTCGTCGAGGTGGGATGAAGGAGCGATGGATCGACCCAAAGAACATACCGCTGATAGCGAGCCTCTCGAAAGAAGTCTCTCACTACTATAGGTGTCCATTCTGCAGTCCTTTCAACAAAAGATTGATATCTGCTGTACTTCTCATCTGCTAGTAGGTCAGATCTTGAATCGATAGTCTGTGGTTTACCGAAACGAGCCCACCAGGGCTTGCTAGTACTTTGGTTGTTGCCTTGAATTTCATTGTTTCTATCGTTGCTTCCTTCACGTGCTTCACCTCGATTCTGAACGGATATCTCATCCAGAGACGCTTCTTGCCACGACAACTTCAAGTACGATAGCATCCATGTTGTCCAGTCATCAGAATCCGACTCTAACAATAATACTTTTTGATCTTCCTTGCCTCTTTGTCGATTTTCCCCAGCTGATGTTGTGGCGCCGCCCCCTGATTTGCCGTTCGGCATTCCCTGCGAAGCTTCGTCAATTGCCAGTTTGCTGCTCAGATTGCCAGTTTGGTGGGAGTGACCCACGACCACCGACGACGAAAGAGGAGAAACGGATGACGGTGGCGCAATAACAATGGCCAAGACCATCAAAATCGTCGACAAGAAGGAATACCAGCGTGAGATTGTCACATTCGAAGAACCTCCCCCCAGTCCATGATTGTTGTTGGCTCGTGGAAGTATCGGTTCTGCTAGTGGGATGCCTGTTCCAACTACTGTCGGCTGTTGTGGTGGTCTAATCGTGGTAGCGTCGTCGTCTCTCCTTGGCGCTGTTCCTCCCGTATCCACATTTTCTTCTACTGGATTCGTTGTAGTATCTCCCAGCGTTTCATCATCATCATCATCATCATTATCATCATTGTTGTTGTTGTCGTTGCTGCTGATACCTTCATCGATACTTTCGGATGGTTGAAACAGTCCAGCCTGATGTCGTCGACGCAATCCTATTTGTGGATCGGCAAAGTCCGTCATGATCTGTTGGCAGACGGGAAAGATTTCTAACCGCAACAAATCCAGTGTTAAAAAGATACTTTGTGAATGAGATTCGAACTTTTTGGATTCGATTTGGATTCGATTCGAACCGTTGTTGACGACCAAGACGGCAAGGGGTCGTTTGTGGCGCAACACAACGTATAAGATGGTGTCGAATAATCAATCGCAAGCTCCAAGGTGGCAACGAAGGAGGGAAGGAAAGAATTCAAGCTAGTACTCTACCGATACAAGAGAAAGACGACCCTTGTACATACGGTGCTTCAGAGATAGTGTTAGTCTACCTCTACCGTAGCTAGCTTCTACGATATGATGCCGGTAGAGGAATAATTGTAGTAGTAGTTGTTTGTCACTGTCAAGTCAGAATCGATTCAAGATTGAGAAGTGCGAAGCATAATAATACTCCCTATTGTTACTACCGGTACATACTTCGAGGTACTGAAGATGCGTTCGTCGTGCACAGCTCATTTTGCGAAGAGAACGACGTTGTCGTACTGCAGATACGAGTACGGTACTGTACCGTACCGGTACCATCTACCGTACCGTATGTACGGTACAGGGAGTCTATCATACAGTCTATGATACAGCACGTTTTAGGTACTGACGTAAAATTCACGCGCATTTCATCGCACTACGGTACCAGGAGTACGGAACAGTACGACAGTGACCTGTATTGTAGTCATTGTTGATGACGTATTCCTATCATACAGCGCCACGCCATGCATAAGTTCTACCGTACTGCCGTAGGTACTCCGGAGTCCGGAGTAGTATGATATTAGGGTATAACTATGTAATCGCCGATTCATCAGGGAAGATTCAGGAGTACTTATGTACAGGTACAGTTAGTACTTGTCTCTCACAGTCAATCAATACTACAAAAATCCATAAACTTTTATTCCATGATGAATCAACTTGTATACGAGCTTCAGTCCATCACTACTAGCTAGCTAGACTCTAAATGCCTTTATTAATTTGTAGAACCATCCGACAGAGAGGTGCTGTCACTTTCCAACCTCTCCTGTAGTGCAGCAGCAATAACATCCGGCATATTCTGGTTCTCACCAGGAACTTCCATCTGAGCCATGGCACGAGCGATTTTTTTGCTCATGTCAAAACTGGCTCGGCGGCTGACTTTGACCTGGAACGAACTGTTCAGTTGCTCGTCTTCTTTTCTGCCCTTTTCTAACTTTTCGATGCATTCGTCCAACGCATCCGCCAATCGATAGTGCAACCGGATCATGGCAGCATGTTGATACGCCGCGACAGCACCAACTTGGTTGTAGTGATACAAACTGTCAACAGACGGATCGCTGAACAAAGTAAAAAAGTCACGAAGTCTCACACGCGGGACGATGGTGGTTGAACCTTCGAAAGACTGAGTCAACATTGTACCAGTAAAGCTCACCGCAGCATCCAAGTCTCGCAAGAAGACATGCTTGGCTTTCATATCGTTTTTCAGATACATCTCTAGAGCCGCCAAAAGAAATCCTCCTCTCCAACTCGCTCCTCGATCGCCACTCGACCAACGCGACGGCCGTCCCACTCCTCCCTTGGGGTCGAAGAAAAAGGGGACGATATGAGGGTTGCATTGGCAAGCAACAAAAAACTGACAATTGAGCATTTCAGATAGGCCTGCTGTCGGAATGTCATGACGAATTGAACCATCAAAGTATGTCTCGGGACCTGCTGATCGTACAGTACCATCAGCGTCCTTTATTTGAAGTTGCTGAGGAGCAACAAAGCCTGGGACAGCGGCACTGGCGACAACAGCACTTGCGATGGTAACGTTGGGGGCAGAGATATAGTTGATGAGTACCGGAGGTGTTTTCTTAGTGGTGGCAGCAAGGGCGATACAGAAAATTCGACCTGTCTTATGATAAGCTTCTTCAAATGTCATGTTACCACAAGTGAACCTGCAACAAAGAAACGAAAAGAGCCGAATTGAGCCACCGCGCAAAAAAATAATACAGACCAACTTTTCTGCGACATGGAAGTACCATTGAATCATTTTTTGCCAATCCTTTTCGGAGAAAAGATTGCCAGTCTTCCACAGGGACACGATTCGGTCCGACCAGCTCCGGTTGAAGCATTTCATATGAGGTCCAATAACTTGAGGATCCAGATCGTGTTGTAATTCATCATTGGTACGAGTGCACAAAACAGCACCGATTACACTTCCAGCACTGCAACCACTGACGATGTTAGGAAGACAATCCGTTTCCATCAATCCTTGCAAATGACCGAAATGATACAGCCCCATCATAGCCCCGCCAGACAAACAAAGAGCTGTTCTTCCATAAGCAGCTCGTGCTCGCTTGAGGAAGACCAGCAATTGTTCACGATGAGCCATGGTCGGAACCGCACCAGTCGATCGATGACTCGGAGCTCCTTCACTCTCAGCCTCAGTCCCAAGCGTTGCAGCACTTATCAAATCTCCAGAACTAGTGTAGCACAAATTGACATCGTCCATCGATGACATATGCGCCGTGCTTCTCGTGGGCGATCCGATAAGTGTAGTGGGTTCCAGTCTCTCGAGTTGTTTAGTAGCCGCTGCTTTTGGCGAGGAATTCAACTCCTTGGACATGCCTTCCTTGTTCTTGTTTTCTTTTCCCGTCTTCTTTGCGTCGTCATCCCCAGGATGGAAGTTCAAGGTCGCCACATTGATTGCGAGACCGATTAGCGACTGCCACAAGTGTTCTCTTTCGTTTCGGGACTTGTGCTGGAACGATTTTTCGTATGTTTTCAAATCATCGCTATTGCGGTCACTTTCCAGTCTAACGTCACCATTAGGGTCTGCCGACATGACTTGATCAGTGACCCAGTGCATGGTCTTGGTGACTTCCCCAATAAATTCAATGACGATAAATTTGGGCTCACCAGTGTAGGTCTTGGTGAACAGATCTTCGCTCATGATTCCGCCAACATTCTTCCGAGTGCATTGCTGTAGGACTGCCATCGCCAAGATAACATCTTGTTTCTGCCGTGCTTCTTTCATGTCGGCCATTAGTTGTTGAATGAGAGGCCAGTTGTATTGATACGACGTCGAGTCCGAGATTGATCGTTGCCACTTGTCTCGCTTCTGGGATAAGTCCAGAGCGGCGGCATACTGATACCACTCTTCGTAGCTCTCTGCGGCGGCCATTTTCCGCCTCAGAGCCCGATGTTTAGGAGTGGCAAATATTGTTTCTGCCACCCGAATGACAACACGAATGACAATGTAGACGATCAATTCAACGCCGATCAAAAGATATGTCAATCCCAAAATTGGCCACCGCAAAATCTTTCCCGACCACGAATGTAAGCGACCCGGCACAATCGACAGCACAGCAATGACTAGCAGCAATCCTCCAAAAGTCTGCCACAAAAAGACACCCACTTTCCAGTCCATGAGCGGCCACTCACGCGAGAACCACATCCAAAATGATTCCGGAGCACGACTAATGACAGTGGTCGTCTGAGGCAATTTCTCAAATAATTCCGTCATATTCAGTAGTTCGTTGGCGGAAATGTGGCCGTCGTTGTTAGTGTCGAAATGCTGTAGCATGAATTCGGCAACGGTGGCATTGACACGATTTGAGGAGGCAACTGCTTGATCCCATAATTGCTTTTGGGTGTTGAGCAGCCATTGCTGATACTTTTCTACCATGTTGCTGCCATCATTCTCGCCATCGCCACGGGAAATCTGTTGTCGCTGATCTTGTTCTTTCCACCAAGTAGGAAGAATAAAGAGATAGAGTTGATGTGCCGCCAATGCAATCCAAGAAATGGCATCGTTCCAAATCCGACGAACCAAAATGGGAAAGGACGACATGATGGCAGGAAAAATGTGCTCCTTATAAAATTCGTAGATGGACTCTGGGTCCATTTTGCTGTGGTTGTTGGTATTGGAACCACCGTCTGTAGTCGTATCAGTGGGGCTAGTAAAAGAGGAGTGCAATT
The DNA here is from genome assembly GCA_019154785.2 of Nitzschia inconspicua. Taxonomy (NCBI): domain Eukaryota; phylum Bacillariophyta; class Bacillariophyceae; order Bacillariales; family Bacillariaceae; genus Nitzschia; species Nitzschia inconspicua. The sequence goes on along the minus strand of JAGRRH010000009.1, from coordinate 1,305,861 downwards.
GATGGTCTGGTTGAGTTGACGTCGTTGGTTGGTTATTGTCGTCGTTAACGATTTTGGACACATCGTTTTGTGCTGACGGTGAGGCCGTAGAGCCGTGACTGGATGGATTATCAGCGTCATCATCGGTGATTCGTCCTTTCACACCACGAGCTTTGTTACCATTCTCCTCCATGGACATGGCTGGAACGTTCTCGGTCATGCTCCCCGCACAGGTATGTTATGGCTGATAATCGAATAAATATTATTAGTAGACGCCTCCGTCGTAAATGTGAAGTGTGAAGGTCAGGTGGTCTCTACTTCTCTCTGATGTCTTGATTCTTTTGGAGATTCCAATAGTTGGATTTACGGTGACACTATTATTATTGTCGTTTCTGCGGTTAGACAGTGAGCCATTCAGAGAAATCAAGTTTGTCCATTTGGACGACAGCAATAACAACAACAACAACCAAATTGTAGTAGTAATAAATTGAAGCAGGATGAAGTATTGATAAAAAAATGTGATAAGATTGTACACAGGTGATGTTTGACATGACGACATGACGTGAGAAGAAAGAGAACATGGGATTGATTCACGAGATAGTTGTACTGGATGCTGCTGGAGTACCTATCTACTTGAGTAGAGAGGTCTACTGACCGGTACGGTATCATACCGCTAGCTAGTCTACCGTACCCTCGAAGTAATACGACATTACATACGAGTACGGTAGCGCTCCTACAGGTCGTATCATACAAGTATCATACGTACCACTACCGTGCTTGACTGGTCGTTAACCCTCACATCCCAGTGCAAGTGCTTTGGCACTGTTCAGATGTTCGATTAAGTAAACGAGAGCGCGTCATGTCGTAATCGATTCGCCCGAGCACTTTTTAACGATTATTATTTTTTTTGATGACGAGGAAAATAGAATATGATTCTGTCACCAACAAAAGTGCTCTTCTATGTACTGGAGTACCTAAATACGGTAGGGTACTGCTCCTACTACGGTACTAGAGGACTAACGGTAGTACGAATAGGTATCATACGGTGGTATTCGACATTCGTGCCGGTACTCGTGACTCGTGACACGTTGAACTTACAGTTAGTAGTACTAACTGTAAAAGTAGACTATCGTACGACTTGACTCCGTGCATTAACGACACAGTAAAAAAACTTACACATACGACTAGTAATATATGCACATAATTATTGGCACTTGGCAAAAGGTGATCTTCCGATTGACTGTAGATATGCAATGATGAAACAACAGCTTTAACTCATTCGCAACGAAATTAGTTTGCGGTATCGAATCAGCTGATAGACAACTTTGAAGTGTTCCTTAATTTATTTGCTTCTGATAGGCTCCCCTGACCTGTGTCGTTCTTGACTTCTCGCGGAGAACTACAGAAGAAGGCGTTTCTGTTACACTTCGTTTCTTCGTATTGATTCGATTCGGCTGGAAATATGATTGTCTCGTGGGAACCGAAACTCGGAGCGCTTCAAAATTCATGAAGAGGCTCCCCCCAGAACCAACAAAAAAAAATTTCCGCCCGTGAACGTCTTCCCAACCACCGATCCACAGGTTCCATTAATACAAACGCAAGTTGTAACCGTGGGTGCTCTCCGAGACTCACCCCCCCCCCCCCCTTCGACTCCTGACATGGTTACAAAATAATATTCTTTAACATCAATGTTCCTTCCACATGCTTTTGCTGGACCATTGCTGATATCGTCTTCCGTGAAACAATCAAATATACGGACCTATTTTGCAGCAGCTGTTCCTGAGGTGTGCTGTACAAACTTAGATTTCTAGCGTTACCTTCGGAAATCTCCATATTTTTGATACTGTTCATTCTTGTGAGATTGATTGAGATGTCGCTGAAAAGTGTCGAATGGGTCAGGTCCAGCACGATTTATTGCACCAATTGCACTTGGGCAGCACAGTCCCTCACAATTACCAAGGTCGCTTCCATCTTTTTCTCCATCAGGTCTTCTACTTTTCCCATAACCTCCATTGTGATGTTGTATGTTGCCTCTCAATGCAGCTGATAATGAGTAGATCGAAATCTGGTGCATGGTTTGTTCCGCCCCTTGGGGACAAGGCAGGTGAGTCAACTTCTCGGATGCGGAATCGGTTGCAGCTACTATCGATAGCCTCAAAAAGAGTGCTTGTTACTGACGACCACGCATCGTCGTAAGACTATCCGGAACCGTTTGCGGCGTCGGTCTCCCGAGAGTGAAGTAAATGAATTTTCGAGGTGTCGTTTCTTCAGGTTTCGTCGTTCGGTCCGTCACGTCTGGCATGTGTACTCCTTTTCAACTCATGTAGCCAAGAGTACTCCACGGCTGGATCTGCTGAAAATCTTTCGTGTCGCCGTCTCAGTTTGATTTTGATGTTTGGTTGGTTTGATTTCGTCGTTCGATTGGTGTCTCAGGTCGCATCCGCCCCAAAGCAATCCATTACTGTCGGAAAAGTTCCAAGTTGATTCTGAAATGTCGCAGCAGTTGACAGTAGTATTGGTGTCCTGTTCATCCTCATAGTGCTGATAGACAAATACGACTCTAGGTAGTAAAATGCTAACTGATTACTTCAATTTTGACATGCGAGTGGGTAAATTCACAGTCATATGCTTGTCGGTGTATGTTGATGAAATTTTAATAATACGTAGTAATAATGAAGATCCTTTTCACTCTTTTTGCTTTTATACGGCTACGAAAACGGTTTCATGTACCTGACCTACTAAGTCGTACAGTAGTAAAGATGAACGCAATATTTGTTTTTATAAAGTGATGTCTCCACTGAATTGGCAAGAAACAGGTTGAGTAACACAGGACGATCTGTTCCGCTATGGTGAAGTGGCATCACTCGAGACTTTGAATCTCGCATCCTGGGTTCAATCCCCAGTGGCGGAATCTTTTTACCAAATTCTAGTTTGACTGTGACAGAAATACCAACTGCATAATACTGCTACAGTACTACTACTTGCATCGGCATTTATCCATAACAACATCATTGATTTTGCTCCTCTGATGGTATTCCGTACATTTGTGGTACCATAGCATAATCACAGCAATTGTCAAGGGGGTCTATTGATGCGCTTGGTATTGAGCCATGGCCTTGGTAGAATGAACGCAGATGGAGCCTATATTGTGGGTTACTATGCCAATCAGAGGCTTTAACTCTGTCTGATCAGCTCAAAAAAGTTTCATTTGGGGACTACTTGGTTAATGTTGCCAGTTGTGTTTAGGAAAGAGGAGCTCAGACAGCAGTGAGCTTCGACGCTGCACTGCTCAAAGAGCTGATTCAAACATTTACTCACATTATAGGTATTCCAATCGAGTTGGTTTATCATTGGCCTATTTCAACATGATATTTTAATGATGTCTTACAATCACAGAGAATTCATTACGCAACAAATCATGTCCACGAAAGCAAAATTCGAAATCACCTATTGCCTCTCCAGTAGGGAACCTTTTTTTTTGGACGAACCATTCTAGTGGCTGGGTTGTGAAATCCTGCCTGAAGAACTTAAGAAACAATAAGGCAACTACAATCGCATTTACTATCACAAGCCTGATGACCTTGCCAAAAGGATAATCCAACGATCACAATAAACTTGAATCCAATCGAGAACTCTATGGCATACGTGGAAAAGTGTGAATTTACTTTCGAGCATTCCTATCAGTTTTTTTTCAATAAACCATACGAAATAGTATGGGATTTCCACCAACATCTATCAGTCTCTAACGGTTGGACTTGGAAACACGTTCGATTTCATCCTTTTTCTTGATAGCATATGAGTTGGAGGATCCTCTTGCCGCATTGATCAACTCCTCTGCCAAACACTCAGCCATGGTCTTCAAGTTTCGGAAAGAGGCCTCACGAGCACCAGTAGCCAACAAGTAAAGGGCATAGTTCACCCGACGAAAGGGAGACATATCCACGGCTTGTCGACGGACAACACCAGCACCACCAACACGTGTAGAATCTTCACGAGGGCCTGAGTTGATAATGGCATCTACGACAACTTGGATGGGGTTTTGGTCTGTCAACAAATGAATGATTTCCAACGAGTGCTGGACAATTCGAACAGCCATGAGCTTCTTGCCACTGTTGCGTCCCTTACGCATCAAGCAGCAGACAAGGCGCTCAACAATAGGACAAGAGGCCTTTCGGAATCGCTTTTGTTGGTATCGACCAGCAGTGTGTGGAAGATAGACGGCATGATCACCCTTGCATGCAATGTAATCCTAGCAATCAATGTCGAGAAAAAGTGAGAAACATAGAGATTCCTGAAAAGAAAGAAAAATACGACGCCGAGACACACCTCAAGAGAAATATCACGGATCTCGATATCATCGAAGGACCATTTTCCAAAAAGCTTGATTTCAGTAGCGCCGGAAGCAACAAACTCTTCTTCCTCTTCAACAGCCTCGATTTCCTCCTCTACAGCGTCGATAATTTCTTCTTCTACATCCGCCATGTTTGAAATGTTTTATTTTGTTTGGAATCAGTAGTAACTACAAAGTTGCAGAATCAGAGAACGGTTTACCGATGATGAGTGCTCGACGAGAGGTTGGTGACAGAAACAATTACAAGCGATTGTGGGCAACTTCACTTTACCACTTACTACATTTTTTGACTAATTTAGTGTCTTCTGCTTGAAGGGTAGAAGTACTACGTACCGGTACCGTAGTTGGCTGACTGTATGATTCGGTACGGAGTAAGCGGTACCGTAGACCGTAGTCTTACGACTCGATCGAATTCAAGGTAGAATGGAAAAGGGTACCGGGAAAGCAATTATTATTTATTGTCTTCCATCTCCTATCATAACACTAGACTGGACACAGTTGCATAGATTCTTCAAAATAAATAAATCTAAATTGACTCTGAACTTGCTTGCACGTCTTGAAACTTTGATAAGCATGTATTCCAGTGTAACAATATGCAACCTCCAAAGGGAGCACTTGCGTCATCATGGCCGTAAAACAAAAAGAATTGAACGAACATCGCGTTGACGAGCGAAATGCATTGCTTTTCATCCTCCAGCTAGGCATCTTATTCATTAACAGCTCAATAAACAGATATGTAGGTGGCATATCTGTCCTCCTTCTCCACACTGTCTATGCCGTATGAACACGAACATCGAAATGTGTCAAACGAAAATCTGTCTCCATTGAAGCAATATCAGCTATACACTGGTCCAGATTTTCCTTGTCCTTGATATTTGGCGAGCTGGCCAGAGCATCAATGACAAACTCTCTTTGACCAGTTTTGCTCATTCGCCGTGTGGTAGAGACATCTTCAAGTGACATGCCTTTAGAGGCAATTCGTTCTGCTACGTCGGCCAATATTCCAGGCCTGCCATTGCAATGCGCATAAATGATGTCAGATGTCATAATTGTACAGCAAAAAAAATCGAATAAATGCGCATTTTAGATTCCGCGGGACTCACCGATCTTCTCCCACACAGTGGATTCGCAGTCCAAGCACAGCCTCGTCTTTCTTGGTGGCACGACGTGTCAACTTTGTTGCTTGGATATCCAGTTCTTTTAACTTCCTCTCCCGTAACGATCGTTTGAAATTTGCAAGTTCATCCTTCGGAACAGCAACGTGCATTTGAATGATGAATTCTTCTCCTAAACGAACCATTTTAGAATGAGTAATGTTCCCGCCATGATCTGCAATATGTCTTGCTAGTAATGCAACCAGTCCTGGTCGCTGCTTTCCAGCAGCAGATATGTTCATATGATCCATATTAGGATCGACTTCGACGGGTGTAGTGTTGAAGGTGTCGAGACCTTCCAGGAGAATCTGATAAGTAGATCCAGTGACGGCTCCACCCGCCATATCTTGTCCTCGAACAACATCCCCTCCTCTCATGGCCGACAAAACACATGTCCACAGCAAGGAAACGCCAGCAACGAACGGAATGCGCAAATGCATGGGCATGAAAGCAAAGTTGAATAATGTAGCAGGGACCCAAATTTTCCACAAGGCCATCAAGTCTTCTTTCATGTTTTGTCTATACTCATTCAATACTCGTCCAATTTCCGGCTTTCCGCTTTGGTTGTTGGATGGTCCCATGACCAGCTCTTTGGTAACGTAAAAGGCTGGAAAGTACATCAGGGGATGATGCACACACTGATCACAAAACGTTTGTGCCAAGAGCTGCCACATTCCTCGCACATCTTGAAGTTTTTGTCGTATTGGTTTAGCAGCAAATCGTGCAGCATTGGGAAACAAACGTCCAAAGATAGGAACGTACAATGTGTACTGGACACCACCCAAGTAGACAAAACCAAAAGCAGCAAAGGCTGCGTTTCTCTTCCAGTCGACCTTGTCTTTCCGTTCGACAACTTTTTGCACCAACAGGTCGGAAAATGATGTCTTGAAGCCGGAAAGAATCACTCCAAAGGCGAACGGATATTCCATAGGGATCTTTTTTGCTTGATTCCAAAGAGTAGATGCGGATGACGAACTGGTACCAGCTACAGTCGAGGAGGCGACGGTGCTACTTTGAGAAGCATAGGATGTAAATCGACGAGCTGCAATTGAAGAGGACGCCATCATTGCCTTGTGGAGTTCCTTTGAGATGCTGCTCCGAAGAGTTCAATGATCTCAGTCAATGACAGTCGAAGTCAATTGACAGAAGCCAACAACGAATGTATTTGTCGTTGCTGTTGTGTCCCAATTGATGAAAGGATGGGATCAAAGTCAAAGAAGAAACAAGTTTTTCTCAATCATGCTACGACTGTCTTATCTCCGATGACAGAACTGAGAAAGGATTCTTCGTTTCCTTCTGTGAGACTCGCGACTCACTACAGTCTCCGATTTACTGTTACATTTTTCAGTTAGAACATGCGCTGTACGGTGTATTACTGGTATTCTGTCCGAATGGAATTTCATGTTCTGCACGTTCTTGGAATGTTATTCCTTGTGTATGTATGTACATAATATTTGTATCGACGGGACAGCGCACATGTTGTGATGTCGTCACCACGCAAAGCTGACGTTGGATGGGGAAAAGTTGACAAAGATACCTTTTCTACCATATATGATAGGGATAAAGGTCACTACACGAGTACTACGGTACCGTTACGTCGTCGTCGTAATGTTGATAATACTACGTAGTACGTATGATAGAGTAAAAAATCTGTATTCACTGTCACAGTCACATTTGAACATCATAATTTTATAACTGGGTCTGTCATGTTCAACGTTCAACATTTTATTCTCGGAAATGCGCTTCTGATGAAGAAACGAACGACATGATACCATGTAACATGTCTCCGCCTCGTCGAAAGCATATCTTCTATCTACTTTCTGTTACTACAGTCGTCCAGACCCACAGCAGCGTGAAGCCATTTGAAAATAAAGAGACTCTATTTGCAGTCAATGACTTGTCCGTCGATTTGGGTCCACATTTTCTTGACTCCCCCCATGCAGCGGAAACACCTTCACACAAATACGGCAATTCCAATTTCGTAGAATCACTGCACAAACGTCCTCATTCCGGAGGTGTCGATGAATCTGGCTACTACGAATACGTTCATGATCCCACTATTTTGCAGCGATAAGCAACAGAATTCCGAGTTTTGGACGACAAAAAGAAGGAACTTTGAGCTCCTATTGTATACGGGCCAGAGGGATGGAAGGATAAAGCGCGCCAGTTCTTTGTTGATCACCTTTATGTTGCATCGCTATTGCCTGAAGAAGCCCAAGGATTTCTGTACCATGTGTGCCATCTATACCCATGTAGTGAACAGTGAACCGTAAGAAAACTGCTGCCATCCGACAAACATGGGGAAAGAGTTCCGATGGATTATTCATGGCGGCATCTACAGAAACGCACCATTCCACGGCGACAGGAAATATCCCACATCAAGGGCCCTAAGGTCAATATAAGGGAATTGGCAAAAGGTGGGAAAGTCCATATTTCTATACTGGAGCAAGGACTCATCCTATAAGGACTAAGAATGATCAGGCCTATGACCCCACGTTCTTTTATATGGGTGGAGGAGCAGGGTATGTGCTTACTGTTATTCGAAATACCGTTCGTGCCATTATCCAGGAAGTATTCCAAAAGTTTCATGCAGAAACGGTAGGATCAGCCGAGGTATGACTTATGACATTTTGAAATAACTAAGCTTCATCATTGCTGCTTTTCCGGTCGTCTAACAACTCGTTTGAAAACAACGTCAAAAAATCATTTGCTCTTTTAGGATGTGTAGATGGCAAAGTGCCTCAAAACTATGTTGAAATGTGTCTGGAATCGATTCTCGTGACGATCAAGAACGAGATCGTTTTGTTCAGTAGGACCCTCTGCGAAGAGCTGGATTCCCTAACCCAGCTGACAGAAATTTCATTCGATTCGTGCGGCAACAAAACACTTGGTTGGAGGAAAGCTGCAATTGGACGGCGAAATATGGTATCCAATCTACGGCATCTTTAGTAATTTCTTTTCACATGGTACAACAGCGGGTAAAATGAGACGATGCGACTTGTTTTATGGAAATTACGAGAAACTAGTTGTGGGTCTAATGATGGTTGAGCAAGACCAAAAGAGACAAAAGATGAAAAAACTTTCATGCTCGTTCTCCTACCTGACAAATCCAAACGGAACGTCCAGATCTGTGATTGTTCTGCTATGTGTCACAATGATCAGAAGTGCACAAAACATGGTCAAAATATGATCCTGTCGCTTCACTTTTGGTTGTGGTGGAATAGAGGCCATTCCGAAAGTCGTCCAACATTTGGGTCTTGTCGTAAATGCGGCGACGTTGTTCCAAATTTGACGCTGCGATGGCGCGAGCCTGTTCTCTTGCTTCAAGTGCATGCCGGATCCACGCCTTTCCACCAACTCCCCACACCTCGATCGAATCCACATCAAAATAGTACAGCGAACTTTCAAATGCAGGCTTGTCCAGGAATAAATTTCCGTCCTGTAAAGTGCGACTGGAATCGTACGTCAAGCAACGGCACTCTTCCAGCGTTTCCGTCAAATGCAAACGAGGTTGACTGGGCTTTCCCCCGATTCCAATTCCATAGACAGCTCCATCTGTTCGTTCATAAAAATTGATTCCTTTTTCACTAGTACCACTGGGGCAGCTCTTGCCACGGAGTCGCTTGAAAGATTTCGTAGATGGGTGGCAGTACATAAATCCACCACGACTGCCGCCCCTTTCGACGTTCGGCTTTTGCATGTTGAAAAATTCGACACGATTGTGTTGCTCGTCCATGGCGAACAAGAAGGCTCTGTCGTGGTCCGAGTAGTTTCCGTAGTACTCAGGCGATTCTTGCCAAGTTGTGGTGGTAAAGAACCCGATGCTAGTAATAGCAGATTGTGATGCTATAGTTGCATCGGAAGCCACCATCTTGGATTTGCTTGGTACAACACTGAGGATCATCAGAGTTGGTCCATCGTAGTTGCAAATTTCATGACATAAATTGAAAAAGCTAAGACCATCTTTTTCCATGGAGGAATACAATCGATTCCATGCCGTTCCCAAGAGCTCGGGGTCTCCTTTCGGACTCGTGGCCAATGTCAATAGCAATGGTGCAACACCGACAAAAACTGCATCTTCAGGATCGTCTTTTGAATTTTTGCTTTCGTGAGTGCCTTCCAAACCAAAAAATAAACTTGACTGACCCTGCAAATCAGGCAAGGCAGAAAGTTCTTCCCAGTCGCCGTCATCCCAAATCGAAGATGTAGTTTGTGGATTTTTATGACGTAAGGCGAGTCTTCGCTTTTGGATGGGAGCCATTGTTCCTTCCTTTTGTCGTAGCAATGTCTCTTTCCCTCTTCGAAACTGCTGAGCTTGCCAGGCTGCAAGTTCTTCGGGAGTGGGCTCCGCTAGAGACGATTCTTCACTGCTGGCGACAAGATCTTCTGTATCATTTTGGTGAAATTCTTCATCCCCAGCAATATTGTTCTTGGCGATCGAGTTAGATGGACTGTATTTGCCTCGCAAAGATTGGTGTAGTTGGTTCAAATCCAAGTCACCAAACTGTGAGCTCAATCGTGCTATTAACAAAGCAGCGCCATCCTCATTGGAAGAGCTTCCGATGGGCTCACTAAGCTTGGATAAGGATTTCGTAATCTTATTGTCCATCATGTAAACTCGTCGTGCAGTAATCGAAACCAGTCACGTCTACGACAGTACCAGTAGTTGTGATACTTCAGAGAGTGATGACTTTTCATAGCAGTGTATCAGTGTATCATAAAATTCAAATAAAGAGAATATACTGTGTATATTCCCCGACGCCGCCTCAGCTTCTCTGCAATCCCAGTGACGTCATGTGCTCGATAGCTCTCTAGGTACGTACGTATGCCACCATAAAGGTGCTAGGTTGCTACACATGTGGTGGCGTAAACGTAGTGTCTAGAGAGGGAACGAAATGTAGCTATGGCGAACTAACATGAGTTGCCAGAGCTGCACCTGCTTTTTTTGGAATCTCCATTGCTATCTCGTAGCGATGGGGATTGCAGTGTTGCAGGAATTGTGTGCTTGGATGTGTATGTGATGCCTGCAACTCTGGTCTTGTGTCTGTCCTCCGTCTGTCTACCGCTCGAGTCCCGACTCCAAACACTAGTCTGACGGCGGACAAGACCCGAGCATGCATGCAAGGATATTAGGTATGCACTTCCCTTGCCTGCACGCTTCTGGCTTGTCGTAGAGAATATACTGTGTATATTCCCCGACGCCGCCTCAGCTTCTCTGCAATCCCAGTGACGTCATGTGCTCGATAGCTCTCTAGGTACGTACGTATGCCACCATAAAGGTGCTAGGTTGCTACACATGTGGTGGCGTAAACGTAGTGTCTAGAGAGGGAACGAAATGTAGCTATGGCGAACTAACATGAGTTGCCAGAGCTGCAGTTCACACAAGAGCACAAGGCCTGCCACAAGACGCGCCTCACAACGAGTCGCGGAGCAGACGAGTCCGAAGGCGCCATGTCACTGGGAGGCGCAGAGAAACCGGAAAAAAAAAAAAAAAAAAAAAAAAAAATTAAAATTGAGGCATCGTAGAAGCATCGAAGATAGCCTTGTTGTGCTTCTGGGAGATAACACACAGGTTGCGGGTGTACAGTTGCCAAGTTTTCGATTTCCAACGAAGAAGTTTCTCTATTTCGTGTTCCTCGAAGCCAAGGGCTTGCAGGACGCAGCATGCACCAACTCGGAGAGAGTGTGCAGAAAAACGGGCCAAGTCCTTGGCATCGCGGATCGGGTCCAAGTCGTAGAGTTCGGCGGCCAACAGACGCATTTGCCGTTCTATGTCCGTGGAGGTGAGATAACGGACACGATTCAAGGTAGCGTCGTAATATACGGCAAGTGGGATATGCTCGTCGCGACCGACAAGATGAACAAAACGTTGGACGATTGATAGCCAATGACGGACGGGGCAGAGGGTCAGATCGTGTGTATTTTGGGTAAAGAGTTTTGTCTCTCCGTGGGCGCCATTTTTCTGGACGCGGAAACAGACCGTGACCATCGTAGGTAGGTGAGGGTGGGTAAGGGCCTTGTCTAAAGTGAGCGAACGTTTTCCCGAGCGGAAAAAGGTGATGTCGTTGAGGCAAAAGGCCGCAGGAGTACCACGCACGTTCAACTCCGGAGTGTGGGTTAAGTCAGAGATGTGGTGTGGCTGGGCCCATTCGCAACGGCGACCGCCCGCGTGGAGCATAACAGAGAACCAGTCGCAGAGAGCAGAAAGCTTGCAGTTAGGCTCAGAGGCAGAAACTTTGGAACAAAAAAGGACTTGCATTGCTACCGTATACGGTTCGCGACGGTCGGGAATATTCTCCCAACGTTTCATTTCTTTCAAGACTTTGTCGATTGCTGGGCAGAGCGACTGTATCCCTTTTTCCTTTCGTGGATCAAGGTTATGTGGGTGGAACAATTGGACGAGGGTAGCGGCAGCAAGGAGATAATTGCGGATCGTGTCACTGCGAATGGCACGGCGGCTGAGGGTGTGGCCGGAACCAAGGTGAGCAGCGTAACACGCGAAGAGATAGTTCAGAGTTTCCAAAGGCAAGAGAACTACAGGAAACACTGATTCAGTGAGTTCATGTTCCGATAGGAACCAGACAAAATGGATTCGCATGCTTCGAAAGTGCCGCAGGACTTTGGTTTTGTTGGTCGCGCCCAGTTCACATCGGAACACAGCATCGAGCGTAGGAGCGAGAGCAGCTCTTGACTTGGGAGGAAGAGAGTCCAAGATGCGAGTTCGTTTCGCAGAAGGGAGACCTGACGTAAGTGTGTGAGGAAGCAGCGTTTAGCAACATGAGCGAGTGGGGGCGAATATAGAGCACATGGGCGTGAAATAAGGTCCGCTAAAGTGTTGTCAGCACCCGCAATATGTTTTACCACCAGCCCGAGGGGGGACAGGAGCTGGTATTCAGCAAAGAGCTGGAGGAGCCGGCGTCCGGTTGCGGAACCCGTTGACATTTTCCGTGACCAGCTAACCGCCGCGGTATTGTCGCATTCCAGCGATAAAATTGGCGATGGGGGGTATTCGTTTGTAGAAAGCAAAACGTACGCTTCTGTCATGATGAATCCCAGCATGATGCCAATAAATTCGAGGGTGTTGATATGCAACTGGGCACGACCGTTCCTAGGCGGCTTCAGCAATGTCCAGGTAGGTAAACTGACCGGGAGGAAACACCAAAGGGCCAAGGAAGGGATAGCCACACCGACGGCTTGTTCAGAGGCGTCGGTGGTGGCAAAGAAAGCGGGATCGCGAGACACAATGTGGCCAATGGGCTGTTCCCATGGGTGCGCAGCGACGAGGTAGTCGTAGACGACGTGCAGGGCAGTGGTGCAAGCGCGGCTTATTTGGACACGCCGCTGGCTGCGCCAGACGAACTCGGCAAGTTTGCGACACCGGAGTTGGTCGAAACGGTCGGAGAGGGAACGTGGAAGTTGGCGATGGAAGACCTGCAACTGGGCATGAAGTGTGCGGGACTTGATGGCCCGACGGTATTCCTGACGAATGCAATCGCGTAGAAGATCTTGTAACACAAGGACCTGGACGCGTGCCCAGGGAAAAAACTCTGCGGCGCTGTCGATCATGCCGACCACAGTTGCTATCTCCACCAAGGTTGCCGTACGTGGTTGGAGCCACTGCTCTTGACGCAAAAATGCAATGAGTTTGGAACGGCGGCGAGGGGACAACTCCACGACCATGCGGCGAGAATCGGGAACGTGACCTACCACAAGGCGGGACTCGGTATACTCTAGTTCGAGTTTGTCCATGGAGAGGACGTGTTCCTGGCAGGGATGGGTAGTTCCAAAAACATCTTCCAGTGCGACAATGCTCGCGGCAGATGTAAGTGGGAAGTAGTGACGGATGTCAGCGAACATGCAGTCGTCGACTTGGTGGGGGTAAGGTGGGGCCTTGCGGTCTCCATTAGGGAAGAACACGCCGGGGTTCTGGCTATCGGCATTCGCTGGTGCAAACGGGGAAGAATCGTCTGGAGTAGGGGGAAACTTCATACGTTGGACATAAGTAGCGGCTCGACGCAAAACGTCGTCAGGGGAATGGTTCCAGAGGTAAGACGCATGCTGCTGGCGGGCGATGGCGCATACCTCGAAATTGGCGGCAGAGACATTGTCGCCAAAGGTTTGGCCGGTAGCGAATCCAAGGTAAGGGCCAACGCGGTAGCCATGCATGGGTACAACTTCGGGGTTAAATTTGACAAGGCGGAAGGCACCGCAAATGTCGTTGTCGCCGATAAGGATAGGCTCACTGGGATATGAAATTCGTAGGTTCCAAATCCAATTCAACAGGCGTCGGAACGATCCAGGAAATTGTAGGGCAGGTTCGTTATGTTTGTCAGTCCAATCATTGATAGCAAAACACCATGGTTCTGGGCGGAACGTCGAGTCAAAAACCGGCCGGTCATTTTTCCAAGGGTTGTCGAGGTCCACGATGCCGATTGGGGTGAGGTGTGTATCGCGGATAAAAGGGAGGAGGCGGTCGTCCACCACCAAGGTAAACCCTCTTTTGGCGTCTTTTACGAATACTTGCAAGAGTTTATCGGGGTTATTCCGAGCAGACGCATGGTTGCCGTAGCGCATAAAAGAGAGAAAGTTTGCTTCGGTGGAAGCCGCTTGGCATAGTCGTGGAGAACCAATAGTGAAGACACGTTCCAAGTCCTGAAGTGTCTGCGGGTCGACGCTGTAGCGGAGGGTGGAAATAATCTTCGGAACGTTGCGGTGTGTCGCAAGGTGGGGTCCTCCGATCCAACGAACCAGGCGTGGGACGTTCATGCCAAGTCGTATAAGGGCTGCAGAGACGTGGCGAACGCGGGGAACATTAATCTCAGTCTCATCACGGAAGCCAACATACGGGCTGTACCCTCGGGCCAGATGAGGGTCGAACGGGCTGAACTCGTCAACTAACTCCTCGTACACTCGGTAAAGTGGACAAGCGGTACGAAGTAGCTTGGACGAGGTCTCGTCGAGGAATGCAGACGCGAAGAGGTGCGGGATAACGTGGCGGAACACGTATTCGGAACAGAAAGAAATCGACGTGGTTGGCTTACCATATTTACAGTTGATGGCGTCTTGGACGGCAGGGTCCAAAGACATTACTAGACGGTCACGTTCGCTGGGAGGAAGATCCATAGGGGGGTGTGGGAGGAGATGTGGGTCGTAAGGCATGGGAAGGAACTTGGAATGCATAGGTAGGGCAACAGGCTCTGATCGGGGTGAGGCTGGGGGTTTAGAGTCCTGTCCGGGAGGGAAAGTTGGCGGAGCGGGGGCCTGGTCTGATCTACTAGACAGGATAGCAGCAGCAGATAGGTCCTGTGAGGTCAAAGGGTACGAGGGGACGCATACTATCAAGGCGTGAGGCATAATGACATGGCATTCAAACGTTCAAAGAAAGGCCGTTATAGGTTAGGTCAAATAGAGTACCATAGACCAGGAGGTTAGGCGGAAGCCGTACCTTCGGGCGATGGGCCTTTACCGGGGGCGAAGGAGACATTCGGGGTATCGGTCACCCAATCGATAAACCGTTGGCGGTGTGTTTCAGGAATGTCTAGGACCGAGTTGGCATGGAAAAATCTGCACCGTTTGCCAGTTTGAAGGGCTCGACAAGAATGGCCAACGAACGTCCAACCAAAGCAAAGTGTTGCTTTCTCGTGACCGGTGGTCGGAAACAAAATCTCGCAGCGGGGAAGCTTAAGTTGGTCGCATACCAACATACCCGTGCCAGGAGTGATGCGGGTTTTCTTAGCAGGTGGTCGTCGGTCCTGTCTGTCGTCCGGACGGGAAGGCTGGGGGCGGCGGACGGTAGGTGGGGTGAACCAAGACCAGGTGTGGGGGGGGGAACTGTATCGGGTGTTGTCATTCGATTGCATAGCACCCAGAAGGAAATTCTTGCGGTCGCGAGCGTGGGTAGCAGCACCGTTGAGGGCCTTAACAACGGGAGACATGTCCATATCAGGGTTTTGGAGGAGGGCCGTCACGGTAGGGGCATCTTTGGCGATGGCAATAAATGGGGTCAAGATGTCCTGCACCTCCATGAGGAGGCTATGGGCAAGGTGGGGGAATCGCGATTCGTAGATCGCCAACCAATGTTTGCCCGTAGAAGAGTAAAGTACCTGGAGGTAATTGCGGACACCAACATAAAGCAGTGTTTTGTGAGCATCGGGGGACAGAAATTCAAGGAAAAAAAGGAGATTGTTCGCGCCGCGAATGACATCATTGATGGTTCTTTGGTTGCCGTGAATAAACAAATGAGTACTACGTTTGGTCCGGCGCGTTGTATCTTCGTCAGCTAGTTCTTCGTCGTAAACCGCATTCTCTGTAGCGACACGGGCAGTGTAGGATGCATTCTGTGCATCGACGGGTAGGAACTGGAAAATAGATAGGAGCCTGTCAATAGATAATCTGTGGAGGTACAACGGGGAGGCGAACCAATTAAATGCTACGAGGGCATTCACGAAGGGGGTATCAATCTGGCCTTCCAAGAAATGGGCGAAATGGTAGCAGCTGTCAGCGCGGGCCTCTTGGAGAGCAATAAAGTTGGTGTATGCTTCGCGAACTTGGTTAGCGCGGTTGACGTTGTTCCGAAGGCGGAAAGCAGCCTTGACAGCCGGGGCCAGCTCAGCGTATGCAAGGGAAGCACCGTCGGGGGTGTAGGACAGGAGGATGCGATACTTGATGAGTAGGGTATCGAATTCCTGGGAGTCGATGTGATCTTTAGAGGACTTAGCGTCCGTAAGGCTCTTAGCCAACGAGAGGAGGACCTCATTGGACGAGGGTTGGGACGAGGATGTTGCCTGTTGCTGGGGTGCAGTCGGATTGATAAACTGCGACTCCTGGTCGGACAAGGAGGCGTCTTGATACCAATGTAGCAGACTCGCCTCGCTGATTGCCGTAATACGATCGCGAATTGCAACGGCAGGTGCCGAGTGGTCTGGGATAGGGGTAAGGGGGTGGCTCGTCTCGACGGAGTCGGGATCATTGGTGGCAACAGTGTGGAGCTCTGCCCAATCGTCAAAGAAAGTGGCGTGGAAGAGGCGATTTGCGGTAGTGGTATTCAAAGGTCGTCCAGAGTTGTAGTCGTGGCAGTGGCGGACGGCTGCACACCAAGCTTCAAAGGCAGGGTGGTAGGTCCGGCCAGGAGGGAGTGGTTGGTCCACTTGGATACCGACGGGAACAGAGAAACCGGGGGGGATGGGCAAGATCTGGGGCAGCAGGGTAAAGACAGGGATCGTCTCCTCAACCGCGTCAGGGAAACCCAGTTCGGTGAGGGTGTTGGTCTCAGCGTCGTCATCGCCCTGCTTCGGAACTTCGGCAGGGCGGTAGGCATCGATGGTCGGGAAATGGGAAGACTGGGCGACGTTGGCCGCCATCATACCGAGAAAGAAACGGTCGAACATTTGGAGGTCGTAAGACGAGACGAGGGGGTAGCTACCGATGGTATCGGATGCCACAGCGAGGTAGCAATGGCGGCCATCACGTTCGTGGGCGACGACGGAATGGAAAAGGGCGAGGCGACCGTCGCACCAGTATACAAAACGCATTTTTGGGTCGTGGATGATCTGGCTGCTGAGGGCTTGGTGGTTGGTAGACCCAACGGACGAGAGGTAGGAGTGGCAAAGTTGCTCGAGAGGGCGATCACGGACACCCAAGTGGGAAAAGGTGCCGTACCCACGGTGGATGGCGAGGAACTTCGCAAAGGCGAGGGGAGAAAGGGTCAAAGGTGCCATGCTGTCTCGAGTTAAAATAAGGGGAAGGACTGTTGGAGGCTAAGTAGAGCAACTCGAAATGTGAGTAAAGTAACTCGAATTGTGAGTCTAAGTAGATACAGAGAATCGAAAGAAAACATCGGGAGCTAAAGAGGTGGAGATCGCCGGATTCCGCTACAGTGGGTGGGTCGGATTGGCGCCGGAGGGAAAGCGCAACCACCATGTAAAATTTGGATGTCCCTGCATGGTGACGGGAGCAAGGGTGTTACAACGGCGGGAGACAGGGGCGGGAAGGCAAGGCGCCGGATCGAACGGAATGTGGCAGGGCTCGGGTAGTGGCATTGTATGTGGCGAAAGGGAGGGATCAAGTTGAATTGCAATCTATGGTTGAACCAGGGAAAGGAGGAAAGGGCGGCAGTCATGAACAGAAATTGGGCACACGATCCGACGGGTCGTGCGGGTGCGCCTGCTAGGCCATAAATAAAAGTAGGAAACAGGAGAATGCGGTCGGAGTGAAACATGGTGTCATTGGTACTGATATGCGCAGGTCGCAACGGCCCGGCGCGAGGAGACCGAGTCACCGTCCTGGTGCCTACCTGGTGAGGTGGGGCAATGGTGCCAGTGGTGGAAAACAAAGTCTCACGGCCGGTGGCTAAAGTGTTCGCCGAGGAGGGCACAGGTGTTGGTAGGGGTGTTATGTGGTCGGAGAGAGTGTCGAGAGAGGCAATATCCTTCCGGGTCGGGACGGGACCACGGTGAAGGGACGGGGGAGCCAACGAGAGTGGAATCCTCGCGGTTTGGCACACAACCATTGTCGAGGGACGGGGAACACCGTCGAGAGTAAAAAGTGCGATGAAAGGCAATACCCTCGCAGGCTGGCTCACAACCATTGTCGGAGGGACGGGGACACCGTCAAGAAGAAAAAGTGCCACAAAGGGCAATATCCTCTCAGGTTGGCTCACAACCATTTTTGAGGACGGGGACACCGTCAAGAATAAAAAGTGCCAAAAAGGCAATATCCTCTCAGGTTGGCTCACAACCATTTTTGAGGGACGGGGACACCGTCAAGAATAAAAAGTGCCATACAAGGCAACATCCTCTCAGGTTGGCTCACAACCATTTTTGAGGGACGGGGACACCGTCAAGAAGAAAAAGTGCCATACAAGGCAACATCCTCTCAGGTTGGCTCACAACCATTTTTGAGGGACGGGGACACCGTCAAGAATAAAAAGTGCCATACAAGGCAACATCCTCTCAGGTTGGCTCACAACCATTTTTGAGGGACGGGGACACCGTCAAGAATAAAAAATGCCATGAAAGGCAGCATCCTCTCAGGTTGGCTCACAACCATTTTTGAGGGACGGGACATCGTCGAAAAGAAAAGGAAAAACACCATTGGTTGTGCGGCGGACGTGACGCACCAGCACTGTGTAGCGGATGGCTAACACACCAATCGAATATCATTGTTAGTTACCATATCCTGTTTTTGAAAAACACGGAATCTCCATTGCTATCTCGTAGCGATGGGGATTGCAGTGTTGCAGGAATTGTGTGCTTGGATGTGTATGTGATGCCTGCAACTCTGGTCTTGTGTCTGTCCTCCGTCTGTCTACCGCTCGAGTCCCGACTCCAAACACTAGTCTGACGGCGGACAAGACCCGAGCATGCATGCAAGGATATTAGGTATGCACTTCCCTTGCCTGCACGCTTCTGGCTTGTCGTAGAGAGGCTAAATAATCAGTAGTACGACTTTTACTTGTGGCAAAGGGCAAAGGGTGTGCAGTGTACAGTCGACTAACAGTAATCAGCAGTCATAAATGTTGGAATAAGTAATTATTTTTGTAAAAACGAAATTTGACAAGACCTGAAATGCGGCATTAACTGTTACTGACAGTGAAGTAGTAAATTGTTTGGAAGCTGTACTACGTACTACGTATGAAGTAGTAAACAGTGAGTTAAAAAGGATGTCACGATAGAGATGGAGTTTGCTGACTGAGGATTCGTGGTCGCTTCTTTCGAGATGGAAGTATAACAGCTGGACGTTTAGTCTGGGTCTTATTTGTGTTGGTTTCTTGGCTGATTAGAGGAGGGTCATCAGAGGTGAGGTTGCTATGGGATTCGTTGGAAGGGAGGACAGTATCGTTTGGGAATCCGAACTCTGCAACAACCATATCAGAGTATCATCCGTTTTGGTGACGGGAGAAGAAAAATGGTGCCTCTTTCTCCCCCATTTCATTGTAGTCAGGGCCCTCCCACATGGCACTAATGATGCGGTAGAAGAGCAGGGAAGAAAAACTCTTCATTCACACTTCTTACTGTGGGTTGAAGGATGGAATAAACTGATAGAGGGGCTCAGTACAGTAAATGGTCTAGAAGTATACGCGAAATAAGTTTCAAAGTATGCAGATAGAGTGATGTGCACTCGTTTGCATGGTTTTGATCCTAGGTCTGTACCCAAACATGTCATTATGACTGTGAACATGTTGGTACAGGAGTAGAAGGGTATCTGCAATGGAAGATTTGAGATTTCTCCGAACTAAACATGGAGAAACGTCCTTTGGAGGGAAAAAGGTGCTACAGTGCCCATCTTGTGATGCCAAGGTCTCAAGTGAAGATCTAACGATTGAACGATTGAAGAGGTACTTTGGGGATGCTTTCCTGAGCGAGAATGAAAATCTGTGGTCAACATCAAAGTATTTATCAAAATTTCAGCTTCTGATGGAAATGGAACTTCTTCATGCAATGCTTCCTCCCAAATGTCAGTCAAGGGTGAATCCTCAGGGAGTCAATCAACCGTCAAGATTGAAGTTTATTGTTACAGCATTGAGAAACCTACACAGAAGTGATCATTGTAATGGTTGCTTCAAGAAAGGAGCTGAGTGCCAGATGAAAATCCCATGCTTCCCCTGCACTGAGATGTTGGTACTGTTCGATGATAAGTTGACAAATTGGTTTGACTGGAAGGGGAATGATGTTTCTTGGCCAATGTCTATTTGTGTTCCAAAAAGGGCACATGTAGATGCATTTGTGAATGTTCATAATGATCTTGCAAGCATTCTCTTTGGGTGTAATACCAATGTCATTGCAGGGGTTGATGGTGGGGGTATCATGTACTGTACATGTTATGTATCCAAAAATTCGGAAAAAGAGGACAATAAACATTTTGCAGCTGCTGCAAAACAGATGGTGAAGAAAATGCAGCAAAAGGTGATGGAAAGGATGGAAGTGGGGGACAGGGACAATGAAGAAGACACCTCCTCAATTGGTATAAGAGGTATGATTGGTGCAACGTTTATGGCGACAAAAGTTCAGAAAGTGGCTGCACCAATGGCATCTTATCTCATCAGGAATGGAGCCAGATTTCAATTCTCCCATGATTTTTCCTACGTCAATATTCGTAGTTTCTTTAAAGAGGTGTATGAAGATCTTGAGATTTCAGCAGATGAAGAGGGGTGTGTATTCTATAACTCATCAGTTGCAAATTATCTGTGCCGTCCCAAGGAATTAGAGGATGTTTGTTTGTATGATTTCTTGGCAAAATACAGTACACTTTGTATTGAAGCAGGTAATTTGAGGTTCCATGTAAGGGGAACAAGAAAAGAATACCAAGCAATGGAGAAAAAAAAAACAGGATATCATTTATGCATCTGTGGGAGAAGCTCATGTACAAGGCAAAACCAAGAAGTACCATGATAAATTAACAAGCGTCGATGTTGTGATAAAAAATCAAACCAATTTTCTGTACAACTAAAAATCAGATACAAAAAATCGGACTGGATCAACTATAGGCCACCGTCCCAAAATGGGACGATATAGTACGACATATGGTAGATGCACTTCTATTGCCTGTACGCTTCTTGCTTCTCGTAGATGTTTGCGTCTCGTAATCAAACGTGTGATGCATTGCAGGCTTTCATGATTCGTGACTGCTCACAGTCAATTGACACGATTTTGAGCGAAGCAAACTGGAATTGTGCGCAAACACTTGTAAAATGGCTTAACTGTGTGGTAATAAGGTATCAGAATCTACCCATGTTGTAAATAATAGTAAAGATAAAATGTTAGATTTTTGCTTGTTTTACTTTTTTTTTGTTTTCTCGAAATGGTATTTCACAGTCAGTGCGATCCGGCCAGTCACAGGTGTGACGGACTGTCTGTGTCTGCTCGCACAGTTTACAGTTTTTCATTCTTCCACTCCATAACTCCGCTTGAGTACCGGTAGTACTGTGTACGACTTACGACGTACAGTTAGTAAGAGAGTAGTACCTGTACAATAGGTACATTTTACCGTATTAGTACCGGTTGTTGCTACTACGTCTACTAGTAGTACCAGCCGAGGTATTGACTGTGAGGAAAGTTTGTGTATAAAAAATCTCTGAAAAACCCTTTCGGCGTAATGGCTCTGTTGTGTATTGGCCATTGGCCATTCCGTTGCACACAGAATCCATTCTACCGCCTGGTCCTGGATTTGCTTCGACTCTCAAAAAATGGTTAAAATGCTCACTACCGTAGGACCACGGAGGTAAGATCATGATGTGCTTCGCTACTTCTATGTACGCAACGTTGGATCACCATGGGCAATTTTAAGAATTTGACTTCGGAACTACTTCGTAGGAGAATGATAATTGATTCATTCGACCTTGAATCTGACTGAATCTCAAAAGTGACGCGAACCCCATTGAGGTTGGAGATATTTCAATTTTAGCCAATCATTTCTGTTCTTCGAGAGCTTCTAGAAATAAAGAGATGCAAAGATCTCGCTTCGAAGAAAAGACTGATACGTCGTTTCTTTTAATTGCATCCTGCAGATGAAGATTCATTTTCATGCTGCCTTCTCTCCACCTTCGATTCTTTTGTCACAAGACATGAAATTTCGGTCGATCGATCTTGTAGACAGAGTTGTCTCAATATTTTATTTCCTCCCTCGGTCGACACACATTTTCTGTCCTCCATCATAATTATTGTGGAATCTACAAGAAACTCAACTGTCGTTTGTCATCATGGTATGTAACGAGATCGATGCAGACCTGTTCGTACTCAGGTTTGTGGCAGTGTCATTGTTATGAGGTTCAATGCATTCCACTCTTGCGCGAAGGCGGCATCTTCCGTGAACGTGAATTTGTCACGTTTCGCACACCTCTGTCTCAGCATTTTTTAATTTCTTCACGAACGATTTCTTCTCGTCTCACTGATTTCCTCCTTTCACCATCCTTTCTGCAGACTGACGTTGAAAGCCAAAAGCCAAACCCTGCTGGGGTCATTACAGAAAAAGATGATGGAACCCGTAGTCGCAAGGATCGTCCTACTGGATCCATGCACGTGGGTGATGTCGATTTCGATGTGGATGATCCGATGTTCGGGGCAGATGCTACGTGGAATGAGGTCTTTACCACATGTTGCTGCCACACTCCACAGGAGTGGGGGATGATCTTCATTGGAATCTGCATCGTTTGCTTTTTCCTATACTTCTTCCTTGTGGGCCTCGAGTTGCTTGGATCTGGTGCTAAGGTCATGGGTGGATGTGCAGCAGGTTCTTTGTTTGGTGATGAAACCAACCCTATTGCTGGTTTGATGGTTGGTATCTTGGCCACCGTTCTCCTCCAATCTTCCTCCACCACCACTTCCATCATTGTCTCTCTTGTTGGAGCTGAGTCTGTTTCTGTGAAACAAGGTACAGAATCACTTATTTGGCATGCAATAGCTGCTCTGCTATTACTTATTTGGCACTCAATATTTCTGGACAACTTTTTTTCTCTTTCAGGCATTTATATGGTGATGGGCTCTAACATTGGTACTTCTGTGACCAACACCTTGGTTGCCCTTGGACAGATGGGAGATGGAGATCAACTGGAACGTGCCTTTGCAGGAGCCACTGTTCATGACATGTTCAATTTTATGACTGTTGCTGTCTTGCTCCCCCTTGAAATTATCACTGGATACTTGTATCATCTCACATCTGCATGTGTGAAGAACTTCGAAGCTAAGGATGGTGATAGTTGGGAAGGACCTATCAAGAAAATTGTCTCTCCTCTTTCTGACAAAATCATCAAGTCAAACAGCAAGGTTGTCTCCGCTGTTGCAGATGGCGGATCTTGTGCTGACTTCTACCCTATTGTCTGTGACAATCCTGATCAACCAACTTACTCCACCTGCACCCGTGGCCTCATCGACTGTCTCAAAGCAACTGATGAGTGCCCTGTGTTTTTCCAAGCCACAGCAACACAAGGAGATGATACTCTCTCTGGGTTCTGTGCCTTTTTGTTGGGTCTGATCATCCTTTTCTTGTGTCTGTTTGGTATGGTGAAGGTCCTTCAAAAAATGCTTCTTGGCATGTCCACCCGCATCATCTATAAGTCTACTAATATCAATGGATACTTGGCCATGGTGATTGGTTGTGCGATCACAATCTTGGTCCAATCTTCTTCCATCACCACCTCCACTTTCACTCCTTTGGTTGGTTTGGGTGTGATCCGCCTGGAGCAGATGTACCCCATCACTCTTGGAGCAAACATTGGAACAACCATTACTTCCCTTCTTGCTGCCCTCCTTTCCACAACTGAAGCAATGCAAGTTGCTTTGGCTCACTTGTTCTTCAACATCACTGGAATTGTGTTGTTTTACCCAATTCCACTCCTTCGCAAAATTCCAATCCATGCTGCACGTCAACTTGGACGAGGCACTCGTGTCTGGCGAGGATTCCCTATTGCCTACATCATTGTGATGTTCTTCTTGCTTGAGCTTCTGCTCTTGGGGCTTTCTGCCCTCTTCACCAATGGTGCTGTAGGATTGACTGTATTGGGGTCCATGCTCACCATTGTCCTCTTTGGCTTGGCGGTCTGGGCTGTCTACTGGTGGCGATGGCAAGGAGGCAAGGATAGTTGCTACAACTGCTTGGTAGAACGGCAGAAGCGTCATGAAGCTTCCCGTGACTTGCCCCAGGACATGGAATTCCTAAAGAACAAAATCCGCGAATTGCAAGAGCACACTGGTCTTCTTGAAGAGGAAGATGCGAAAGATATTGATGACAACACCAAAGAAGGCAGTGAAGATGCCCACGACGATAATCCTGCTGATTCTGCCTAATCATAATATCGCGGGGGATGACTGCAGTTGATTCCCCTTCATTCTCTATATGTGAAAAACTGAAGTACTCCCAAAAAAGCTGGCATGACTGGCCAATGCTTACATAATAATTGGAGTGATGATGGTGTTACCATGTTCTCACACTCTACCATCAAAACGGAGTACAAAGTAAATTTAGTAAAAGGTTATTGAAGTTGCCACTTTCAATCACTTGATTAAAATGAGGGTTTGAATCTGGTCTGTGGAACACTTATGACGTTTCCAATAACGCATGATTGGTGGGGATTCTCTCATACGACCTGCATGCTTCGATCATGATTAAAGGCATTGAATTTTTGGGTGGAGGTCGTAGTATTAGACGCAGGAATACAGTACTTTGCTACCGTTCCCTTTTTGTATGACGAGCCCACTCGGAGTACTTCTTATTTTTGTCTTTTTGAATACACACTGTACGACGTAAGGATTGTTGATCGAGAGAGAAATCCATTGAGGAGTTGATCGAAGTCGGACGCTATCAAACTATCTCCTCAGGAGTACAATGCAACAGAAAAAGCCTACCGGTAGTGCAGAGGTAGGTCGGAGAGATAGATTGTCAATATTCTCTACTCACTGGACACGTTCAAAAGAGAGTTCTCATTAATTTTTTATTTTTTATTTATTCACTACAATGTAATAATTGTGGATCGATCCAAATTATGTGGAGAAATAAATCCGTTCATGAATCGACCAGAGATGGACGCCATAAACCATAGACGATGCAACAGAAAGAAAATGCCCGGTGAAGAGATAGGTTGAAAGATTGCCAATATTCTCCGTGGGTACAGAAAGCGATGATTCGAACGAAAAAGTCATATTGTGGTCAAGTTTCGACAAGGACTGGCGAGGAATTTATCTTCGTTGGCTGATTTGCACATCGATGCGAGCTCTATCATCCAAAGCCAAACTGTGAGGAGTCTCGTATCCAGTTAGTTGCTGGCCATTGTAGCTAAACTTAAGCAAGTCTTGGTTCAAACCACGGCGTTCGGCAAAGACAGTGAAGACAATCCGAAGTGTACTCTTGTATCGCAAGGAGAAGTACGTCTCTTCTCCTGTATTTTGATCACGAAGGAAGATGGTGATCGGTTCATTTCCGCCCGGAGAGTGCGAAGTAACAGGACTCTTGTGAGTGGTAGAAGGGGGACGTCTTGGAGACGCCATTCCACGGGGAACGGACCGCCCGTGGCTAGCGGCAATATCTTCCTCCATTTCGTTTTGGACAGTTCCAGCGACTGGAAGACGGCCACGGGAGATACTGTCCACACCGCCTCCAGGTTTGACAATTGGTTCAGGTTTAGACATGGTCTCTTTATTCCAGTCATCACCAAAGTCCCAAACATCTTGGTCAAGGTCATCTCCATAACGAGCTTGGAAAGCAATCTGTGTGGTCATGGTTCTTTCTTTCAGTGCAGGGCCGTCGAGGATAGAATCTGGATTGTGTCCGATCACACGTCCGAAAAGGAGGAGACAATCTTCAGTATAGTTCAAGTTGTCCAACAAATGCAATTCCCACATTTGATTGATGGGAACTGACGGGGACAGTTTGAGTTCGTTCCAATCGTTCATGACAGATTTGAGTTCCATGAACTGACGGTATCCCTTCAAAACGCGGCGTGCAAATCCTTCGGTCCATCCGTGAACACGCATGCATCGTTCGATAAGAGGTGTAGCACCCCGAGTCGGGGTTGGCTCAGCAGGGCTTTGGGCTCGCTTAACTTCCCACCAGGATTCAATCTTCGATTCCTTGCCCGTCTTGGCGCTTCGGGTCTCTGGAATCCACATCCCGTTGTCTATAGATGTCATTGAATAACAACGTTTTTCTTCTTTCAAAGTTTCTAGACCAGCCGGGAGAAGCAAAATGCGGCTATATAGATGATTATCTCGAGTTTAAAATTTGTATAATGCAGTTGTGATGGTGTCGAAGAACGACGATGCATACACCAAAGAGGTTGTGGCGATTTCTTTAAAGTTGTTGGCGATACGAAAAAGTGATCGTCGCAGAATGCCGTTTGTTCGATTTTGTTGCTGTCGTATCCCGCACCAACCCACCGGGCGCGCGCGAGGCTTTGTCGGCATTATCGAGGTTAGAAGCATCAGTTTTTTTTGGTTGCGAAATCCGTTAAATGCGCGCGGGGGGAGGATGAATCAACGTAAAAATAAATAACTGTAAACAACCGGTAGCTATGTATGATACCTGTAGTTACGGTAGTCGCAAGTACTAGCCTACCGTACTACCGTAGGCACTGGTGAGGAGATCATGAATGAAAAATCATACCGAAAGCAAAAAATATCAAGGGGGGAAGAAACAGAACCATAGAAGGAAACAGGGAATGGGGATCAGCTATAGTAACGTCTCATGATTCGCCTGTTGGCGTTGAGAGAGAGAGTTGGAAGGATTGATAACACCATGAATATGATCCATTAACGCATCTCCATTATCTTTCTAATCTTGCTGAAAGGCAAAAGCTTATTTGCCATGAGCTATAAACAGTGATGGTGTAGCTTGCAGTGGTAACAGTTTGGTCCTGGAGCTGTAAACAATGGTACCACCAATTAGGACAAAGGCATGACCCTTGGTAGAGCAACGGTTATGTAGGTCATCGGTATGAACAGCATCAACATACATAGAGAAGCTCAAAGGGTGACTGGAGTTGGAAGACATAGGGCCAGAAACAAAGATCAAGACCAGCACCAAGCAACATAGCCTGCATTTGCAACAGTAAGAAGGGCAGGTTCCACAGGGCTGTTTTGACTGCAGGCATCAGCACCAGTGGGTAGTGGGACAAACATCACAACCAAATTGTATGAACAGGGCCTACGGTAGACAGCTGGAGTGGCATAAAGTTGGCCGCCCTGATCAAGGTAGACATATTTCCTGGGACACAGAGCAAGGAATGGAGCCACTCAATGATAGATGCCTTGGAAACATGACTGTTACCAAAGGCAGCACAGGTATGCTCCAAGTTTGCCTTTCTCCACATGTTGTCCATTACGTTTGTCTCAAGGGTGTTGTATGGAGATTTTGTTGCACCAAATGCTGGGGTCTCTGCTTCAACCATCGCACTCCTGACCCCTTGTCTCAAGGGTGTTGTATGGAGATTCTGTTGCACCAAACATAGGGGTCTTTGCTTCACCCGTTGTGCTCCTGATGTAGCTTTGCCCCCTGCCCCCTCCTTGATCCTTCTCCTCCCTCCGTTTCCTCCTATTACCTCTGCCCTCCAACTCACTGAGTATGTCAAAGGGCCATGCCTTTGACCAAAATGGTGGTGTCATTGCTTTCTGCTCCAAGACCCAAAATGTTCAAATGGCTGATACTTCAGGAATTGTTGGGATTTTTTACCGCTGCAAGTTGTGAGAGGTAGCACTTACTGTTGCCCTCGGATCACTTTGAGTGGCTAAAACTGTGCTACTCTGTTGGCTAAGGGGCAGCACCAAAGCTATAGGTAGCTTTAAAGGGCTTGTGATGGGGAGTTGTGATCCATTTTGGGGACCTTTTGAATGTTTGAGTGTATCGAATACTTGGGTGAATAGGCACCCACCCGTCTCATCCAACATGGCTTCTCACCCTCCTCACTTTTTGCACTGACTGCGAGGCAGAATTTATTGCCTCTGTTTCCGCCGTCAAGACTGCAAAAGGCCTTCGTGCTGTTGTCACAAACTTTCCTTTCCCCAGCTTTCCCCTGCCCCCACTCACATTGATAATGCGCAAGGGTTCATAACCTGTTGACAACAGTAATAGAGAACTCAGTAGTAAAAGAGTGACCACAGGCACCTTGTCGGAGATGAGATCGGTCTGAAGTACTAGCCTGGGCGCAATTGTATGTGAATATTTATATCAGTGTGGTCTAACCAACGTTACCATCCCGTCGCAGGGACATTTTAAATGCATTGTTTGTAAACATCGCGAGCATTTTGGCAACTTTCTAAATTAGGACAAGCCTACTTGTTTGCATGACCACGTTCGGGTGAACGGTTCACTCACGCACCAGGCCTCCTCGATTTCTATTCCAAAAAATTTCCTCTCGGGTATTTACTGCCCTGGTTCTGCTGTACTCGGAGAAGCCAACTAGCCAGTAAAAGCTGGGTCTTTCTACGGCCAAGCTTGACATGGAGAGATGCCATAATTCACACTTCTCATGAAAGTGAAAAGCAGAAGGTCAATGTGGGTTTCGCTTCTGTACTAGCGTGAAAGTGATCTAAATATCTTTCAGTTCTTATGTATTTGTCGGCTCTTCCTGAATCGTTCAGTTCTCTGTCTGACCTTGTACGACGACGAATGGAAGTCTCGGTGTGCGACACCAAACAACGAATTTGCACACTTTTTGCTACAAAGACATTTTTGAAATGGAAACAGGAATTCCGTCGACATATCCTTGAACAGTATCATAGCTCGTGGTTATTCCTTTTCGCCCGAACAAAGAGCTTCTCCCTTCTTCACTCTGAAACATGAGGACGTGGTCATGAGGGGACCCTGGAACGACATGGAATTGATGGCGATAATAGGACGAATCTTTGAAATAAACGCTCAAAGCCTTGTGGTAGTTTCGAGCACGGTGATTTCGATTAATACCTTGGAATTTCTGGGTTTCGCATCGGTCCATCTGCTCAACGAGATCTAATTCTCCTGTCAAATAGAAGACATTCCTTGCTCCGTACCGACGTTTCAACTTGGATGGCGTAGTGTCATTCAATATTCTTTCCTTGTAATGGCTAACGACATCACCACCCGGTTCCAAGCCCCACTGCCATTGGGAATAAGATGGACAACTTGTAATGTCTTCCTGACTAGGGACAGCAAACAAATCATTCGCTGTGTTGTTGGTGATGTTGCCGTGAAACAGGACTCTCCGATTGTCGAAGTAACAATACGACCGTGGATTGGCCACCACAGCCCGAATTTCCACGTTTGTCTGTTCCCATATCACGGGGGTGGACGACAACAAGGCCCAGCGATGAACTACCTGCCCTCCAGCAGAATGCCCTGCCACGACGACCTTATGAAGATTTGGAAACTGACTATTGGAGGAAATGATATACTCTAGCATCGAGTCCAAGGAGCCATAGCTGCTGATATTGTAGTTCAAAGCATCTGCTCCGTATCTCCATGTATGTCCCAGAGGTGCTGTTTCACCCCTTTCGGCCCAGTAGAGTAGATTGTCGACCATATTCCTTTCTTTTGTGTCCGTATCAGCTGCAAAGTATGGAGCAATGACAAGATATTTGTTGTAGTTGTCATTGACGACGTTCTCCAATTTGGTTGCCGAATGTGGAATGACCGACACACCAGCACAAAGGTAGTCTTCTGCAGTCCGACCAGATCCATGGATGATCACCAAAACGGTCTCTATCGAGGCAAACCGGTTCTGATGCCCTACGTCTTCTGTGATTGACCCCAAAGTGGAATAGTACCCCAAATTAAATTCTGTACCTCCCAGATGAGGATCTCCGCCAGGATTCACAGGAAAGCCATTCAGCTTACTGGCATAGAATATAATATCTGGAGAAAGGCGGCAAGTTTCATATCGATTCGTTTTAGGGGCATTGAGATAGTCGAAGTGAGGCTCATTCCTTAGACAAATGGGCCTTGTTTGCGTTTGTTTGTGGTTGTTTTCGTAAATGACATGCTCTTCTACACCACACGAATAGCCGTAGCTACATCCAGTCAGAGTATCGCAACATTCCCCCTGAGCATTCGGTGGATCTCGTGATCGACCGGATATGCAACCCGAAACGCCTGGAATGTCGGTCGGACAACATGTGTCTCCGTCGGGGCACATTCCACCTCCAGCGTCGTCTGAACATTTTTGCCACGCCGCTACCGAGGCCCAGAGCGACGATACTAGCAACAGGATAAATATCCTCTCTGGATTATAAAATATCCTTTGGTTCATGGTCCATCGAAACAGCAAATGGAAATGACTGAAGACTTCTCTTCTACTGCCTGTTTGATGTTGGTTTCAAGTTTGGGAGTCGCTGAAGATGTTTTTTCTCGCATCACAAATTCTCAAGTCTTTCGTTCTACTGTAGCCTTTATACGGTACGTATCCGACGTGTCGATTGTTGGGAGTTGGGAATTGGGAATACGACGTATCGTACGAGCGTGAAATACTGTATCATAAAAGGGGAGTACGACGGCTATACAAACAAGTATGGGTACTACAGTGCTACCACCTCTAGAGTACCTAGGTAGTTCTGCATGTACAAAGGAAAGAAGACGAAGACGTACTATACTAGAAAAAAAGGCTGACGCTTCTTGATAAGTTGACTTCATTCTTCGTCAAGATCAGCGTTTAGGATTGTGATAAAGTAAAAGCAACCAAGCAAGTAACTTTTCATAGGTGCCATGCGAAGGGCTGGTTGATACTTCAGTCTTCAGTGTGTCTCAGGTAAGCTACTGTACCAAGACAGAGTACCAAACCAGTATAGTATACGTTTTGAGACCCGAAATACGGTCCATTACTCTAGTAATGTGTACAAAGTGGGAAAGTCAGAATAGATATCTTCCATGAGCAATTGCTCGGTGGGGTCTTCAGGACTCCAAATGACCTCAGCCGCTAAAAGACAATCTTCAATTTGGACGTCACTGCTTATCCGTGATAAAGCCTCTTTCAAATTCTTTCTTGTTCTGATACTGTCAAAGTCTCGCAATGAATTGCCTTCAATTGCCAAATGAATATTGACTAGTGCAATTGTGGCTGAAGATGGCGCCGATGACGAGGAACCTTCTTGCTTCCCGACATGCGACCGTTTCCCACCATAGTTGCTCAAGCTTTCTCTGTCAAATTTGGAACGTTGCTGCGCCGACAGCCGATTGTACTGGCGTTCTGCTTGTGTCGGCGTCTTTTTGTGATCGTAATGCGACTCCACACTAATGATGGCCTTTTCTTGACGGGCCAATTCCAAAGACGTTTCAGCGATGAGATCTTGAAGGCCTTTTCGGTGGGAAGTGTCCGATGTCTGCGCGAGTTGAGATAGTCGTTGCAAGATCGAATTGGGGTCATTGCGGTCTGGGACATTGAGACAGGCTGTCAAAGAAAGGATTGAAAAACCTGGTCCCAACGGTGAATCCGGTCCGACGCTACCATCTTCTCGATCTTGGTAGTTTTTGGAAATTCCATATGCGACCCATGCTGCAGCCCCGGTCACTAAAATCACATCTGACAAGGAAAACCGAAGCTTGTGAGGAGTATGGCTTTCTCTGCGAACAATCGTGGTGGTCCCGTCTGGATTCGTAATCGTTGTCATCGTATCTTGACTTGTGGATGGACCAAACTGGTAGTGGTGACGGTGGTGGTATCCGTAGCGCATCGGCACAATACGAAATGGGCGACCAGAACTTCTGGACCAGGGAGAAGAATTGTAATATTGTGATCGAGACGTCCTGCCATATGAAGAAGAATGCACTCGAGTACTGCTATGTCCACCATTTCGACTGCCCGAACTCCCAAAAGATCCTCCCATGCGGCCTGACGATCCAGCTGCCGTTGCTGGAGGCAACACGGCCAAGAAAACAGTAGCAAAGAAGAGAAATATCATAGCTGAACGATGAATTTGCCGAGAGAGGGTTCGCACCATCGATTTGATTGGATTCCAACATTGAAATCTGAATGGAAATTTTTGTCTGTTCCTCAGGACAAATTTGAAGTCTCCCAACGGTGCGGTTTGTGGGCTTGTTGACGTACGAAACAATGGCGAGTAGTAGGAGTTTGCTGATATGGAGCGATCCAAGTTGGAGTGGAAGGAACCAAACAAGGGAATCTTAGTCGTAGGTCCCCTGGAAAGACTTGGCGTCGCGATTTGGGTGGCAAATGCATTCACGTTGTCTGCGAATTCCATGATGCCCAGAGCGAGAACGCACCAAGTCATGAAATTTGAGTGATTGGCCCTCATATTGTATTGGGGGCAGCAACAACACTTTCAGTGCAGTTAAAGGGTGACGTGTAGTTCAACAGTGGTATTACAAGCAAGAGGAAGTGGCAAGTCGACAACATTCGAACATGAACATTCGAGAGACAGGTACTACTATTTACCCTGTTGTGAATGAGAGTATCATACGAGGTACGACTCACATAAAAACAGAATAGAGTGTGAAGTGGGGAAGGGGTGAAAGGGATGAACGTCCCTGACCCCAAATCCAGTCATGGACACCACAAAATGCTGCGACGTCTCTGTGATGAGGTGAAGAACTCCGCGGAACTACGACGTACCTCACGACTCCGACCGACGAAAATAGAAAAACACGAAACAATGGGCAGTAACTAGTAGCTAGAGCATGATCACTTTTTCGATGCGAACTCTAGAGTAGAGGAGTTTAGTACTCCGTATCATAGAAGCACAGTGGAGTTCAAGGGGGGAAACACATCCACTAGCTAGGAGAGAGACAACTTCTTTGGAGTAGTCTGTGCTCATACCTGGTTGTTCACTAAAATGCAAACTCTGCTTTCATTGACAGGATTCTGATGCAATTCTTTCAAATAGCCAACCACTCGGCAGTCATCACCAATACAAACCTGTCTTCCACCAGCCGCATCTTACCGGTCCAAGCGCTCTTAAACGTATCTCTTCTCAAAAACAAAAACGACTCGTTGACTCAACGACTGTCATTCAGCTCCAACAACATGACAGCACCAGAGAATCCCCCCACCGCCGCTGCTTACTCCAATTACGAGAAACGAGCAGCGAGATTCTGGAATAGATTGGCCGATTACTATTTCAAGCAACCCATTCAAGATGAAGAGGCTTACCAAAAGAAGTTGGAGATGACGCAGGCCTACTTCACACCCCAATCAAGCATTTTGGAATTCGGCTGCGGAACGGGTGGCACGGCCCTCAAACATGCCCCGTTTGTGGAACGTGTTCATGCCATTGATATTTCCTCCAAGATGATCGATATTGCCAAAAGTCAAGCAGAAAGTGCCGACCTGGCCGTCTCGAATGTCACATTTGAGTGTGCAGGAATCGACAACTTTCAGGCGTCCCAATCGTACGACGTCGTCTTGGGCATGTCCATCTTGCATCTGTTGCCCAACAAGGACCAAGTCTTGCAACTTATCCATGGCATGGTCAAACCTGGTGGTTATTTCGTTTCTTCCACTCCATGTTTGGGGGACCATTCTGCAGGAACCTTTCTCAAGTTTGTGGCCCCCCCACTCAGCTTCATGGGCATCATACCCAAACTGACTATATTCACCAAATCTGAATTGAACTCTAGCATTGAAAAGGCTGGTTTTTCGATTGAAGAGGAATTTCAACCCGGTAATCAAAAGGAAAAGGCAGTTTTGATTGTTGCCAAGAAGATAACATAAAAGAAGATGTTGCCGTCGCGCACTGCATGATGGAATGAGCGAAATACACTTGTACTGCTGTATAATAGTAATCCAAGTTGAAAATACTGACAGCTTCTTTCACAAGTCGTACTACGGTAGTTTGTATTAGCTACGACTTGCTACCGGTAGGCTTACTGTACCGGTACCGGTAGTTGCTTCATTACGGTATCATGTATCAATGTATCATAGCAGTTCTGATTCCATTATTATTTTATTATTACGACAGGCAGTATCATACCTCGTTCGTCCTCGTCCCGGTACCGTACATACGTCGTAGTACAAACTTTAAATGTGACAACAACATAGGTACATACAACATCATGTACGACAGTAGCACAGTAAACGTTCCGTCTGCCCACCAACCCGTTGCTTCTGGTTCCTGCTTCCGTGATCCGGTTGCGTCATTTGTGGCCGGCTTTTTCTTGTTTTCGCGCCAAAACTTTCTGTATTATCGTTTCCTTTTTTTACGTTGTTCCAGTTTCTTTTTTGTGTCTAACAGTAAGATCCGATAATAAATCATCGACGCCTATAGTCAAATTACTTTTCCATCGACTAGTCTTCAAGAACGGGTACCTGCCAAGACCCTCCATGCGGCATCATGTCGACAGCAACACCAACGAACGCGCCCAATAAGAAACAGATTCGGTTGGCTTTGACCAACGCTGGTTTGACCAAAGTCGACAATGATGTCCTCAGCAAATGTGCGTCATACCTTCATTCGTTGCTGTTGTCGGAGTGCCACCATCTTTCATCTACTCACACATCTATTCTCCCCTATTATTTTTTTTATTTTAGGCGTGGCGCTGGCATCGACCTTACATCTGACACCAGAAACTATGGCCGAAGTTTGGGAGGCATACAGTTTGAACAAACAGAATTTGACAGAATTGACCATGCATCAGTTTGAAGCCTATCGAAACGAACTCATCAAGGTCTCGCAAGTCACACCCGCTACAGAAGGCATTACCAATTCGACAACTGGAGCTGCAATGGTCACGGCTAACAATTTTCAAAATCAACTAAAACGGGATTCCAGCAGCAACATGGTGACACCACCCACTGCCAAACGACATCAATCTGAGAGTACAGGCAAAGACGCATCCTCTTCGTCATCTGTCGATCAAGTCGCCATTCAAGGAGGTAGTCCGAGTGTTGGTGCTTCTATCAAAAAGTCTACCATTCCATTGCCCAAGTACGAAGAACGGACCAATGTGGGCCAAGTAGTGGTGGCATATCCCTCCAACCGCACGGATGACAAGGACGACCGTAATACCAAAGCTGGTCCAAGATGTGTCATTTCGAGCAGCAATCAAGATGTGGGACGATACAATGTTACCAAGCCCTACCGTCACATGTTCACCACTATGGAAGATCGGGCTGCTGCCTTGGAACAGTTGCTGTTGGAACGCAAGAAGGCCATTATGAAATATCATGGATTGTCGGCGGAAAGCAATACCCTTGGGAGTACAATTGAAACAGACGAAGACGATGTTGACGGAGTTTTTGCTCCGTTGGATGAAGTCAACGTGGCTCGACAAGAAAAAATTACCTGTATTGGTCGTATTTGCAACGAGGTGCGTGTGCGATTTGCATGGATACCTGTCGACTTTAGTCGCAATATGCATTGTAAACCTTTCTCATCACGGCAATACCAACATATCTGTTGTCGTCCTTTCTGCTTACCTCACCCCGTGAAATGCAGGCCCACGAGGGAAAACTGAATCCCACGTCTGTGGTCATAGAAGGATCCAGTAAAACGTGCGGAGGGGCGAGAATCAATGTCGACTTGTCGCACATGCAAACGACACACAAAATACCTTTTTCGCTCTTTCCGGGACAAGTGGTAGCCCTAGAGGGAATGAATGGAACGGGACGCAACCTCACGGCTCATCGTATTTTGGAAGGTGCTCCGCCCCCGTCCAAGACTACGCCCGTTCGTCAGTTGCGACAGATCTATTATGATTCCGACAAGCAAGATGGCAGTCCTCTCAAGGTTATGACGGCATGTGGACCATTCACCACCAGCCAGAGCCTGGACTATCAACCATTTATCGATTTGATGCACGTCATCTTGGAAGACGCGCCAGATGTTGTCATTCTGACAGGCCCCTTTGTCGATGTTAGACAACCCAAAATCCAATCTGGAAATGTTTCAATCGTTGTCGAGGAAGATGAGGGAGATGAATCTCCAGTCAGTGCTTCCGAGGTCGCAGTTTCCTTTGAGAATCTTTTTGCTCTCAAAGTCGCCGGTTTGATTGAAGAGGCGTTGATAACAACGAGTGACGAAAGCTATGATGACGAGAACAACAAGGGATTTCCAACGCAATTTGTGCTTGTACCAGCCTTGGAGGATGCCACTGCCAATTGGGTGTAAGTTCGACAATTCGTAATATATTTTGAAGCTTCAAAATGAAATATTACTCATTTCCGTTCGTTCTTCTCATTTCATTTTGACTTGGTCTGCCACGCACCATTGCTCAATACATTCATCAGATACCCACAACCACCACTCCAAGATCGATTGCCCGACGGCGCCCAATTCTTGGATATTCCTGGTGCTGAAAGTTTGGAAGTGGGTTCGTTGGGATTGCAGCGTCTGGATCAAGTTGTTGGTAAGGGTGGGACTTCAGCTCAACGTCGTGTGCACTGTTTTTCAAATCCTTGCACCTTTCAAATCAACGAGTTGGTTTTTGGAGTGATGGCAACTGACGTCTTGTTCCACATTAGCTTGGAAGAGACAAATGCCAATTTACTTCCCGGATCTCGTCTTCGTCATATCGCTCAAAGTTTGGTCCAACAACAAAGCTACTACCCGCTTTTCCCACCAAATAAGTCGGTCAATTTGGATTTGAAACAGTCGGAAGGATGGAAAATGCCATGCAGACCCGATGTGTTGATCGTTCCCAGTCGACTGTCTCCTTTCTGCTCATCCATCTTGGACAGCACTGTTGTGTTGAACCCAGGGCATCTCACCAAGGGAAGTACTGGGGGCACCTATGCTACGATGGAAATTCGACCCATGGACAGAGACATATTGGACAATGCTACCGATGAAGTAGAACTACCTCATAATGTCCAAGATCGCATCCAAGTAGAGGTGAAGAGGGTGTAAATGTAGGTACTACAGAAGTACTAGAGAATATAACTTGGTTGGGGTTTTTCTTCAAACGGTCACAAATGATTTTTTAAGTCTCCGTTGTTTCATAACAACAGTCAAAGAGTGACTGTATTAACTAGCTATTTACTGTTAGGTAGTAGGATTTTTATCTGCCAGAAAATAGGAAGACTATGATACTACCTCTAGCTAGAGTAATCGTGCAATCAATGTACCGGTACTAACGTAGTAAGTCTACAACTACCGGTAGTAGAAGGAGTGTGAAGCTTGCGGAAAAAATGACAAGAATTAGTTTTCATTGCGAAGAGTTCTTCATAAAGCGTATTTCTCTGCTTCTTCGATGTTTTCACATAAGGTTAGGAATTAGCTTTCATTCGTCGATCTAGCTCAGTTCGGTAGAGCGCTCGGCTTTTAACCGTGTGGTCGTGGGTTCGATCCCCACGGTCGATGTTTTGCGACATCTTCAATCTCCCTGATTGTGACTTCTAATTTTTGTTTTTTCGTATCTTCAATCTTCAATCTGTGCAAACTGAAAAATTTCCTTCACATTGTTGCACGCTGGGCAGTGCATGTAAGATCCTGGTAGTGTTGGTTGCCTCGGGCTTGAAGTTGTTGTAATAACATGTGGTGGCTTGCTTGTTGCATGTGTCTGCAGTGGTTTCCATGGACGAAGATAAAGAAGGTGAACATTGCAGGGTTGAAAAAACTGCCGTTGGGTGAGAGGACCTTTTATCGCGATAACAATTGTCTACCTGTACCGTGGGGTGGGTCAAGCGTCATGAGTAATTCCGTCTCACTGTCAGCCGGAACAGGGCATACGACTTGCACGTCGACTACGTGTATGTAACAACCAGTGCAAGAAACCAAATTTTTCCCTTCATCGAAACGTCACTACGATACCGTATTACCGGTAGCTACGGTAGTCCATCGATGTCGTATTTTCGTTTTGATGAGTGTCTCCTCTCTTTTTCGGGTGTTGCTGTTTCGCTGTGCCAACGTATCCGACACAATCGTTGGCCTATCCCAAACTTGGCAACTTGATTAGCTCGGAACCAGAGATGAAATCACGAAGCTTTTCTTTTCTTACGCTCTACCGCTCGCGGCAGTTCAGTCTCGTATGACTTGGTTCCTTGCGGTTGGTAATAACCAATTCACAGTCAGGACGGACTACGACTACTACGTGCGATATCTCTTCGGATTTTGGTATCGACAGTGTGTCGTGAGTCTCTGAAAAGCTACCCAATGGTAGTGCCCAATTATGGTACCAAGAACGAACAATACACAACCACGTTTTCGCGCATCGTAGATCCTGAAATTTGTTTTGGGTCTGATAAACTGATAAAAATTGCGACGTACATGGTTACATTTGCAATTTCTCTCAGTTTATCATATCCAAGACAAGTTTTGGGATCTCCTACGGAATCCAGAGACATAATATGAATTTCCGGTACCGGTCTGACAGTGCCATCTGATAGTTCCACCGCGTTTCTTGGACAGTTCGTGTATGCTCTCTCATTGTCATGGGATAGTTTCTTGCATTCTATATTTCAGGCTATTTGAAATGTGAATTAGAGCGTTCTCTGAATCACACTAGTGTTATCATTTATCATTCGCCCGTGAGTTGATGCGTTTATATTTGACAAAAATTAAAGCCTTCATGAGATGGTCTTATGTTACAAGTCTGACTAGTACTGTCCTAGTGTGTAAGTAGTTCTTTCTACTTCGTAAGTTGATTCTGATTAAGTGTGGACAACTTGGTAATGCCCTGCTCTCGGGCAATCGCCGCATAAAGGCTGCCTTCATCTTGTAGCAAATCTTCTGGATGACCTTCTTCTACAATCTCTCCCCGATCCAAAACAATCACCCGATTCACATCCAACGATCGAACCACGCCTAACCGATGCGTGACCATGACCATGCTTTTGGTCTGTTCCATGGCCTTTTGAAGTGACTCGACCACCTTTCGTTCACTTTCCGAATCCAAAGCTGCGGTAGGCTCGTCCAGAAGGAGTACTTGCGGGGATCGTATGATGGCACGGGCAATGGCGACCCGTTGCCGTTGTCCACCCGACAGCGACCGTCCGCCCTCTCCTATCCTGGTATCCAATGTAAGACCGAGCTCGTTGCCTGGTTCCACAGGTATTCCGGCCAAACTGAGACAGTCGGCGACCTTCTTCCGGTATTTTGCGCTGTATTGTGGTTTTCCGGTCTCGGAGTCTACATCGTCCTTGTCAATGCCATACAAGACGTTTTCCATCAAGGACATTGGAAAGACGTGGGGTTCTTGTTCGACCAAAGATACGTGAGAGGCCGTTTCGGCTCGGGTAAGTTTTCTCAAATCTTGACCATCCAATTCAATGGCACCTACGGATGGGTCGTAAAACCGAAGCATGGTCCTCAACATGGAAGACTTTCCACTTCCACTTCGTCCTACCAAGGCTACACGATCTCCAGAGTAAATTTTGGCGTTGATGCCCATTAGAGCCGGCCGCTCCATTGCTTCATATTCAACGGTGACATTCTTTAGTGCAATAATAGGAGCAACATTATTGGCAGAATCGTGACCGTTTGTGACGACCGAATCGGTTTCCACTCCATTAACAATTCCCGGTGCCGAAGCACTGGCGTTGCCGGAAGCGGGAGGATCACGAATGGCCGGAATTCGTTTGATCAAATCAAAGACACTGCTCGAGGCACCGACTGCCTGCTGAATCTTTGCCCACTGATCGCCCACTTCGTTGGACGACTCCAAGACGAATCCAGTATAAAACATGAATGTTGTCAGTTCGGATGCCGGCAATCCTCCCGATTTTCCCACTGCCCAGCAAGCTACCAATAATCCTACTTGTAGAATAGATTGGAGAGTATCGCTAAGGAACTTGTGAGTTCCGTAGGCCCACGCCTGGACTTCCTCTAATTCCAAGGCCTTGCTTTGCGCCGCTTCGAATTTGTCGGATTCGATTTCGGCCCCATCAAAGGCTCGAATCGTTTCGCTCATGGAAAACGAAGTCTCCGCGACGGCTGTGGCGTCGGCAAACGTATCTTGAACCTTTTCGGCTAATTGTCGTGCCAGGTCTCCATAAACCGCCGACAACCACGCCACCAGAACAATCCCCGCAAAGGTCCACAATGACAACTTGGGACTGATTTTGATCAAGTAAATGGATCCGAACACGAATTGTGCAAATTGCCGTAATACCACGTTGACATGATACGAGATGACTTGTCCGATTTTGTTCACATCCGAGTTGAGTCGACTGAGGAGGTAACCCGTTTCGTTCGTGTCGAAAAAGGCTGCCTCCTGCAATAGTAGACTGCGATGCAGTTTGACGCGGACATTGTAGTTGGCGCGACAGCCTGCAATCAGTTGTAAATGCGTGGAAGGAATCAATGATAATATAATAATGAGCAAATAATGAGCTCATTCTTTTAGCATCAGTCTGACCCCATCTTTTGAATGACCGGATGCTTTTCCTTCTGCCTTTTATTATAACTCACCTCCAATCCAAAATAGCGATCCACGTATTCCAGTAAAGAGAGCTGCCAAGGTACTGGTAACGCCGAGTCCAACAATGGCCTCGAGCAATTGTCCTTTGGTTGCCGAGAGTGTTGCGACACATTGAATACACTTTCCCCAGTAGTTTGGTACGATAGACGTCATGAGGGCACCCAAAAACAAAAATCCAAAGGACGGTGTGACGATATCACTGGTGTATCCTGCCAAGGTCATGACGTTCTTGCGTTGTTCATTGAGTTTCTTCCACATGGCACGGCGTTGTCCGCGAATTTTTTTGCCCAACTTGGGTGTTTTGCAAAAGTAGTTGATGAGATATTTTGCGTAAAACGACATGGATTCCGGCAGTGGCTTGGTTTGCGGTTCGATCTTGTTGGCCGTGGCAAAAGGGTCGTACAATGACGACGTTGCATCGTCGTCTTTGTTGATTGTGTCAATGTCAGTTGAGACGGTTGTTGTCGTTGTTGTAGTCCACAGAGACGATGGTGAAGCTGAGATCCATCTGTTATTGCGATAATGAATGGATGATCTGTGTTTGGTTAGGATCTTTGTTTGGCGACGATGCGGCTGTACTGAGGACTTTACTCGGGAGATGATGAATGGCGATAGACTTGTCGTCTGATGTTTATGATTAGCGGAAAAAGAACAGGCGGTAGCCATCAAGGTGGATAGAAGAATGATCCTCAAAATAGAGTATTGACGATCATACTGATGTTGGTTGAGAGTTCGTCGGAAGTATGGACAGTGCCTTCTTGGGTGTGCTGGATGTGACAACATGACGGAACGTAGAAACTGCCCTGCCAAGAGGGCGAGAGAAAGTCCTGCGGAAGAGCTCGGCAGCACAAGTCAGCGTGTGATCAAACTTCGTCGACGTTGGTACAAGCCTATCTGTCTATCAATAGGACAAAGGTGGAGGCGGAAGCAATGAATACAGGAGTAGTGATGTCCGCCGCATTGACATCAAAAGTCAGAGACGATAGAGAGAAAAGAAATATTTCGAGTAGACTACCGGTAGGTAGTGTTTACACCGGTAGACTACGGTAGTGATACTACGTAGTAAAAAATATTGGGAAAAGCAATTTGAGTGGTGGCGTGTATGAATACGACAGCAAGAAATGTCAGTCTGTCTGATGAGTCGATGATGATGATGATGTGATGGGAAGAGGAGAACGGCTGGTGGAAAATCGAACACGTATCA
Organism: Nitzschia inconspicua; assembly: GCA_019154785.2. Classification (NCBI taxonomy): domain Eukaryota; phylum Bacillariophyta; class Bacillariophyceae; order Bacillariales; family Bacillariaceae; genus Nitzschia; species Nitzschia inconspicua. The sequence continues at coordinate 1,264,409 of JAGRRH010000009.1, read as the reverse complement.
TCAAATTGAGGGGAAATGGACGAACCCCTGACGAATTTTTTGATTTCCCCTTTTCCACAACGAATCTTCTTCATTCGACACATTCGATGGCAGATCCTATTCTTCTCTCCCCTCTCAAGCATCGTGATCAGATCATCCTTTCTCACAGTCAGACATATCATACTTTTATGATACAGTTACGAGGGTAGTAGAGATCTTCACATATAAAATCCTTACGGGCGTCTTTATCATCATTCCCCTCAACCTCAGCACTAACGAATACTGTTAAGAGAAGCATGTCTTGAGGACTGTTGAAAATTACTGTCGTACTTTTCCAATTGTGTTATCATTATGGCGACAACGAATGCTGCTGCTACAGGATCCTGCAACAACAAGAGAAACATTCGAGAAAATCCTGGAACTCTCGGCACTGCAGCAACTGAAACATCATCGCCATCATCTCGAGTGCAAATCCAACCAACCTCCATTTTGGCCAATGCACCTTGCCATATTCGAAACAGTTTATGGTTTCAACGACATCATGACTCGACGTTAAGCGTTACAACAGCAGATGACTACCAAGATCCCAGTCCAAACGATTTGAATACATGGAATGGTGCGGCTTTACTCTGTGCCGACTGTCTCGGTACCGGATTGTTGGCTCTCCCACATAACATCACCGTCGTCTTGGGATCCACCTTTGGTCTCTTTTTTCTCATCTTGCAACTCCCCATCAATCTATACGCCGGATCGATCCTCAGTCATGCTGCCTTGTATGTAGAAACCAAACAGATGGCGGCCAATAATGCCAGTACAGCAACAGGTACAGGATCCAACCCTTCCAATACGACCACTAGTATTGCCAATGAAACAACGACTACAACAACAACAACAACAACCGAACAAAATCACCTTCTTCAATCAGGCAGAGCCGCCAAACCAGTAGCGATATCGTCTGTTTTGGAACCACTAGAAGCTAAAAACTATCAAGCCGTTAGCATTGTTGACGAGAGAGAAGTTGAAGATGACAACAGTCTCGTGGAAGACGACAAGGGCAAAGATTCACGTCACCTGGAACACAGTCATCGTGAGCATATTCTGGAATGGATCATCACGTGCTGTGTTGTTTTTCCGTCATCCGTTCTCTCGTACTATCTGTAAACGTATAGACATCTCACCATCATTTTCCTTTCGTTTGCTTCAGACGATACCGCCACCTTCGATTTTATTGGCATGACAAATGCTTTGTTCCGAAACAAAACAGTCACACGGTGGATCATGGTGCTGTATTATACCAACATTTTTCTGGTATTGGGAAATTATATTGTAGTCATGAGTCATGCCGTCACGGCGTTAGTAGGAGAAGACATCCTCTGTGTCCCAACTGCCGGCGTACTGGCATCCACTCTTATGTTTGCCGTCTCGCAATTGCGAACCATGGCGCGGTTGGGACGAAGTGCCAGCACTGTCTCGTTAACAGCATTGGGAATTGTGGTGGCACAATGCTTGTATTCGACCAAACACACTGCAGATGAGGTCTTACAAGTACTACCAGTCAATAACACCGACAACAACGAGAATAATGGTGAAACCATCAATCTACTGCGCAAATTCAGTTCCATGGGAAGCATTGGTTTTGCTGTGGGCAGTCAAAAGCTCTTTCTCAACATACGACACGAATTTGCCGATCGAACCAAAGCGCCATCCAGTCTTGCCGTGGCACTTTCGGCCTTTGGAAGCTTCTATGTCTTTATAGTATTGGCTGCTGGTAAGAATCCGCCAGGCTTTTTGTTTGATGCCATTCCTTCCCATACTCTTCAAAGACGGGTGGCGGGATTCTTCCTGTGGGTCCATGTTGTTGTCAGCTACGCCATCAACAGTCAAGCCATTTGCGCATCCATGGACCGGATCTTCTTTTGTCGATGGGCACCTGTTCAACATTGGCCTGACGAACGACGATGGATGTTGTTGACAGGGATAATGGCGGCAACTGCATTTTTCGTGGCCAACGCCATTCCGTTTTTCAAGGATTTGGTTGCCTTTATCGGTTCTCTCACCAGTGTACCGCTGACTTTATTGTTGCCAGCCATTTTTCATCGTCGTGTCCAAGGCGTTCCGATATGGTTGCCCACGGCAAATAGTCTGGCCTCGTACGCACTTTTGATTTTTTCGTCCATCTTTATGGTAACGGCGACATTGGGATCGGTGTATTCTATCCTTTCGGATTGGCAACATCACAGCGGAGGTTTTTTTTCTTGTCACTGAAATTTGCCGTGTTTCAACAACAACGGGGGGGGGGGGGGGATGATCATTTTCTAATGTGGATGTGATTCATGTTCTATTTGAGTTTCAAAATTTCGAACTGCAAGCTTCAAGTGGACGTGCAATAAATACTCGACCTAGCTAGATCTCGTAAAACCATCCCTACTAAATAGACGGCAATGCAACTCTATGTTGCAACTCTATGTTGTTTACTTGTCAAACAATTTCTGCGACAGACGCGTCGCTTTCCATCGAGTCCTCACCTCCATCATTTCCTCCTTGAATCAACTCAAAATTTTGTCTTGCGGCTCTTCGCTTCATCCACATTAGGTGCGTGATCTCAACAAGGCTCTTGCTTGGGAGAAGTTTCATACCATTTAGTGTCACCAACAGCATGACTCCGACGTCTGATCCGATTGCGTATAGAAGAGTCATTTTCCCAGCAAAGGTCAAAGCCACAACAACCATTTTCGCGACAAGGCTGATCGCGATGTTTTCCTTCACTGTACGAAGGACTTGTCTCCCCATCTGAATAGAAAACGCTAGCTTGTCCAAACGAGAGTCCATAAGAGTCACATCGCTCATTTCTAAAGCCATGGCGGCCCCTTCACCCATCGATACTCCGACGTCAGCTACCGCCAGAGCTGGGGCATCGTTGACACCGTCTCCCACAAATAGGACATAGCGGTGCCGACGGCACATCCCACAACTCCTTGCCTGAGGTCGCTTTAGACTTCCCACCAAATGTAACTTATCTTCGGGAAGCAATTGACTGTGTACAAAGTCACTTGGAATTCCGATCTCTTTGGCTACGGCTTGCGCAGTCGAATCACTGTCTCCCGTGCAGATCAAGGTATCAACGCCTAATCTTCTCAAATTTTCAATAACCGACTTGGCCTCTTCCCGAACCTCGTCTTTGACGCAAAATATGCCAAAGATGCCATCCTCTTTGCTTCCGATGAAACCAACAGTTCCACCGCTACTTCCCCACACAGAACTTAGATTTGCCACCTCATCTGGCAGACTGTCAAGAAGCCTCAACCGATTGAAGAGTGTACGATTTCCAACATACAACTGTGTTGTTCCATTGATGGTTGCTGTGATGCCCTCTCCTTTCAGAATTTGATGGTCTGACACGGAAACATGGCGTGGAATCTGAACACCCTCTTCTTTCGCAGCTTGTACCAAAGATGAAGACAAAGGATGGCTAGATCTTTGTTGCATCAAACTTAAGAGTTCAAGCATTTCTTGCCGAGATTTGGAGGCACTGGTCACTTCCAGGTGCGTTACAGAAAACGACCCTTTTGTAAGTGTACCCGTTTTGTCAAATACAATGCGATCTACACTACCCATGGCCTCCAGTTTGGAACCACCCTTGATTATGATTCCCCGTTGTGCAGCTGCTGCGAGGCCAGCTGCATAGGTGACAGGAGTGCTGATGGTCAGAGCGCACGGACAAGCAATAACAATAATTATCAATCCGTTCAGCGTCCATTGACGACCAATCTCAACGCCAAATGCCCAAGGTATTGTGCACATGAAAGTGGAAATGAACATAACGGACGGAGTGTAAGATCGTGCAAAGGCATCTATCATCTTTTCTGTCGGCGATTGATTGGACTGAGCCTCTTCGACCAATCGAATCAGGCGCGAAACAGCAGAGTCTTCTACAGTCATTGTTGTCTTCACAACTAGTTGTGTCTGTCCAACATTGACTGTTCCACCACTCACAGCGTCTCCAATTTGCTTCGACACGGGGCGTGCTTCCCCCGTCAGACTAGATTCGTCCATCGCACTGCTGCCTTCCACCACTATACCATCCGCTGCTACTTTGTCTCCCGTCCGCACTGAAATCAATGATCCCAAGGGCACACGATCGGCTGGGACAACGACGATTTCTTTCGTGACAGGGTGAATGACATTGGCGCGTTCTGGCCGCAACGCACAAATCTCTGCCAATGCCCTCCTAGCCTTCAGAGTGGCTCTCGCCTCCAAAAACTCAGACACGGAAAAAAGAAAGGCAACCGACGCAGCCTCGTCGTATTCTCCAAGTAATAATGCTCCGGTAGCTGCCGTTACCATCATACAATTTGCATCAAACTGAAACCTCCTCAGCGTTCTGAACGCCTTTAAGGCAATCGGTGGTAAGCCAAATAGTACCGATGCTAGCCCGAAGTACTTGAACCAATCTTTACCATCTAAAAGACTGACCATGCTTAAGACCCAAAAGATCCCGCTCAACCATACATTCGCATGGATGGCCAACAGGGATGGTTCGTCATTAGACGTTCCTTGGTTTCCCGGGTAATCAGTTTGCAACGGCAAATATAAATTGGCGTCGGCGCCATCAATGTTAACTTTTGCTGCAGGAAGTTCTGAATGACGATGAAAATCCTGGAAGAGTAGGCAAATTTCATTAGCAGTCACCAATTTTGGGTCGTGTTCCACCTTCACAGTTTCGGATGGAACATTGGCAAAAACAGCTCGGGCCTGCGCCCGGATGAAGTTTTTCGATATTGTGTTTTCAACGATGGGAATATGGTATGGCTGTAGTCCTTCGAAGTAAAAGGTGGACTCGACATATCGCGATCGCCCGATAGAGTCGAGGGCTGCTGCAGCTGCATCTCCAGCAGCACGTTCGGCAGCAACGGCAACACTACAGGAGCATTGTGGCAATTGCTGTCTCAAATGGCTCGCACAGTCATCCGAAGATATTTTACTGATATCGTGATCGACGTAAATCACACCTTCGTCAACATTCACCCCCACGTCAGCGACCCCCTGTAGGGGACAAAGATTGTTGCGAATTTTTTCCACGTCTCCCTCCTGCAAGACTCCTTGTACATGCAAAGTAGTCCGACGGGTATTCGAGTTGCTAAACATCGCTTGTTGCTTGATGTGTGACGTATGTGCACCATCATTTCGAATCTGGCTGGGAAAACCTTGAGTGGACAAAACCGAGGCAATGTCGCTAGCTTGTATCAAGGCAATGTTGTGTTGGACATGGACCACCTTGGTCGTCAAGTTGATATTGACCTTGGAGACACCAGGCAAGGGCTTGACGATTTTACGGACAGCTGGGATTTCAGAAGCACAGCAAATACCTTGAACATGGAAGGCTGATCGTACCCAGTGTGCACTGTCATCGGAACTAGTGTTTCTCGTCTCGTCATCATCCTTACCGACGTTCTGATTTGGTTTTCTTTCAAGAAAGACGGGATGTCCGGCTGCCTGGAATGCTTGCAGTAAGCTTTCTATATGAATTGAAGCATCGTGCTCCACTTGTATGGATCGATAGTGTCGTGTATGGTCTTTCGAAAGTGTGACTTTGTGCACTCCCGGAATGGGTCGTAGTAATGACTGAATAACCAGGCAGTGCGATGATTTCGTTAGTGGCTGCCTAAAGTGGAAGCTTATTGTTTGATGTGCATCATCGTTATCCCTATCGTCCTCATTCTTTAAAATGAAAAATTCGTCATCGTCGGAATAGCGTCCGTCTTTTATCCTCGGAAGATCACTGTTGGACAGTATTAATTCGTCCGATGGTATGATTGTGTCGTCTGCTGAAGAACCCGCTGCTGTGTCTGCCTCGTGACATGTCGTGCAAGCACCGCAAAACATGAAATCCGGGTGAAAAGTTCCAGGCGGAGACGACGAAAGACCGGATGGAAGTGGTGGTGCCGCCGGAAAAGAATGCACTTTAATTGGCTGTTGCTTGACAACCGACTTCGAGGGTAGGTGTAGCGTCCCAATTGATGGTGTTTTAGGAGGAAGCGGAGGGAATATACTCGTAGTCGAAGCGATGGAAGGAGTCACAGTGGACCTTGACGCCGACTGCGTCATTTCCATGGTCCCAGTCTGATGACTGTCATCGGCGGACAGAGGAGGGGACAAATCTTGCAACGACATCGAAAAAATTCGTGCTCGTAGCGTTATTGCCGCAGATGCGTTGTCGGCGAAAGAGTCTGTCAAAGATCAAGATCAAAGTGGTCTTCGGTGCGGTTGTCGTTTCGCAGCAGAGAGATGTCCGATGGAGTGAGAAACGTTTTGGCTTTATCCAACAAAAGCGAGGTATGAATATATTGTTGTTGCTGCACACTCTTTTGAGAAAGAGGAAAGTTTTAATACGTCGTCGTGGTTCTATAAAGACGGTTTAACTCGTTGGGCGTGTGTGCAGCTTGGAACCTACTCTCCGATGGATGATCAACGCTCCTCTATCACACGGAGTACTATTATTTTATTGCGAACTGGGGCAAAAGAGAGATATTTGTAGCAATAAATATTCTACTCCATACTAATCAGAACGAAGCTGGCATTGCGCGTCTAAAAGATATTGAAGTAGAAACCATCACTACGCACCTACGCACGCACCATCTAAAGTACTGGTAGTCCACGTGTTCTTTTCTTGCGACTTCGAGTTTTTTTCGCGAACCAAAGCTTTCGTCCCCGGACAAAGAAAAACCACTACGCCATGAAGGGTTCGGCATTCAAATTCTTCAATCGTCGTTCCCGTGCACACCAGGTGGCTGCATGGCAGACCGTTAACCGTTCCATCCTTTCTGGGAAAAGTCAAAAATTACGTTTCCAGAGGCGAAAATTACTTCATAAACTTCGATCTCTCACCATGACGAGAACGGACAGCATCAAGAGATCGAGGCATGGAGCCGCAACGACACAGGCGCTCAGGCCTCTGTTAGTAGTTAACTACGCTCGAACTCCTGTAGTCCCTCCTTAGCGACCACCTCTCTCTTGTAAAAACAGACCATGACAAAACAACACCGCTACTGCTCCAGTAGTTAGCAACACGAACAACCATCCGATTTGGCGACGGTGGGTATTAATTTCCTTTGTTATAGTCATGCCAGTCTCCAACACAGGAACTAAGAGTAACGACAGCCGTTATTATCATGGGACTGCCTTCAAACGCGTCGAACCGATGAAGAGGGCAGCCGCAGCCAGAACTTTTCCTCATGACGCAAGTGGAAGAAGTCGGCGACATTTTTCATCGTCAACCAAGAACTGTCATATGGACGTTGCCGGTGACATGGACAACCGAACGGTGTCCACTAAAATAAATGCCGAAATCTTCCCTAAACGAGGTGAAACAGTCAAAGTGTCAAAGTTTATTCCCAACCAGTGGAATAGTAAAATCAAGAGAGGGAATCAAGCGGGGAAAGGCACCGCCCAAGCTTTAGTTACATCTACATCACAGCACACTGGTACGGTGCCACCTCAACAAACAGAGGCATCTCTCAGCACAAAAGCAGCTTCAATGACGGCTTTCTTCCACTCGCCTTCATCCCGATCTACATTCACTCAGAACGACTTGATGCCACCAGAAATGGTTTTGGTCATGGAGGAAGATAAATTGTATCGACAACCAACAGTTGAAATTGAACCCACCCCTTACGATCATGTTTTTGAACAATCTTCCCCGATCAAGCAACCGCTACAACCACCGTGTGTCGGACCAAGATTTGCACCCAACCCTTACAAGAGCAAAACACGAAAAAAGATCACTACAGACGCCGACAATACGCACCAGGAACCTACTCGGATCGTTAATGGAAGCGGAAAGAGTTATATGGACCCCATCGAGCTTACGGACTCGCCGCAAGCAAAAAAGAAAGCCAAGTCCTCCGCAACAACCAAGGTGGCCCCTCCCGCAGCCCCACTGATAATTGATATTTCAGGTGATGATGCAACAGTCACAGCTAAACCGATGGTTCGTCTCAAAACACAGCCAACTAAACCGACCTATGAGATGTTAACTTCTTCCACAGTATCATCGTACAGTGACCGGTTCAAGGATGCCACGACCAAGCAACCGATTTGGACGACAAACAACGCATTATTGGTTGCAGCTACGAAGTCTAGGGATGAAAGGTCGTTAAAGCTGTCGGAGAATTTGAAAACCGCTGCAACCAAGACAAATGCTCTCGACCAAGCAGATCACGTCTCTTCACCATCAAGTATAGAAAGAAACACAACCAAGGCCATCGTGATCATGAATCACAAGGTCAAAACTAACTCTTCATCGACTGAAAAGGTCGTTTCGACCTCCTCTGAGAAACAATCGACCAATGCAAAGTTACCTGAACCAAGAACAACAACGATAATAACGTCGACGCAACAAGATTCCAAGAAGCGGTCAACTACTGACTTTATCATTGGCGGAAGTACATCGACAAAGCGAAGCATTACAGTCAAAGTGGATGAAACTCCAAGCACCATAACGAAGACGTTGGAACATCGGTTGCCATCTCTGCAGACATTAGTGCCGCCCACTTCAGCCACAGGCATCACTTCTGATAATGCAGCTACAGCAGCCGCTGCTACTGCAATATTTTTTGCTACAGAGAAACCCTTTGAGAATCACGGAAGCGACAGCGGTGGCATTGAAGCATTCTTGGATGCGGTGCCTGATGCATCTGTTGGAGATGGCCTCTCCATTGACAATCCTCCTTTCAAAGCAGTTGTCGCCCATGCTTTCAACAAGTCACTAGCATCAAAGTCAATACCGTCTTTTAAACCCACTAAAATCAGAAAACTCAAACCAACTTTGGGGAATGATCCTCCGGCTCTTGTCCCTGCCTCAATACCAACAAAACCAAATTCGAAAGCGATTTCAGATGCACCATTCCCGGCCCAGGCTGCTGCAACGAAGAAAGCATTCGAATCGACTCAGAAAAAAGGTTGTCCAGAGGCTCATTTAATGAGGAATCGAAAGTTCGATGGATCTTTTCGAGATACGAAATTGATTGGTTCTTCCTCTGATACCTTCTGTCAGCGACTCGATGGGCGAAGAGAAGAGAGTCGAACACAACATTACAGAACCAACCATTACAGAACCAACACCACTCCACGCCAGCCTTTTGGACATAATCGAAAGAAGCCACCGCCTCCCCAGGCTCGGTGTCAGCGTCCTCCCCCAACTCGTCCTCCAGGGAACCTCCTCCTAATTTTGACTTGCAACGAGATTTTCAATATGGCAAAAGGGGCTCATTTCAACCGTCCAACGGACATGGGCCTCGGGGATATCCGCACTGGAGTCAAAACAAATGGGTTCCGATGAACGGCAAATCGTCGAGGTGGGAGCAGGGCCATCCTCCTCGAGGATATGGATATTCTTATCCTTCTAGTCCAAGGGAGCAGAACTCGTTTTCTGGGCTCACAAGAAATAGGCGGCCGATTAACCACAATTACGTTCATCACAATCAATATCATCAACCTGTGACCTTTGGTTTGTATTCTGACGAGCAGTGTCGCCAGCCTTTTCTTGTAAACCGCAGGCGTCACGTTGAATATCATTCCGAGCGAAACGGCGGCCAATCAAAACCCACAGGGCGGAACACACAATACAATCAAAACCGTGGCAATCGATACTCTGTCTCTGGACCGTCCCGATGGGGGCATAGAGAATCTCGGAAAATCGAACGGTATTCGTACATCCCAGCAAAAGATGCTACAAGTTCATCTTTAAGCACGGATCTTTCCGAAGGCCGCGTTAATGGCACACCTTTATCTGTACCAGTGCAGCCGAGTCTGGAGGCTTGCAACGAAGATCCCATAGAAGCATCTAAAGATACCGTCAAAAACAGTATGGATCGAGAGAACAAGAAACAGATTCAGAGGAATTCCCAGGATTTCTTTTTCAAAGAAGAAACAAAGAAAACTTCAGATTCGTGGGAAGAATTCACAGCCGAACGGGAGAAAGGGAACCTTCAACTGGAAATGGAGACCGTCATTAAGGCGGGAAACGCCGCTGCTGCACGTGCGATTTGCGAAGCCACGGATTTTTTTGGAGAAACTGAGTCTATGTCTATTTCACGGCTTGAAATACCGCCTTGCACCACTGAACCAGTTCGAAAGGTTTCAAGGGACGAATCCAGCGAAGTATCGACTTTGCGAAAAAATACTCGAGAGCGAAGAGGCCCGGTGACGGAGAGTACGCCGACTGCTGATCATCGCATCAACCAACACATCCCACATGCCAGCGAATCCTTACATGACGATGATGATCATGATGATGATCGTACGGGACAGCTTTTCTCGCACCAAGAGAATGATGGACGACCACTTGCTTCTCTGAAGAATGGCCATGTGCCCAGCATAGACTTAGAAACAGGACCCAGCCCTTCTCCTGCCGAATGCATGGTAACAAATTCATTCGAAGCAGGAATAGAAGGGAGCATTGTTGGTAGCATTCCGAGAAACGTTCGATGCATCAGACGCATTGCTACGACTCCAGACGAGAAGGAAAAATATCAGCGACCAGCCCGACGGTCGAAGCAACCTGAAGATGGGATTCCAAAGCTGAACTCATCAAAACCTGCCAGCAACAATGATCGTATCATGTTGGCTGATCTTCTGTTTGTTAGACAGAGTTTGCCATCTGCCGACCGAGAGTTGCATTCCAAATCGAACCAGTTCACTGCAATCGCCCAATATCAAAAGGACGACAACACACGCCCGAAACATAACTGTAATTTTTCTACAAATCATGACAAGACGCCCAAGACAACCACGTCTGATATTTCATGCACGAGCATCCCAGTAAATGAAGCAGGAGGGATGTCTTCGTATGGTGATCAGACGATAAAAGATGATAGCAATTGTGGCGATTCAAAATCAATTAAACGAGCTACAAGCAAGAAAATTGACGACTTCCGTCCTGTGAAAATACAAAAAGTTGAAAACGGAACCCAGTCTGGGAGGAGTAGACCAACTATGCCAGCCCCACTCTTCCATTTGCTTGGCGCTGAAACTGTCGATTCGAAATATCCTGGAGTTTCTTGCGAAGGCTTGAAGTCTCGAGAATCGAAAAAGTTAGATCTTCCGAAAGCTACGCAGAAACCAAGTTCAACGGCAGCAAAAAAGCCAATTTTTAGACCAAAGAAAAGCGAAAGCGCCAGCAACAAAAAAAACATTTCGAAGAACCCTTTGCCGTGTGGCCCGGAAGCACCCCCGTCAGCCGAACGCCGATTTGTGTTCGCAACACCAATGCAAAGTAATGTGCCGCTCCCAAACTTTTCAAATAGATCCAATACTATGAATGAGTCTAGCGCAAAGAGTAATGTTTCTCATCAAAAAAATGCTCAACACAAAGAAGTCTTTTGGGAATGTCTGAGGAAGACGCCTTGAGGGAACAAGAAAGGCTACTGAACGCAGCGGCAGCTAGAATGCGTACGACCCATGCAAGACAGGCGCGTGTTCATGTCACTTTGGGCGATCTTACTTCCTCTTCATCTGCACTAAATCGAAGATTTGCCGCGCGCATAGAAGACATCCATAAGAGGTATCCGGACCACTGGAAGTACAATGATCTGTACTCTAGGCTTGGGTTACCCCAGACAGCAAACGATACGATGATCAAGTCTCAATATCGCAGGTTAGCATTAGTCTATCACCCTGATAGAAACCTTCTTTCAGGGGACACAAAGCAGAAATTCCAAGCCGTAACTGAAGCGTACCATGTTCTCATGGGTAGGTGACTTGAGTCCGTCATCAGCGATTAATAATGAGAATTCAAGGAGAGGCACGAATCAAGGGGTACGCGGAGTGCAATATACAGCCTAGGATGGGAAATGGTTTAACTTGTGGGATTATAGTTCCTCGTTTTACAACCTATGGATATAGTTATTGCCATTACAGCCGCTTTACTGAAGGTTGCAACATATGTAAGCACAAGCAACGACCGATCCAGCGATAATGACCTTTGAATCACATGTTTCGACCAGCGTATGAAGCGAAGTGACGACGAAGTGCGGAATGATGGTTTGACTCCAACCCAACTCTTTTTCTTTCTCGTTTAGCACCTTGCCACTGATGGCAAGCACGACTTCGTTTTCGGAGTTGTCATAGGCGTCGACAGAAGCAACATCGGTTTCAACTTTTCCGTCGACTTCCAAAAAAAGTTTATTGTCAGTCGGATCTTCGCTAGGGCCTGCATTTCCACCGACCATCTTTCCACTATTTTGGACTCTTTCAGTATCATCGGCAGAAATCGAATCGATGGTGCTTGTGTCTTGAACTCCCGCAATTTCGACTTTCGTTGTATGGTCTTGCGCTACCTTCAGAAAAGCCGATTTTTCGGTTTTGGTTGTGTTACTTCCATTCGGCTTTTCATCGAGCCCTCTGAAGGAGGCTTGGAAAGTAGCCAAGGAGCTCGCAGTTGAAATTTCCTCCGAGTCGCTTGGGAAGCAGGTGCCCAAATCACAAAAAGAAGCTATGAATACCAGTCGAATGTCATCGATCGAAGAGCCTTCGTCAAGCTGCGACTCTCCTAAATCCTTGTCGATCGGCTCACAGTTCATCTTCGCATCAGGGACTTTTTTAACTTCTCCCAAATCGCGAAAGCATTTCGGAGCGTAGACTTCATCATCGGCATCCAAAGAAGTCGTAATAGACCGCATGTCATACCCCGAACATCGATCAGGAGTAAGCTTCTCACTATCTCCCTTTTCCTTTCGACGAACGAAGTTAAGCTTGCGAACTATAGAAATTTTGATCGTCATGTTATCGATTTCTCTTGTTTTGGTAACAGCATGTATTATGGCTTTCGTTTCTTTGTAACAACAACATAATTCTGAGCTTGCATGATTGATTTGCTTCCTACTATTTGTAGCATAGGGAAAGTTGCTTTTTTTGTTCCCAACCAGGAAACTGAACTCGTTTTCGAACGAGAGAGGTTTCCAAAACAAGACCGGTGGGGAAGCACGCGCGCGTGGGCATATCCATTCATGAATAAATTATTTTCCTTCAACCATTGTTGCATCTCGTCTCGTAGACACAATCATCACTCATCACCACGACGAATGTGAAGCGTGCCTTGTTGTGCTTTGAAGAGTCGGTCATGACCGCAAGATTACAGCAAATCGTTCCTATTGACGGGATTACTCCTACTTCTAGGTCGAAGGTGTTTAGGATAGTGATTACATTGGGATTTATATTCCTGGTAGTTCTTTGTGCCTTGTTGAACTGTTGGCTAGAAGGTCGTCGATCACGAACCCGACAAAAAGGTTTGACTCGGCAGTCATAACGAATGGCAGAGTGACTATCACTCATGATGTGACGAAGTTAGAACGTTAGGATGTGGTGAGGTGAGCAAACTTCGACTGGGAAAGCTTTGAATGGCGCGTCCTTCCGTCACCAATACGTCTTGCCCGCATGGCTACGAACAGTGCAAATGGCGAAGCAAAGTACCGTAGACTACTAGGTAGGTAGTTTACGTAATATAAATGATGACAACATGTAAAATATCAACAATTTTACATAACTGTAAATATTTTCTCTGCATTATTGATTCTTTGAAGCGAAAAAATCGAATCACAAACATCGATTTTGACGGTCTTTCCTCACTCCAGATTTTGATTATTTGGGGTCGTCGCAGTTATCACTTTCCTGAGTGCGGCACTCCAACAAATAAACAAAATGTCAATAGGATAGTTGTGGTTCTTGTCCATGATACCTGGGGGTAGAATTTACTTGGAAGCACAGTAAACTGCCAAGTCGACCAAACGGTTGGAGTAACCCCATTCGTTATCGTACCAGGAGATGACCTTGTGGAAGTTGTCGTTGAGGAAGATGCAGGCTTCGGCATCAATGGTGGAGGAGTGTGCGTCATGGATGAAATCAGAAGAGACGACGTGTTCATCAGTGTATCCAAGGATACCCTTCAGAGGTCCCTCGGCAGCCTCTTTGAGGGCAGCAAGGATTTCAGCACCAGTGGCGGCCTTCTCCGAGCGGAAGGTCAAATCGACGATAGAGACGTCGGCAGTAGGAATCTGTAATTTACATTTGAAAAATTTAGGAATGTATTGTGTGAGAATTGGATTTTCTGAGAGGCATCGACAAGACAACAGGAGAATGGCTTCCCGTCACAACAATACGATTGAAGATGTGGAGTACTTACACGAATTGCCATTCCAGTTAGTTTTCCGTTGAGTTCTGGCAAAACCTTTCCGACAGCCTTGGCAGCTCCAGTAGAAGCTGGGATGGAATTGTTCAGAGCACAACGTCCGGCACGCCAATCCTTGCCTCCTTTGGCAGGTCCATCGACAACCAATTGGTTGGCAGTCGAAGCATGGATGGTGGTCATGAGACCTTCCACGATTCCGAACTTTTCATGCAAGACCTTGGCCATGGGTGCCAAGCAGTTGGTTGTGCAAGAAGCGTTAGAGAAAACTTCTGCACCCGCGTATTCGGTGTGGTTGACACCCATCACGTACATGGGAGCGTCGGCAGAAGGAGCCGAGATGACCACCTTCTTGCATCCTCCCTTCAAGTGAGCAGAGGCTGTCGCAATGGTGGTGAAGACACCGGTCGATTCGCAAACAATCTCAGCACCGACCTCTCCCCAAGGAATTTGTTCGGGGTTACGCTCGGCAAAGAACTTGATCTTGGTTCCGTCAACGACAAGGCAGTCTCCATCGACTGAGACTTCGCCAGGAAACTTACCATGGACAGAATCGTACTTGAACTGGTAAGCGGCATAGTCGACGGAGAGGAAAGGATCGTTGACAGCAACCACTGTAGCGTCACCGTGTTCCAAAGCAGCACGGCACACAAGGCGTCCGATGCGGCCGAATCCATTGATTCCAAGTTGAGTTGGCATCGTCTTAGTGATGTCGACGAACGAAAGCTACTAGTAGCACAAAGATAAGGTGTGTCAGTTGTGTGTATCGTTGGAATAGATGACCTCTTCCAAATGTTTGTGAGAGTGGGTTCTGCGTCGTCGACGCACGTTTTTCCTCTCTGGCGAAGCCTCGAAGACAAAAGCCACAAGCCACGAAAGATCTTCAGATTCGGTTTCTTCGTGTTGATCACCGTGATGAGACGATGGCGAAGGGCAAAACAGGGTTCTCATCCAGTGTCAATTGGGTCATGAGCCAAGATAACCATCTGCATGACATCATCATGACGGATGACATCATCATTATTGTCAATTGGGCCAATCCGAAGAAAGGAAATCGAGTCCGACTCGCGCCAGTCATCGCTAATTCTAGCTCTAGCTAAGCTAGAGAGAGGGACAGCAAGTAAAACAAATTGACTGTGAATACACCAGTAGTACCAGCAATAGACTACCGGTACTTCGGGCGAGAATAGTAAGTCGAAATGAGGTTATTTTTATAGTGGGGCATCACAAACTATGCTCTACTCGGGAGTAGTTCTTGAAGATTTTCCTTCAGTTAACGCTTCGGTCGACTTAGAATGACCATATTGCATGTTTAGCTAGGCCTGTGAGAGGGACATTGTGCACTGCCCAGCTATTGAAATACCACACTTGCAGGAGAAACGATACCGAGAAAATGCAACGTGCTGTATAGTTAGAGTATACTGTATATCATAGATACAACTGCTGGTAGACGAGGGTACAGCGTGTGCGTGGTGTATTGGCGTTGTTGGTGTCCTTGCATTGTTGCCGAATCTTCGTCCTCATGTTGGTGGTCTCTTTTATTCAATGTGGGAGGTAATGAAGAAACAGATAGTTTCGAGACAACTACGCTCGATTTCCCTCCAAGACAGCAATCACTTGCTCCTCTTGTTGCTCCCTGTTTACGGGTGGATTGTAAATCGTTCGAGCGGCCGTAGACGACACAGACGATAGGCCACGGGCTGCAGCTATGAGTAATGGATCGCCACTCTTCTCCACCTCCAAGATGTTTAGTTCGATGTTATCACTCGCTTTTTGCAACAACATGGCTATGAATTTTGTCCCCAGAAGACCCACAAGTTTGCTGTATTTGGGGAGATGTTCTCTTAATTCCTTGACAATC
This sequence comes from Nitzschia inconspicua, assembly GCA_019154785.2. Lineage (NCBI taxonomy): Eukaryota > Bacillariophyta > Bacillariophyceae > Bacillariales > Bacillariaceae > Nitzschia > Nitzschia inconspicua. The sequence continues at coordinate 1,248,390 of JAGRRH010000009.1, read as the reverse complement.
AATGCAGCTTGTTCTGGCTCTAGATCGCTAACCAAGGAATTCATGGCAGACGGTGGAAGCGCATGATTATAAAATGGTGCACTGGCTTGATGGAACGCAACTTGCTGCTGCGCAAAGCCATGAATGTTGCGCATTCCGTTCATAAACATGCTGTTGCCACTTTGCCGTAGTTCTTCGCTCCTTTCAGTGATGATTTGTCTCAACTTCTCTACAAGTCTGAGAGCCTTTTCTTCACTCTTTGTCTTCTTTACAAACGGTTCCATGGAACTTTCGATAGGCAACTTTGGTAAAAAGAGGCCGACGCCCAGGGGCAGCGCATCTCGGAATTGTTGTGGAGTGTCGATAAATAGTCTCTTCATTTCATTCTTGAATTGTGCGCTAGCAGCCAAGGCGCCTTCTTCCATCAGCAAATTTTGAACCAAGTTGCCCGCTGGATCCAGCAGAACATCTGCAGAATCTTTTGCAAGTAGGATGGCAGCTTCTGCTTCAGCACGACGCTTCTCTGCATCCCTTGTTCTCGACAAAATCTCTACATCAATAGCTCCATTCAGAGATTTCGATGTTGTTGTGTAACTAGAAAACCCATTGGCCAATTCGCCCAGGCGATTTAAGTTGACAGAGTCACCGGCACCATACAGCATGTCCTTGAGGGCTTGCTGAGCTCGTGGTGAATCGTCCCGAACTAGTCTCTTAGCAATGTAGGGAAAGCACGATTTCACCAATGAATAGCTCGGATCTGCCTGTAAGCTGACTCCTTCCAACGTCATGAAAGCACGGCTAGTGTAGACGAACCAATCAGGAATCGTGAATGCCTCCCGATTCCGGCGTTGCAATTCCTCGACTTCCGTGGTAAGGCCTGTGGCAACGCTTTCTTTCTTGGCCAACTCCATCATCCTGCCTTCCATCTCACGACGAGCAGTATCGCGGATCTCTTCGTCGCTCATGCCAGGGTATCGCTCCCGAAAGTCTGCTATGACACGATCGGTTACACCATTGACACCACCACCTTTTCCAATCTCTCGCAAAAAGTAGACGAGGTTTTCCAATAGTCCGCTCTCCTTGACGAGTTCAAGTTGATCCTTCTGCAAGAATCCCATGTTGACAAGATCTTCAGGAACTTTGTCGTAGTTGTCGGACGAACAGTGAGCAATGTATTCCAATAGACTGTACTGCAAGTTGGGATCGACGTTCAAAGTCATTCCAAAGTCGAGGATACATAGTTTCCCGTCCTTGGTTCTGAGGAGGTTTCCTACAGGTTTGGTCCCCAATCCAAACAAAAGCACGAGGGTGAGCAATGTTCTCGAATTTGGTGTTGGGTACCTACATCGCTTAATCTTGCACATTTTTCTGCTTACCTGGATGTGGATCGCAATGCAAACTCTTCAATTCCAGTAGCATAACCAGATACGCATTCAATGCGACACTGCACAAGCGAGGAATATCCGAAGCATCTTCCGATCGATCGATACGTGTACCTTCCACCCATTCCGTGACCAAGATGCGTTCCGACGAATATTCTGGCAACACGGTGGGTGCCATGACCGCATTCAAATTGCGCTCTTGCATGGCTTCGTTGAATTGCATGGTATTCTTGGCCTCCTCTCGGTAATCTAGTTCCGCAATAAATCCTCTGCCCCACTCGTTGACAAGCGACTGCATATCCGTCTCAGCACGGACAATGTACTTTTGATAGAACGGGGCCAGTTCTCGTACCAAATGCAAGTCCAGGGCAATATCACTCAAAACATTGGGTCGCTGAACCTTGACGGCAACATATTTTGGTTCTCCGTACCCAATCTTGATTCGGACCTTGTATACTTGTCCAATGGACGCCGAGGCGATAGGATCAGCAGTCGAAATGCCTTCCAGGTCATTGACCTTATTGTACCCTAGTTGCTTTAGCAGCACTTGGTTGGCTTCGTAGTTGCAAAAGGGTGGCACTTGATCTTGTAAGCTGCTCAATGCTTGAATGTACTCGTTAGGTAAGAGATCGCTTCGAACTGATAACGCTTGCCCTACTTTCACGGCGGTCGGTCCTAGCTTGTTGATGAGTTCAACCAACTCATTGGCACGTTGAGATCTCATTTTGGCATCGTTTCGGAACATATACTTGTCGATCATTAATCCAATTAGAAATTGATTTGATAGCCGAGTAATCTCCAAGAATCGCTGAATCACTACCTTAGGATGCCGGGCATAGTATTCCTTGGCTTTTTGGGGATCATAGCATCCACGGGGGTAAGGTTCAAGACCAGTTCTATACCCATCTTTAGGAAAAGATAGACTGTACATGTGTCCAAAAAAGGCCAATGGAATGGGTGCCAAGAGTACCATTCGAGTAAGAAATGGGAGCTCTGGATTCCAAGGCGACAATGAATCAATGGCAGTGGCCAAAGCCGCCACCCGATTGGCATCAAATACTTCTGGAAGAACGGTAGTGACAAAGTCACCCATACTGTTAATTTGTGTGGTGGACGCTGTGGCAGCCGATGCAACATCTTCGGCGGCAGAGGCCACTTCCAAAAGTCCAGCGAACAAATTGAGAGGCTCGAGAGAAGATGAGGACACCAGGTGATGCTTCCACGATGACGTTGTTTTAAATGGTACCGTTGAAGTTAGACAAGGTGTCTTCTTGACGACACGACTTTGTGAGGGTAGAACAAAAGCATTGGTGCCCGGGTTGAGAAATCCAGCCCACACCGACAGCATTGCTATCCGGAGCGTTGTTTTCTTGGTCATCATGGTGTAGAACGCTTGTCGGCGATTGTCGTCGTCGTCGGAGCAATCTCTCGGACTGTATCCTTGTCGTTCTGTCTGCTTCTCCATTTGCGGTGCCAGAAGAAAAAGAAAGTAATCGGTATACCTAAGCGGAGCCTGCTGTTCCTCGGCTTTTCTCTCCTTTTCTTCACAATCTCTTCTTAATATCGCTGCCCTTATCACGCTGCGGCAAAGTCATTGCAACACCAGAATACTTCTCTCTTCCAAACAGAATTTGGAAGACACACTACGACACACCAGTCCCTGCATGCAATGAGAGGTGATGTCTCGGAGAACAAATTGGAGAAGGATAGAATTTCGAATTTGTCTTCGTGAAACGCGTTGTCATCAAAACCAATGAGCAGATGCACTGCTGTCTGCTCCAGGGACGTTATATAAAGCATTTGGTCGAACAAATCCAGAAGATGATTGTAGGATGTTTTTCTTAAACGTTTAATATGTTCATTTGAACCCAATAACATCTTTTCAATTGGAGAAGGAATCCATTGACGCTGATTCATAGTCAATGCGTCGAGGTGATTGCTTGTGTACCGGTACTTTGTAGAATGAGTTGTGAGGGTACCTACCAGGTATGATACGGTAGTGGTTACTGTACCAGGTACGGGTACCGTAGGACTAACGTGTGATACCGGTACGGTTCACCGTACGAACGGATACAGTCGTCTTCTACGAGTGACGGTACGGTAGGTGGGTACTGTCTCTCAGCATCACCAAGTCGTACTACAGAGTACTACCGGTACCTACTGGTACTACCTAGGCAGGTAGAGGTAGTACCTAGATGTATCATACGCAGTCGACTGAATCTTTTTTTACCGGTAATTACAGTTAACAGTAAGATACACCAAACGCACCAAACGGATCAAGAGTCTGTTCATTTTTCCAACATGTTTTCATCCCTCTCTCTTTCACTGAAGTGTCTCGAAACTAATACTCTGCAATGCTTCTACGAAAATATCTTTTTGGTTTTAAACCCTGTGTTGGTGGTACCTACACTTTAATTCACAGTCAACTGTGGATGATCATGCTATGTTTTCTGCAGATCGCATTTGGGACAGTTCAAGCTATCCATCAACAAGCGGACAGCCAGCAACGGCCACTGGCTATTATCACGGGAGGAACCCGAGGGATCGGATTTGGAATCGCCAGTGTTCTAGCAGGTCAAGGATACGACCTGATTCTTACGTACAACACAAATGTAGACGCAGCAGAAACATCCAAATTCCGTCTCCTAGACTCACATCCAACCTGCCACATTGAGTGTGTGGGCGGTGACATGACGTTGGTATCCACACGTGACAAAATCTTTGCCTGTCTCGACACCAAGTTTAAAGATAACATTGACGATGCGTCATCGTCACCATTGCAAGTCTTGGTACACAATGCGGGGCAATATATTGGAATCACATCCCAAAACTCGGATGGATTGAATGACGGTGCGCTTGCCTTTGGTGATGGATCACTGATTCGAAAGAACGAAGACGGGGTGGAACGTCCGGACTTTAGCTCGATACAATACTACCAACGATTGTACGGAGAAGCCTGGATTGATTTGTGCGAGCGGTGTCTGCAGCGCATGAACAGTCGCCATGGGGGGTCTATTGTCGGGATCAGTTCTCCAGGCGTTCATCCATCCTTGTATCGTCCAGATCGATTTTATTCGGCGCCAGGATGTGGCAAGACAATCATGGAATACAGTATGAGGATATTTGCCAAGGTTGCAGCGGAACGTAATATCAATGTCAATATCGTCGTGCCTGGCATCGTCCAAACAGACGCGTGGGACAGTATGGAAAAGTATCGACAGGACGGCGAGACTACGGAGGTCATGCTGAAACGTCTAGTCGAGTACTTGGTCCCACTAAAGCGAGTTCAACAGCCTACTGACATCGGGGAGGTAATTGCCTTTCTATGTAGTCCATCGGGGCGATTCATTACAGGATTGACGCTTCCAGCCGATGGTGGTCAGCACATTCGATGAAGACTCTGTAGGAGAAATTTGTGACCAGAGCAGGCATTACTTATTTTTGGCAACACTCTGATATCCGAAAGCTTTTAGTTCTCGTCGCAAAGTATTCATCCGGACATCAAGTCGTCCTGGTTCTGTCCGTTCCATCAGCACTGATCCTGAAAGAGGCATGGTGAATGGGTTGATGGGTGTGTACGGGGGTAACGCTGCAAAATCCTCGTCCATCTGGTTGGCATTATCTCCTGGCTCTTGATAATTTTTTTGCTGCTCCTGCTGCAGTTGTTGTTGCTTCCGATCCCGATCTTCTTGCTGCAGTTGATTATGGACTCGCTGTTGCAATTTGCATAGATCTGCCACCTGTCCGGGAGTCAAGGAATGCAATTCCAAGTCACTGGCCACGGTTTGCTCGGGGAATGCTTGAACCTTTTCCAACATTTCTCGTGTTACTTTCACAATCTTTTCCGGTTGTAGTATTGCCTCATTGGAAGAAGCACTACCACCTGCCGTATATAAATAGTTTCCTCCCCCCATGGACCTTCCCGTCGCTCGATCCGTTTGGATTCCACCGTATGGTGGCTCGTTCACATCCCAATCGGATTGCGGTTCGTGAAGAGAGTGAGAAGGTCGTGGAGGGCGAATGGTAGGATGTGTTGATGCCACGGGTCGATCCCATTGTGTTTCTTGCGTCGTTGGATTTGCGAAATAGGTTCTTCCAGAAGAAGGATCGGTAGCCTCTACCCATCCCGGTGGTAGCGTTGGTGGATGGGAATGATCTGAATACTGTTGATGATGGTGTTGTTGTTGATCTTGATGCTGATAATGCCCCCCGGGGTTACTGCCACGATGCTGCTGGTGTGGAGGAAAGGGTTCGTGGTATTCGTTCTGATGCCTATCGTGATCCTGTCGAGGTCTTTGACGATTATTGGAGCGGCTTTGCGGATTGTGATAATTGCTGCGCCTCATTCTGTTGTTTGACGTTCTTTTATGTGAGAAGATGATTGATGATCGCGGTGAAGACCGCGTTGCTGTTACAATAGCGTCAAATCGAAAATCCGCTTACCTTCAACGTAACACTTCGACGCTGCTGGGAGAGATACGTAGAAGATGTTGCATTCGGGAGTATGTTTACCTCTACACTGTAAGACTTTCTGTAAATAGCCATAAAATCAAAAACAAAAACAAGAGACGAAGTGAGATGGCCGAAGTACACCAATCGAGTCGGACTGTAGTACTTATGAGCAGTAGGATCTTACACTTCTTACCCTCTCTACTATCGTATACCAACATGCATCTTACAATCTTACTATGACTGCGAGAACACGTCATTGAAACCTGTACTACCGTAGTCGTAAAAGATCGCTCTGGATTTTAATAAGATGGATGATACCATGATGATGGCATCGTATGTGGCATGAAAAAGACATCTGGACGATTTCCTGTGTCACCAGCATTCCAGCTCTTGTTGATCAATCGTCAGACAAGACGAACCAAGTCAATCAGCATCATTCTCAAAATCATCCTTTCATAGGATACCACCCAGACTTTGTCCATCGCACGCTTCTCGTCGTCATAAGGCCTCAATCCTTTGTGTGATAGAGACAATCGTTGGTCGTTTCGCTCAGAACTCTCCATCCTAATAATATTCCTATTTATTTTGATCAAACAAAAACCAAAAAGAATCCGTCGCCATGAAAATATCATCTTTGTCTATTGCGGTCTTCTCGACGGCTTGGAGCAGCCAGAACTTTTGCTACGCTTTTCAATCTGCAGTGTCGTCGTCGTCGTCGTCGTCGTCGTCGTCGTCGTCGTCGTCGTCGACTATGAGGACCGAAACACAACTTGACATGGACCGTCGTCGGTTTGGAGCATCATCATTCGGATGGATTGCAACGGCGGCTGGTATCTCAGCTGCTACCGCAACCTCTTCTCCTCTTCCCGCTAACGCGGAGGTCTTTTTTGACCCAGCCATGTACGGAGATCAAGAAATGAGAGTCGGTACTGTCGATACAGTGCGGGAGCGAACTCGTCGTTCCATTTTGCAAAAACCGGCCCTTGCTCCCGCCTTCTACCAATTGGCCTTGTTGGATGGACTTAGTTTCAACGCTGCTGATTCCAAGTACGGACCCAATGGATCCGTGATTTATGCTGTCTTGAACACCAAGGCGGATGGAAACGAGTATCTGCAAAATCTTCAAAGCGCTGCAACTGTTTTGGTTCAAGCAGAGAAAGATTTGAAGAAAAAGACGGCAGTGAGCATCGCCGATTGTATCGCGATTGCTGGGGCGGAGGCCATAGAATCTATCGGCGGACCGGTATTGCCAGTACAACTTGGACGACTAGAGGTTGACAAATCCAAAGTCCAAATCAGTCCATTACCATTGGATATCCTAAGTGGGAACCGATCCCCTGCCGAAGTACGCACTGCCTTCAAGAATGCTGGTTTGACCGAACGAGAAATGACAGCATTACTGGGCGGACTATTGACGTTAGAGCAAGTCGAAAAGACCCGTACCACCGAAGATTGGAAAGCTTCTTCCAAACCCAAGTTTGTGGAACGCGGAAAGATGGGCAGAATGAGTGATTACAAGCGACTCACCGATGAGGATGTCCAAGCTGCACTCAATGATGAATACGACGAAGATCCAGATGATGGATGGTACATTGCCGACTCATTTGGTACCCGCGACGATCGTTTCGGGCAGCGCATTGCAAAAGATCAAATCAGCGAGAAAAACTTTAACATATTTTTGAAGGATCTCCTTGCCAAGGCGTCAAATGGCAAAACTGCTCTGGCGAAGGCTGATACGGCACAATTCGGGTGGATCGGCCAGCAAATTTTGGACCCCGATAGTCCTGTTTCTCAATCCTGGCTGAAGAAATATGCCGATTCCAACTTGTACTACACCAAAGATCTCGGAACTGCCTTCAATGCCATAACTCAATTAGGCGCAGTCTATACCGGCGGAAAATACGAGAATTTGCTAAAAAACAAACCTCGGAAGACATTGAACGACGACGACCTCAACTTGTTCTAAAGTCGAAGGCGACCGATACAACAATGAGTAGAGAGTCAAAAAAGGAAGCTATTAGAAATAGGATTCTCATAATAACACCAGAGTTTTATTATAGCTAAGTAACTGACGTTCCAAACGATTCTTGTACTTCGAACACGGACCACAGGGTCCAGGGTATAAACTACCGGTAGCCAAGAATCGACTACAACAATCTGAAAGAGCAACCCGACCGCGCGCAGGTCAATTAACTGTACGGCTTACCCTGTTAGGTAGGTAGTTGCTACGTAGTACTGCGTAGTATTTAACTGTAGAGAGGAAAAACGAAAAACACGCACGAAAGTGAAATATCGTGGAATTATTTCGGATTGATGATGACGACGACGACCAAACATACCGATCGATTCACATCTCGTGTCATTGTTTTTTAACTCTCTGTTTCACCGCCCTTAAACAGCCTCCGGCCATACTACACCACTACTACGGTACTCGTTTGCCATCCGTTAACGCCCTCCCCTTGGACACATTATTGATCATCATGCCTCCATCTGCTGACGATGCCGCGGCTGCTACCTCCAATGGAGAGGCTTCCAAGCGCCCCACCTCTGACGACGTGGCCGACACGGAAGCTGGTGCTGCCAAAAAGGCCAAAGTAGGAAATGATGCTATCGCCGACTCGACCACTGCAGCCGAGGAACGGTTGGCTGAAACTCGGGCCTTTGGTAAATTGATCCTTTTTGGAGAACATTTTGTGGTTTACAAGGTCCCTGCCTATGTCGGTGCAGTAGCAGCCTACACGGATTGTGCCATGGAGTTGGAGGAGACTACTGAAGGAGATGCTGCAAGTCCAGAGCTTGAAATTGTCGACAACCGCCCAGCTGTTCCAGACTACAAGGTTAAGAAGTTTGATGAAGCCAAGGAAGCCATCAATTTGGTATTCAAGCATCTTCCAATGGAGAAACCGTGCAAGATCAAATTGACATTTGGAGGCGATTTGTGTTGTGCCTCTGGTATTGGTGCCAGTGCTGCTCAAGTGGTGAGCTTGGCTCGTGCCATCAAACAGACGGTTCCCAAGTACAGCAACATGACAGAGGACGAGATCAATGCGGCAGGATACGAAGGTGAAAAGGGGTACCATGGTACGCCATCTGGGATTGACAATACTGCAGCAACATTCGGAGGGCTCCTCAAGTTCCAACGTACGGATGGAGAACCAATCTTTGAAAAGAAGAAAATTAAAGATCCAATCAAGATCGTGTACGCATCCACTGGTCTCACGTCTTCGACAACAGAAGTCGTGGGCGATGTTCGAGCCAAGAAGGAAAAGGATCCAGAATGGTTTGATGGACTGATGAAGGAATACTGTGCACTGGCCGAAAAGGGCGAAGTGGCCATGGAAGAGGGTGATCTGACTACCTTGGGCAAATTAATGGACGAAAACCATGTATTGCTACAGAAGTTGACCGTAAGCTGCAAAGAGTTGGATGATTTGGTCGTAGCCGCACGAGCCGCCGGTGCCATTGGAGCAAAAATGTCTGGAACGGGACGTGGTGGACTCATGTTGGCTTTGACACCGACAGATGAAGTTCAAGATGCTGTTGCTGAAGCCCTGGAAAAAGCTGGGGCTCCACAAGTTTGGAAGACGTCGATCCAGTAAAATGGGACGCGTGTGTACACAGTCAGACATGTACCACCACCCATTCTACAGCAGAAAAATGATATCCTGACCTAAAAGCTTTACAGTATATCAACCATCCTTATCTTCTTAAATCCTTCTTCTTCCTGCACTGTGTGCTACTACCCTAGCTAGAATATCTCGCCTTTTGGCTCCTAAACTTTGAATCTGCATCAACGTTACGAAGGGCGGGTGAATGGATAGAACGAAACGATCTCGCCTGTTAGAGACTATGGTAGACTCTTTACGTTGGTTAATTAATTACTACTATTAGTGTAGTTGTATTCCGGATTCCGTACTACCTACGATAGCTATCTTTCTACCGTACTACCGGTAGAATACGAACTGGTAGAACTCGGAATAGTATTGAGGTTCTGACAGACGTGCAGACGACCAATTGTTTCGCTGTATTGTCGTCACATGTCAATGAATACAATCGATCGGTTGTTCTTTTTGTTTTTTGTTTCCGTCAGCAAGTCGCGATCGACCCTCACCTCCTTCCTTTGCCTCTTTCGAGATTCGATGTTCATTCCTTCATCCCTATCGGCAGAGACAAACAAAATTCGGTGTTCCGTGATTCGGCAGCAATAGCACCGTGATTTCGCCCCGCAATTTGAGTAAGTTTTCACATTGATCCCTTGCTCCAAGGCACCAACAAGTAATATCCTGACTGACACACGCGATGTTTGGACCAACGTTCGATTTTTTCTCATTCGTCAAGATCCTGCCCCTCACCAATTTTTTTCGTGTTTCCTTTGTTAGAGTCCAGCAGGAGGAAACGGAGGGTATTAACATCGAAATGCCGCCGCATAATAACAGTAGCCAAGAAAGCGTTCCGTTGGTCCGGCCCCTGAATGGCGGCGGAAGCACGAACGGTGGAGACGGTTCAACGTCTTTGACGGCCCGTGGAGCTTTTGAAAATTCCAACGCAGAGGCCAGTCGACAATATCACGATTCTAGACTGTCTGCAAGTCACAGCGGATCTTCTCAAGAAGATTGGCACCAAAGTGAAGGCGGTTTGCTGAAGGTACGTCCATTGCTATCGATTTTTTCCTTCGATACGTAATCTATTTTCAAGTTTGGTGGTCAGAAGGCGCAGACTGTTTTATTTTGGGAAGATTTACTATGATGTCGTTGCTTCCATTATTTTTCTAACACTACACGATGATTCATTGAATTGCAGCCCGTAATATTTGGAGGGCTGGATGGTATCTTGACATCATTTGCCATCGTCGCTGGGTCGGCTGGTGGGGGACTTTCTCCCACAGTCGTATTAGTGCTTGGTTTCTCCAATATCTTTGCCGACGCCTTGAGGTAAGACAAAAGTTTCTTAGCTTTCCGGCCACCAACACAAATGGCATCAAAGTTAAGAGATTCAGTAACGAAAATATATCATGCCGTGTATTGTGTTTTCTGCCGCATTTCTACAGCATGGGTGTTGGCGAATTTCTTTCCAGCAAAGCCACCAACGAATGGATTCTCAGTGAAAAGAAGCGAGAGGAGTGGGAGCTAGAAAACTACAGAGAAGGAGAGATCCAAGAGATGGTGGATATTTATGTCTCCAAGGGCATGAGTTACGATGACGCCAAAGTTGTCATTGAGACCATGGCCAAGTACGATGACTTTTTTGTGGACATTATGATGCAGCAGGAACTAGAGCTACAAGTCCCAGAAGAAAATCATGTTCAAGAAAGTCTGAAAGAAGGTATGTGCTGTTGACATCTGATTAGCGTATGTTTTGTTTTCATTCACAACCTTAACGGTGGGTTGTCGTCGTTGTGTCTCTTCCTCCAGGTTTTGTGATGTTTTGCAGCTTCGCTTTCTTTGGAGCCATGCCGTTGTTGGGATATGTCATAATTCCAATTAGCTTTCCCCATTTGGATCCTAGCGTCCTCTTTAAGGCGGCGTGCATCGTTACAGGGATGGTCTTATTTCTATTGGGATCCATCAAAAGCAATTTCTCGTGAGTTCTTTGGATACTGTCGACGCCTTAGAAATCGCCATTTTTTATTCTCATTTTTTTTTAACTTCATCTTTGCACCCCGTTGTGACAGTCGTTCAAACTGGATGTATAGTGGTTTGGAAACGCTGCTTCTTGGAGGAGCCTGCGCTACTATGGCCTACACCATTGGAAAATATGTCAATGATTTGGTTGGGGAGGATGAGGATGTCGGAATGCATTAGCAATTTGGATATTGGCGGGGAACCAAGCTACGTCAGATACATCCAACCATTTCACATAATCTAGCTATACTTAATACGAAGCTTTCTTCGCCACCTTTTATAAAAGTGATTGATTGAAAGATTCGGAGGCAAGCATGAAGGAAATAGTAGTTCGTGATGGAAGCTCACTTCATACGGATAAGGACATCGGACGTCTATTCTGGCCCGAATGGAGTACGGCGGAACTATTAACGTAAGTTCGACTGTTTCGACTCTTTACCAGTATTGTTAGATGTACCGTACTGTCATTCCGGTACGGTAGTTCTGTCGTTGATACTACTACGTCGTACCGGTAGCTACCGTAGGTATGCTAGCTACTACGGTACTATCATAGACTACGATTACAACAAAATTCCGAGTTTCGAAAAATGTCTCACAACGCGTGCTTGAGACAAAGACAGAAGCGACACAAGTGACTGACTGTGAGGTGCTTGAGACGGATGAAGTCCTCCCTACTTGACGAACGAGACTTGACTAACGGACCACTCCCAAATAAAGCAATCTTTCAATAAGAAGAACTATTCCTCAAATACTTTGGCGGGCGCTACCTTTCTTCGCCAGGACAAACACTGACAATAATGCAAGCAGCAGACACCGACAACGTCCCTGACAGTCTCATTGGAGGGGATACGCAAAAAACGTTGTCGGTCGACGCCATGGGCGGCCCCACTCCAAGCAAAACGCCGTTGCGGGCGGCCGTTAGAATCAGTCCTGGGCCATCTGGAGGTGGTAGCAGTTGCATCACCAGTAGTGGTGGATTGACAATGTATGAACGGTCCATGTTGCAAAAGGAAGAACGAGAACGAAAGATGAAAATGCTGCAAGAAAAGCTCATGGCCGATTATACTTTCACTCCCTCCCGAGTGATGGGAAAGTCCGGTAGCTGCCATTCTCTAGTCAGCAGTATTGGAGCCAGTCCTTCATCTTTGGGTACGGCTGATGTGTCGGTCTATTCCAGATTGTACCATGCCGAAACGGCTGCATCTCGTGGGCAGCGGTTTGATGGAACAGTTCGGAAAGATTTGATCGTGGGATGGAACACGCCACTTCGATCGTCAATGTCTGTGCCTGGTCGCATACCTCGTTCTGCACCAGGCAGCCGAAGCGGGTCGCTACCATCAAGTCCTCGATTGGAGGAATTGTACAAGTTCGGTGAAGAAAAATTGAGATCGCGAGAAGCCAAGCTACTTCGAGATCGCCTCGAAGAAGAAGAGCTGAAAAAAACGGATGTCTACACGTTTAAACCAAGAACAAAATGGAATTTAGTAGCCGAGCGGAGACTAAAAGCTCGAATGGAAGCTGAAAGGGCATTGGAGGAAGCTCGTCGAATCACGCCCAAAGCTAAAACAAAGGTACATATGCGTTGCGTCCGCTCTGTCACTGGTAGCAGTTTGAGATATTTGACAATTCCTCATGTTTTTCGCTTCATTTGCTGTATCAATAGGAAAACGAAATCCGCGAGAGGATTCGTGAAGAATCGTATCTGAGCGAATGCACCTTCAAGCCAAAGACACAGTGGGATTTGATCGAAGAACGCAGACAACAAGCTGCGTTATCCCCTGCTGTTTCATCTCACTCACGAGATGCAAATCCTATTTCGAAATACGAACGCGAACGAATGGAGCGACATCGTAAGTATGAAGAATCAGAATTAGAACATTGCACATTCTTTCCCGTTACAAACTGGAAATCCCAAAAGGGTGTCAAACGAACCAACGGGATCGCAAATTATGCCAAGGAATTTGATGATACATTTGAGAAACTCCTTGATTCAAACAAGTCATCGCGCCCGGAGACACCTCCTGCTTCGGATTCCGCTCAACACAGTGTCAAGCTAGTATCTGTCGAGAACTTTCAAGAAGTATCGGGGAAGAATGCCGACCCGCCAACAATAGTGCGTCAAAACATGGTTCGACAGATTGTCAGTCCGAAATCTCCAGAGTGGAAAAAGAAGTACCGAAAAATTGGTCAAAAGGCGGAAATGGAATCGAAGGTAGAAGCGGGAGGTCAAGGGGTTGTCGATTCGAGAAAGAGAGGACATGCAGTAATCAAATCACCAGGCGTAAAGCCTGCTGAATCGTCGCCAAGAATTTTATCTCCACCCAGTTCATTCAATAACTTCGATAATCCGCTTGAAAATCCAAGACAAAGTCAGGAGGAAGTCGCCGAAGAATCCGATGGTCATATTTCAATCACGGATGTTTCCAAAGGCGAAGTAACGATCGAACAACAAAAATTGCTGGCTGAACAAGCCATGGCTATACGACTGGCACAAAAACAACGCGCAAAAGAGCTCGCTGACGAAGAACAGAGGCAGGAAGAGAGGGCTCTCGATGCCAAGACTACAGAGCGGGAAGTGGAACAGGTTCCCAATGCTGAAGTCCCTGAGTATACGCCGGCATCAGCAATTGTAGAAAATCGAGGATCGCCCCCCAAGGAAAAGATATCAAAAGCACGGAAGTGGTATGATCGCATGTCAAAAAAACTAGGAAAGAAAGCATCAACAGAAGATCTTGGTCATATCCAACCTAAAACGAATGAACAACCTCCCAGATCAGATGATGGTTTGGATTCCACATTGGAAGGTGAAGAGAAGACAAGATTGGCCGTCAAGACTTCAAGAGTTGCGGAGGAACAACCAAGACTGGCAACTGAAGCCCAGGCAAAGAGGCTGTCTGAAGAACAAGCAAGGTTGATGGCTGAGGCCGAGGCCAAAAGGATTGCTCAGGAACAAGCAAAATTGGCCGCTGAGGAAGAGGAAAAGAGACTTGCAGAAAAGCAAGCAAGATTGGCAGCGGAAGCTGAGGCCAAAAGGATTGCTCAGGAACAAGCAAAATTGGCAGCTGAGGAAGAGGAGAAGAGACTTGCAGAAAAGCAAGCAAGATTGGCAGCGGAAGCTGAGGCCAAAAGGATTGTTCAGGAACAAGCAAGATTAGCAGCTGAGGAAGAGGAAAAGAGACTTGCAGAGGAGCAAGCAAGATTGGCAGCGGAAGCTGAGGCCAAAAGGATTGCTCAGGAACAAGCAAAATTGGCAGCTGAGGAAGAGGAAAAGAGACTTGCAGAAGAGCAAGCAAGATTGGCAGCGGAAGCTGAGGCCAAAAGGATTGCTCAGGAACAAGCAAGATTGGCAGCGGAAGCTGAGGCCAAAAGGATTGCTCAAGAACAAGTAAAATTGGCAGCTGAGGAAGAGGAGAAGAGACTTGCAGAAGAGCAAGCAAAATTGGCAGCTGAGGCTGAGACCAAAAGGATTGCTCAGGAACAAGCAAAATTGGAAGCTGAGGAAGAGGAAAAGAAACTTGCAGAAGAGCAAGCAAGATTGGCAGCGGAAGCTGAGGCCAAAAGGATTGCTCAAGAACAAGCAAGATTAGTAGCTGAGGAAGAGGAAAAGAGACTTGCAGAAGAGCAAGCAAGATTGGCAGCGGAAGCTGAGGCCAAAAGGATTGCTCAGGAACAAGCAAGATTGGCAGCGGAAGCTGAGGCCAAAAGGATTGCTCAAGAACAAGTAAAATTGGCAGCTGAGGAAGAGGAGAAGAGACTTGCAGAAGAGCAAGCAAAATTGGCAGCTGAGGCTGAGACCAAAAGGATTGCTCAGGAACAAGCAAGATTAGCAGCTGAGGAAGAGGAAAAGAGACTTGCAGAGGAGCAAGCAAGATTGGCAGCGGAAGCTGAGGCCAAAAGGATTGCTCAGGAACAAGCAAAATTGGCAGCTGAGGAAGAGGAAAAGAGACTTGCAGAAGAGCAAGCAAGATTGGCAGCGGAAGCTGAGGCCAAAAGGATTGCTCAGGAACAAGCAAGATTGGCAGCGGAAGCTGAGGCCAAAAGGATTGCTCAAGAACAAGTAAAATTGGCAGCTGAGGAAGAGGAGAAGAGACTTGCAGAAGAGCAAGCAAAATTGGCAGCTGAGGCTGAGACCAAAAGGATTGCTCAGGAACAAGCAAAATTGGAAGCTGAGGAAGAGGAAAAGAAACTTGCAGAAGAGCAAGCAAGATTGGCAGCGGAAGCTGAGGCCAAAAGGATTGCTCAAGAACAAGTAAAATTGGCAGCTGAGGAAGAGGAGAAGAGACTTGCAGAAGAGCAAGCAAAATTGGCAGCTGAGGCTGAGACCAAAAGGATTGCTCAGGAACAAGCAAAATTGGAAGCTGAGGAAGAGGAAAAGAAACTTGCAGAAGAGCAAGCAAGATTGGCAGCGGAAGCTGAGGCCAAAAGGATTGCTCAAGAACAAGCAAGATTAGTAGCTGAGGAAGAGGAAAAGAGACTTGCAGAAGAGCAAGCAAGATTGGCAGCGGAAGCTGAGGCTGAAGCCAAAAGGATTGCTAAGGAACAAGCAAAATTGGCAGCTGAGGAAGAGGAAAAGAGACTTGAGCAAGCAAAATTGGCAGCCAAAGCTGAGGCTGAAGCCAAAAGGATTGCTCAGGAACAAGCAAGATTGGCAGCCAAAGCTGAGGCTGAGGCCAAAAGAATTGCTCAGGAACAAGCAAGATTGGCAGCTGAGGAAGAGGAAAACAGACTTGCAGAAGAGCAAGCAAAATTGGCAGCCAAAGTTGAGGCTGAAGCCAAAAGAATTGCTCAGGAACAAGCAAGACTGGCAGCTGAGGCTGAGGCAAACAGACTGGCAGAAGAGCAAGCAAGATTGGCAGCGGAAGCTGAGGCTGAGGCCAAAAGGATTGCTCTGGAACAAGCAAGATTGGCAGCTGAGGAAGAGGAAAACAGACTTGCAGAAGAGCAAGCAAAATTGGCAGCCAAAGCTGAGGCTGAAGCCAAAAGGATTGCTCAGGAACAAGCAAAATTGGCAGCTGAGGCTGAGGCAAACAGACTGGCAGAAGAGCAAGCAAGATTGGCAGCTGAGGAAGAGGCAAACAGACTGGCAGAAGAGCAAGCAAGATTGGCAGCTGAGGCTGCAAGAGAAGCTGAAGAACAAGCAAGATTGGCAGCCAAAGCTGAGGCTAGAAGAGCTGCTGAGGAACAAGCAAGACTGGCTGCAGAGGCTGAGGCCAAGAGTCTTGCACAAGTGCAAGCAAGTTTGGAAGCGGTTGTATTTGTACAGAAGGAAAAAGAGAGACATCAATCAGAAAGTACTGAAGGAGATGCTATGGAAGTTGACAATTCTAGTGGCATAAAAATTGAGTCTGGGTTCAGGGCTTCTGAGGTAGAAGACTCTTCTTTGCCACATAGTGATGATTCTGTAGACCTCGATTTGGATGATGCTGCCCTTACTGCAGACGCATCTGCTGGAGAAACTTCTGGAAAGAAGGTGAAAACTGATCGTGCTAAAAAGTGGAAGGACAGGTTATCTAAAAAAAAGAAAAAAAGCCAGAGAAAGGGTGACGCGCCTAGTGATGTTGCAACTGTCGGCTTGGAGTCCACAGATGCCTATCCAAAGGTCCTTTACAGTGATGATGGGGACCAAAAGGAAAGCAAAAAGCTCCCCGAGATTGGTTCTATCTAATGACCTGCATGCTTTTTACTATACGAAATCCAAAAAATGATAATGTTGTTTTTTATTCGTACAATTAGACTACTAGAGAGGTAGTGTCACCAATGGGCTAATGGTTGGAGTTTGCACTGTTCTGTACCGTACCGGTTGTCACAGTCAATCGAGATTCGAGCTCACAGTCACGAAATATTGTAGTCCTTCGAGTCGAATTGATTGGTTGTGTACGACTGCAAGTTTGAAAGTATTTTTGAGAAGTACCTACGGGTGAAGTTCCCTTTTTAACACTACTACGGTAGGTCGTACTACGTACGGAGTACGGTGGTACGTTGTACATCTCTGCCGGCGCGCGAAAAGTCGTTATCCACACTGGGCGAGATGTTCATGGGCTTCTTCACATTCACATAACGCTTACCCTCTGTCATACTCCAGGTAGTTCGTCTTCTTTTCACTCGACGATTGCAAATTAAAATTACAAAACGTTCCTTCTCAGATATCAAAACTTGTGATTGTAAGCAGCTTAAGAGGGGATCAAATGGAGCTGCCTCTTCAAGATCAACTTCCCATTCTTCCGCCGGCGTTCATCATCGGAAGTTCGTCGCCCCTCAAACGACCGCTTCCACCGCCCAAGGCCGACCTGTTACGTCAGCACGGTTATCGTGCGGTCCCTCAACGCAATTGGACAAGGCAGCAACCTATCGACAAGCTATCGCCGAGGGCAACCCAAGATGCTTTGGCTCGTACGTATTGAAAGCTCACGAACGATCTATTTGTGCTCGTATTCCCTCTCCTCATCTGATCGCCCTTATTCGCTCTCCCAAGGTACTATAAAAGATCTTCACGGTTCAATCACGCAAAATGATCGGCTCAAGGCCCTTGAAATAATGCTACAGACTGTTTCGCATGACAATGAAGAACTCCATAACTACGAGCTGAAATTAGAAGCAGACAAGGTGCTCTGTCTCAAATTAGGGTATTCGTTTGCCTCTTCTCCCAAGAATCAGTGTTCCGTTTCCAAAGAAGTCGTTATGATATGTCAATGTCTGCTCCAGCTTTTCAAGTGTTCGCAGGATTATCTATTGCAATCTTTTCGAAACGTTGGTGCTACGGAGCTTCTTCCGTTGCTAATCCAAATGGCCACTCGCGTAATGAGAACCAAGATAAAAAGACACGTGGAAGGAAAATCCATTGCGGAGCCCGATGGAATGATTCACATTGTGCGAGTTCTTAGGGTATTCGCCAAAATTGTGTCTGCAAAGTCAATGTTGATCAATAGCATGGAAGGAGAACTGCTCGGTCTTTTCCTGCGAGACGTGGTCAATTGTTTGAAAAAATCGAGGTCAAAACTCACGGCATCGATAGACGATGAAGTCCTTGAAAAACTGGGATTGATAAAGGACTTGGCTTTCCGATCACAAGCAAATGATAAAGTTGCATTACTCGTTTTGGATGGTGGCATTTTGTTGGTTTTTTTGAATTGGTGTTGCCGCAAGATAGAGACGATTGATCCGGTGGTTCAAGAATGGGTAACGGGAGTGATGTGGAATTTGCTGCTTGAGTCTATGACACGAGAAAAGTTGTTGGTCCAATTTGACAGGGAGGATTTAAAACAGAACATTTTGAAGGGGCTACTTCGAGTTTTGCTGCAACATTCTGAAAAGAAAATTGTATCGCCAT
Organism: Nitzschia inconspicua; assembly: GCA_019154785.2. NCBI lineage: Eukaryota > Bacillariophyta > Bacillariophyceae > Bacillariales > Bacillariaceae > Nitzschia > Nitzschia inconspicua. The sequence goes on along the minus strand of JAGRRH010000009.1, from coordinate 1,229,629 downwards.
TGGCCAAGAAAATCAAACGAAACGCCATTAGTGCTCTAGGAAACATAGTTGCAGATCCAAAATGCCACCCGACAGAATTCTTTGACACTGACAATTCACTTGCACTCTTGTCTTCCTTGGTAAAACTCGTCGAGAGTGATGACGATTCTATTGTGCGAAGGAGGGCGATGAGAACAATCCGTTCCATGGTGAATCCCGCAAAATTTGAAGTTCAGCCCGAAAAATGGCTCCAAATCGTTCCCCCGATGTTCTTGATAAATGTGATCACACAGAGCATTCATGAAGACGATGACAATGAATTCGATACACAAATTCAAGCTTGTGAGACTGTTGTCGCATTGAGCAAAACACTTACCGATGCCGACTGGCAAATGATTCAAACTGCTTTGGCTTCGAGAATGGCAACGACAATTCACCCGAGGCTCATCGGAGCTGCAAGTCGCTGTCTAGCGGAGTCCTTCAAGTATTCGTGCAGTTACAAGTTGTCTCCTGCTTTAGAAAACGTCTGGCGACGACTTGAGTCATTAGCTGCATCTGATGCTTCTACTCATGACGACATCTCATACTTTTATTTGGAGTTGGCGAAAGCTGAAGAAAAAAATGAAAGCAAATCCGTCCCCAGCATCTTATCCTGTACTTCCGTGACAAACGCACTAACGTCGATCCTTTCAAACACAGAACAACGCTACGAGATGTCTCGAGAGCGCACCCTCAACATTGTTCTTACACTCCTACGAAACGATATGAACAAGAAACCACTAGCAGAGAATGAGGGGTTGCTTACAGGTCTTGTAAACTTATGCCTGCTACAACCGTCTGGGCGGAACAAGGATTCTGCAAAGAAAGTCATTCTTGATTTAGTTCCAGAGATTTGATTCTAAGAAGTACCGGTAGTATTACATCTGTGTAATACTTTTTATGGTTCAATTACTATGTATTTACTTTATTTTCAACTCAATCAACAATTTCAATGTCAGGCATTTCGTAATCATAGTCCGACGTAAGGTAACGTTGTCTTTCAGCTTCTTGCTCTTTTTCATAATCAGGATCGCGCTCTACAATGTACTGCAGATTATTTGTACGTAATTTCTTGGCCACTGGAACGTCACAATCATCATTCGAAGAATCGTCTCCGAAAGCTTCGATGCGAACGATTGTTCCGGGCGTGAGTTCACCGCTGATTAGCATACGGCTCAGACGGGTAACCACAGTTCCTTCGAGATAACGTTCGACGGGTCTGGCACCGTAGGATGGGTCGTACGATGCATCTAAAATCGCCTTGGCCCCGCTGCTTTCCAAAATTATTTTGATGCCCTTAGTGGCCAAGCGACGCTTGATGCCCTTCATTGACTTCTCAACAATCTTCTCCAGCTGTTTAGTACCAAGAGCGTTGAACATGACAAGGGCTGACAGTCGATTCAAAAACTCAGGAGGAAAGCTATTTCGCACCCTCTCCATAACTCTTTCGTGAGCTGCTTCTTTTTGATGTTCCGGAGTGGTTTCTGTCAAATTCAACAAAAACTCAGCACCTATATTGCTCGTTAAGACAATGACCGTGTTTGTGAAGTCAACAGTCCGACCCTTTCCGTCTGTGAGCCGACCCTCGTCAAGCACTTGCAACAGAGTTGTCAATACCTTTGGATGGGCCTTTTCGATTTCATCGAATAGGCATACAGTATACGGACGACGCCGTACAGCCTCGGTTAACTGGCCGCCTTCGTCATGCCCAACATATCCCGGCGGACTGCCGATGAGTCGCGATACCGAATGCTGTTCCTGATATTCGCTCATATCAACACGGACTAGGTGACGTTCATCTCCATCGTACAATTCTGAGAAGAGAGCCTTTGACAATTCGGTCTTTCCAGTTCCCGTCGGTCCACAAAATAGGAAACTTCCAGTAGGTTGGTTTTCTCTCGCAAGGCCCGCCTTGGATCTGAGGATGGCATCAGTTACTTGTTGAATCGCCTCGTCCTGCCCGATTACACGTTCTCGAAGGCGGCTGTCAAGTTTCAAGAGCCTTTCTCGCTCTGTCTGGTTGAGGCGTCCAGCTGGAATGCCAGTCCATCGCGAAATTACTTGAGCGATGTCTTCGGGACCAACGATTTCATCCATGATGCTGTCTTCGTCCGCTTCCAATCTACGAGCTTTTCGTTCAGCCTCTTCCTTCTCGAGCTTGGTAAGCTTTGATTGAAGATCTGGGAGAGCCCCATATTGAATATCAGCCGCCTTTTCGTAATCTCCCTCTCTCCTTGCCTTGAGAGCCTTGGCCTCCAAAACGTCAAGTTTTTCCTTGATCTCTTTTAATTCGTTGGCACGCCCACGTTCTTTCTCCCACTTAGCATTCAAAGGAGCGACCTCCTCTTTTAAGTTGGAGATCTCTGCTTGGATGTCCTTTTCGCGTTTCTTGGAGTTCTTGTCCTTTTCTTTGCGTAATGCTGTTGCTTCAATCTCGAGCTGAAGAATCCGCCTCTCGAGCTGATCAATCTTTTCGGGTCGAGAGTCGAGCGATGTTCGTTTCACAGAGGCAGCTTCATCGATACAATCCAAAGATTTATCTGGATTGAACCGATTGGTGATGTACTTGTGGCTCAGCTCAGCTGCCGCGACGAGAGCTGCGTCGGAGATTCGGACACCATGGTGTCCCTCATACCTCGACACACTTCCCCTCAACATAGATACTGTATCCGCTACTGTCGGCTCGTTGACAGTTACTTTTTGAAATCGCCTCTCGAAAGCGGCGTCCTTTTCAATGTGCTTTCGATATTCATCATCGGTGGTTGCGCCAATCATGTGCAGTTCTCCCCGAGCCAACATAGGCTTCAAAAGATTTGCGGCATCCATGGCTCCGTCGCCTTTTCCTGCACCCAAGACTACATGAATTTCATCGACAAAGAGGATAATGTTGCCATCAGCACTCTTCACTTCGTCCAAGACAGCCTTGAGCCGTTCTTCGAACTCGCCACGATATTTGGCTCCCGCGATCAAAAGTCCCATATCCAATGTTCGTAAGGCACAGCCCTTGAGAGTTTCTGGCACATCACCATCCAAGAGACGTCTCGCTAAGCCTTCAACAATGGCAGTTTTCCCAACTCCAGGGCTTCCCACAAGGACTGGGTTATTCTTTGTGCGCCGGGCAAGAATCTGGATAACGCGTCGTATTTCCGCATCCCTGCCAATAACTGGGTCTAACCGACCATCTTCCGCCTGCTTGATGAGATCAATACCATACTTGGAAAGAGCCTCATAGGTATCTTCAGCACCAGCTGATGTCACCTTTCGACCGCCTCGCAAGTCATCGACGGCGGCACGAGCCATTTTCTTTGAGAGACCACTCTCTTCAAGCGCTTTTGCAACGTCCTTTTCGTCATACAAGCACATCAGTAGATGATCCAGGGCAACCAAGGAATCGCCGTTGGCTGCCGCAGCTTTTTGGGCACGCTGGATCAATTTCCCGAGAGCACTGGAGACGGACGCCTCCAATGGAGCAGGAGTTTGAGATGGACGCTGGAGAATGAGTTTCTGCAGATTGCGTCGAATCACCGTCACATCAGCACCACCCTCTGCCCGGCTGCAAACCCTAGCGCCAATACTGTCGTCATCTTGGAATAGAACCGCTGAAAGATGAATGGGCAGCGCCACTGAGCTGCCATTGTCTTTGGCAATCGTTAGCGCGGCTTCGATCGCTTTTGTTGTTTTGTCGGTCATCGATCGTTCTGTCATGTTTTCTGTAAAATTGAGTTTCGGTTGTTTCTGACCTTCAAAACGATGTATATTCTTGTGATTGATTGTATTTTATGAGCTGCTTAGTCGTAAGGTTGAAATACACAACAGAGTGTTTTCCGTAGATAGCAGCAGTTGCGCAATGAGAGTACTTCGTTGGATCGAATGTTCTTCGACGAGTCTTTTTTGTGAGCACAAGGAAGTTCGAAGAGAAGAGATATTAACGAACTGTCGGACACTTCTGTCCGGAATAATGTCGAACGTTTTCGAATAACACGACTCACTGAAAGTCGTACAAACTGTAAAGTTGACATTTTATCCTTACTCCTAATCGATAAAATTCACTGACTGTGACTGTGAAGAGACTGCCAGCATTACGACTTGTAACTGTAAGTTACGAAAATAAGTAGTAATAAAATATTGTTGCCAATGCTACCTCCTTTCCAAAAAACTACCTATCTAGCTAAATGGAAGCATCACCACCACTAGCGATAGAACCAGCCGAAGTCTCCTTGATGGCCCGCATTTTGCTCCGCATCCCGTCAACTTCAGCCTGCGTTACCAAAAACTTGACTGCATCGCTACGACATCGCCACATCACCAACACAAGCTTCTTGATGTAATCATCCTCATAACCCTGAAGACTCACCACGAAAGATCCCATCGACAAGGCCCGGACTTGTTTCTGAAATTCCTCTGTGAAATTCTTGATTTCGACTGTTCCAGACTTCAAGCAAGTTTCGAAATCATCAATGCCAGCGACGATCTTTCGCTTGCTCATGTGTGGAGCAACCAAATGGATCCCTTCCTGAGATACTCTATACGTTGCCTCGCAGTCTTTGGAGTTTCTCACAAAGGCCTTCAGTCCTGACGCAATCACCGTAACCTTTTCTTGAAATTTTCTGTCAATCAACTGCTTTTTGATTGCCTTGGTGAGAAAATACAGGACTTTCTTGTCTGAGGCTGCACGAGTTGCGAACTGACCCTCCTTAAAGCTCTCTTCATCAATACCATAATACTCCTTGAGCGGAATGAAAATATCATCCGATACCGGAACAAAATCATCTTTTCCGACAGTTGTGCTCTTGGTACCGTCCTTTTCGATCAGAAAATCGCGTTTCAAATATCCGTGCACCATATCTATGCCAGCAGCACCAGCTTCCTTCCCGTCCTCTCCTGCTTCTATCGACTTGCTTTCGCTGTCAAGTTTCACTCTCTTCAAATCAGGCTCGCCTTCTTCTTCTCCGTCATCTTCAACCGCTTCTAGTTGCTCTTGGAGGGCAATAAACCTTGCTCGTGCCTTCGCGTTGAATGGCGCCACTTTTTTCAAAAGAGCCACAAAAAACCCACCGGTGTTCATATCCTGTGGCATGATACGCATGCATCGGTCTAGATGAAAGCTTGACACTTCTTCAGGGGTCGGAGGGAAACATGAAGCAACGACCCTCTTTCGCATTTTAGATGGAACATCATCAAATGTCTTGTACTCAATCATTCCCGAAGATTCTACCATTCTCTTCAGTTCTTCCATGTCCTCGAGGGATTTAGGCTCAAATTTCGTTCGAATAGAAATGAAGTCTTCGTGGTTCTCAAGTTCGATGTCATCCTGTGCATTCCTTGCTAATGAACTTTCCACTCCCGTCATATTGTCTTGGCAGTCTGTCATTTCTTTTTGTTCCCACTCTTTACGTCGAGCCTGCATTTTTGCGCTATTCTTTTTGTTGTTGTCTTTGATTTGGCGATTGCTACGCTCATGAGCCAAATTTTTCCAAGTCGACAATCCTGGTCTCGCAACCAATCCTGGCAATTCCGACCGTCGTTCGACCAGCTCGAGGCTGCCTTCAGAGGCTCGCAATAGCGCAGCTACGACCGCCTCGTTTTCGATAGGATTCATGGAACATGTTGAATAGCAGAGATAGCCTCCTACTTTAGTGCATTGCGCACCTCGAAGAGCAATTGCCAATTGCAATGAATGCAAACTGTACCCGTTCAAAGCACTCCAACTTTTCCACACACCGGGATTTTTTCTCGACGTTCCTGTGAGGAGAAATCAGAGTAGGAGAAAAACGAGTTACATTAGTTGTGCCTGATTAGATGATGAGAAATCTCCAGAAACCCAAGTAACCTACCATCACCGCTACACGGTACATCAGCTAGAACCCGATCAAAGATGCCCTCCGAAACAGTCCCTGCTTCGCCATCTTGCGATTCCTTGAGAATTGGAAAATGGCGGGCATCGCAACTGGTGACGAAAATTGCTGGACTATTGATTCGACGGATTTGATGTGTAAGCATGTAGGCACGCTTGTGATCACTATCGTTCGCGACGACAAATCCTGTCGGTTCATGATCTCCGGCTTTGGAAGGAAAGTTGACAATCTCCAGTAATTGTGATGTCTTAGAACCCGGTGCGGCTGCCATGTCCAAAATCATGTGGTGAGGTTCTGGATTCAACACAACTGGTGGGATCATGCTGACCGTCTCCTGTCGAGTGATGAAGCCAGCCTCTGTCTGTACCTTGAGCCAGTTGTGGAACGATTCCAGCTTGGGATTTCTCCGGATAGTCTGCCGATCCAAACTAAGTTGATAGGAATGAGGAACGAACTGGATCTTTTGTGCGGGAGCAATGAGTTTGATTTCAGCTTTGGACTCACGGTTGCCAAAATCTCCGCCACGTGGTTCAATCTCAATCTCCATCTTTTGTCCTACCATTTCGTTCAGTTCATGCTCCAACCGCTGTCTCAGATGTACATCGACGTCACTTCCGATGCGAAAGGAAGCTGGTAGGGTTCCTTTCATTGCCTCCATCCATCGTTGCCGTTCTTGTTCCTTCTGTTCGGCCGATGTGCAGCTAACAAACTTGTAGCTGACGACATTGCCATCGTCATCCACTTCTTTTTCCACAGCAAAGTCATGGATACCTTGATAGGCATAAAAGGACTCCATCCGAAAGTTTCCGTACTCTACCATCGTGTATGGATTGTTGCCATTAGAAGGCGTCTTTTTCTTTCTCCTGGAATCTTCTCCATTCTCTTCCGCGTTCTTATTTTTGTGTCTGTTCTTGTTACGGCGCCTCCATGATCGACCCATAATGAGATATCGGACGCGGCTTAGATTCAAAATGTAAATGAAATGGCGCCACAGTTGTTGGCGATAGATGTATACGTAGTGGTCTGGGATAGACGACCACGTCCCGGAGTGTATGTGATTAAAGAGGACAGATGATATTTTTTGACAACATCGGTTCCTTCGACGATGGAATAGATATATCTGTGGTGTGCGATCGACATTACAGTTAGTGAGACATTTCGTTCCGGAAAGCGTACGGACGTCACTATTAAAAAATGGGGGGCTTTCGCGCGCCAGTATACCTGTTTTGCATTCTCATTTTTTGACGTCGTTGTCAATTTCGAGGAACAACATTTCGGTCCAATGGGATGACGCCACATAGACGCACGGGAGAATTCCTTAGCCGCGTATCCCCAATTAATCCGCACGAATGATGTCAACGTTCTTTAGACACCGATGGGCTTCTTGTCACTACTGTAGTAGTACCGGAAATAGCAATTTCATTCACAGCTCACAGATTCCATGAAAATCCACACTTATCCCAACCAATCCACTCCGATAATTTTGTGCAACTGCAAGGCACATCGCAAGTGCACAGGTTGTTCGGACTGCAACTACACTGTAGTTGCGTAAACATTTTCAATTTTCATGAAGAAAGGAATGGATTTTCACGGACTGTACCTGTACTTTCATTAGTCTTCTCATGTTCATGTCAGTTCATGGAAAGGAAACCTGTGTCAACACAAAACCATGAATCTCGAAGAGTCTTTCATTGCTCTCACAAAATCAAAAAGTCTCCAACGACAAAACGATCTCAGATAAAACAAACTCTCTAACGACCATCACTACAAAAATGTTTCCTTCTCTTGCTCGTCGCGGCATCTTTGTCCCAAGCAAAGTAACCATGGCAGCTGCTTTGAGTACTCAAGCGGAAGCAGCAATTTCAGCTGCCTTGAGCAGAGCAAAATGGAACGATGTCAAGGATGAAGTCCTTGAGATCCGAAATCTGATGCGCGAGGGCACTACCAACCATTCGGTTGGTTTGCCATGCCCCAGCTTGCAACAAGATGTGAATGACAAGTTGCGCGGAATTCATGCCTTGGTGCAAAACCAGCAACGCAACGAGGCATTTGCACAAGTCCACGCTCTCAAGTCAATGGTAAAGAATGAACTCTACCATCATCGCCAACAGCAAATGATGTCCTTCAGCACCGTTGCTGATCGACAAGTCGACGACTTTGAAGACAAAGTGCATGCATTGCACTGGGCCGACGTGGAAGGAGAAGTTGATACCATTAAGCACATTTTGCACGAATCGTCTACTAACCATGCCGTCAGTGCTCCCGACGTCGAACTACAAAAGTTCATCGAGAACACCCTTGACGACATCAAGGTGATGCTGGAGAACAATCCTACCCAACGCGGGTTGGTCTTCAGTAAGATCCACGCCCTCAAGGGCTTTGTGAAGCAACGTTTGTACAATGGCCTCACTACCAAAGATCATGTCCGAGCATTTGAAAAAGAAATGGAGGCACTTCGTTGGTCGGACATCAAGAACGAAATGGAGGAACTACACCAGCTCATGCGGGAAGGTACGACCAATCATGCGGTCGCGTTGCCAAGTCCAGAGCTCGAAAAGGCCGTCGACGACGGTTTGAGAGAGATCGATGCTATGATTCAATCGCAGCCAACTCCTGAGGTTCACGATCAAGTCTTTGAACGTATCCGCAAGCTAAAGGGAATGGTCAAGGCTGAAATCTACAAATGAACGATATGGCGCTCATTCCACACCACTGCGTCTACCTCGCTACCCATTGTTGTCCTGTGAATTGATGCATCCTATAAATTAGATCATAACATATATTAAAATATATCCTGTTCGATAAACTATAATATTAATTAAAAGAAATGATTAATTGACGATACTGCGTCGTACTCTTGTTTTTTAAACTTATTATGATACACTTACGATCTGTCCAGCTGAGAAGGCGGAAACGCATGACAGACAGGAAGGAACGACAAAATCAAAAGGATCAATTGTTTATTTGGCTTCTTTTCATTATGCTTCAAGCGGGAAAGGAGCGACAGTTGCTTCAAAGAATTTCGTTTCTTCGTTTTCCTCTTCAATGTCGGTTGTCGGGTTCTTCTGCTGGTGCGACTGGTTCAAAAGCACATCAACGATATCACCTGACATGGCTGATTTGGCAGTCGAAGGGACCCTGGCCATGTACAAATGCCCTTTCATGGTTCCTTTCGGTGTAGCCAGATCGGTTCCGCTCATATATTCAAAAACCTGCCCAGGATGAAGAACGGGTAGTTGTCCTACAGCCCCGGTTCTGGGAGAGTCGACAATAATAGGATGGGACGTCTCCCCATTCTCCTTGGGACAACTGATCCCAGGAAGCACAACAGGTTCTTCCAAAATGTGCCAATATCGACCCAAGAGTTGAATCGTTCGATCGTCGGATACGTTTTCCACGCGAATTCGGTAAGCGAATCTATATTTTGGTGTCGAGTCTGCCAGAAATTGAGCTGTAACAGGTGGCGGCGGTATTGTTTTCGGAGCTGGAGACGTGATTCCAATGCAACGGCTCGTAGCCACGATTCGAACCACTCCATCTGTAGTGGCCACAGACGAATGTTTCCATAAAACTTGTTGTTCCTGTAGAATGTGCATAGCCTTGATGGCCCACTTGTGTAAATCCGTCGACTTCAACGGCGACTCCTGATCTTTATCCCCAAAACCGTTTTGGTAACGAAGACTCCGAAACGCAGTACGAACCGCTTCTCGAAGTTGCGTTTGCGATGTCCAGCATGTCATGCTGGTCATGGGATTCAGTAAATCATCATCTTCATCTCTTGATTTTGTGACGAGCTCGTGGTACCATTCGTCAATGGATGATGAATGAGAGGCCGTTGTTGAGGAGTACGCCGCCATGGTTGGAGTCGTTGTTCTTGACGTAGGCGTCGCTGTATCATCACTACTTCCATTACCAGCAGAAAAGACCCCTAATCCCTGTTCATCCACCGAATCATTCCAAACGTAAAATAGTCGAAAAAGCTCTTCCATCTGTGTTGGGGTGGGAGGTGTAAAGGTGACATGTCGTCCCCAATCGGGTGCTTCCAGTATCGGTTGCAAAAGAACACTATCATTTCCGGGAGCCTTCGTATCAAAGTCGGTACAGGTCCGTTGTAAGATCCGATAAAGTCGGAGCGTGGTAAGACGAATTCGTTCTTCCTTTTCTAGATCCAAAGAGGTGTGATAGAGTTTTGTGTTGGTAGAGTTTGGGAGATGAAGGAGAGATCTGTATCTGCGTGGTATTGATTCAAATACAGTTCTTGGATTTCCTGGAACATAGCTGCAAGCAAGTATATTTCTCGATGGCGAAGCGATGATCCGTCGTCGTTGAACGCCCAACATCCCAACCTTTTGATTACGACCAGTAGTGGTGGTTGGTGATACATGGATGTTAGAAAAGCATCGCAGTCGCATCCCAGATGTCTTGATAATCATATTGTTATTAGTAATCGTTGTTTCAAGTTGATTATATTCTTCGGGTAATAGCGTTGGATCTCTGATTCGTTCATGCGGGGATAGTGGAGCAGAATGGCTTCGTCATCATCGCCATCATCTGCCCCGTTGTTGGTCCTTCAATCCGATGGGCGATTCGGAATTGATGCTGACTGTGAGTGCGATGTGAGACTGCACTTCGCCTTCTCGCGATTATAAAACTAACTGTAAATTGAGATGCGAAAGACGTGCTTGCGCGCTTTACGACGTCTGTCGTGCGTTTGTATGATAGGTAGTACGACTAGTACCGGTAGCTACCGTAGCTACTACGGGGTAGTACCTACGTTACGTTAGTCAGAAAAAGTTTCGATTTCTCATCGACGAGTGTTTCCTGTTAACTACTCGGAGTAGCTACCGGTACCGAGAATACGCCTTTCAGTTTACCTAGGTAGTACTCCTACTTTCTTTAAAAACGACTTCACCGGTTGATAATGATGTAATGCACGTAGTAGCAACTACGTACGGTAGTTGAAAACTGACTGGAGGGACGACTCGTAAAATCATTTTTACGGAGAAGCCAAATGACTATTCGTACAGTTCTTCTTTGTCTCCCAACACCTTCGCAATCAGGTCATACCCATCGTAACCTGTAACTTCCACCCAGTACCGTTCACCCGCGAATACCCGCGGTTCGCCTTCTAGAAAAACTTGTCCGTCAATGTCAGGACATTGTCCTGCATGTCGACCAACAATCTTATATGGATCTCCTTCTTTCAGGCCCTCCACCACCACTCGAAGCCACTTTCGTTCGGCTGTCCATTTTTTATTCTTCTGTTCAACAACGCTCCACTGCGCTTGCATCAAACGATCATATCGATCTTGCTTCACCTCCTCGGAAACATGTCCATCAAATCGTGACGAGTACGCCATTTCCTCATTACTGTAAACAAACACTCCGACGTTATCTAGCCGTTCTTCCCTTACAAAATCCAACAAATGTTGAAAATGTTCTTCCGTTTCCCCGGGAAATCCTACCATGAGACTCGTCCGAATGCATATATCGGGAAGGCGCTGTCGGAGTTGCAAAATCGTCTCTCGAATCTGATCTCCCGTTGTCTTTCGTCTCATGGCCTTGAGGATATCGTCGTGCGAGTGTTGAATGGGAAGATCCACATACCGGGTAATCCGAGGATCTCGTTCCATTAAATCCAGTAGGTCGGGCGTGATTTCGTCCGGATACAAATACAAAAGTCGTATCCACAATGGATCGTCCTCCGGGGATTGAGAGTCGGTTGATTGATCCACCGATTCTAGCATGGCCTCTAGCAACTGTGTCAAATGGCTCTTCCCGTGGCCCTTCGAGCCCGAACGATCGTTTTGACTTGACTCACTGTGGCGGCGACTTTGCCAGTCTTTCCCGTAGTCACCTAGATCCTGCGCAATCAAAATTACTTCCTTGGCAGTTCCATGTTGTAGGATAGCTTGAAACTCGTCAACAATTTGATCGACAGGCTTTGATTGTAGACGTCCCTTCAATTTTGGAATGATACAAAAGCTGCATTGCTTTCGGCATCCTTCTGCAATCTTAAGGTAGGCGTAATGCGGCGGAGTGGCCAAGAAACGGGGCGTATCTCCAGCTTCTAGGAACGATTTGCGATGGCCTCGTGATGATGGACCCTCTACCGTAGTGGTTGAGTGTTGTTGCTCCTCAAATTTCGTCGAATGCGAGGTTTTGGATCGCGTCCGAGTACTCTGATCATCCTTCCCATTCTGATCGAGTCGGTGTATCGTGTCCATTACAGAATCTATTTCTCCCGAGGGCAAAATGGCATCGACACCTGGGAAGTTGGTCAAGATGTCCTCTTGTTGTCGTTTCAAATTTACCATACACCCTGTCACCAACAGTTTGGAATGTGATTTTTTGGTATCAATCATGTCCTGGATTGCAGTTCGTGATTCTTCTCTGGCACTTTCCAAAAATCCGCAAGTGTTGACCACGACGACATCGGCTTGATTGATATCCTGTGTGATTTCCATGTTGCCCTCGGCGACAGTAATGCCTAACATCACTTCGGTATCGACAAAATTCCGGGGACATCCTAGCGATTGAAACAAAATCTTTTTGGGGCGATCATCCTGCTGTTGCAATGCCGGGTGCGACCGCTGGCGTCGTCGTTGTGATGCACGACGGGATCTAGAAGCAGAAGTACTGCTCTTGAACCGTCTAAACTGCGTTTCGATGGGAAGATTGGCACCAGAATAAACATACCAGATGGGTCTCGTAGTAGCAGCAAAGAGCCTTGAGCGAAACGTAGACATGGTTACTGCTTGACATACATCAACTTTAAAGTGGAGGAAATATAATACGGTAATATTATGTTGTGTTGGGTAGTAGTGGACAAAAAATAAATAATGGACAAACAATATTATAATATTGTAATGAAAATACAACAGCATAAATATATAAATCATATTATTATATCACATGAATATGGTATTTTTTATTACGGAGGTAAGACGACATTCACTGTCAAAACATTGGCTGTGAGCTGTGAGTGGTACATATCATACTCGGAGTACATAATACATACTTCGAAGAACCACTCGTACGGTACCTACCTACGGTAGTCTACGTCGTATCATACGGTACGGTACTCGTTCCGGTACGGTACTCGAAGGAACTCCCGAAGCTGTGATGTACGGTACGTCTGCTCATCAAACTTCTTCTCGCACTGTCGCGGAGTGAGAGTTGGCTTGGGCAAGCGAGGTGAACAGATCGCTGAAACGACGTGAGGACGATGATGACATTCAAACGCACGTACATCAAGAAAAAAGAAACGTTCGTCGCCTCTACTCTACTCTTCAACTGATGACAACAATGCTGTCGTTGATTTCACCATTTATTCTTCCCCCTGCTTTGCAATCAACATTTGCACTTTAAAGCTTGTGTCATACTGTTTTACGAAGACAGACTTACCGCCATGACATCGACAGGGCATTGTTTACAGTGTCGAAATGCATCACACAAATTTCGACGTTGTGCAAGTCTTATTCCAGAACAGCCTGTATCATTCCGAGACACTAGGAGAACCATCTCTATTATACGGACGCTATCATCATGGGAAGCTCCTTCTCTGCCGTGGCTTCGATATCAAGAATCTCCAGTGGATTTGGAACGACTGAAAAGACAAGAAATGGTCCGGAGAAAGTGGCAAAACTTGGAGGCGTCTCTTCATGTTGTCATCACCAAGTACTTTCAAGAGGTTGCCTTTCCAAACGAGTTTGCCATCAAGTCGCGCCATGATCTATGGATTGCTTCAACAAGGACAAAGACTTCATCATCCAAGACATTTACTTCGCCTCCTCAGTCCGATCCATCCACACCAAAAACAGAATTCACAATCAGCCCAATCGGAAAAAAACTTCTTGCTCTCAATGGCTTTGAGCCCGTGCCACTTCCGAAATCAAAGGATCTTTTGGATCTTGCAGAAGGTGTTATTGTGACCCCCGCTCTTCCTAAAGAACTCAAACAGTATCAACTATTCTCGCAGCCAATCCAAGAGACAGAACCGGCGAGCGACGGTGCTCACAACAACAATGATAGAACTTCAAGTCTATCCGAGAAGAAAAGACAACGACAATATCCAGTCTTTTTGGAGGACGATTTTACACTGTATCGAATACTAGAAAACCAAGCGGCACTTTTCTTGGACCATCAATACAACGCCTACCGAAAATTCTTCGAAAATTACATAGACGGTCCGTCCAAAAAAATTGCTGCTCAAATCGAGGCAAGTGGTTTGCTCAATGTCTTTTTTGACCAGCCACCGGCGACATTCAAAGTAGTGGAACCGGAAAAAGGATTCGAACCAATAGAAGCCATTCGTCATTTGAATTCTTCCTCCGGAAAAGTCCTACTGAACGAACCTAAGGAGAATTTGTTGGTCATGTCCCATGATAACGACGAGGTCGTATTGTACGAGTACATGACACCTTCCGTAAGAATCACCGCATTGCCTCATGATATGAATCACAGCAGCGCCTCGTCTATGGTGCATGTATCGCTGGTAGTCTTCGGTGCGCTACCGCTGGCGTACCGAAGTTACAACTTTGCCCTGAATTATCCCGGACTTTCCCAAACAATTGCTGCATCTGTCGCGTTCACCATCACCTATGGAATTTGGTCGCATCGAGTCGCGGCCCAAACCAATCAATCCAGAGTAGTCGCCAATGCGTTACTTCATCGGGTGCAAGCGAGGGGAGATGCTGTTGTTTTTGTGCTACAAGAGGGAGCAGTGCGTCGATTGACGCAAGCTGTCTTACATGAATACCATCAACGATGGATCAATGGTGACAGCAAGGAAGCCAAGTCTGTTGGAATCAGTCTGTCACCTCAAATGATTCCACTTTCATGTGATGGCAAATTAGATATCATCAAGCCAATAGAAATGGCCTTCCAATTAGGCTTATTGGTGCCGAAGTCATCGGAGGACGAATTCGAAGATCAGTCTGAGTTAGCGCCTGTTTCCTTGGACCAAGCTCTTGCTTCTATCCAAACCTGCAGTGGGTGGATTGAGTCAAAGAAAGCGGCTGTGCCGTCGTCGCATGCACTGTAAGTCGTTGCTAGAAGATTAAGCAGGAAATTACATTACGTCCAAAGTTCTTTGGAAACTCAGGTTCCTGGATACTGATTCGGCTAGTGACCCTTTGTAATTGTAATGTTCTCAAACATTTCTCCATCGTTGATCCCACATACCCACATATAGCATGTCTTGATCATCTTCTACTGTACTTTTTCATCGCAATATCGGTTGATTGCACAGGATCGGCCACAACTCGGTGCCGGAGACACCAAAACCCTGCTGTTGTCATGCATCACCGTTCAAATCAACATAACATTGTACATTTTGAAATGGGAGTCCTCAACAAGGACACCGACGACTGTTGGATTTTGTCCTCCTACGCCTCGGTATCACCGATTACTTCTTGATTCTGCGACAGTATATAATTTGGATGACCATTCCTCCCGGAAGGTCTAATGATGATTCCATACAACTGCACTAGATGGCCGACAAGAAGAAAACAAAAACGAAAGGTGAACACCCACCACATAGTTGTGATCGTGCTCTTTTCGTTTCCTTTCTCTGTCATGTAGACATGAGGATCTGCAGTTCGCGCTCAACGAAAATGATTTTCGTCGATGTAACCGTTGTTGCTGTTGTTCAAGCTACAGTACTTCAAGAAGATGATAGTGGAATGTAATTTGATAATTTACTAATAATTTTTTCTATTAAAACTCCGTTGAAACCATGCCTGCGCAACAGGATGCACACAGAAAGTTCTGCCGTCCACACCCGCATCAACATTCATACAAATACGTGTGATCGAATATCTTCATCATCTTTTAGTGAATAGAACTGAAGATGATGAAGTTTGAATGAATGGAACTAAGGCACAAGAACTTCAAACGGTACTTTAATTGGTGGTGGTCTTTTGTGGGATGTAATGGTATTTGTTGCTTGCGCCACTGGTCATTCGTCGGTTCAACTTGGCCTGGTGTTCGACACCGCCGGCACGAGAGCGACGAGCTTGAATAGCTTGCCCAGGTCGCATTCCTTGAAAGGCAATGTCTTCGGCCGAGACGGAAGTTGTTTTTCGCTTGACAGCTTCTACAACAGAGGAGTAATTCTTGCACGCTGATGGGAGATCTTCAAGCCTGCTGAGCTTGGAGGCAATCTTTTGGCAAGAGACTAAGTCAGTGGCAGCTGCAGTTTTCATAAAAGAAAACAACAATAACATAAAGAAAGAGGTTAGATTTTCACTATTCGGGAAGCGATCCTTCTGTCATCAAGGAGCAACATATCGGCATCTTTCATGCAGTACTTCTACCTAGCTGTTTTCGCAAATGCGACACGTCACTTTACTTACATCCATCGTCGTCTCTCTTGACTGAAGTAGCAAGAACCATGATGGAGTCGTGATGAAGCGCAGGGATTTGTATCGAGTGAAGCTCGTGAAATAAGATCGATGGATGCCGAATTGTGAGCATTTCGCTGGGAAAACAAGAACAACATTGTGCAGGAACAGATCCATCAAAAGATACTTTCCTGCCCTTCTCTGTTTCGCGCGTCGATGCGCATGATTTTGATGTGAGAATTTTGGGAGAGCGTCAACTGTCAATTCGAGACACTGAGGCTGAATGGGTCGCGCGTGTGCGCGAAACATAAAGCAATTGAGAGCTACGATACGTACCTATTATCCATACTGACAGTAACATGTAAGGTACCGTAGGCAATCCGTGTACCGGTAGTCGTACTGGCGCATGTTGCTTGACTGTCAGCGCTAAGAGCTATCATACCAGTGGTACTACGTACGTACGTAGTACCGAATTACGGTACCCTGAGGCTTCGAGTACGTATGGGACTACCGGTACGACCAACGGCCATACCGGTAATTACAAAGGAGTCCGACGTACCAACGTACAACTGGTAGTATGTAAAAGTAGGAGAAGGAGTTACACAAGTAAGCACTCGTATTATCTTCGAAGTACCGGGAGTCTATCATAGATACTTGAGCCTTCGAACTTCGAAGGTCATTTCAGTCGAATCAATCGTGTTGGGCCAGGAGGGGCGGACAAAATTTTGAAATCGTCGCAAAATTCCTCGATTATCGGATGTCCGACGACGGAAAGTTCAAGCCATTCGTCTGCATTTTCCAGTTTCATATATATGCCGAGATGATCGAGATGAGGCACTTAATCGGCTCATCGCTGTATCTCTTGATGCTCTTGGTTGGCGTTACTGGCGGTGAAGTTGAGATAGGATCTGAAGACAATCGCCGACAGACCGCGAAAAATGAATTCTGGAATTTTGCGTCGTGCGAAATGAAGTGTGCCAACGGTGGATATTGCAGTTTGGTAGAAGGAACCGCAGATGAGCTCGCTCGCATGGCGCAATCAGGTAAACTGATCAGTACTTGTATCTGCAAACCTGGATTTTCCGGAGTCACATGTCAACATGTTGACCAAAGATGCTCTCTTCCAGAGAGGAAATGCTCGAACGGATTTCCCTGCCAAGCTGTCAATACTGACAAGAAGGGAACAATTGAGTGGAGCTGTGACTGTGCGATGGCTGATTCCCTCTCTGATTTTGCTGGGAAAATGTGCAGGGACCCGCTCACTGAATATTGTAACGGAAAGTTTGATCCTCATGCTCCGTTTGCTTTCTGCACCAATGGCGGTCGTTGTCGAGGAGATTTCATGGGTGCACAAGTGGATCCAGGAAACACAATGGTGAACGCTTTTTATCAAGATGCAGGGTGCATATGTCCTCGGGACTTCTATGGGCCGCATTGTGAGTTTCTGAAACTGAACGTAATTGATGACTTGGAAAACAGCCTAGCTGAAGAAATAAGAACACCCCCGCCGACGAATCAACCAAGCCAAACGAGAAAACATTTGGCTCCAGTGCTGACATCCATTTTTGTTTTGTTAAGTGCTTCACTCTTGATCACGGCAGTCATGCTACATTTCCGGGAGGAAAGAATACCAACTGTAAGAAGAGTGCAATTCTGGGGAACTGAAGATAATGTTAGTGTCATGTGGATGAGCACAGTTCATCATGGACAGTATCTCGGGAACATTCAATTTCTAGACGAAGGAATCATTACCGAACAGGATCTTGCCACGGTTTTCGAGGATGTTGAACTGACATAGCTATCATGTATGACACGCTGTAAAATATGCATTATTGTATCTTCACCAGTTTCTCATCAATGATAAAAGGGATGATTCCGTCACATTGTATAGTGCGTGTGATAATAGGCTTCAAGTGTTGTATCATTGCTTCATCGCGGATATTTAGCCTCCTCCGATCTTCATCTTTCCTTGTGCGTCAAAACCTGGTAGGAACATATCGTCATCGGCGTCAGGGTTGGTCCATGGCGCATGCTCCCCTCTCGATTCCGCTTCAAGCTCCATTTGCTCCAAGTCGAAGATAGAAGTTGTTTGTTCTTTCCAAGCTCTGTCTTGTTGTTCCCGAAGGCTCATGCCTTGTCCATAAATTCTTGTGGCGACAACTTCTGCTTCTGACGCTAATTGCTTGATTCTTGTTGCGAGGTCTCCTCGATCGTCGTCGTACTGGAGATTACCAAAGTTAAGCATCACAGCTTTGCACGCATTGATAAAGTCCGGCGGTGGAACATCAGGCATTGGTTGCTCTTTATCAGGGACGTCCCCGTCCATGGCCTTGGCTGCGTTTTCAGCAGTTCCGGCTACCAAAAGGTTTTCTCTTGGAGTGAAAGCATCCACCAAAATCTTTTCACGTGCAGCGGCATCATCAGCTCTCAGCAACTTTCGAATCAAAGCAATTTCCTTGGACGCCATCTGCTTGTCCTTTTCCTCAACTGCACGAAGTCGCAACCGTTTCATCAGCTCTGCCGGTCCATTTGCGCCGGCATCTCGTGCTTGGGTTTCGTTTGCCTCGAGCAAGAGAAGGAACGATTCGTCGACCTTTCCCTCTCGAGCCATTTTGATGATGGCGCCCTCCATTTTCATTGGTTCACCCATCGCCAAGACCGATTTCAGGTTTTCTGTGGCGATTCCAATTCTTCGAGATTGTTCAGTGGCTAGGGCCTCCAACAGTGCCGCAGAATCTTGGTCATTGTCGACGGTGACGCGTTCGTTTAAAACTTTCACAAATTGGGCATCAAATTTGTCGTAGTTTGTCTTAACGATAGACTCCGGTGTCTCTCCTCCTTTGTAGGGCGGTAACAACTGCTTCAAGGTGTCTTCGTAGCTCATTCGAATTTCAGGGGTGATTTCTTGCTCGTAGAATGACTTTTTTTTCGACGCTGCTTCGGCCCGATCTTCTGCCGTAGCCGCAGTGGCCGAATCGATTGCCTGTGCTTTTCGCAAAACATCAGCGTTGGTGAGTTGTCGTCCAGCTGCAGCCTCTTCCTCTGCCTTCGCAAGTCTTTCTTGTTCCGCGGCTGCCTCTTCCTTCGCCTTTCGTTCTTCAGCCATTTTCGACAACTCTTGCTTCTTCTTTATGTCCAGGATCATATCCAACAGATCTCTCAAAGCTAGACGTTCTTCCGGATCTTTTGATTTCTCGATTTTCTTTTCCATCCACTCCAAGAACTCTGGAGCAGTGGCTCGCTCGTAGTTTTCGACGATATCCAGACGAGGATCGTTGGTCGAAAAGACGAGATCTCCAAGGAAAATCTCGTACGCATCATTCATGTTGACTTGACTTTCTTCCGAGGTACTCATCAGGTTGTAATCGTCGCTCATGACCTCGTCCAGGATCCCAAATAGTGTTACGGCACCATTGTTCTTTTTCCTTTGTCCAATCAAAGCGGATCGAGATGCAAGTGTTTGACGATTTTGAAAGTGGGGCTGTTGCTTCGACACAGCGAGGCGTTTGGATGCAGTGAATGCATGGGCATTTTCTTGGATGCAAGCAATGCAAGCGGCGAGGACAACGGACGAAAACTTCATAGTGGTGGATGTGGTAAATCGATAAATCGAATTATCGGGTGAAGTTTGATCGCTGTTCAGAAATCAATAAGTTGACGGGTGGGAACTTGCTAAAGAAACTTGCACTTGAGATCTCAACCAATTGATTTAACTGTGGGTTGGACCAATGAATAATAGAACAGCAGCGTTACTTTTCGAGCTAGAACAACAACGTGGTGTTCACTTAATTACGTGAAAGAGTGCCGGTGGGTGTCGCATACGTCTTTCGGCACATCACCTTCACTCCATCGGTGGCCTACAAAAACGTCACTCCGTTGCGTTTGCGATTTTTTTACAGTTATTATGCTGCTTCGAAGGAGGAATTTGATGGAGAGGGACAATCAGGGATCGGGATCAAGACGTCGAGACATCATATCGTGTATCATATATTAGACTACCGTAGTACGTGCGACTGTATGTTTATTTAACTGTAAAAATTCAAAAATTCACTACGATGATGATGATGATGATGTTCGTTCGACGAAAAAAAGATTCGATTCGAAATCCAGCAGACGTATGATACCGTCCCCTACTACCGGTAGATTTCAAAAGGATTCCATAAAACAATACTTTATTATGCTTATCCACTTGGTACAACTATCCGGAAAAAGGATGAAACATGACAGAAACTTTATACCGTTTCTCCTTTTATGCTTGGCGGCATGGAGTGACGTATCGTCATGCCTTTCTTTCTGCTGCAACCATTTCTTGCGACAAACTTTTTCGACAAAGTTTCCAGTGGCACGGTCAACAAGAACTCGTTTGCCGGCGCGTTTTCCTTTTAGTGGTGCTGGGGATGACGATTCGCAAAAATCAGCACAAAGCGGAGGAGGAGGAACTTCGTTGCGCCTTTCGTTTCTAACAAAAGAGACATCCAATAGTGAATCAGACACTTTCAATCTGGACAATGGCAAGTTGGAACCGACCATCAAGGCCCTGAAGCAGCAGCTGGAACGGCAGCAGGAAGACGTTGAAATGACGCAAATGTTGTTGGACAGATTGGAGGGAAGGAGGACAAACGCAAAAGGTAGCGGACTCAACGAAGAATACTTGAATGATCTCGCTGCTTCGTTGGTAGCTGGGGTCGATTATGGGTTTGTCAGCCGAAGTGAAGGTGTCAAAATTGATGATATTGGAGGAAAGCTCGGTGTTGGTCCTCCCGCAAATATATGGATACTGGGATGGAATCAATTCTTCCGGAACTTACGGGCAATGAAAGGAGAATACGAAGACGAGGAAAATGTCCATCTAAGCCAAGAACAAAGAGCACTGCAAAAACATTTGTTCCAGTTGAAATTGAATTCCACAGCAATTTGGGAGCTTGAAACTAAAGATGGACCCATTCAAGCACCATGGATCATCAAAGTACCCTATGTTGTTCTCTGTTGGCTCCTCGATGTCCTTTTTGAAGGGAAATACGTCCCCTCCAGGTTCTTTCTGTTAGAAACGGTTGCACGCATGCCTTACTTTTCTTACATTACAATGCTACATTTGTACGAAACTCTTGGTTTCTACAGACGTTCGGCAGATGTCAAGCGTATTCATTTTGCCGAAGAAATTAACGAGTATCGACACTTGCTTATCATGGAAAGTTTGGGTGGAGATCAACAGTGGTGGGTCAGATTTATTGCACAGCATTCGGCAATTGTGTACTTTATCGTCTTGTGCGTATTGTGGATGATCTCCCCGTCGTTGAGTTACAAGTTTAGTGAATTGCTCGAAACTCATGCAGTCAACACTTATGGACAATTTCTCATTGAAAACGAAGAAGAGCTCAGGAAATTGCCTCCGACCTTGGCCGCGATTGAATATTATTCATTTGGAGCTGCCGACCCCTTTTATGAAGAGTTTCAGACTGCCGCACTGTCTATCGGTGGAAAGGTACGTTTTCTTTGTATTCCATACCAGTCGCTATTTGCCTTCTTTGCGTCTGACCTTACAAAGCACCAATTTGTCGTTCTATAGATCCGTCGTCCAGGCCAAAATATGAGAAATCTCTACGACGTCTTTCGAGCTATTCGAGCCGATGAAGCTGATCATGTCAGTACCATGAAAGCTTGTTTGGACGAAAACGTTGTTTTGCTCTCCCCATCCCTGGAGAGAAAAATTCTTATCGGAACTGGAATCGTCGCTGCAGCTGCTACGTTGTTCACTACCGGTGACTTCGGGGTACTTCCGATTTATTGTCTTTCAACCCCGGCGATATTGCTTTGGACGGTGGTTCTGGTTTTGAATTAGATGCTTTGTTGGCAGGGGCTAGTGCGGTGATATCCCAAGTATTCGGAGGAGGTTCCGATGCTCTGATGGAAGCCCAAGAAGTCGCAGAAAGCGTCGAAGCAATCGAAGACAGTGGGGTCGTTACTCAATTTTTGAGCGAAGGGTTCGCTGCCGGTGTATTGGCTTCTACATTAATGTCTGGTCAAAAGGCCGTCAATAGTACAGCGATCGTGACGTCCAAAGAAAAGGATGGAATAGATGATCCCGCGGACTTCTAACAACCAATCACAGTTCCTTGTTGGCCTGCTCGATCTAAACGTGAAAATAATCAATGGGGATGATGATCACCAAATTGCAACATTCATGGACCAACAACACCCATCTAACAAAAACAATAGCAGTAGAAAAATTATGGATGCAAAATGCAACCAGTATCTTGGTCGTTCTTCATCTAATAAGAGTTGTTTAAAGAATAGATCCAGCGTTGGAGGCGATACGAGGCCAAAGTTCTGCGCATTCTTTGGCCACTGGTCCCGAGACAGCGGAACCCTTCATTTCTCCTTTGTTGTTGACGATCACACCAGCACTGTCTTCAAAATGAATAAAGACACCTTCCTTTCTGCGGAATGCCTTGCGTTGCCGAACGATAATTCCAGGCAGGACCTTCTTTCTGAGTTCTGGCTTGCCTTTTTTGACAGAGCACATGACCATATCACCCGATCCGGCTTTTGGGAGTCTATTCAATCTTCCACCGATGTTGCAAACAGCAATGATGTGAAGGTTTTTTGCACCAGAGTTGTCTGCACAGTTGACAACGGCGGCTACCGGCAGACCAGCAGAAACCTTGTGCTTGATACCCGAGGCGACGGCGCGTCCACGTGCTACTTTCTCTCCCATGATATTATTTTATAACTGAGCGTGAAAGACACAGGAAGAAAAAGATTACTTGTTAGGCCTCTTGAAATGTTGAACGGACGTGCGCACTTGTCACCATTGATTGATGGTGCTGCAAAGCCAATAAACACCGTCGGAATGCCAGCGTCTGGCTATAATAACGACGTCGTTGCAACTTCAAAGGTAGCCCGTACAAACACATCGACACTTACCTCTTACGGTGAGTTTAGATTCTTGTTGGAATCAAATACTGCGTGTTTTACAAGTATAAGTTTCTTCATCGATGATGTTGAGAGGGGTCGTCGGATGTGAAAATGTCGATGAGTACGAGAGGTAAATGGTAAGCGAGCGGAGGCCAGACAGACTTGGAATTCTGAATGACTCGATCGAGCAAGCCGACTCGAAGGTACCGATTACCGGTATTTTACTCTGTGTTTCATCTTTGATGTCAGAAACTGATCAGCTCCATCGGGACAAATATCATCTCATTGACTGTGACTTCTTTCATAAAAAATAGTTCGTGTTATCACTGTGATAATCAAACAAAAAAGACCACAAATAGAATGAAATTTTCCAGCGGCTGTTGGATTTTCCTTTTCCTCATAGTTCTGTTGCGGCTATCGGGTGTGACGTCGGCCTCTAGGAAATCTACAGTGGTCTCCTCTCGCAGAGTCTCCAGAGGAAGATGTCGCCGAATCTATGCTTCTATATCAAGCGACATTTACCCATTGGGAAGTTTTGGCATGGTCAAGAAAGGGTTGGCCGATAATGATCGAACGATTGTACGTCTAAAAAAGTCTTTGGGACGACTTGTGAAAAGGGTTTGGTACAACAAAATGAGACTCTTTCATTTCTTCGTTTTCATGTACTATACTCGTGACTCTATCGAGTCGATTGCTACTGATTCATGGGAGGCAGAACGGAACCCCGACAAGTTCTTTGGAAAGAGAGGCATCCTACAGAGTCACGAACGTGATGTCGTGCGACGACGAGTGACAAGTTCTCGAACGATACGAAAATTGGTGGGGGCAGGATATACCCCGCGATTGGTATGGCTGTATGGTGTAATGCTACGGGGAATCATCCACTGTACCGCGCTTCCAAAAATCTTTGAGGTGAGAATGCGGCACGATCTGTGTTGCATGCATCGTTCACTCCGTTCTGACTTGAAGATGTTTGTCTCAAGCCGACCATCGGGTGGGGCGCCGGAAGTGTCTTTGCCGCTCGATTCACTTACAGGGAGTGGCTGCCTGTAATCATGCTAGGATGGTTCGGGTCCACATACTACTGGAAGACTCTATTTGGAGTTGATGGTCCACCCAATCCAGCTGATGCTTCCTTCGATGGATTTCCAATCACAATTCACAAAGTCCAACTTTGAGATCAATCCAATGAAGGCATTTTTTATTTCATTTCTTCGTTAGGAAACTCTTATCTTGAAGCCGAAACTTGATGATATACTCTGGATATGCTTGTGCATCATGGTAAGTCACAAAGATTGAAGGGCGTGCCATTGTGTCGCCTTTCATAGGTAATCCAACGGTGCTATCAAAGAGCATGTTATCGCTGCCAGGCCGAACGTCTGGGGTCAATGCATCTTTTTTACCCAAACAATACTCACCAACAACAACTCGACAGGCCAACATGTACTGAGTGCCCTGATTGTCTGGGGTGGAATAGCGTTCATATGCAGAGTAAGATGCATCTCGGGCGAAATATACACCCTTACCGTACATAGTGGCATTTTTTCCAGCGAAGCTTCGATTGAACCCTTGGGCCAAAATCTTGTCTAGCACTTCTCGATTCGTCCCATGCCAAAGCCATCGGCGCTCAAATCTTCTCAAGGCACGTTTTTGACGTGCTTCAACTTCTGCGGTAGTTTTGCTACTATCGTGGAGGCATGTCTCTCGATAGCAAATCGTCTGTCTTTTAACCTGCACATTGCATGATTCGACTCAGTTAGATTAAGAGACATCGTCGTTTGTCTAGCTGAAGTACTTACCACATAAGACTGGTACATCGCCAGGTTCTGAACGCGTTGGATCGCCAGGATTTTGGGCTTTTTTTCGAAAGTTGGTGGTTTGAGGGTGCTTAAAAATGCTTCGGCTACCTTTTTGAACTCCTCCGAGGAAGCGTGTAAGTTGTAAATATTTACTGCAGTGGGATCCTCGACAAGCTCCCAATGTTTCGGTGGTTCCAACGTTTTCGAGTCCCCTACATTAGCCTTGAGGATTTTCATATCGTCTTTAGAAGGGATGAGTGTGGCCTGGAGGGGGAACCAACCAGTATCGATGAAAACGTTTGGATCATCTTTATTAGCCAATTTTTCAGTTGAAATAGACAGGAGCCGCCGCGCTGCTGCTTCGTCGGCATGGTAGAGTTTGGTTCCGAAAGCCCATCCGTCTCCCCGAGTTGTTGTGATTTGAATGATGTCCCCTTTTACAAGCACCATCTGCGGTTCAGAAGCAAGATCGAATGGTCGCTCGCTACAAAAGGACCCCGAAAAAATAAATTCCGAAAGTTTCAGATGCTCATCAGATGATTGATCCTTTGGTCTCGAACCAGGTACACGCTTCACAATCCTTCGGAAACCGGTTGAATCCTTGGTCTGTACCATTTTCTCAAAATTTACAGTGTATCCAGGTATAGGGCTGCAGACCCCTCGTTCATTTTGGTGTTCAAAAGCTGTCTCTAATTTGGTTGTCGCATGTGCAGAATATCGAATGAAACCACCAGCCGGATCCCCGACGATCTCGTCGGGGTCGTGGAGCTGTACGCGGTCTGATGTTTCTTGCCAACACCACATCACTTGTGGGACGCATTGGCCTTCAGATGAAACAAACAATGTAGAAGATTGAAGCCTCTCGACCTCGGCTTTATCCGCAAGAGGGATATACTCGGTTGATGCAGTTCTCATGCCAACGATCGATTCTCGGAAAGCGTCGAGTTCGGCTTCCTTCGCAGCAATGATTGCTTTTTGTGCTCTACTTCGATGATTTTTCCTTCGACGATACCAGCAGAAAATACCGGCGAAAACAAGACAGACAGGAACCAGAACTCCAAGGAGGATGGATAAGTTAGTTGTCACAAACGGTGGGCTCCCTTCACAGGAACAGTTGCAAGGGATTCCTCCATTGCAGATGCAGTACCCATCGACACAATTGCCATTCTTCAGGGACCTGCAGTGTGTTCCATCTGACGCTGGGCATGCTTGCACCAACAGCAAATCAAAGTCGACACCTTTGTAGTCCATTCCATAGTCGTTGCGATCTGTATGCAAAAGGATTTCGCCCTTGACGTTATCGTTGGTTTCTGGGAGTTGAATGTCAAACGTTGTTTTGACCTCACATTTTCCTTCTACACAGTTTCCTGTCTGCCAGAAGCTCCCACAGGTTTCTCCGTCATCAACGCACTCCTTAACAAAGATGAATGTCGAGAGAGTCGAGCCGCCGTCGCTCTCCATATTCACTGAAACGACGAGACTGTCTCCATTCTCATATGCGGGGCGAGGTTCCAGACTCAAGGGGGACGCAAACATTAGACGAATCGCGACGGAAGGATCAAGTGCAGTGAAGGGCCAAGAACATGAGCTGGATGGGAAAGATGCAGTTGTTGAGTCACCAATTTGGCTGACCACTCTGCCAAGGACTTGCCCCTCATCGAGTGATTCCGTTTTTTTAGATGGAGGCGAGAAT
The DNA here is from genome assembly GCA_019154785.2 of Nitzschia inconspicua. Lineage (NCBI taxonomy): Eukaryota > Bacillariophyta > Bacillariophyceae > Bacillariales > Bacillariaceae > Nitzschia > Nitzschia inconspicua. The sequence continues at coordinate 1,203,003 of JAGRRH010000009.1, read as the reverse complement.
CGATTGTTCGGTAGACAATGGTCACTTTCACATTGGATTCCGCTCGTCCCAGCATCAGAACATAGACGGGAGGTTTCTTTCGACAGTGTGACGTAGGCAATGAAACCTCCTCTCTCGCCGAGAAAATCAGTCACCAGGCGTAAACTGGCTCTACCGTCGCTATCAAGGGGCACAAAGAAGACTTGTGCACCGCCGTGTGTGCCGGACGTCCCTGATACAACGGCGTAGGAAGAAATCGTTCTTGTGATAGAAGGAATGGGGCCACTGCTCAAATACAGAAAATCGTGTGTATATTCCAGGTCGAAACCAGCTCCACTCGCGCTGAGAACATGTCTTCGGGACTTTTGGCCTCAGTATGGACATTCATCAACTCTAGTTCCCAAATACAATCTAAGTTGTTTGGGTAAAAGGTCTTCTTCGCGCTATCATTATCAGCAATCGAATCTTGGTGGAAGTCAACCGAGGATGAAATCATTGTCGTTTCGCCGAGTGCAACCTTCAGTCTCTGTGTGCCCAAACAATGATTGACGATCGAACAATCTGCTCCCCAGTGTGAACCACCACATTGGCAAAGTCCAATGTCATCAGCTTCAATGCCACATGGGAAATCGTTGCAATCTACATCTTCCAAACAGCCTTCGCCGTCTCGATTGTAAAGCAGCCGGAAACCGTTTCCTTTGTTTTCACTATCGCGGAACGATCTCTCTGCATTGCCGTCAGATGTAAACTGGATCAGCAAACACCCCTTTGCCACCAGGGGCGGAAAGGGCGAAGTTGAACCAGAGCTAACATAATGGATTCCGCTCCACTGAGCCAACAACACCATGTCGCCTCTGTCATTTTTGTCACAGCTCTTTCGCGTCGGGTCGGCAAACACTCTCAAGAAGTCTCCTGACCATACTCGGAAGCTTTCAACATCCACACGAACATTACCCATGCAAGGGCTTGATTCGTTAGCGCAGTCAACTGCATGTATGGCAACCCAGCAATTAATTCCATCTGAATAAGTCAATCCAGGACCTCCTGCATCACTGATACTTCCAGTTATGGATTGGTTCCCTCCGATGGCAGAAGGCCAGTCTATTTGGCAGTTGGAGTTTCCTTCAACTCGACCGACTTCCCCAGGCAGTTCCACATCAAAGAGCAGATCCATATCTTCCAAGGTATTGAGAAGATCGAACATGTTTCCCGTTGAGTTTCTCGCAGCTTCATTGTCCGATGTGTCTAGAAATATCCCGTACTGAGCGTACTTCCCGACAGGCAAGCAATTTGAAAAATTATCGCTCGTACAACTGAAGTCATATCCTTTAGCAAGGAACACACCGTCTGGCATCCCCACACTGGGTTCGAACGCATCCGTGTAGTCGCTTATGATTTTTTGGTCAAAGAGAAACTCTGCAGTTGTCATGAGAGCCCTTCGAATCGGTGAAACAACACTTTCACAAGTGATTGTGTTTGTACTCAAATTTGTAAGGGAGCCCCCTTTGTAAAATTCTACAGTCCCCAAATGTGCACAAGACACTTGTTCGATAGCACTGGGCTGTACAAAGGCATCCAAAGCCTCTCTCTGACTGAAGCGTTGATTTTCACTCGGATTCCCAGGAATTTCATCAACGATCATCAATGCGTCAACCATACTGGCTGTAAAGGAGCTCGGATCTGTTGCTGACCATCTTTCGGCATTTTTGGGGTCAATCAAACCTAATCGATCTAGATATGAATCATTGAGACGCGACAGAACGGCAGTTACGTATGTGATGAATCTTGGGTGCTCGTCTGTAAACTTTTCATCCGCAACTAGCATAGTAAACGTTTCTCTGTGATTGTAAGACAGTACGATCACCATGTAAGGACATGAAAGCTGGAAGTCCAAGTTTCATATTCCATCGGATTCAACGCCTAACCTTCCCCAGTCTGATATCACCTTAGCGCTGACCAACGGCGTTGCTGGATCGATATCTGGATTCCCTGCACCTCCAAGCTTCAACAAGTAGTCTCGGGCAATACCCCAACAAGCCCCGATATCAATTCGTCCTTCATCCCACGCTTTGATGATTTCGGAAGGCGACAAGTCTAATAGACGGACTTTTCCTTTGAGACCGAATAAATTGACCAGAAACAAAACCTGATAGTGCATGGTAGAGCCGAACGGCACTCCAATCGTTTTATCGACCAGATCGAGGGGATTTGTGATGTTTGATCCAGGTCGAACATACATGCCTTGGGAGTCTCCAGCATATTGCGTAATATACAACAGTACCAGTCTCAGTCCTCGAGCCAGTGCTTCAGCCAAGGCTGTGTCAAGAAATGAGCCATCACAGGAAAAAAGTGTTTGGGCCGACGAAAAAGTGATTTGATCTTGGTGCCTCAATTCTCAAAAAACACTCACGGGCGCTTCCAAGATGTGCCAAATGCAATTCTCCACTATCCAGACGAGCTGCAGCGAAACGGCCAGATGATTGAGGATAACAAGAAACTTCATAATAAGTCTCTGTGATGTCGTCATACATGTCCATCCACCCTCTAGCACAAGCCACGTGTACCGGCCTTGGCTCAGCAAAATACCCATATCGTACTTGGACAGTTCTTGAAATTGGAAACACTGGATCCAAAGCCCAGCATTTCAAGACGACAAAGACAAACCCAAAGGAAAACAAAGAGGGGATAACAGAAGGATAAAACAAGACCAACATGATCCCAAAATCTATGTTCAACGATCACTTCAGGAAGGAGCAGAATTCAGAATGGATTGTGTGTGCGTGTGTCAGGTGAACATCAATCTTTACCACAATATGAAAAGCATCAAAGCTCTTCTTCTCCTCCTTCATCCTCGCGAGTTTTGTTGGCGATTCTGAACACAGCTGGCTAGCTAGCTAGTGTTTTGGATAGACGGTGTAACGTCGTTTGAGGTGAACAGGATTGGAGCAGCCCACTTCATGTCGGCATTTAATTGGACTTCTTGCTTTTTTCTACGTAAGATGTCACGACGGGCTTTCAGACGCG